>JAFREQ010000037.1:0-1200000 GCA_025331565.1 Holacanthus passer
TACGACAACTTTGGGCTGCACCCAATATTTTTTGTAACTATCTGGAAATGAATCATGGACATAATTTCCACACATGGGGTGTGGGCCAAGGTAGTTTTGTTCTTCTTTTGAAAGGAGTTCAGACGTTAAGATTGACAAAAAGGAATTAGAAAAATTCTTTGGAATACGACTCCTCACAAGCAGAGATTGCACAATGAGCCACAACATGTATGTTCTCTATATAAAGGCAGCTGACTGTTGGTGTGGACAACAGACTTCAGCAGAACAGTTGACTTCTTACTGCCTAACATTCACTGTCAGCAGAGCAGACTGGTAAGTCTTCAACAATTTACTGTTATCTTGCTGTGGACAAGACATTTCTCTATTTTAAATCTTCATTGATCACATTGAGTGTAAAAAGTGTAAATGGCTGCAGTCTGCATGCACATTTCAAATATAATTCATTTTACTTTAGTTGTTGCGATGATCCATATTTAACAAGCAATTTTAAAAAATATTTGTCATACTTCTATTGGAGATCACCTGAAAAGTCACAGTCTTGCTGTTAACTTCATGTCTTTTTCTGTTTATTTGTCTTTCTTTAATGCAGTTAGCCACAATGAGCAACTACATCACACAACTCAACGTGTCCCTGAACGCAGCTGAGGAGCAAATGCTGCAGTCACAAGGCTTCAGGAAAATCAATGTTGATCTGAACAAAGGGGCAGGAGGAAACTACATCTATCTGTGGTACAAACGTGGCTCAGCACCAATCACCAGGATTCAATTCACATTCAACAATGAGATGGCTGCTGGACTGGAAAGGGCAGGGTACGAAAAGGTCGCTAAAGACCTGAATGCTGGAGTAGGAGGTGATTACATCTACCTTTGGTACTTCAGAGGCTCCGGAGAGTACCACACTCCTATAGTGGACATTGATGTCACTACAGATGCAAGAAGTGAAGCCCACAAGGTTGGCCATGGCTGGGAGAGACTGGCCTGCAATCTGAACCGCAAGGCTGGAGGGAACTGGATCCACACCTGGGTGAAGAGAGAGAGACCAACATACATCTGCGATGTCACTGCCAGCGATTCCTTTGAAACAGACCAAGACCTCTATCAGGACGGTTACATCCGTCTGGATGAAGATACCAACAGGAATGCGGGAGGAGCCTTTGTCTTCATCTGGTACCGTCAGACCACCGACTCCAAGCGGGCACTGGCTGATCTGAAAGTCTCCACTAATAATCACGAGTACGAGGACCTTCAGCAGCAAAATTACCAGCCGGTGAGTGTGAACCTCAACGAGGGCACCCAAGGCAACAAGGTGTACATGTGGCTCAAGAGAAGATGATTTCAGCAACCCCATGAAGACCATCATCCTGCTTCTGCAATGTGACACAGCTACTGTTCAAGAGTATGAGAAAGCAGGTGTCAGTGTGATTGAAAGAGATCTCAACACAGGCAATGGAGGCAACCTTGAGTACCTGTGTGTTTATCAGTGAAAGCCTGACAACCTGAGAAAGCCTTCTTCATGGAAGCAGAGCTGAAAATGATCAACACTCACTCAAGTGGAAAGCACAGTCCAACAGTGTTGTTAAATCCTTTTGGTGATGGCCTCCTCAACTTTTCTCCCTCTTTTTCTCTGTAAAACAATGTGATTAATTACAGTAATACGACTGGTAATAGTGCAAAGTATGAATGGAATTTGGGTTCTACTGTCAAACTTTATGTCAATGAAATCAAACAATTTGAAACGGCTGCTTGTCAACAATGATGATAATGAATGATTGAATATTAAGGTTCTGTATCGCTTTGTTCTGCATATTTCCTGCTTTTCAATAAAGACTAATTTGCATGAGAAGTGTGTTTGCTTCAGACTCTTGGTGTTTGCCCTGCATCGACTTACTACTTACTACCATGATTGACTACATTTGATATATTCTAACATACCCAATTAGATGGGAAATGGGACTTCAGGGCAATTATAGCATATCTCTTCACTGTTTGGCGTAAAGTTCAGCTATATGCAATAAAATTTTCAACTAATTCTTTTCCCAATCTCCAATTTTCCATAGCTATTCTCTTTTGATAGATGGGAATCTACTTTTCTTCCCACAGTAGGATGACAAATGGATTTGTTCTCTCCAAGACATTGTAGGGCAACAAGGAACGTGTGAATTCTAAAATTTACAAAAGTCTTATAACCACCCAAGTACTTATTCCACTTCTTACACAAAAAAATAGGACAAGCCTGGAAAAACAAAATGCAATGTAATTAATATATTTTTTATTCCCTTGTGGACACAAATGAACATAAATACTGAAACCTATAAAGGTGGACTGCATAATGTAATATCCACAGTGACGATACAGAGGTAACATTCATCACTTTGCAAACATTGTAGGCAGGGGCATCATGCAATGCAATTAGAGCAGGGGCATGGGGGTCATTCACCAGAAAAAAAGGGGGGGGGGAAATGATGCAATTTTCTGCAATTTGATATATTCACTCACACTCCAATTCACTCACTTTTTCTACATTGCTCCTTCAGTGCTCCAGCAGCATTGATCTGCTGCTGCGTGCTGTGTGCGTGCATGCCTGCTGTTGCAAACTGATTTCATCCTACAACTTTTGGAAGAAACCAGTGACAGAGGGAAAGGGGGTGTGTGACTTTGAGAGGTGTTATCTATTACATAATTAGAAGAATAAAATTGATTCGTACTATAAAGTGATCATAACTAGTTATTGTGAAAATCATAGTAACAAAATAAAATAGAAATTTTAAAAAATTCAAACATATATGCCACACACACACACCCTTCACCCCCTTGCCCCTCCTCCCCCAGCTTGAATGGGCACAACATGTCTGATTTGGAGTTCAATAAAACTGAGATTAATAAAATGCAAGTCAATGGATTCATTCTTTTTTTGTTTTTAACCAACTGTATCATCTGTTTCTGAAAGTGATCTGGTGTCGCACACGATCCAAATGTACCGTCTCTCTGCATTGTGTCTTTACTATCATGATGTAGCTGTTGGCACACAGCAGGAGAGGACTAGATATGATCATTAATCTAAATGTAGAGCAGGATTTTTAGGGTAACACACTTAAGGGTGAACATGAACATATTGAGCACCAGAAGTATAAACCACAGGTTAAATGCCTGAGTTTGTGCAGTGGCTGTTACATTACTGTATTGCATACTGATAATCATGATGATGACACTGAAATGTCTTATGTTATATGGTGGCAGATTTTTTCATACAGAGAGCAACACTCTCTCTGAATCTACATATATGGCATCATTCATGCAGACTGTTTTATGATGCTGTGCTGGGTTTTCAATAGGACACTTTGTACATTTGGCAGCATCACATACAGTGCAATGCTCCTCTTTGATCTGGTCATATTAATATGTAAGAGGAATGTTAAGAGTAACCACTTGTATTGATGTAAACACAGGGATTATGATGGTTCAGCTGTATCTGGAATCATGGATCCTCAAAACAATAAAATCTTTGTCATCCTGCTGTATAAAGTGTCTGATATCGGTGTACAGACCTACAGTGTATCTTTTTAACAGAGATGGGTCAACAGAGCTAAAAAATAATGGTAACATGAATTCAAAAAGGATAAAAAAAACATTATTTGGCCCATTAACCAATCAAAAGAACAACACACACACAAACCTAATGACTCTGATGTCAGCTTCTCTCCGAATGAGTCAAAATAAAACATCCAGAACAAGAAAGCTTCTGGAACAAAAGACAAAATGTATACACAACTATGACTGCTACAAATGTGAGGGGAAACACTAGTACACAGATAAACTACTACTTCTGTTAAAATATAAACATTGTTGAGAGTTGTGAGCCCTCTTGTGTGGTATCTGTAAGGTTCAGCTTAAGATCAAATATCCACACAAACAGTAGAAAACAAGAGTTTTTAAACCCATGCACGCTTGTGAATTCTGACAGTTTTTACTGTTTGGTGTTGCTTTGAGCACCTTATACATCAGTCTTGGACTTATAGCTCAACTTCATAAGTCCCATAAGTGAAGGACTCAAGCTCCAGTCACTGTAGGAGAAAATTAAAGCTTTATGGCCGCATCAGATTAATGCCTGTAGGTCCTGTCATATTAAGTCCAGTCTGCAGAGTCAAATCGTGCTAAGGAACTCTCTCATCCTCACTCTCTATTTTACACTGTCCATCACTGTAGAAGTGTCCGGAAGGGAGATGACAGGGTCTAAGTCCGGAGGGGCAGCCAGTGCCAGAGGCCTTCAAAGAACCTCTGTACATTTGTGACATAAAAGTCAACGTTTTGAGTGAAGTCGGTGCAAATGTTGGAGTAAGTGTCCACCAGGGTGCAGTAGAGGGCAGTCCCACCTATGCTGATCACCACAGTAACCAGACACAGCAGCAGCAGGATCAGGCAGGAATCTCCACCTACCTCATCTACAAGTCAGAAAGGGACAAATGTTATTCATTAGTTTACGGTGTCAAAATATTTTGACAGTCTGTAGCACACGGATGTCACCAGCTGAACTGTAAAGCAGTCGTCGAATATGCATTTTAAAGGCATCCTCCACATTTTGATAGAAATGCTTACATTACGGATGAGTTGAACTGTACCTTGCTCAATGCCGTCCTCTGGCTCACTGAAGCGAACTTTGCGTTTGGAGTTTTGTTTAGTAACATTGTTGCTTGGTGGAGGCAGTCCATCCAATGATGCTCTCCTCCTCTTCAGAATGGAGACCAGACCATCTGGAGAGGAACTCTGAAAGAGACAGAAAAACTAGAGAAATGACCACTAATGTTTTCCTGTTACAATTTCAGGACTAAAATTTTGGGGTTTTCGTTACTTTACCCAGAACATGATCAGCAGACTGGTATTTAAATCATCCTAATGTCTTTAGTAAGTAAAGTAGATGTGTATGATCCGTGTCAAGTACATTGAAGAAAAACTAGGATTTCTTTTAAAACTTGGATTTTATTTCAGTTTTGGTCAAATAATCATTGATAATGCAAACACTGACAGACACAGTTGTGTCAGATTAGATTATATCTATCTAATCTATAATTAGATTATTTGGAGGTAAAACAGTGAGCAGTGGTCATAATTTCAGTCGTCTTCAATTTTTACAACAAAATAAATCTGACAAACCTCAGAGTTTGTATTGGGAGTTTGTTTAATAGCTAAGTTGAACAGCTTGTTTTAAATAACTACAATAAAACTACTGAATATAATGAAGGAAATACATTAACAAACATAATCAGTGGTAGAGTGAACAGGCTCCTTCTGCAGACTAATGTGAAACCTACTGCATGTTTGGTATTAGTCAACAGACTACCAGCAGCATTTCAGATGAACTGGAGCTGAGCCACAGAAGCTTGGCTGAGGCAAGTAAACACAGAGCAAGCACAGGTGCAACCACACAGAAGCATAAATTACTCTCTGTGTTGGAGAGACACAGGAAGCCTGACTGATGTGTTTCAGTTGGAAGTCTTGATTAGGCAAGCTCAAAAAGCAGAGTTTCTGGGATATAGTGTATTTCTAACATTGTATGAAGTGCGTTAAGAATGTTTAAAGTGCAGTTACACTGTACAGTCAGTAATAAGAGTAATTCCCAGCAGACCTAAAAACACCACCCACCCTAATGAAAACCTTTTGACCTGATCATAATCTCTAAACAAGCCACGGAGCAGAAATGCTAACACATAGTCACAGTCATCTGCTGACTACTGAAGTGGAGTCGTTTCTCAAGCTGCCAGCCTCATCTGCTGCCATAATTTATAGGTCAATTATTTTTCAGGGTCAGTGGGTCGACAGCGTTGCAAATGCTGCTGTGGTCGTCAGTCAAATCTGTACAGAAGCGTGGTTTCGTTTACTAAGATCACATTCTCCTGCTAAAGTCAAGCCCTGTTCAAATCACAATTTTCTGTGTCACCACTGTGTCACATATTGTGATGTTGAAACAGAACTCCTGCATGGTTTGAGAAAACTCTCAGGACAAAGTAATATTTGTGAGTGTGAGCAGAAACAATTTTCTCCTAGAGTCCACATGTAATATCAGGAGCTCCTCTCCCTTTATTTTCACAATAAAACATTCATTGTGGGCCAGCTACAGATTCTATATAGTACAGCAACACTGGGTGTAATGGGATTTCTGGCTTTACAGTTCCACAACACCACCTGAACTGCCTCAAACTATGTCACTAACGTTCAGGAAAGTTTTTATTTGTGATAAAAGTAGATTTTGAATAAAAGTGTGGCGCACAAGTGCTATTTCTTTAATATGCAAATTATGATGAATGTGAAATGTTTTCGATCTAGTAGTTTAATTAACTGTAATTAAATTTTTGAAAAAATGCTTTTTATTCAGGGATGTTCAAACTTTGGTAATCCCTTGAAAATGTATGACATTCACACTTTCATTCAAGAAGGGTGGAAGAAAGAGTCAGATCAAAACAAGACTAAGAGTCTTGATCAGTAGGGCTGTGGGCTTAATGCTAACACATCTTAGTTTAGGGTGTTAGCATGCTAACATTTGCTAATGTGCACTCAACAAAAACTAAGCTGTGAAGTTGTTCTTATTAGTTGCATAACAGTGCTTTTACCTAATTGGTGGCATCAGTATGACATGTTCCCATTGACAATGCTACCATGTTCATGCAGGTATAATGTTTACCATGTTTACCGTTTAGTCTAGCATCTTAGCATGCTAACATCTGCTAATTATCACTTCACACAAAGTATGGCCGAGGACAGTGGGAATTTCATTAGCTTTGCAGGCATTTGGTCATAAAACAAAATACTGGACAAATAAAAATTTTGACCTGATGATGGCACCAGTGTTTTTTCACATATCAAAGATTTTCATTGGGAGTGATGAGAATGGACAGGATTAGAAACGAATATATTAGAGGGACAGCTCAGGTTAGACAGTTTGTAGATAAAGCGAGAGGCGAGATTGAGATTTGGACACGTTTGGAGGAGAGGTGATGATATATCAGGAGAAGGATGCTGAAGACGGAGTTGACAGGGAAGAGGAAAAGAGGAAGGCCAAAGAGGAGGTTTATGGATGTGGTGTAGGAGGATGTGGCGTGGGTTGGTACAACAGAGGAAGATGCATAGGACAGGAAGAGATGGAAACAGATGATCTGACTCCTAAAGGGAGCAGCTGAAATAAGAAGATTTTTCTTTCTGTTTTGGCTAAATGACATTCATTTATTCTGGCACTGGGCATTGGTGTTACATATTCTTTGAATTTGTTGTCTAATTCTGTTTCTCATGAAGTGACTTTGCTTAGCAAAAAACTCCAAAACTCTCATGAAATGAGACTCAACTATTTTAATTTCAAAATAAAAGAGTCCCACCCATACCCCACCCACTTAAATCTCCACTGGATTACATAACAGCCATGATCCTGATCCCATCAATGCGAGGCCGTTAGCCTGTACTGTTTGTTTGGAACAGCTCTGATTTCATCTCCACCTCTAGGAAGAACCAGGCCCCTTCAGCTCAGTGCTTGAGCCAGGACATGAGGTCTTGGCTCAGACCCCAGCTCAGTAATCTAGCCCATTTGGCAGGGTCTAGATCCTCAGTGTCAGGCCACACCAGTGAATATGGGTGGAGGTTTTTGAACATAGAGAAGTTGGTGATGATCTCACCAAAGGACCCCAGAGATCATTCATGGGAGTGTCCCAGTAAAGACAAAGAGCTGTGGGTCAGAGAGTAAAACTTAGACAAATACATTCTTTCTTTCTTTCTGCAGACCACAAGTGTAATAGAGGGCAAAAACCAGAAGAGATCAGAGAGAGGAAGGAAGGAAGGAAGGATAGATGCATGCAGGACATGATACATAGATGGTGAGGAGAAAGGAATATTTATACCTCTTTCATATTCATCACATCAGCTCTCTTTTACACATTCATCTCGTGGCCAAATCATATTCTATGACAATCTGTTTGACCAAAATGTCTGTTAGTTGTTCCTACCCCCTCTGTGTGGGACAGCTTGGCCAGGTCCTTGTCTGAAGCCTGGGGGACTCCTGTTGGCCATTCAACCTTCACCTCCTCCTCCTCTGGTGTCTCCTCACACAGCTCCTCCTCCTCTTCTACTTCCTGTCCTTCCTCATAGACCTCTTCTTCCCCTCCTTCCTCCTCTTTACCTTCCTCCTGATGGCCTGTCTGTGGTAAGAAAAGCTCTGATTCTGAGTTCATGCACTGCTCTTGTTCTTCATCCTGGTGCGTTGTTTCAGGCCTGTTAACTGGAATTTGAGAGAAAGAGGACATTGTTTATTGATGTAGGTGAACTTATAATAAACATAAAAGAAAATTATAAAATGATCTCTCTCTCTCTCTCTCTCTCTCTCTCTGAGAGTGAACAAAAATCACATCATTATCCTTGTTGTTGGCTATTATTAAAGGCAAACTCAGTGTGGAAAGATAGGGCCAGCAGTGGCATCGGTCCACCACTTTGGTTTAAACTAAAATATCTCAACAACTATCAGATGGATTACCAGGAAATTCTATACATACATTCATAGTCCCCAGAGGATGATGACTACTAACTTTTGTGATCACCTGACTTCTCCATTAGCGCCACCAGCAGTTGACGTTTTGTTTTTTAATTAAATGTCTCAACAACTGTGAGATGGATTGCCATGAGATTTGGTACATACATTCATGCCCCTCTCAGGATGAACTGTAATATCTTGGTTGATCATCTGACTTTTCATGGAGTGTCATCAAGTCAAAATTTAAATTTTTTATAGTCAAATACCTGCAAAACTGATAACATTCCCAGCAGCCTCAGCCGTACTTTGCGTTAATGCTTATTAACAAATGTAAGCATGCTAACACGTACCTGTTTAACACTGTACCTGTTTAACATCTGTTAGTTAGCATTGTTATTGTGAGCATATCAGCAAGCAGTTAGCATTTAGCTCAAAGCAGTGGCTGTAAACAGTAAAGCATGTTTACCGTCATCATGAGGGAACTGCAGTGTCTCGGCCTTGCTCTGAATCTCTTTCAGCGTTGTATTCAGTGTGTTCTGTTGAATCAAACATAGCTGATGATAATTTATCACGTAGGATAAATTATTATTATATGAAATTGAGCAAAGATCAATATGGAAAGGGGAAGTTCATATGTCTTACCTGTTTCACACTGATGGATGGTCTGAGTGATGCCAAAAACAGGAACATGGATAGAGACAAAGGAAAGCCAAGTTACTTATTAACATATTATGTTAACACACGTTATCAAATAAAAAAGTTAAAATGACAGGCTCATTTGCAAAAAGAGATCTCAACAAATCTCCAGTTTGATTTATTTTCATATTTCATCTGCACTCCAGGGAGTATCAGACAAGTTGGTGATTACTGTGATGTCTATTCATTTTACGAAGGCCTTTATCTGTTTTTCAAATATTCTTCAGGCCTTTCCAGCAAGAATCAGCATCTGTTTTTCCATAATCAAATCCACCTGCACCAAATGACCGTGGGCTGCAATAACATACCAAGAGAGTCACAGGATAGGTGGGATACAACAACAACAGCGTCTGGCATTCAGACCTGCAGTATTTGTCTGTGTCCGGTGGAAATCACTATCCTGCAGGAAATCTTTTCTACCCTCTCAGAAATATTGATTTTCCCAATGAGTCCCATGTGTGTCTGCATGCTCAGTGTATCTTCACAGATTCCGTGACCTCGTTCAGTGTGTCCATATGGGAGACGAAGATAGAGGCTGATTACAGTGAAGTAAAATGGGCACTAAAAGGTTTCTGTCTCACAGTGATGAAGGTAATGGGAGGAGATGGCATGAGAGGAATCTAGTTTAGTATGGAAGTTTCTACTGTCTGCATATGTACTGAGCTGTGGGTAACATAACTTTACTAAATGTGTGTTTAATGACAAAGTGTGGAATGTCTGCTTTTGTGTCCAACCTTATTTCAGGGAAAGAGTATTATCACAAGATGGAAAGGCTGGTTATGAATACAGGTTTCCTCCAATGTATGTCTGCTTCAGCAGCGTAGAACAGGTTCATGTGACGACAGAGTGCCTGTGTTGGTGTGTTGTGGTCTACCTGAGGTGTGTCCTGCAGATCTGGCTCAGGGTCTCGATGTGTTTCTGGTTGATGCCGTCTGTCTCAGCGGGCAAACTGCTCTCAGTGTTCTTCTTCTCTCTCCACTGGCTCTCTGGGAACACATGTGGAGTACAGGTGTGCACAAAATAAATGGACTTTTTAATATTGCACAGAATTACGTTTAGATTTTTTTAGATTCAAAATTGTACAGAGTCATGAAACAGATGCATGCAGTACCCCAGTTCTCCTGCAGGGCATCAAGGTTAGACAGCAGACGTTCATGGTAGAGCTTCTCCAGCTGTAGGAACTGGATTGCCCACTGGTCTGGTAGCATCACTAGTTAAAGACACTAACTGAGTGAAAACATGTCAGATTAACTACAGTTTTACTTATTTTTATTGTTTTTACAACAATTTAGTCAGTTTTATGACACTGCAGCCAACACAATCCCTAGCCTAGTACATAATTTGAAAGAAACTCATGGTTGTTACTCTAAAATTATACTGTGCAGCAGAGGTCCATGACACTAACACTAATCACTTTGCCCTGTGTGACAAACTTCATTCTGGAGAAAGACTAAAAATGTTGCTTAAGTTGCCTAAGTTATGGAGTCAAATCAGTTTCAATATTAATGAATGCATGCAGATGGATTCATAAAAGTATTTCACAATTTCAGATCACTGTGTTTCTGTGTGTATTTGAGACTCCCCTGCCACAGCTCCATTCACAAAAGCTTTGTTTTTTTTTCAGGGAAGTATCTGCAGCCAATCAGATGGCTGCTTACATTTCAGTCAATCACATGAGCGTAGACTTGAGGGTGTGATTTAATGTGATGTGAATCTTATTTTCTTACATGTAGATTTGTTTTACATATATATAGCAAGGACTTTTTTGTTTGCATTGAAGAATATTTACAGTATGTGTAGTCATTTATATATAAATCCTCAAATACATTTGTAAATTCTTCTGTGTGCATTCATTAATATTGAAACTGATTTCACTCCACATAAAGTGGGATGTTTAGCGGGATCAATGTGTCACTCCCTTTTCCTCTTCTCCTCTTCACTAACAGTCTGCAGCCCTTTTGCAACTGGACATTTTTCTCGTTCTATATCCACAACAAATCCTCTCTCTCGCCATGCATTAAGCCTTCAAACTTTCCCTCTCTTTCTCTCTCCCCTTGCACACAAACACATAAACACATAGAAACACACCGTCCTCCTTGCAGCAAGACAGGCTGACAGTTGTTGCCGGGCCAACAGCAGAAACAGAGCCAGAGGAAACTACCACTGCAAGCCTTCAGGGCTTTCAGCCAAAGTATGGGGAACACCCAGCGAGTGAGAGACAAATGAACAGACAGAAAACACCAACAAGACAGAGAAAGACGGGGCAGACAAACACACAAACATTCAAATGCTTATTGCCATTTTTAAACAGCTGAGTATTATAACTTTTGGTCCTATAGGGTCAGTGTCATGTGTTGCCTTCATCAGCCCAGGTACAAGCCTCTAATGGAAGAAAAGCCCCAAATCTGTTCTGCTGGACAAGCCTCACCAAACGTGAACCCTCTTACTTTATTTATCACGTGTCAGTCTGGCTCAGTCACGACTCAGCTGGAAAATACTAGCGGCTGACAAATGTCACAATTCATAACAACAGTACGAAATGAAGTAAGCGTGCACTTGAAAGGATACAGTCCTCTTTGAGTGAGTAGGCTTCTGCAATCTGAAAAATAAGAGAGAGAAGTGAATAAACAGGAGGTGCACTGTGCTGATTCACAAAGATGTTCACACATACTGGTGCAGTATACAGAGCTGTGTATCATACGTTTTACTCCCTGACTTAAAATAACTCTGGAAGAAGTCATGTGACAGCGTTTCAGCGTGAAACATCAGCATTAACCCGTGCAGCATCGAAACACACGGTGACCTAAAACCACGGTGATGTGCACTGAAAATTATGTTGTCAGACACTAATTAGCCTATTCAACCAAACGTAGGTGTTTTTGTTCTAAATGAACAAAATTCCTTCAAAGATGATCACATGACAGCGTCGTACCAAGCAGCAGAGCCATGCAGACACCCTGTCAGACATGAAGTCACATGCAGCTACTCATGGTACGGATTAATGTTTCTCTGTGGGCTTTTTCCCATCAGCTTCTTACCTTCCTCTCCACAAGCAGTCGAAATTACGAATCAGTACACCTTGAGATGGGGAAGTCTGACCTCCTCAAATATTCTCCTGTAATTCCATGATACCAGGTAGTTTTGGGGCAGCAGCTAATGATTATTTTTATCATTCATTGATCTGCTGACTATTTTACATACGTTCAAGCCCAAACAATTAGGGCTATGTCACAAATTGATTTCCCAGTGTGAAATGTTCTTGTTTGATCACACCCAAACCCAGAGATATTAATTTTACTATTATGTACGTGTCAAGAACCTGGAACCAGAAAACATTTTGCCTGAGAAATGACTAACAATTCAATTATTAAAATAATTGCTGATTAATTTCAGTTCTGGCTAGTTTCCTTAACCTCACTGCTCAGAATGATCATAACTTTGTACTGTACACCTGTATTTCCTCAGTGGCCTGTATTTCCATCCATGTATCTCCATCCCTATTGCAATCTAGTTGGGATATGAACTTTGTGTAGGCTCTGTGCGTCAGCCTTTCTCTAGGAACTTGTTGCTGTCAGTGTCTGTTAACCAGGAGACTGACAAACAGAACACTGTTACCTTCAGGCTTAGTGGGATAACAGACCATTTATTCACTCAGGAAGTAAGAGTTTCAGATGCACTGAATGTTATTTGAGTGTTAACATGGACAGTAATGAAGTTTTCTATATATATGGATAATGTCCTGTATGTTTCTTGGTACAGACATCCACAGACTGCAAACGGTGGACTGAACTTTTTACTCATTTAACACAGTATGCCTGGACAGTGGGCCCTTGACCACAGACATTTAAAAGGTTCCCCCTCCTGCAGGAGCATCCCTCACCCATCATGTCCAAAAGTGCATTCTGCCCACACTAATTTAGCATCTTTTCTGCAACATTTTATGAGTTAACTATAAGTCTAAAGTGCTGCTGTTGGTTGAAAACTACACCTGGACTTGAGAATTTTGTTCACGATCGAGATGAAAAGAGGCAGTATAAATCCTTTCCTTCATTTATCAAAATTGATAGATGAAGGAATTAAGTATTTTTTAAGCCACATAGACATACTTGTGCTGCTTTGATGAATTGTTTTGTCTTCCCTTTCCCGACTTGTTCTTTTGGGTATGCTTAATGTTTAACAAATGATTTCAGGCCATGAAATATTTGGTACGCCAGAATAGCAGGTGCTAGCAGATATGACCTAATATGGACCCTCATGTCTAATAGAGTATGAAAGGCACTGAACATGTTTCTGCTACAAGTGGGGCTACATGCTGAATGTAGTTATCTGTGTAGCATCACTCACACCAAACCCCTTGCAATTGGAGTGTATTTATAAAAAAATTATAACGTCATATAACTGTATTTCTCAAATGAATATTTGAACGGCATTGTTTCTCCTTTCCTTTGTTAGTTTTTGAGGCAAAACTGCTTGACCTTTGTTCCATGATTACTGGCAACGTAGCAAAGAAAACTCCAAGCTTCCTGAGGTACTTGGATACTGGAAACAAATTAATCATACTGTCTACGTTTTGTTATGAAATTGTGGTCTTTAAAGTATTGCATGAAACCACTGCCATGATCCTTTTCAACTAAACACAGAGACTGAACCAAACTAATTAGCATGTCTGTTTGAATGCTGTAATTGTGAGGCGACAGGAGACAAACAAAAGAGCAAAGGGTTATCTGTTGTAATCCCTCCATCTGCAGAGTAGCGCAGTTGTATTAATTTTTTTCTCTGTTTCAGGAAATACGGCTGATGTCTCCTTGAGCAATGCATTTAAAAGGAACAACTCACCTTTTTAAATAATAAACCGAGCTATCTCTGTGCATTTGCATGCTCTAACAAGCCAGAGTATTCTGATACATTTGAGAAACACCAGCTCAGGGATTTGTTATATTTGTGTCAGCTAACAGAGAAAACATAGACACTGGAATCAGGTCACACAGGAGGACTGCACACACACATACATACTATAGATGTAAGGATACAGAAACTCTCAAGCCATATTTAGACACATATACACCCACACACAAAGCTGATCTTTCTGACGAAATAAAGATACATATTCCCTCTGGATTTCTCAGGAAAAAATGTTCGCTCTCTCTCTCTCAAACATCCACCTACATGCACACAAACACACAGACACACCTGGTGCAGGGAGTGTGGCAGCAGTGTGTAGTCACTGTTTTCTCTGAGGGACTGCAGGGAGGCCAGCAGCTCTGAGCTGGGGCCCAGGAGTCCATCTCTGGAGACGGTTCCTGGAAACATACAACACAAACAAACACTAGAATGAAATATACCTAACATTACTGACGCTTAACTATCTTTATGGTAACTTCCAGGAGCTTTGATATGTACACTCTTATCACAGTATCTTTGCTGCTGTGTTTCTGTACTGCATTTCTCAGTGGTTTATGTAATCTATCATTGACAGAAATGGTGACTTAAAGGTACAAAAATATATATTGTATATTGTTACTTAAAGGGGCACATCACCTATTTAACACATAATGGTTAGTTTACACATCATGAGGAGTACTACTCAGCCTTTAAATACAGGTGTATAATATCTTCAGTGTCTCTCTCTTGAGGAGCTTTGACAAGTCTAAGAAAGTAACGTATTCAGCATACAGACATGAGATACTATCAATCTTCTCACCTAACTCAAGAAAGAGAACGAGTCCCATATATTTTTCCATATATTTCAAACAATCCCTTTAACCAGCTTACAGTAATAATAACAATGATAATAATAATAATTCTAATAATAATAATAATGACAGTTATTTATACTGCACTTTTCAAACAAAGTTGCAAAGTGCTTTATGTGGTTGAACCAGATTTAAAACATTTTAGGAGGCAATGAGGCAAATGAAATCAGACCACCAAAAAAAAAACAATAATAAGCCAGACATTAATAAAAAAGATAAGTTTTGAGAAGTGATTTAAAAGATGTCACTGATTCTGCAGCTGAGATCCTCAGCTCAGAGCTGAGGGATCCTGAATGCCAAAATCTGGTCACCTTTAGTCTTGATCCAGGAGCCAGCAGAGCCCTGTCTGAGGATCTGAAGCTCTGGCTCATAGGGGAGCACACATTCAGCAATATAACGTAACACAGTCACATTGTGGGGACACACCTTCCTTTTAGGGATAAAATACAAGTCCCCATAATGTAAACAATAAAATTTTAGTATGAAGACTCAGGTTACAGTTAGGGTAAGGATTAGGATTAGGCAAGTAGTGGTTAGGGTTGTAGTAGATCTCCAGGAAATGAGTGTGTGTGTGCGTGTGTGTGTCATGGCGGCCCCAGAAGACATAGTAGATGCTAAAGCCAACTGACAAACAGGCTGCTGTTACCTCAGCAGGCAGCCTGCAGCCATTACTGTGACAATTAGTCACTGTTAGCTGTAGCCATATAGTGCACCTGTTACGTAACATAGCTCCAGCTGTATAGTACATTGCAAACATCCAAGAGTATTGGCTGCAGCTTCCTTACAGCCTACTATCATCCTGATCATCTTAAGCTCTGTTTTTCCGGCGCACTACAGCAGTTAGCGGGAAACCGTGGTCCACAGATGGATGATAAGCTTTGAGTTGCTCTGAGAAGCTTTCAATCAGCAGTCCACTGCAGAATAATGTTATCGCTCTGCTGTGTCTCTCTGCTGCGTCTCTATGCTGTGCTATCAGATTAATAAAGTCTGGCCGGGGTCATTTAAAGATGATAAACTATCTTTGAGAGGGATTTTAATGAATGAGCTGTAATGAGTAGTATATCGTATAGTGACATTACCATCCACATTAGCTGATGCTGCAGAAAAAGCAACACTGCCTGAGGTGTACAAACATAAAAAGCACAAAGCAGTCATATAGTAGATAAAAATAAGATGGAGAAAAGCATTGTACCTGTGGCACTGTCCATGCACACCACTTCCTCTTTATGTGTAGTCCCAGCAGTGTCGGGACCTTTCGGCGGGATGGCATTCTTGTTACCCATCACCTCCGTCACTGCAGCAATCTTCTCCTCCAAGTTCCTCAACAGCTTCTCTGAGAGTCTCCAGTGGGAAGTAGCTGGGTTTCTTGTTTGCGGGCCCTCACTGGAAAAACATTAATTCTTTCTGATTCCTTTGACTGAGATAATTATTAAGAAAGTTTGCGTTGCTCCAAGCTTCCAGAAAGGATTCAAGGGCGTCTCAAGCACTGGAGAATGAGGTCTCTGCAGGTTTGGTTTGTGATCACTCTTGACGAAGCATGTGATTTAATCCTCCATCATCTCTCCTGGGTGGTCAAGAAAAGGAGAGATTTGATATGTCCTCCATAGTGTGTGAAGCCTGGACTGTGAATGACAATGTTTTCAGTTTCTGCAGACTTTTCGCAGTAGTCTGTGTAGTTTATTGTGCTTTTTCTCTTCGGTCTTACATGCAGAATTCAGTGCAGCCTCCTTTCCTTGTCCTGAAGCTGTCAAAAAAAAGGTACATTTTAAAAAAGAGAACATGATGTATGATGTAGTATGTTCTGAGAAGGAGAGGACACATACAACGAGAAAGAAGAGCGAGTTGAATGCAAAGAGAAGCAGCATTGCTGGTGAAATGGCAGTTATGTCACTGAGTGAAAGGGTCGTCTTTGTGTCTGAACCATGACTGTCCATTGAGGCATGGCAGAGTGCTCCTTTCTGAATAACCCCCGGTTTGAAAATAACGTCATAGTAGTCTGTAGAGTAGCATAATTAGCAATGAGTATGTTACAGTGCAGACAGACTGTAGGCTGTACACAATAACCCATTCTTGCACTTTGTTCTACCAGGTTTCGAAGCAAGAGTCAACATTTTTACAGCATATTTTGCAAAATATTGTAGTGTTTTTATTGTAAACTGCAATTGGGAATGTGATTTATGTTAATTACATAGGCTGTGAACAAATAGGAATTTACCCTTGTGACAGATGCCACCATTCAAACAACAAAGTATGTCAGCAGCTCTGTGAGGCTGTAAGCTGGGCTTTGAGCTAAGTGCTAACATGAGCATTGTAACATACTCACAATGACAATTCTAACATGCTGATATTCAGGACCTTTAATGTTTACTATGTTCACCATTTTAGTGCAGCATTACAACATGCTAATTAGCACTAAACACAAAGGGCAGCTGAGACTGTTGGGAATTAGTTTTGGTTTGGATGTTTTTGGTCATAAATTAAAGTATCTGGCATATTAAGATTTTGACCTGATGGTGATGCTAGATGAAAAGTCGAGGTAAATTTCACAGCAAACCATCCCATAGTTGTCAAGACATTTCAGACAAAACTCCATGGAGAGAAAAAGTCAAGGGATCATTCAGAACAATTCATCCTATGGGAACCATGAATGAAATTTGCTGTAAATAGACATTGAGATATTTCAGTCTGAACCAAAGAAGTGGACTCACCAACTGACCGACATCCCTCGAGCCACGCTGCTAGCATAAAGGCTCTCTTGTTCCAGCACTGTCCACAATTTTCTGACAATTTATTGACTAAACAGTTAATCATAAAAAAACAACTGACAAATTAAGATGAAATGTGAAGACAGAAATTAAAAAAACTAAGTTACATTGGGAAAATCATCTGATTTTTTGGTGTTACATCTATTTATTTTTATCATTGTATGATATGTCTGTGCACCACTGGACTTAGTCTTCTCTACATGTTGTAGCACCCTCTATTCACGCATCCCCCCAATCTTAGTCTTTGAACCTCAAGACACCTCATACTACATTTTATATTGCATTAAGCGGAGTGTTAAATCTATGAAGGTATAAGTCTCCATTTACAGGCCTTTAGCTGATGTTTTCATCCAGATGTACAATGCCTGACAGGGTAAGCAATTAGTTTCTTGCCTAAGGTCATTTCACAGCAAGTTGGCAAGGGTGTACCTGTAGCTGTTGACTAAAAGGCTGACATGATCAGGCTGAATGACCTTTTACAGGACAGTCACTCTGACCTCTCACCGGTCCTGTCACTGTGATAATTGTGGAGAGATACTCATATGCACACAGTGTTGTCAAGGCTTTGTGTCATTTGTCTTTTGTTTTCATATATTATTTTACTTAAATATCTTGTTTCCCTTGCTTTATGACTTGCATCCATCTGTTTTTGCCTCCCCAGTGGGAACCACATCACAAACGTGTGCAGTATTCAGTGCAGTTTTCTGCACAAGCTCCTCTACCAGCTTGTGAAAACCATAGCTGTAGATAAATATATTTCCGCCTCATGAAGCCTACATTTTCAGCCTGAGTGGTCCGACGGCATGAAAGCTGTGTGATACTCTGCGTTCACATAGCATGTTAGCAGTCACGTGAGCGTTGTGAATTTTGCAACATGGAATATGACACGAAGTACAAACGCTGGGAGCAGCAGCTGACTCACAGGATGTGTAGCATAACATTAAGAATGACTCAGGCTGAAGATGAGAATCTGAGTAAATTTGACTAAAATTCATTATTACAGTTCTGGGTTGTTTTTAAATTTTTTCTCCTGTGAATTACATGCTATTTAAACCTGACTGTTTTATTCCCTTTACCTTTGTTTTTTTCAGTCTATTTACTACAAATGAGCTACATTAATTGAACATTACTGCTGACTACTGTACAAAGCAGTGAATTAGGTTAACTTTCTTTTTCTAGATTTGAGGAAGCAAGTGGTTTCAATTCCTTTATCACAGGCAATTAGCAAAGACTTACAGATAAGGGACAGTTGGACATTTTAGCAGATGTGCTTTTTTACTGTCTTGCCAAGTCCTCTTATGTTTGAGCCAGGAGACAGTTAGCTTAGCTTAGCATGAAGACTAGAAACAGTGGCTCTGTTGAAGATAAATTGCTGCTGGGTAAGAAACCATCCCCCCATGAATTCACAACTTGTTGTTACACTTTATACATATTAAACAAAGATGTGACATGTTATCAGTAAGTATTTTTTTTGACTGAGCCAGGCTAGCTGTTTCCAGTTTCCAGTATGCTAAGCTAACCGGCTGCTGGCTCTAGCTTCATGTTTATGGTCTAAACTTCACATCAGCTTGTTTCCAAAAATGTTGAACTATTCCCCCAAGACTTGCTCATCCAATACTTTTCTTATAACCTTTACTAAAGCCTACTGGGTTGAAAAGTTTTCACTCCATAACCACATCACATGAGTTGTGTCAAAATAAAAGCAGATGTTCACCAGGACCATAAAGAAGTTTCCAGTCTAAAATAAAAGTTTCAAACCGCACTTAAATACACACTTATATACATTCATAATCAGTGAGCAGCAATGTATCATAAATACCTTCAAGTAATAAGTGATGTAAAAAAGGAATATGATCATTATATGCTGACAAAATGATTTGATCTTCTGTCTTATTGTATACTGTCACTGACCTGAGAGCTGTGTCAGATCATTAAAATGCATTCACACCCAGTCTGGGGCTTTAACATGGAAAACTATGATCACTGAATCACAACATAGACAGCTTTGTGTTTGTGCTATTGTTGCTGTATGTTGACTTGTCTAGTGGCCCCTGTTAAACTCTTGTATCAATAATAATAAATAATAATAATAATGATAAATGGTAGAAATGATTAGAAAAAACACAACCTTATGACTGTGTCTGAAGCAGGTGATCGAGTTTATTTCTCATGTTATTCCTATAATATTCGGTGCTTCCTATTTTTCTGCGACATCCATCTTAATTCCGTTCAAGTGTTATTCTAGTTGCATTTTAGAATAACATGCAAACATCCCTGAACCGTGGTGCATGTGTGAGTTAATGTCAGATGACTTCACAGGATGAAGATGAACTCACCGCTGGATGATGAAGATGACGATGATGGTGGTGTCTCCCAGCTTCTGTCTTCAACAACCCTGGAACAGCATCCTGGTGTCCTGATCCAGGAGCCACCGAGCCCTCAGTCCATCACCAGCCCCTCTCTGACACTCTCTCATGCTTCTTGTTTACGCTCCGATCCGGGGATTTTTCTGCTTCCCCTCATTGCTAAACCCACTCCGTCCCTGGATGTCGTGTGTGTGTGTGTGTGTGTGTGAGTGTGTTCACTGGGACCATGTGGCGGAGGCTGCCCCCTCCTGGCAGATGTGGCCCACTGGCTCCTGGCCGAGCCTCAGCGGTTATGTAAGAGCAGTCATATGATGGGGTGTTAAGCTTATAAACCGTGCACAGGATTACAAGGGGAATCGTGAAAATGTACATGGTCTTTGGGTTGTATTGTTACTGTTATATAAGCAGAATAGAAATCATGTGAAGTCACTGGATTTATCAGATTGATGAGGCAGACAATCATTATGATAATTGTGATGTGTCTTCTTTATGTTAACTGAATAATAGTTATTGTCATCATGCATTCACTGTGTATTAGAGTATATAATAGCCTCAAATCCTTCTTGTCATTTTATTATCAGAAAATACCACAGTTGTGCAAATCAGTGCAACCCCACACAAAGTGCATGTTAGAGGATGGAGGAGTGCACGACATGTAATAGAGTACTTTTAGGATTTGAATGATTGAATAAGAGACAAATATGTCTTAGGTAATTCCAAGAGAATATCATGATGTGTCGATAATCATGATGTCAATTCTTGGATCAGATGTTTAAATTGAAGATGTAATAATTCTATTGCCTCTAAATATTTATGATATACAAAATTGGAAAGGTTTAGAAGAGTGTGCTAAATAAATGCATTATTCATCAGTTTCAAATCAATTAAAAGCACAGTTTGTTAAGTAATGATGACCACACTAACCCCAAACCATGGGATCTAGATGGCACCTTAACATAATGTAAAAATTCATTTTAACACCCTTATGTCATCGGTTGCCACAAGGCTTTTAATTTCCTTTGCCAAATAACATCATTCAAAATAATAAAATAAAATAGCACAGATAGATATATAGAAATGAAATAACATTATTCTTAAATGAGATTCAAAGCTTCTCATAGGCAGAAATGGCTCAGCCCTCATTCTTCCCCTAAAATGTACAAATGAACAGCATGATAATTTACTTGTGCAAACCTACATTGATTCAGTTCCCACTTCTTCCGTTCAAAATAGATTTTCTCTGTGTGTGTGTGTGTGAGTGTGTTTGTGGCATTCATCTCTATTCCTTCTTTCCCTCATCTGAATACACAGAGGTTGAATATAAGACTGTGGTTTTCACTTCTGCCTTCAAGTTTGTGGAACTTGAAATGAGGTTAAACAATGAGGAAGTGGAGCAGAAAGAGAGAAAGGGCAAAGTCAGGCCAGGAAGATTATTTGTAAGTGTGTGTGGGCGTGCATTCCTTATGTAGTGGGGACATAAAGCTGTTTATATAGTCACATTTCTTATGGAGACAAAACCCACATCCAGAACATAAATCATAAAATTTCATGGTGAAGACTTGGGTTAATTGTGATGTCCTCTGAAGTGATGGAAACATGACATGTGAATCTTGTGTGTGTTGCCAGTTTTTCTTTCTCTCCTGTAATTAGTATGACTTTATAATTGGATCGCTTTAGGGCTCAACTCTGTTTGCTCTCATTACCTTTTCACTTGCTGTGGACGGCATGAAAAGTCATCCCATTGTTGTTATATTGCATCACAACATATATTACATTTCTCTCTTTGCACACGGACACGTGCACTAACATGCACACAGACATCAAACAAATGTGATGGAAGCGCGAACAGGAACTGCATAATGACTTTAATTTTTGTAAATCAAAGGATGCACAGTTTGTATTGTCTACAAACAGAAAATAAAGGAGAGCTGTGGCCATTTATTAGCAGTGACGTACAACATGCTGATTAATAGGGTTCACAAAACAGACATCCAGTGTGTGCGCGTGTGTCTTCCTTGTATGTTTAAATGCATCGATCTAGGTAGAAAACTTAGCCTCGTCCATTGATTGCTATGCATCAGTCCATTCTCTCTTATTGGCTCAAAGACCTCAGAGCCACGAAGCTCCTCAGACACGATGACGTTATTCCTTTAATGTTATTACTCCTCCATTACACTGAGAGTAGAATCCACATTTTTTATTCTGCCACCAATCATTTACTGATGTGTTTTAGCAGCCAGCTTATTGATCACTGTCCACTCCTTGTCTGAAGACAGTAGAAAAATCACAGTAGTGTTTCTGTTTGCAGTAAATTTTAGGAACGTAAAGCTCGTCCTTCAGTCCTTCACTCATCCTCTCAGACAGCTCAGTCACAGTTTCCACAGCCTACTGAGAGACTGCTTTGATTTCTGCTCATCACCTTAACCCAGAATCCTTCTAGTTGTTGGAAGCATTTTTACATTAGTTTCAAAACATTTGAAATACATAAATGTACTTATTACATAATTGTTTTCAGCACCAAAATCTATTTACAAAATGGCATATTCCCTTTTGAACACTCATTAGAAAATAACAACTTTAAGGCAGACTAATCAGTTCATTAGTCTGAGTCTGCTTCAAGTTTTGCGACCAAATTTAATCACCAAATCAGTAGTAATTTCAACATATAAGAAGCTAGAAAATGCAAAGATCACAGTTAAATGTGAGTGGTGAAATGCTTTCTAAATAATGCAAAGTGAATACTTTTGCTTCATCAGTTGTCTGTGAACAAAAGATGCATGTTAAAAGATATCTTACAGAAATTGCTTCAAAAGATCACACCATAAACAAATTGATAAAGCTGATCAATGATAACCCTGAACAAATGTTAAATATCTATAGTAGCCTAGCTATATCTACTATCATGTGCACTGTCTATATTAAAGCCAGAGGGAGGCTGGAGGCCTTTCCAGAGAACCAATAATGCAGAGTCTCTGCACCTTTATCACATAAAAGCAAAGGTTTTATGATCTGAATACTCAGCTGATTCTTTGCCAGAAAAGGAAAGGTTACAATATCTGTCCTAGCTACACTAAAATGTCTTGTTAGCATTAGATGCTGCGAGGAGCTAAATGCTTTTTTTTCATACTTTAAGGACAAATAGACAAATAGAGCATGAAACTTGCATGTCTGTAGTGTGACTCACAACAGATGACAGAAAAAGAGTCCATTTTAAGGTCACAACATTTTTTTTGAAATTCCAAAATGTGTCTGACAGAATGGTTTCAAATTGAACTGTAACAAGCAGCTGTAGGACTGTAGCTCTGTCACTGGCTCTGACCATTGACCCCCCCCGTCAAGACATTATTGTACAATACTCCAATCTGTAGCGCCTGGTTCATTCCAAGGAGGTAATATAGCAGTTGAGAGCAAAAAGTGTGTGGCATATTTTAAATTCATCCAAAAAAAAAAAATCAGTGATAGGTATCCAGGTGTACTAGAAATGGGTGCTGCCCCCTTTACCCTCATTAAACCATGTTTCAAGCCTGACTATGACTCAGCTCAGATTCCCTTCAAGGCTCTCTGCTCTGATGCTTTTCGCCGCCGCTTCTTATGCCTCCTCCTGGTGGTGGCGTCAAAGCAGGTGACCATCATGACGTTGGCCTTGCAGAGGTTGAGCCTGTCCTCCAGCCGAGACGTCACCACTTCAAGTGCCTCCAGATGCTCCAGAGTGTCCACTTCGAAGGTCTGCCATAGGTCGACTGGAGAAAAAAGCAGTTTGTAAGGTAAAGCATAAGGAGAATTTTCCCACTGTCACTCTTGCTCTTGTGTAACAGCACAATATACTTTGTGTACAAAGTAAAAAATGTCATGTGATATAGTAGGAAATTACAAGAAGTACAAAGGATAATTAATCATGGTAATGAGGACTGGATACTGTCCCAGTAATAGCAGAATGCTGCCCCCAGTTGAAATGCTGTCATAATACAAGCTCATTATTTGCCCATTCATTGAAGGTAGAGCTGAAAGATTTGATAATCTAGTAATTGTTTCAGTCCTTTTTAAGCAAAAATGCCAAACATCTGGTTCCAGCTTCTCCATTGTGTGTTCTGCTACTTTTGTTTGTCATAAATGTTGGTTAATTCAGAATCTTTGGGTTTTGGACAATTGGTCAGACAAAATAAGGTATTTGAAGACGCTACCATGGGCCCTGAGAAAACGTGATAAATCCCAAGTACAAATCATTAGATAAGCTGTTTTAGCAGACTATATGAAAAATTAGTCTATATTGATGTATCGTAATTTTCAAAAGAAGGAAGATATTCGTTTGCATATTTCTTTAAAAAAATGATTTGACTGACACTCTTGGTTCCACTTGGCGGGCTCCAGCATGAGGTTGTGTTTGGCCTGCTCGAGCTCTCTCCTCAGGCTGCTGTATTTGGCGCGGACCTCTGAGATCCTCTGCTGACGATGCTCCAAAAACTTCAGCTTGGCACTGAAGCATGCAGGCCCCTGAAAACACAACCACATACACACACATTTCACTACTTTTTTTGTCCTGTGTTCATATAGCATATAATACTTCATCAAAAGCTTGTATTTCAAAATTTTCTGCTGCCACTGATCTCTTTAAAAAATTAATAACATGCGGCGTACTGACTGCAACACAGTCGAGTCCTACACACAGACACACACACATAAACCTGCACACACAGATGGGTGTACAACAGCCCCTCCCCACTGTCTCTATCCACAAACACCACATCATAAACACCATGTTAGGGCAGGGATCACACCTCTGGGGAGTGAGACAAGACAGGCCTGTAGGCTGCTAAATAGAATTACTCTCTGATTATACTAACCTTATTACATAAAAGGGACAGTTTCAAAGGTCAATACATGCACATTTAAAGGGGAAGCAAATGGAAACCTCTAAATATGAAGCAATTCAATTAACTTTTTCTTCAATATATGCTATGTGTTTTATTTGTTTCACTTCCAGTGTTCTTCTTTGTCCTTTGCTGCAGCATTGACCCAATTTCCCCCCATGTGGTCATTAAAATTGTATCAAAGTTGCCGTGCCTGAGACTGGTGGAGGCAGGGAATAGTCTCATGAGGCCAGACCGCTCGTCACAGGGGCATTACGTCACCACCTGCACCGCATTTTGTTTTCAAGCACATTTCAGCTGTAAATGCAAGGTGGACTCTTTTATTTAACCTTTACTTACCCCTGAACATGCAATATTTCATGGTGTATAATCTCACACATGAAAACTGGTAGCTGCCCTGTACAATCTGTATTAGTGTCTGTAATACAGTCTGTATTAGTGGCCATTGCATTAGTTGTGTCTTTCTCAAGGCCACTGGGACAGTGGGTAGCATCATTCGCTTCCCCACCCAGATTTGTCCCTAAATGATCAAACCAGACAAACCCTTGATCTCTTACCTTAAGACCAATACACAAGCTGTGCTTATGGGATTTTTTTGTACAAGGAAAGCAAAGCATTTGAGTCTGAATCCTTTCGAATCCCTTGTTGAATCAAAATAGGTTTAGCTTTCAACATTTGCAAGTATGTAACTAAAGATACAAATAAAACTCAGTGATTCAGGTTGACATTTTTGTGGTAACTTCATTTATGCTGACAACCTGTAGCTACAACCTGAAAACGAGATGAGCAGCAGAAAATATGAAATGTATGAATGTTTTTGATGCAATGAAATAAAAGATGTAGCCCACTAACTTTTTACACCTGATTGCTAAGTTTGTCTAATGTTTTCTATGTTGCACCTTGCTAATTAAAAAGGGTGAGGATACATGAAAGCTTGAGAGGAAGTCCAGGTATTTTGTTAGTATGGTCCAAAATGAAACTAGCTGCTGAATCCCAAACACAGTCCTGTGAGGACAAACTGTCAGAAAGACTGTTGCGAATTGCACTTGGGTTCTTTCTCAAATCTGATGTCAATACGATAAAAGGAGCTTTAGAGACCCTAGAGGAGGTTGGGTGGTGATACGTTCTACCAATGTTGCTGTCCCCGCTGGTTGCCAATAGAGGTTGATAAAGGTCATATTTTACATAATGCCTTTAAACCTCCTAAAAAAGCCAAAATAAATCCAGCACCTGTTTGCCAGCACCTGCTCTTTTCTGCATCCTCTGCACATTGTCGATCTCATAGACCTTGATCTCGTAGGCCTCTGGGATTCCCCGATCCACCCAGCGAGACCGCAGACCACTCGCTGAGCGTCTCAGGTGCAGGGGTGTATCATGGGAAAGACGACGCTGGTGAGAACCTACAGCAGGGTGAGGCAGAAAGTGCGGTGAGATGCTGTATCTCAACTTGTTATCTTTCTCTTCTCCCATTTCTGAAGCTTTCTACGGCACATAGAGAGTGAAACTGTTGAGATATTCTTATTTTAAAAAGATACCCAATCAAAGTATATTTAAGGTGGTATTGTATTTTTGTTGACTTTTGATGATTTTAAATTTAGTGTGTGGTAAAATCAATTTCTGGTATGAACACAAAGAGAAGCCACCGCTTGCTGCCGCTCAGCTTGAAAACTTTATTTACACCAATACAAATTTATTCTTGCAATAGATGTACAATACATGCCATTAACTTAAATTCAGCAACATAGACTATGCTGTTTTATTCTAAGGTCATAGTTTAACAAATGAATAAACCTGTTCATGGTGCTAATGGATCTACAAGGTTAGGTTACAATTGATGAAGGATTCTAGAGCTGCTATGTTAGTATTGTCAACTAAGATTCTATACTAAAAGCATCTTTCCTCACTGTAGGTAAATTTGTATAATAAATGAAGGCTTGCGATCCTAAGTGGCCCTCATTGCTCAGGCCATGTGCTCTTATGGGGAGCTGAGAAAGCAGTTTGCCTAAGGGCAAATGCAGCTTGCCAGGACTACCATATTATTCATAAAAGTCAAGACAGGAGACATTTCTGTAACTCTTTCTGGATTGACTCAGTTTGAGAGTACAGCAAAAGATAATTTATGCTTTATGTCACTGGAATCTCCAGACATGAAGAATAATTTGTCCATCCCTGACATCAACTTCCTTAGACACTCCCCTCCAGCAGGAGGCTGCAGATCATCAGGACCAAAATCTCACATCACAAAAGCAGTTTCTTCTCATCTGCAGTTGGCCTCGCCAATAAGACCAGAGACCCCCTCTGACACACACACTCACTCTCTTCATGTACCATTAATTTTACGTCTGCACACCTGAATCAAATGCGTTACATTAACAAATCTTGGACTCCATCTTGCACATTGCAAATATTCTTCAAACCTACTGCTGTGATAATTTACACATTCCATTCCACATCATTTAAATAATGGTCATATTGTACATATATACATACATTTTTCCAGGTTATTATTTTTATTGTTTTTTTTATTTATTTTATTTTCTATTTATGCTTTTGACTTCAATACTAAAAGCAATACTTGCTTTTATCTTCATCTTATGTTTTCATGTGCCATGTTTATCATCATGGATCAATACACCAAGGCAAATTCCTTGTATGTGAAAACATACTTGGAAATACACCAGATTATGTTTCTGATTTTTATATATTTTAACTTTAATTATATGGGCACAGCTTTCATCAGAATGTAGACAAGTTGATTACTTAAGGGGAAATTAAGTAGAGACAAAATTTAAACAAGCAATTATATGTCGATTAAGTTTGGCCTGACATAAAATTCATATGCTTATCCAGCAAAAGCTTTGTCTCTTGTTTTATTTGCTGACTGTGTTACTCCTGTGTTCAACAAAATGCTATTAAGAGTTTCTCAATGTATATCCATTAGCAAATACTATTAGTATGCACACAGCCATCATTATAATTTACAGTATCAAACTGTCCAATCCAAACCAAACACCACCATTAGTAAGTGCCAGCACTGGGTTCATATATTAATGATGTGGCCTCCTATACATAGGAAATTAGGTCTGACTGCATTCTCCAGATGTGTGTCATCTCCAATTAATGTCACATTAATATATTATGTGGTCAAATTACAAGAAAAAATAGGATGGTGACACTACCTATGATAAAAAAAATTGTGCTGGAAATTGTCTGAACGTCTAGAGAACAACTTATATGGCAGATTTCTGCAAAACATGTATGATGTAAACCCCACCTTTATTTTTTATTTTTTTTAAATGACATATAATTCAGCACTTTAATATGACAATTTTACCATTGCATTTAATTGGATGATGTGAATGTGCCAGTAAACCATTGGGACCGAACATCATGTTTATGAAAGAAATACAAAAGTAAACAAAAAAGCATTGATGATGATACTGTAGTGAAATTAATAGAAACAAGTGGTTGCTGTAAGAAAAGGAAAATATATGAATCAATTTAAAATGATGACTGCAGGTTATCATTAAAATGTTCAATGTGCAGGCTAAATACCTAACACCAACAACACACTCAGAACTTGGATTAGCTTCTGATCTTTCCAGAAGAGAAAGTCATCCAAGTCAGTTCATAAAAGGCCAGTTATTCCAGGTTTTACCTGTGTTGCCTCTCCTCCGAGATGATCGGCTGCTGCGAGCCACACTGAGGAGAGAGCCGCTCCTGTCGCTCACAGAGTCTCTGTTCGAGGTGCTGCTGCCTGTAGCTTCACTGTCCCTCACCATGCTGTCATATCCACTGCTCACCAAACTGTTCCTGTTAGAGAAATGCAGGGATGTCTTCCCCATAGCTGGTGGCAAATCTCCACTCAACACGCTGGTGGTGTCACTCGCGTGCCCACTCATGTGATCAGGCATGCGGGGAGCAGTCACCTGGCTGTATGGTGAGGGAAGTGTGGTCATTTGCTCCAGTCCTCCTGAAGTGGAGCTGGATGCCCTTTCCTTTAGGAGGTCTGAGATCCGGCCATTGACAAACCCTTGGATGGCGGATTTTGTGGAGGAGCATGTGGAGCTCTGGCTTGGGGTCCGACTGATGGAGTGAAAAGACCGAGGAGGGGAAGAGGAGAGAAAAGAGGATGTCCGCTCAAAGCTAACAGTTTTACCATCAGGAGAAAGACTGGCACTGCGGTTGATGGACTGCCGCAGGCCTTTGTGGGGAAAACTGAGGTTCTTGATGCTGGGGGCAGACAGTCGACGGACTTTGGGGCTAGCCATCTTAAGCTTCCCCACAGCAGAGAGCTTGGAATGGGTATGCCTAGCAGACTGAGTTGCAGGGTCTTCAGAGGGAAAAAAGTGACGACTCTGGTCAATCCGAGGATTCTTCCTGGGGCTCCTGCTAGCCCTTGGTAAGGTACAGTCTCCCTCACTGCGTCCTTTATATCCTCCCTTACAAGCCCCTTCGCTACTGCCCTTGGAGCTCCCCTTAGAGCTCATAGAGGTGTTACTACTGTCTCTATCCAGGGTTGGGAAGTCCCTTGGGGTTCTACCAAGGGAATTAGTCCTGGTAGCCAGCTGCTCCAGTTTGGCACTGAAAAGCCTGCTGCTGTCCTCAGTGGGTGACTTCAGCCTCCCACTCTTATTATTCATTCTTAGATTTGAGGTCTCAAACAAAGATTCAGCGCCCTCCCTGGGAGCCCTACTAGCATGCTGTTGGTACTCTGTACCATATTTCCGAGGAGAGGAGACCTGGAGGTTGTGGTTTGCAGGGGAGTGCTGTCTGCCCTGCATCCTCTCCAGAGTTACCCTTGGACTACACGGGGTGGATGATGTCACCTCCCTTCGGTCCCTGTGTTCGTCTGCCATGTAACCGCCATGGTAGCTGTCCTGGTGTTTGGCATTTTGCCAGCCTCTGGGCAAACTACCTGTTCTAAAAGAAGCAGGGGCGGTTTCTTGGCAACCAGGTGAAACACCAATTCTCTTGGGGGTATTCCCAACACGTCTGGAACAGGTTTCTCCCCCTTCTGAGCCCCTTGAAGCATTAGTGGAATAAACATGCTCCCTGTCTCTAGGGAGGCTATTGTCTGTATTTCTCAGTCCCTTTCCACGCATTTTGTTTTCTGCAGTTTCATCACGGAAAGCTGAATCTTCCAAAACCATTGGGTCATATAACGTTAGGTTAAAAGGTGAGTCACATACTTTGTCAGACTTTTTGGCATGTGTCTCAGAAGCAAAAGCCCCATTTCTCTTCTGAAGAACTGTCCTGTCTTCTGGACATTTGTCATTACTCCCTCTGAGCTCAGACCGTGACTTGACTCCTGTAAAAGAGTCAAGAGGACTTTCTTTTTCTTTTGCACCATCCAACTCACAATCCATTTCTGTATTAATCAGCATTGGATTTATAAATGAAGGTAAGAACCTCTTTGTCCTCCTGAATTGGCACTGGGGCTTTTCAGTGATAGCCTCTGTATCTACAGATTGAACTACAGAGCTTTTGTTTGTATTAGAGGAAGCTGCAACTACAGATTCTTCGCTGACATTGCTGATTATCCTGATTGGTTGAGAGCTGGCAGAGCCTTCAACATGTGCCTGTGACTGGGCAGTGTCTCTGATACAAATAATGTTTCCACCTGTCCTCCCTCTGTCCAATGCTCCACTGATGGTCACCTCCTCTACCATAGAGAAGACAAGTTCATCTTGACCTTTTAGGTCCAGTGGCTGTTGAACAGTTACTGTGATAGTGGCCTTCATTTCCTTAATGTCTTCTGTGGGGCAATTAGGCATGATATCTCCATGTATAACACTGTGAGCCAAAGAGTGTGAAGAGGAGCAGGAGGAGGCAGGAGACATGGGGAGCTCTTGCCAATTGGTGAGGTCCTTTTGTCTGGTTTGTTCCAATCAGCAGCTTCAGAACACTTCTGTTTACCTGTAGGCTGAAGTGCAAGTGGACTTGTGACAGCCATGGCCTGAGCATCCACATCCAAATCCTGAGAAGAGAGATTATCATCCGACTTAAGAGTTCCATTTTTGGGCAGCTCAGAGCGAGAGGGCTTGTTCAGATTGAGAGTTTGATTCAGAAGTTCCTCGCTGGAACTGGTTGCACTGCACTCTTCACAGTCATACAGACCAGAGTCCTCTCTCTGAAAACTGTCTCCAGGGAAGGCACCATTTGTATGCTTTTCTCCAACAGAGGTCTGACTGCAACCTAACCCCTGATTCAACAATGTCTGTGGTGTTTCTGATGATTCAGTGCCTGTCTGTTTCCCTGTTTCTTTCTGGGGTTGTGATTTGGTTGTGACATTGTTAACAGAGGGCCCTTTTGAGGAAGACTTGAGCACATCCATTGTTGTCTCACTTCCATCAATACAGCCCAAGCGCTCTTGAAGTTCAGCAAATGTGTCACATTTAAGACAGTCCCTCCCTGGTTCCTTCATGTCTGCTTTCAGCACTTCAATGTTCCCTTGAACAATTTCCTCGTTCCTCTTCTCTCCCTGCAGCTGAGGAATTCTCAGAAGCTCTTGGAGCAGGGCAGTAAACTCCGGGTCATCCATGCCAGCCTTGTTGGGATGCAAAGAGGGTATGATGGGCACAAATTGTGGTTGTGCCAGTCTTGAGGTTGTTTTGGACTGGACCAAGCCGTCCGAGTCTAGTTGGATGACTGTGTCACAGGACTGGTCGCTACTGGAACGCTCATCTAGTTCCCCGCGTAAACGGAAACGAGGGATGTCAACATCTACCTCCTCAGTGGAGTGGAACGCCCGCAGGGACAGAGACTGGAGCCCTCTCTCATAATCTTTAGTCAAACTCCTCCCAGACGGAGAACATGAGGTGGACTGCTGTTGGATAAAGATGAATTGCGGAGTTAGTTCTAGAACTGGACTATCCAAAATATAAATCAACAAATAAATCATTAGGGTCCCTTGGAAACAATCACATGGTTAGTATGTACACTAAGTTTTAAAACAAATGAAATTCTCAGTGATGCCATTAGACGGTTGTAGGTAAATAGTAAAGCAAAGGGCATGTTCAGTACCTTTGTCCTCTTCTGCGTCCTGCGGATGCGAGAAGCCATCTGGATGGTGGATAAAGTCTCTTGAAGATGTGACAGTGAATTAGAAACCTCAGCCATCACTGTGGTATGGCAGTTTACATGGCCCAAGGACTCTCGAAGGAGCATAGTCAACTTACTACCCCTGTACAAAGACAATGCAAATCTCCATTAACTCAAAGGATACATCAGCCATTTTAACCTCTAAGCAGCCAAATCTATCAATGTTTAAGTCTTGATGTAGTTGTTACTGTGCTCCCTTAGCTCTTTAGCCAGTATGAAATGAGTTTCCAGGCAAAAACCTGATTATTTTTGGAAACCAACTTACGAGACCACTCAGCTTCAGCTTACTGTCAAAATATTAATGCAGTTAGCTCTACATCAATGTATGCCAATAATATTTTTGAGTCACATTCTTACTTGTTGGGGGTGGTCTTATGTCCACTGAGTAGAGACACGACAACAGGGACCAGTTCAGAATATGGAGGTTTATTTCTGCTCATGCCCCTCATACCACTACAGACATCTATCATGGTCAACTTAGTAGGGCCACGCGAACCTATGGATGGAAATCAAACAGAGGAGAGTGTAAATGCAAAATGCTTGGCATGTTTCCAAAACGTAAATAAAGAACTCAAGAATTATAAGATGTATATCAAACTGCATTAACTCAGCAGTAAATTTAGGGTTACTGTGGAAAATAATTCATGTGGAAACATCAAATTCACAAGGGACAAGCTGCCAGGGTAATTGAATAATTCATTACAACCTTTGCCAATGGTGCTGCTTTCTGTGCGAGGGGGCTGGACGTGGAGGGTGAAGAACATTATGGAGCTGTGGCACAGGTATGTAACAAAGTCACTGTGCCTGCGTGCTGCAATGGCCGCATCCAGGAGGGAAGCAGCCCGCTCAGCAGTGGGGGCCTTCACCCGATTGTGGTTACGTAGCTGGAGGGAAGGGAAAAAATAATCATCTCTCAATCTCTTCTCCTAAACTACTCAAAACTGAAAACCTTCTTCCTGAAAAATCTTCCTTTGGATTTTTTTTCTGTCAGCCTACCATATATTATCCCACTTTTGTCTGTCACTATGTGTGTGTTAATTCAGATGCAGTTACCAGATTATTAAAATAACAAATTTAGAGATTTGCTTTGCCTTTACAGAGATTTGCACTTTCAATTGAGATATTTATTTATAGCGTGTATCGCGTTTACTGTGATGTCATTTTTCCCAGTAACAATGTTTTGGAATAACAGCTCCATTCATAAAGTAGCTTCCATTTGCCTTGTATTCAATAAAGAAAAAGAGAGATATACAGTGAGGTGCTGGCATGTAAATGACAACCCGCAGTGCAGGGGAGGAAACAGCTACACAATCATAATGCAATCAGATGCAATCTTTTATGCACTCTAATAGGTTTCACTCACTACCAGTATTATCTTCTCACATACTGTGTAGACCATTATCCAAATTGACTATTTAAATAAACATTAACATCAATCCTACAATATCTAAGGGGCAACACCTAAAATCTAATTCAGAGGGATCACAAAGAAAAAACACTACCTGTAATATCACTGACACCTCCTTCTAAAAATGAATGGGCAATTAATTTGCTTTGTTGAAGGAGGGAGGGGGAGAATTATGAATTATTGTCTGGTTCTTAGCTGTTAAAACAACTGTGAAATAACACTCATTTGTGTGTGAATTCTCAATTTTAGTCTTTGATGCATTGACATTGAAGCAGAGCCAAGGAATTGTCACTTGTCAACGACAAAAAAATATAGCCATGTCTCTATGGTTTCCAGATTTGGGACAGTCTTGTATATGTTTCCGAAGACTGATTAGACTATATAATTGTAGCAATAACAACAACTCCAATTTTTAGAAACTTTATTTGGTTTTAAGGCTAATTATGTTCTTCAATGAAATACACAAACAACTTGGGTCAATGGACCATTGTGTGCTTGCACTAGGGCAGAGAAACAGACAGACTGGGAGAGACACTGCAGAAGCAGCAGTTCATTTAAAAAGCCCCCTATAAAAAAAAACGCTTTTCCTTCTACCTGAATCCCGTAGACGGGGTCTTCTTGGAGTCTAATATGGGCTTTAGGGCTGTCCTGGACACTGCCTAATGAGGGGACGACCTCCCCCAGCAGATCTCTCAGGGTGTCCTCGTCCCCACAGCACAGCTCTATTGCAGACACTGATACAGTCAGATCGGTCCACGTCTTCTCCCTCCGCCGCTCGATGGCACTGTACAGCCAGGAGATGGCACAGGGAATCAGCCCGAGCTTCTGGATGCTTTCACCACTCCCCACCATGCTGGACCAGGAGCCTGAGGCAGACAACAGAGCAAACAGATGTATGCATACATGCTGACACACAAACATATAGAACATATACATGTACATGTTTTAAACACATGTGCACTCCATCAGCACATATCATATAGTGCACTAGCTTATACAAACCACAAGACACAATACATAAACTTACAAAAATGCCAAAACAAGGGCGGAGCACATTTACAGAAACACACCCAAAAACACTTTCAGATTTTCTTATGGACTGATGACATACTGTATCAAGCAAGCACACTTTTGCCCCACATTAGTTTTGAGTTATGGGTCTGTTTTACCCTCTCTTGTCTTATCCAAACTCTAATTGAATGAGGATAGGAGAATTGGTTTACTCCAATTAAAGGCCAAGCTGCCTGCCGTTATTCAGAGAGAATAGTCCTCTGTGGAGGAGATTGATATCCCCTGGCTGTGGGCCACATGTAGTTTGTATTGGCCAACTAATTCAATCAGATTTACGGAGAGTGGCGTCATGTGAAAAAGCAGCCAAGGAGACCCTGTCCTTACCCTGTGTGTGTGTGTGCACGTGTGTGTGTTAGTGTGTGTGCCACAAATCTATTAAACCCGTTCACTGCCGCTAAGTGCAGGGTTCCATCTCTCTAATGGCAGCGTATTAGAGTCCATTTTGTTTGCAGTACCCTCTGAGCTCAGGGCTTCAGCAAAATAAAATAAAATATTTGTGTGTTTTTGTACAGTATGCTGACGTGTCTATTAGGCAATGGGAAGCTTTTAAAAAAGCATATGTAGTGTATAATTGATGAATAGGCTTTTATTTACAAAGTAACAGGTGAACGATGAATGACTGAGAAAGGAGAGAGTTGAAATGGCAACACTTTTCTGTCACTGCTGTGGTAAAAGGGGAAGATAGAAAAAGACAAATGGAGCAGGAGAGAAAGCAAAAGAACAAGGAGGCTGTAAATGTGTATCTGGATTAATAAGAGGACACAGAGAGAAAATAGAAACAGGGAGTTTAAGTGATAAAGAAAGAGTGAATGATAGCAGGAGAGGGACAGAGAAGCAGAAGGAGGAGGGGATGGATGGCCCCTGAGCTAAGATAAAAGCGTCCCACTCTCATCTTAAGATTTTAACCCATGGCCTCTCACAGCGACCGATTACTCACCCACATCAGCACATCCCAAACCCAGAACACATCCATCGCTGCCGCTGAGCACGCAGCGGATGACATCAGCCAAGACGCCTGCACACACCTCGGCCTGGACAGACAGAACAAAGGACAGCGAGCATCTAATGATTCATCTCCACACTGAAAAAGCACATCTAATGAAAAGAAAGAGCTGAAGCATTGGAAGGATGCATACGGATTCTGTAGATTCCTTTGGGCTCAGATATTGTAAGCAGAGCTTGGAGAAAGTTGAATGTAATTGATGGACTGTGTAATTGTGGTGGCTATCCAGGCCCTATCAGTTTTCAGGTCATCAGACAGAGAGAGCAAACCAACCGTGGTGTGTAGCGTACAGAGGGGAAAATATGCACTGAATACAGAATGCGCCAGATTAATGTTACACTATTAAGGTATCTGTCACTGTGAAACAACCACCAAGATAGATCAGTAGTATTAAGCAAGCACAAATAGAAACAATTAAAACCATATTTGAATTATTTTGGGCAGTAATCAGGATAAAGAAACAAACCTGGCTTGACTCTTGAGGATAGGCAGTATCAACACTGATGGTCTTCAGAAGATTTTTACCATCCCTGTCTAGTGTCATCGTAGTGTTTGGTTGGCTTTTGCTGATTGGCTCCATTACGGTGACTCTTTTCTTGGACGGGTCAATCCAGAGAACAGGTGGTTGTCCTTGGCCCTCTGACAGTGTTGGACTCACCCTCAGCACGACTTTGACCTGCACACCAAAAGACATGGAGGCATGTTGAAGAGTACATTACAGTACATTATGAACTGTTGAACGCCCACTGAAATTGTAAATATGATGGGGTGGCAATGTCAGTCTGTTAGTCATTCTACCACTTTGGTCATGCCTGAAATATCTGTCTGAAATAATTACATGGATTGCCATGAAATTTGGTTCACACTTTCATGGTTGTAATATGAACCCCTCGGTGGACTAGCTTTTCATCTAGCATCACGTAAAAAATTGTCCAACAGGCATTAATACTAACATGGTGGACATGGTTATAGCAAAACATCAGCATTTAGCATATCATGTTAGCCAAGTACAGCCTCAAAGAGCTGCTAGCATGGCTGTAGACTCTTAGTCTCAATTAAATGTAAATGTTCAAAGCACCACAAACACAATTCCAATCACCTCTATTGTAATCAAAGATGGATATATCAGAATCTGGACAAATAAAGCCACAAGTGTCTGCATGGCTTGATAATAGAGGTAAGTTATAACACATATTTTTTTTGTAATTTAGGTGAACCAAGTCTTTAATGCTGCAAGGTATGGTGCTCATAATGATAGCACCCATACACTATCAAAGAAAACTGACACTGTCAAGTCTAACTAGGCTCATACTATCCTGCTACTGGCTTACTAGCATACTACTGCACCCAGCTAATGTTAAATCAGCTAGTGAGCATCTATAGGCTGAGAGATTAAATGGCATATAAAATGGTTGAGTGCGCACCCCTGTGTACATACTAAATACATATATACATGAATGTGCTAAACATTTTGAACTACTCAGAGACACCTTGAGAAGAAATTACATTATTTATTAAACGCAAGCAATGAGTAGGCTGGGTGATCCGCTTTTACAGAGCAACATGGAAGTGATTGCAGAGGAAGCCTGTGAGCGCCATACATGCAACTTTAACTTTTGAAATGAAATACCAGCAGCAAACTTATGAAAAAAGAATGAGTTTCAAAACAGTATGGCTCAAAAATATCTTCATCTCAAATTCAGTGAGTTTTAGACATCAGAGCCTTTCCGTCCTGGAATCTTGAGAACACCATAAAGAGAGCGAAATCTCTAAAATACATAAATAGACACTTTTGAAAAGTGGTTTGAGACTTTATGTTTACCATACAGGGGTTTTAAGTCAGTAGCCTGACATCAAATATAGCTGTGAGAGAGGAAAGTATAGACTTCGGCTATGAGCTCCTGCTGTTCAGCCATGGGAGGCATGGTACTATTTTATGCAACATGACTTGTGCGACACCTTGGTTGGAAAAGGGAAACCTAGGCAGAACAAAGTAGTAAATGTCCAAAAGGATTACGTTTCGGGGTTGAGACGATGAGCTAAAGATGGTGTGCATACTGTTGTAAATGTTTCCAACTGATATCACTTCAGTCAGGAAAATGTGTACCCTTTCACACATCTGGTAATCTGCTCTTTTGCTTCATAATCATCAACTGATTTGTATAAATGAGAAAATGAGCATGTTGTTTCTATTAAATTGAGATAAAAACATGTTGATCCAGTTAGTGTAGAAACCACACATGCACTTACAGCTGCATGGCTATGCATACCATCTGCTATAATCCGCATGTCATGACATTAATTCCTTAATGCAGTTCTCTACAGGAAGCCTTTGGATTTAGAGGCTTTAAGGTCTTAAATTAAGTTAGACCCTGACTCTGACAGCATTTAACAAGGCTCATAGGTCTTAGTCTGCAGGAAGACCAGGCAACATTTACCTCACAAAAGACAATAAGCTATATTAAGGTTTATAAACCAATTATAAAATTATTGTTAATCAGAATACAGGTCTGCAAGATTGCAAGTAGCCCTGTGTGCCGTGACCCCCGGTCGAATGTTGTTTTCTTGAAATAGTCCAGGACTGCATTATGCCACAATGACATCATTGACAATTTGAAAACCTGAAAGCCATATTCTATCTGCAACATGATACGTTCCCAGTGACTGCGAAGGATTTTTTTTCTTTAACCTCCTCATAATTTTAGTACCTTTTGCAAGAAGTGTCTCCCTAACCCTATTGAACATGTGTCAAACTTTATTTATGAGGATTAAATTATTCAAGAGACCCATTTACAAGTGGAGAAAATCCTCCTCCGCTCTCACAGACATTTATAATCTTGCACACAGGAGTACACAGAGCTGAGAGCTCGGGCAGGTGTGGCTGGCAGCGCGGCCTATTTGAGCCCTTGTCTGTAACTCTAGACTAAACCCAAGAGTCCATCTATCTGAGACAAGGGGAGGGCAGCCAGCCATATTGATCTCCCCAGTTTCTCCCAGAGGAGACGAGTGGAGGGGAGGGGAAGAAGATGGAGACATTAGCACCATATTACAGTGTATCATAAAGAAGGGGTGATATAGGATCTCCTCGGAATTGACTGTGATCTCTTTACTCAGTAACAAGGGCGGTAAAAACACCTCCAAGGTGGTGGTTGTGGGCGAGGATGGAAGTATATGCTATCAAAGTGAGTAAAAATCTATTTACACATCGCAATATAAGATGCAAAGTGACCCAGGTAACACAGGATCTTCATCAAGTGAATATCATTGTCTTCTGATACTGCATGTACACTTGTCTCGACACACACCTCAAATAAGATGACTGTTTGCATATTTTCTATTGTGTGCATGTGTTTACTGTAAAGAATACAGTACATAAGGCATGTCATATGTATATCTCTTAGTGACATACATTAATGAGGGAAAACAGGTTGGGTGCCTCTCCCATCACAGAGCATGTGGACTATTTCATGTCTTTATGTCAGCTGTTCTGCGATGATGTATGTGATGTGCCGCAAAGAGCCGCACAGAGTCAAGAGGTCAAATTTGTTGAACTTTGAACTGCACTGATCTTCATGAGTGCAGCTAATGGATAAAAACTGCTGCTTGTGCTATAATTAAAGATGGAGGATACAAGAAATGAGCTGTGTTTCTGACCAGATTATTATTGAGACTGAACTAAAAAAAAAGTTAAAATAGTTATAGTTAAAATTGTTTTTTTTAAATAGTTAAAATATTAGCTTTCAGTTCAAACTGTCAGATATTTTCCCAAAATGTTTACCCTGTGTATGAAGGTTAATATTAGTATTTCATTTTGTGATTAGTATTATTCGGTTTTATTAAAATCAGTGTAGTTGCAAATAATTGCTAGAATTATTACCAAAAAATGAAAAATCTGCATCTACTGTAAATCTAAACTGGGTAATCAATGTTTCATATCAAAAATGTCAAATGGTTCAATCCTGCTCTCACCATCTCAGAAACATTTCAAGGATGAGACCATTTCTTTCCCCCAAAAAATGGGAAAAGTATTTGTGTCTTCATCACCAGTTGATTGGATTACTGTAAGGAATTACAGCTCTCTGGCATCAGTATGATAAGCCGCTAGTTATTTAACAGATCTTATATTGCCCTGTCCCTTCTTGCTCCTTGAGATCCTTGTTCATTCCTTGTTGTTCCAAGGTTCAGATTAATACAAACATGATGAAGCCTTTGCTGGCCTGCCCAGCAAACGCTTCGTCTTTTGAATCACTTTTAAAAATTCAGTTTTTTAAAATTGCTTTTTGGCTTTTTCTTTGGTTCTGACATTTTAATTGATTTAACTCTTTTTTTGATTTTGTTTGATTTATTCTCTTTGTATTTAAAATGTGTACTGTTTTTATTCTAAAGCAATGTATAACTGTGTTTTCAAAGGTGCTTTATTATTATTATTATTATTATTATTATTATTATTACTACAAATGACTGTAATCTAGTGGAATTTGAAGCCCTATGGTCTACCTTGCCAACATTGGGCGAGTCTTTGGTTCTGGTGGCAGCTTGGAGCAGGCAGGAGGGGACGGGCGGTGGGTTTTTCTGGATCAGCTCCCTGAAGCAGGTGGAGAAATGAGCAGGAGCTGGATCAGAAGCCTGGCCTTTTTTCCTCGATGTCAGGTTGAGCTTCTCGGCTGCCCTACAGGGAAGAAGGGAGTTGGCTGAAACTTATGGTGTAACCAGTGCAGACACGCTGCAGATAAAACTCATCTTTACACACAATAATTGTTGTTTTAACACAGATATATTTACCTGGCTAAAAGGGACATAGCAGCAGTGTTGGCGATGGTCACCACTCTGGATATGTGAGGGAGCTTTGAGCTAGTCTGCACGATCCCGGCGTCACCACAGCCCCGTGCAGCATCATCTGCAGCCTGCGAGGGGAGAAAGCTCATTATAAAAATCCAAATCTGTAATTGCACTCCTGAACCCACTCCAAAAGGGGCTATTATCACGGGAATTACTCTGGGGACAGCGTTGGGTGCGTCTGGCTAAGTAGGGCATGCAGACTGAGAGCGCAGTGGGTTAAGCATAAGCCATGAGTTGTATTACAGCTCTCGTTAGCTGCATGTGGAGTGTGAGGAATAGTTTGTGACTGCAGTAGTGACTGCTGTCTGAATTTAAAACATGACTCAGAGTTGAAGGGGTGCAGTAAACATATGGTCACTGCCTCTGACACACGCACCCTCAGTCAAGCAACTTTATGCAAAGCAACTCCAACACTTACACAGCTGTAGCTCTGAGGTGCGTGTTTTTCACTCATTCATAACTGTGCAGTGTGTGTGCAACATGACCTATTCCAGCCCTATTCAGCATTCACATGCTACTGCTCAGCATGAAGTCACTGAGCCCCGCGGGCCACTGGGCCAACATCTTTGTATTACAGTGCTCCTCATATCGCTCTCTAACTCCATGCCTCATCAGCCTTATTTTAGACCAAGATAACAACGTCAGCTTGTTTTTTTTCTTTAATAGTATCCAACCATAAACTGCCAATTAGTGCCATAACAGGACTGCAGTAGTTGATGGTTTGGAAAGAGACTAGGAGGAGAATAAAGGGTAAGGTAATATATGTCGTCAAAGGTAATATGGTTAATGTACAGATACTCCCCCCTCCTCCTGTCTTCTTCTTGACGGATATCTTCTGTCATAACCTTTTTTTCTTCACTTTCTCTCTGCTCTCTTGTTTTCTCCTCTCCTCTCCCACCCTCCACTCCATCTTTTTAAATCTCCTCCTCTCCTTCGTTTCTCCTTCCTCCTGCCTCCCATCTTAAACACTTCATTTCCCTTTCTCCTCCTCTGCTATCCATTTGTCCTCTGCCCTCCTTTTTTGTCTCCGCCGTCCTCGCTCTTTGTCCTTCCACTTTCACTCGTCTCGTATTATTTCACCTCAGCCACATAAATGTGTATTGATCTGCTCTCATACGGGACCCGCTTGGCCAATTTCTCATACAGTCTTGCAAAGCCCAGGATAGTTTCATTTGAGTAAGATGTTTCATTGTTACTGTTAAATTTGATTACAGAAGTCGATTAAGAATAACAGGTTTATTACAATATTGCTCTCAAGATGATTTGAGTCCAATTGGCCAGTCTCAGAACCCGTTCAGTTAACGTTGCGATGCCCAGCGTTCTGTTCTCACAGGGACATAATTGATATTGATAAGGGTGGCAGCTTTACTGCTTGAAATTCTTAGTCATTTTTTAAACAATTGGTCATATGACAAAAGATGTCTTCCCATTTCTAGTTGGAGCCCGTCAATTTTCCTGGCTGACACTCGCAGATTTTACCAGCTAGCTAATTAAAATTATGCTAGCTCCGTGACTTGGATGACAATACAGTCTTTGGTTGACTCAAGCCATTCAAGGTGACTCTATTTAAAATAAGAATCCTGTTTTAGAGATCCTCCATATGTACATGATATAATGCTAAAACAATGAGGCTCAAGCCGAGAAGAAATTAAGTATCAGCATTGTTATTGTATTACAATGTAGAGCTGGTTAGTCTTAGTATTATATAGTATTATATTAAGTATGATAAGGAAAAATTCTGACATACAGTATTTAGGCTCTAAGACAGTGTTGTCCATATTTTATTATTTCTTTTATGTTATACAAGAAAAACTTTTAAAATGAGGATAGACATGAACGGATGCACTTGGCGAACGTAACACAATCATGGGTAACAGGTTTGTCTGGTGATGTTGGATTGTAAACTTCCCTAAATCCAGTCAAGAGCAGGCAGAAGACGCTAACGTTAGCCTAAACTCTCATAGCATATGACAGCAATATATTATAGTATGAAATTATCCTTGTCTTTAAAAGTAACACTTTACTTAGGTTACTACTCTGCATAGTAAACTAGATAGACATGCTAAAGATTGCTCAAGTTCGAGCAGAAAACACACTGTTTCATCAATCCTTTGCACTTTTGCTCTTGTGTTTTGGAAAAATTGCTAATAGATATCCACCCTTCAAACTCTGAGGAGTGTCGCTCTTACTCCAGCACCATGAACACCACCTCATTATGCGTGTAGTTACACCGCTAAGCTAATGGGATAATAGTTTTTCCAGGGAGGGGTTTACTGCATGGTCAATTATGATGTCTATGAAAAGTCTCTGTCAAGTATTATGCCATATAGAATATTTATATATTTTCCTTCTGTTCATATGGATCAGGAGTAAACAGACCCAAGTTGAACAAACCACATTTTATAAAACACTCTCGCTCACCTTGTACAGGTTTATAAGCTTATTCATTTGGGACTTGGGGGGGGCAGGCTCAATCTGGAGTGGCTTCCATCACAGTAATGCATATTTCACCATCCGCCCCGTTAAATATGACCATCCCCCTATTGATCACAAGTGCTTTTTGACTGGCTGGCTTTTATGACAGGGGTAAATCATGACCCAATTCCATTCCATTAGCAAAAGTCCTTTTAAACAATGTCCTCAGCCATGGGATCTAAATAGGCTCTGATTAGGCACTATGAATCATTGCTTTGCTGACACATGCACCCGTAAAGATGTACTTTACCCATATAGCTCATTAAAGGGGGAATGCACACATGGGGATATGTTAGGTGTGATTTAGTGGTAAGAGAAGGCTTTTAGGGGTACCTGATGGTGAGGGTAGATGGTGATAGCATCAGCGCTGGACGCAGATTTGAAGCAACCAGCTGCTGCTGCTCCTCGACCCAGCGGTCCATGTCGGGGTTGGGGAGCTTGGGCCCCCTCCGTCTGAGGGTTTGAGGGGTTCTCTGAGGCGTCCTGGGGCTTCGTGGGCTGTGAGGACTGTGGGTGCGACTGCGCGATTGATGCAAAGTCATGGCAGCTTCCCTTGGAGCTCTGTCTCCATGCTTTGTCTCACTTTGACCCATCAGTGTCCCGGTGCTAAAGCTGGGTTCAAAGGGAGGCTTAGCTAATGACTGACCCCTGCTCAGAGCCAAGTGGATGGCCTCTTGTTTGAGCTGGTTCAGGTTCACACCGCAGGCTCCACACTCGCCCTGCTCCCTCTCTCTGTCCTTGGGCTCATTGGTGGACCGACTATGGACACGAAGGTTGTCATGAAGGAACACAGACAGGTCACTAGAATCCTGCAAAATTACAAAGAAGTAGCAGAAATAATTTTATATTAACTAATTACTAGTTAGGTGTTTGAAGTAGTTACTTGCATGTAATTGACATACAGTAAGCTCTATTTTAACAAAATAGACTAAGCTAATGAGATCAGAGATTCAACACAAGCTTCTAGTGCAGACATAATAACCAAGCTAATTTGCTTTGCTGAATTCTGGCTTAAGAACTACATGAATGATCACTGAGCATATGAAAATTGAGTCATGGGAAGGCAATGAAAGCCATCTCAGCCCTTAGCAAGTAATCATAGAGTCAGTTCATAAAATGTACAGCACCTTTAAAATAAACTGAAAGTGTGTATCTGTGTTGTAACATAATAATAAAAGATTGCTCCCTGGCTACAACACAGATAGTAAAGTACTACAATAAAATAATATAACCAACACATCTATTTTTTTAATAAGTGCTGGGCTGTCAATCAATCTAATCATGTTTGTAGAATCATGTCAGTGTAATTTAATGACATTGTATTGTTTTAATGGACAGTTGTTATCTAGACGAGGATCACAAAAAATTCTGACAACCGGAGGTTTGAAAAACTTTAAATCCTACTTTGTGAAAAAGTGAAAAGGTTGTCAAAAGGTTTTTGCCATGTGCGTCGCCTGCATGGACGCAGGCTGTCAAATCAAACAAAATGAACATCAGACAAATCAAATCATCCTTTTGCCTCTCATCCTCACAAAGACACTCTTCTGCCACATCCTGTTTGGTCTGCCCTTGACACCTACCAACATCCAACATACTCACTCCCTCCTCGTTCCCATCAATCCCATCCATCCTGCAAGCTGCCAGCACACATTCAGTGACCCATATTCTCCAAGAGGAGTACTGTAGGAGCTCTCAATAATTATGTAAATCAAAGTCATTAAAACTCCAAAAGTACTGAAACATCAGAGACTAAATGTATGTCTTCCATAAAATAATATCCAGGAGTGATTAAGATACATGTATGTACTGATATTCTCTTTATGGCAAATGGCAAATTTTACCACCTGAAAATTTCAGTTTTAGATTTGTGTGTATTGCATTATACATAAATAATGACAAATATATAAAGAAAGAAATGTGCTGTAGCAGCCAGATGGGGATTGGACTTTCCATCTTAGCCAGATTGCAAGCCCATCTCAAAAGATGACATTACCGAGCCATGATGCTTTTGAGAAATCACGCCTGGATCAATAAACCTGCAAAGAGCTAGCTGGCTTATCAGATTTCTTCTGACCAATGTCTGTGGCCACAAGATACCATCTCTCTCCTGCTCATACTGTATGCTGCTCTGGCCTGTGGTCTCTCTCCAAAAACATGACGCTAGCTGTGCCCCATCCCACTTAAGAGGACAAAAATAAATAGTCTTCCCTCAATGGAGAGGACTGCAGAGATGACACATGGATGTCGGAGATTAAATATTCATGCCCATTTGAAACCACTCGCGCAGGAATGGCACTGGTTTACTTTGTCAATTGGAGTGTGTTTGATGGATGTTAGTGGTGACAAATGTTCAGATGGATGGTGTGCATACCTCCCAGAGGTAGCACTGTAAAGACTGACGTGTCCACAGAAACATTAAAACACATAAACACACAGCAATAGCACTCACACATACATGCGCAAAATGTGTTCAAAGTGGCAGATGTATGAATGAAGTCTACGTTCGTGTGTGATCATATTGGGCTGCAAGTAATGATTATTTTCATTATTGATATTTTTTCTCAATTAATGGGTGAATCCTTTTATCTACAAACTGTCCATTCCAATTTCCAGAGCCCAAGCTGATACATTCATATTGCTTTTTTGTCTGTCCAACACTCCAAACCCTAAAGAAAATTAAAACACATAAACATATAGCACTCACACATACAATCAGAAAATGTGTTAAAAGTGAATGTTTTATGAAAAAAGTCTACATTTGTGATTATATTAAGGCTGCAACCAATGATTATTTTCATTGTTGATGGTTTGATGACTTTTCTCAATCAGCAAATTAATCCTTTCATCTACAAAATGTCTGAAAATAAATAAAATAAAATTTCCCAGAGCCAAAGCTCAGAAATTCACATTGCTTTTCAGTCTGTCCAAAACCTAAAGACTTTCAATTTATTATCATAGCAGACAAAGAAATCCAGCAAATATTCACATTTAAAACACTGGAACAAGTCAATTTTGATCATTTTTGCTTTAAAAAAAAAGACTTAAATGCTTACTCAAGCAAACTCAATAAAAATTGCTGCTGATCAATTGTCTGTCAACGACCTAGCCCATTCACTGACTAATCATTAAAGTCTCTCTCTCCTTGTGAATCAATTTATTTTGGGTCATCACATAAAATCGTATACTTAATTATTCTTTCACAAATTTACACATTTTTTATTATTTCTCAACCTGTCCCACCATCTGCTGAGAAGTCTTGAGATGTGTTTACTTGATTTTTTTTTTTTTGTCTAAACACCATTTTAACAGTATTTCTCTCCTCATTAAACTTTGCACGAGCCTCACAGGGAGCAGACTGACTGGTCCATCAGACAGTGACTGACCTTGCAGGAGAAGTGATGGTGAACAGCCAGACTCAGGGCTTGTTTCTTCAGAGCCACCAGGGTCGCTGAGCACTTCTCACAACAGCCAACTTTCCTCTCAGACCTCCCAGAGCCGGGATTCGCCCACATAGTGCGCCTGCATATAGTCCCGATGCCGGAGGACATGGTGCTCCTGATGCGGTCTCCTACCGCTCCGGGGAGGGACCTGTACGCCGGGACAGCGTCTGCTCTCTGGCACATATTCCGCTGTGGGTCGCCCCTGGTCCCGCCGGCTCCCTCAGGAGGAGGGCGCTCCTTGGACTGGCAGTGTTTCCCGGTTGCAGAAACAGGCTCGTTGTGACGCTGCACTTCTGAGCCCTGAGAAAGAAATCATTATGAGAAGGATGCATGTGGGCTTTGGCAGTGGGAAATTAGATATGAATCGACGTGGGCAAGTGTAACCACACCCAAATGTTTTTTTCTTGCAGTGCAACAATATTACTCTTATATGAAACTCCATAAACACAATGCAATGTTGTAGAAATGTGAACCCACTCTGCTCAAAGTGAATAAATGTGACTCACCCAGTGTGTTCCTCTGACCGACCCTGGAAACCTCTCTCCTCCTCCAGTCAGAGATGACATGACAACTTGTTAATATTTAAAAAGATATCCGAACAAAGGCAGGCTGCACTTTGATTTAACTCTGCAAACACCTCCATGGGTGTGAAGCAAAAATGTGTCACTCATGGCAGGTTTGAGTGGAAATGATGACACAGGAGGAGGCTGGAGAGTCAGTGTGACAGAGCTGGACTGATGACAGTGGCTCAGAGGAGAAGGAGCGAGCGCACTAAAGAGGGTTCATAATTTCACTGGGATATTTATCAGAACCTCCTCTGGGGGGCAGTAAGGAGTAAGAGTTCAGACAAACAAGCTGTTGAACAGTTCGCCACTGAAATTGACTTGATTTTTTTTTTTTCCTTTTCGAATTATAACTCCTAAACAATCTCTGAAACTGTGCACTTTCTTGCAACAGAAATCACTGTAATACTCTCCATAATATTACTGGAGAAACAGTAGGCATATTTCACATTATGATGGCAGTGTGTCTACCATAATGTGCCTTCTGAAGATGTTGTAAAGTGGGACAAGAAGTCACCTTTGCAGTGATAGTAGTCAAATAAAAAATAAGAAGAGAGAAATATAGGAAAAATAAAATTAGTGTTCGGAAGCTTTATTTTGAACTACTTTATTGAATTGTGCAAAACGGGAATATCAGACATGTAGGAAATCTGCATACATGCATTTTTAGAATTGTAACATGAGGCAAAGACAGTATAAAAAATTGTTTCAAAGGTCACTCCCGCAGTCTAGTACTGCACTTCCAGAAAGCTGGAGGACTCACAAGAGACAGATTAAAAACAGAATTTGTCAAAATGGATGCATTAGAGGCCAAGATATCCTGACTTTCAGTCCCTAGTATGGGTCAAGCTCTACACATGCAGGAACCTACATTCCTACATCTGATGACCTCATCAGGACTATTTTCTCAGACTTTTACAAAGCCCCAGAGCAACAGAAGGTTTTACACAACTGTTTTCACAAGCTGAGCCATATGTACCAGGGCGTGTAAAGTGACAGAGTCAAGTCAGGGGAGTGCCCCTTTAAATGAATTATATATTCCCTTTAAATTACCAAGAGATGACAAAACATCAGATGTGCTTCATAATGTCTTCAAGGCAGTGACAGTGTTTGTGCTTATGCGTGTTCCACTTCAACTGACAAACGTCTGAAAATGAGGCCTTTGTTGTCTCTGATTCATGAATTTGGTATTTCTTCAGTATACAAGATGTTTTAGACAGTCGTCAAGCCTTCTGTTGTTAGTACGAACAGATAAAAATAAAACCATGCATTCAAAAAAGGAACTAAAAGTTATGATGTAGCCTATTAAAGTGAACCTCCTCTATTTGATTGTCTTAGTGTTGGATAAGAAAAGATATTCCTTTATTAGTCCCACAACAGGAAAATTTTCATTTGCATTTGGATGATATCTCTACCCTAAATCCCACCAGTAGAGTTAATGTTAAAATATCTAGCTGTATCTAGAGGGAAGTTGGGTGGATTTATGTGATATTCAGGGTTTTTTTTTTCATTAATCATTCATATTTTTATTTTCCCTCAGAAGGCACTACTTTTACAAAACCAAAAATCCATCAAAATTAGTGCTGATCAATTTTCTGTCAATGGCCTAGTGCATTAATTGACTACTCACTAAAGTATCTTTCTCTGTCTCTCTCTCCCTCTCTCTTAACTGGATGAATCTATTTATAAAACCTTATACCTAATTTTTCCATCAATTTTAGTTTTTTATACACATTATTATTATTTCCCAACTATTACAATATACCTCCATCTGCTGAGAAGTCCTGAGATGTGTTTACTTGCACAAGGCCTTTTTTTTTTTTTTGTCTGTACTAACATTTGACACCATTTTGACAATATTGCTTTCCTCATTAAGATTTGCACGAATACCCAAAAGTGAGCAGACTGGTCTCTTTATGGTCCACCACATCCCGGAGCAGCTCCATCACAGCTTCATGGTGACTGACCTTGCAGGAGAAGTGATGGTTAACAGCCAACTTTACAAAACATAAACGATATCCCACTTTGTACAAGGCCCATTATTCCTACATCAGCTCTGGTAAATAATATTGTACATTACGGTATTCTGTATCTTATTATGCCTCTATGCTCTTGTTGACCTATTTTAAATGCTTATTATAAGCATAATTATAAATGCTGTGTGGATTTATTTCCTTCGTTTTGCCCTATATTTTTTTCAATAGCACAGCAAAGCTTTCTGTGGGGTAGCTTTTGTTATTACGGCGGTGACAGATGGTGGGCGGGCTCGGATCATGGAGCCAGGTTGCGCCGCTCTCCGGGCAGTTACGGTAGGGGCCGTCACGCTCCTCCCCCTCCCCGCGGCTGAGCTCGGCTCTTCTGCCGGTGAGAGATCGGGCGGACAGTGCGGCTGCCATTTGGCGCAGATTTGAGCTAAGTCACATCCGTTAACAAAGGACTTATTTATTTATCGTCGTATTCGTGAGTTTTATTTAACACATTTTGCCGTCGCAACGTTCACCATGAGCTCCATCAACGTTAAAAAGCTGAAAGTTAACGAGCTGAAGGACGAGCTGAAAAAGCGTAATCTGTCGGACAAGGGGCTGAAGGCCGACCTGATGGACCGCCTGCAGGCCGCGCTCAACGAGGAGGCCCTCGCAGGAGACTCCCCCCTGGATCAAGGAGCTGCGGCGGACGAGGGTTTCGGCCCAGGCGCCGATCAGGAGGGCATGGGAGAAGAAGAAGAGGGCCCGATAGAAGAAAGCATGGAAGCCAACGAGGAAGAGGAGGAGGAGGAAGAAGAAGAGGAGCCAGAAAATGGGGGCGACGGTGATGGCGGTGCCGAGGACGAAGAGATGGGTGAGGGGGAAGAGGACGGGGACGAGGACGACGAGATGGATCCCATGCTCAAGGGAGATGTGGACGACATGGAGAAAATCGAGGCGGAGGACGGTGAGCCCGGGGACCAGGCTGCAGAGGGTGAGTCCACTTGGGTTGCTTCTGGAAATGTGACTGGCTGGATGGACTGTGGCTGGGTGTCGGTTTTTGCTATAAACTTAACGTTAGCGCTAATGCTACCGCGGGAGGGAGCCGGCTGGGAATGACCAGATTTGAATGCGTAACCATTCATCAAGGCGTCCATGTTGAGCTAGATAGCGTGACCTCACTAGATTAGCAAGCGTTAGCCACGAACCGAAACAGTTAGCCGGCTAGCTAGTTTAACGTTAGCATCGGTCACCACCTTGGCTAGCTAATCATTTGTAACGTGAAGAATCGATAGACAGTTTACAAACGTAAACTTTTGCATTATTACTTCATAACTGAATATCTCTAGCTATAATTACTAAGTGAAGGGCGAGAGAAATAAGCTATTTAATTTAGCTTAGTCTGGCTTTTCGTTTCGCTTGGTTAGCGCGTTAGCTTGCCAGCTAACGTCATTTTCTTTGTGTCTGTGGTGCAGTGCTAACTAGCTGAGCAGCCGGTTAGCTAGTTCACTGGTTCCCTTATTGACATCCTGCTGGGTTTTGAATGGGGTGATCAAATTATCTACATTTATTAAAAAAAAAAAAAAAAAATCAAAGAACTTAAAACACCATGTTTGAAATGCTGAAAAGGTTTGACTAACTTAATTCACTGATTTATACGTCTTCCCTCCGCTTCTGTAATTTTTATTACCCTGATGTCGGAAGGGACAATCGGGCAGCTAAAAACAAGTTAAACTCAAATTTTGAATTTCTTGGAAAGGACTAGATTAAATGTCTATAATGGGGTGAGTGTGTACAAATCCAAGTTTTATTGACTTTAAAAAAAAGAGCCGGGAACACCTGAACTAGTTAACCCGAAGCTGTGCGGAAGATCTGGCAGGCGCTGAACTGCTTGTCTAACACGTGGTTACGTGGCTTGAATAGAAAGTGTCATCTTGTTGGAATGAACATAGAAAATATGGGTGTAAAATAAATGGCTAGGTAATTCTGGGTAAGATATGGGGGAGGGGGGTCCGTCTAGGTCTATGTAGGTTTTCCCTATTTCCTTGCATGATGGATTTGTCCCAGACCACTGTAGACTTGTCCTCTTATTGAAATAGACTCATGTCTGAATCTTATTGAAAACAGTATATTTTCAGCCCTTTATTGCAGGGCTAATGTCCCTTTAACTGCAGACACTTGTTTTTCCAGCCCCAGCAAACACTGTTCACAATGTTCATTTGGACCAGCTTACATTGTAATTCCTATCTGGTCATTAGGGCTGTTACAATTTATGGAGTATGATTGTGTTGTTTTAAGTGTAATCATGAGGTGTTACCTCTTAGTTTCCTTAATATTGATGATTATGGTCGACACAATGTAACTAATGAACGGGCTTTGTGGGCCAGAACCCCACTGCCAGTCCGACCTCTTTCTCACATAAAAAGGAGCACCTCATTCTATATCTTTGTTCTATTTTCAAAGGGGATGCGGACAAAGACACGAATGCTGATCAGAAGAATAAGAAGGGTGTTAAGAGACGCCGGGAGGAACATGGAAGGGGCTACTTTGAATTTATTGAAGAGAACAAATACAGCTGGTAAGGATGGGACAGAGCAAAAATGGCCTTCAGCATCCCTGAAGCGCCATCCATAGCTTTGTTGAACTGTATTGGCTTTAAGTGCCAATGCACATATAACTAGCAAGAGGAAAACCCTCATTTTCAAGTATTACACTATTTATTAATATCCTGACTTTCACACACATGTTTTGAGGGTCATCCCTGACTACTTAAAGAGCCTTACCATTTACCTTTTACAGTGCCCACTCACATTTGTGTCTTTAATGAACTGCATTCTGTAGCAGAAGTGCAACTATCAAGTCTCTATGAATTTTCACATCTGTTCCTCATGCCACTTATTGTTTTGCAAAGCCCATTGTGTCCTCAAGGTGAAACAAGGCTGCTCAAAGAGAACAAACCCAGAGGAAAGTAGCAGATGTTCACTTCTGAATGAAGGGAGGGTGGGGAGGAATAGCTGAGAGGCGTGGGAGGATGGGTCCACTGCTGCAGGGTAGCACACAAGGATGTAGCAAAATTCCCAAAGTGTTTGGAACGTCCACGGAGGAGCTCGCTATTGACCGTCCATCGTTTTGCCTCGCAATGGTCTTTTTTTCTTTATTTTTTCGTTTTGTTTGGTTGTATGACGTCAAAATGCTATTTCTGTCTCATGTATCATGTCTTGTGTGTATGTTATCATGGTGTGAGAGTGTGGATGCGAGTGTTGTAAGGCTCTTTTCTACCCCTGCGCAGGTGACATCATGCATGGTGTGCATGGGTGTTTGAGTGTATGTGTGTGCATACATGTACCTACTTCTTGGTCAGTGTTTTGTTTTCATTGCGCTGTTGAGACACTGTAAGGTCAACTGGCAGGAAACGGAATCACTTTTTGATTCAGCCATTAAAAAAGAAATTGGGAAGAGTCTGGGACACTTTATGAATGTTCAGGGCAGCAGAATTGTTGTTGGGGTTTTTTCCTCCCCTAATCGGACAACCACATTTTTTTCCAGTTCCAGTTTTTCCCTCGTACCGTAATATTTTCCTCAACAAGTTTGTAGAGCTTTAATCTACCCTATGTGAGACCAACGGCCCCTGGGCGGCAGCCAGTGTGTGCGCCCCACTGGTTGACTGCATTGGCCATATGGTCCAACAAAGACAGTATGCTCTCCAGAGCCAACATAAATCTCCCCTCAGCAACCATTTGGACAGCACTTGAGGACAAATACGATGACGGGTGTTTCTGTAGATGTAAAACTGCTGCAGACGATGAGAATGGGATGATGAGCCCTAGTTTGTTTCTACCAACAAAATAATTATTCCACTGGACTAAGATCATTGCTTTAGGTGGTACAATGCTTGCACACCATTAAAGTGTTTACAACAGCTTGACTAGTTTCTTAAACTTCCCAGTAAGAGATTTACGTACCTAATCTCAAGCTACAGAGTTGGTAAGTTGCTGTAGCTCTCAGTACACTGTGATGGCTCATTTCAAGCAGCTAAGCATGGTGACAACTTGTACTGCATAGTTACACAGAACAGTGAGCTAGTCATGACCTTTCCATTTAGAACTGCACACATGGGAAGTTAAATATAACTGCACCCACCATCGCTTTGACTGACCTCACAGCAATCCTGGAGATCATAAACACACTGATCTCAAAGGGGAGAGGTCTGCTTTGATTTTATCACTTTCGCCAACGGATAGCCATGCATGTTGAGGCTAGCAGAGGTGCTTTCTTTCTCTGTATCTCTCACATTTTAGATTTCGCTGGATACTGCAAGGTAAGTGTTGTCTGCCAAGGCCCACAATACAGCTGACTGTCCAAAAAGTTTGGAGGCTCGCTTGCCCAATTTTCTGTTTCTATTTTGTACTGTTTCCCCTAGTCTGTCTTTCCATTTCTCTCCCCAAATATTTTTCAGCAAGTGGTACCCAAGACATCTATATGTTCCATGCAGGTGCACTGACATGTGAATCCTCTAACTCACTCGTTGATATCTCTGCCCAGGGCCTCATTTAAGTCTCCTGTGCCACCCCTGGAGGAAGAAGATGAGGAGTTTGATGACACAAAAGTCTGCCTGGATGCCTGTAAGTGATTTTAGTGTGTCTAATAACTACAGTAACAAATGAATGGTTTTTTTTTTTGTTTTTTTAAAAGCATAGTTAATGGTATTCACAAATCCAAAATTTTAAGTCCAATGAAGACCTAAAGACTTAAATGACAACTAACTAGATCTTTTGTGTTTTGTCCTCTAGACAACTGTGACCTGCACTTTAAGGTGTCACGGGACCGTTACAGTGCCTCATCTCTCACAATGGAGAGTTTTGCTTACCTGTGGTCCGGAGGCAAGGCCACCTATGGTGTGAACAAAGGCAAAGCTTGCTTTGAGATGAAGGTACGATGCAGACATACTGTGCACTTGAAAGAATTCACCTTTTCTCAATGTACCACTTTAAAAAAAAAAAAAAAAGTTTATTACATCCCTACAATCCCTGATTGTAGGCTTACTATATGTATAACACATTTACACTCTAGGTGTAAACTAATGATGCATTTTTTTGTTTTATGTTAACAGATTACAGAGAAAATTCCTGTGAAGCACATTTCCAGCAAGAACATGGATATTCATGATGTACAGGTCGGCTGGTCCCTGGCTACTGGCACCCTGCTCCTTGGTCAGTATCTATATATAAATGCTTTAGCTCTGCAGTCTTATTCATATTATTCTGTTGGCTGTGTCATTCATTCAATATCAGTGGAGTGAAGTGTCGGGTCTGGATCGGGTCGGATCTTTGGCAATGTTTGTTCCCCTTGTTGCCATCCTGGCGGTCACATGTGCTTTGTACAGGAAAAATACAAAAGTCTTTCTTTGTTTGCCTTTATGTCTAAAATGGATTGAACACTACAGGATATCATTACCTCTCTCTGATACACATAATGGTGACCAGTCTAGTGCAGCCATTGGCTATGACTCATTCATGCAGAATATTGTAGGGCTCAAACTGTGCAGTTTTTTTTTTTCAATTGACTTTACAGTATATTGCATTAATCACATGTCTGCAAGAAAGTGAATATTGTTTTCAATTTTTGACTAAACAAACTAAACAGACTGCCTGTTTTTGCATTAAGTTCTGCCAGATAAGATGACACCAAAGACTGAGGCTGCTGTGATCCTCTGTGAAAGGCAGTTTGTCTTAAGTGGTCCCTCTAGTGGTTCATAAGCAGCATGACATGTTAATGTAAAATGGCTCCAGCTCTGGCTGCATCATAGTAATGGTGGCTGGCCTATTGCCAACAGATGATTCACACACCATTACAGAGTCCCAGTGGCTGAGACATGGTGTGTCAATTCAGCAATATTCTATCTGCTAGCTGTCACAAAATGTTTTTGGCCATTAATGTAGTCCCCTATTAATGTTTAGGTGAGGAGGAACATTCTTACGCATACTCTGGGAAAGGCAAGAAGACCAACAACTGTGTGACGGAGGACTTTGGAGAAACCTATGAGGAGAATGATGTCATCTGCTGCCTTATTGTAAGACATGAATGCCTATTATGTATGATCAGTTCTTCAAAGTAGATGAAAACCAAGCCAGAGTTAGATTAGAATTAAAATATATACGTATTGTATATACATATTGTTCCCTCATTTAATGTATATCAGAAACAGGAGGAACCTCATGTGATATTTTCATTGTCAAGATGAAAGAATTCACACATACGACCCACTGCCAACTGTTTATTTTGAGTGTAATTTGTATTTGTTTCATAACTCTTGGCTTCATCACACAAGGAACAACTTAATGTTTTACTGTCTGTGCTTAGGACTTTGAGAGTGAGGACTTGGTGTTGTCCTTCGCCAAGAATGGCGGGGAGCCGTCCATCGCTTTCCAGGTCAGCAAGGACAGCCTGAACGGCAGTGCCCTTTTCCCCCACATCATCTGCCACAACTGTGCTGTGGAGTTCAACTTTGGCCAGATGGAGACTCCATACTTCCCTCAGCCCCAGGGCTACACTTTCCTGCAGCAGATCCCTGTAGATGATCGAGTCCGGGGGCTTAAGGGACCACAGACCAAAGCTGACTGTGAGGTAGGCATAGTATATTATAGTATTGCAAATTTCCCCACTGTGGGACGAATAAAGGTTTATCTTATCTCTTATAGTATGTGTAGATATTCTTTTCACGAGTAGTAAATATATATAGTCTATATTAATATTCATAACTGTAACATTCAGGAGTGTTTCAATTTTCATTTTTTAGGTATTTTGATCTTAATTCTTTCTTTGCCCTTCATGTTATGTAGATCATAGTGATGGTTGGCCTGCCAGGCTCAGGGAAGACTACATGGGTGAAGAACCATGTACAGGAGAACCCTGGGAAATACTACATCCTGGGCAGTGACACCATTGTGGACAAGATGATGGTAAGTATTGACACAGCCGAGGAATTTACTTCTAGTTTCTATTCTAGGGGATTTTAATATTGTTTTTTTTATCCCATAATTTAATACAGATCAACAGCCTGAAACGCCAGTCAAAGGACATTACAAAACTGACTGCCATTTCCCAGCGAGCACCACTTTTCTTGGGAAAGTTTATTGAGATTGCTGCACGCAAAAAGAGGAACTACATCCTGGATCATGTAAGTGGCTGCCGCTGAATCTGATCACAGCATCAAAATTGTATAGGTATGACCATAAAGTCAAACATTGGAAAGCACAGTTTAACTGAGTCTCTTTTTTCCTCTTCCCCCAGACTAACCTGTCTGCCCCGGGCCAGAAGAGGAAGATGTGCTTGTTTGCAGGCTTCCAGCGCAAGGCTGTGGTGGTCTGCCCCTCTGACGACGACTACAAGCAGAGAGTCCAGCAGAAGGTTGAGAGTGATGGCAAAGAAGTGCCAGAGCACGCTGTCCTCAAAATGAAAGGTTAAAAAATACACTATGGTCATAAAAGTACACTGAGTAGTTGAAGTCTCTAATGGGTCAGATTCAGTCTCTTTTTCTTTTTGCATCTTAAATCATGTTTTTTTCCTTCATGACAGGCTTCTACTCTCTGCCTGAGGAGGGAGAGAGCTTCGATGAGGTCATCTATGCTGAGCTGCAGAAGGAGGAGGCCGGCAAGCTGCTGGAACAGTACAAAGAGGAAAGCAAGACCGCTCTGCCAGCTGAGAAGAAACCCAACCAGGGAAGCACGACACCAAAAAGAGGTGGCGGCCTGCGTGGTGGTGGCCGTGGAGGCAAGAACCAGTTTGGCCGTGGTGGTGGACCCGGACAGAGAGGTGGTGGACGTGGAGGCTTCCAGAACAGGGGCAACTTCAGAGGAGGTACAATTGACATTTAGGGTGTAATTAATGATTTTTTTTTTTTTTTTTTTTAAAGAAAATGTTCTAATAACAACTTGAAGCAGTTGAAAACACATTCATCCTAATTTGTACTTTCTCTGATCTTTCTGTAGCCCCAGGCCCTCGTGGCGGCTTCAACCGTCCACCTCGTGGCTTCCTGCCTCCTCCTGCATTCAGAGGAGGCTTCCATAACCGTGGGAACTTCAACCGAGGCGGTGGCCCCATTCCCAGCCTGGGAGGATCCCCTAGGGGTGGCCCGATGAGGGGTAACATGGGACCCAGAGGGGGACCCATGAACAGAGGCGGCCCAATGCACAGAGGAAACATGAACAGAGGAGGTGGAGGCAACATGAATCGTGGTGGAAACAGGGGACATCCTGGCCAGGTGGGTTTGATAATGACACTTGTACATCCTGGGATCCAGTTTTCAAAGGCTTTCAGACGGAATGACTGTAACACTCAAAAAACTTTCAGAGTAACAGTTTGAATCAGGTGACGCATGTTCACGTGTGTGGGCTCCTGCCTCGTCATCATTGTCACGCATCTCTCCCTCTCCAGTTTCATCAGAGAGGTGGTAACCGTGGCAACTTTGGCAACAAGAATGGCAACTTTGGCAACAACAGGAACAGTGGCAACTTCGGTGGCAACAGGAACGGCATGGACAAGGCCCAAGCCTTCAACCAGAGCTGGCAGCAAGGGGTCAGTATTTCTGCCGTTTTGTCTATTTGCACATGACACCAGACATGACTCCACTAGCACATGTGTAAATAGCGTTAAGCTGCAAGTGCTTTAGTCCTGTGGTTTATTCGAGAACAGTCGATGGTTATTTTGCTATCCCAATTAAAAATATATTATGTTTTCAATATTCTGATGAAAATCCTGTTTCAGTATGACCCAGTGGGTGTGCAAATCCCATCAAAACAATGTTTAAAATGCCTGTATTTACCATACTGCTGCTTAGTAGGTATAAACAAACACTACTATAAACTAAATACTTTTACCTTAATTTTACCTTTTTAGATTTTGAATTTTCTTCCCTTTTTCATCACATCATCAATTTAGCATCATTCTAGGGTTATATCCTGTCATTTGTGCTAAATGTAAAGCTAAATGAAACATCCACTCTTAATCTCAGCTGTCGTAACAACAGTGCAAAAGGGTTTTTTTTTTTTTAAGATTTGTTGGATTTTCTGTCTTGCACTTTTTAGTTTGTCTCAACTCTAGCAAAGTTTAAAAAACTGGTAAACAGTGACTTCCTAAAATTGGTTATTATTCTATTAGAGCTTCCTTAAGTGCACAAATATTGAACAGCCCCTGCCCGTAGCTGTATTATTGTAAACAAAATAATGTAACTTAAACCAAAGACAGGCATTCAAATACTTGATGTATTGCCAATCTCTGTGTCCTGTGCAGTTCTGGAACCAGAAGCCGTGGAGCCAGCAGTATCAGCCTGGATATTACTAAGACACTTGTTCTAACGGACTGGTGGCCCACACTAAGACCCACCGCTAGCCACGGAACATCCCTCCACCCTGCTTTTTGATTTTCTTTTCCTAGAACCCACTTTTAATAATCGAAAACCCATCAACTGAAGACTAAAGCGATATGGAGCAACAACATTCCACATCAGAGAGGAGACCAGGCAACCTGAGTGTAATTGAAGCTTTATATATCTATTTACTCATGTACAACGTGGGTTCAGTCTCATTCAATCATGAGCTTATTTCTTTTGTTGTATATTTCATTATCTTTTTTTTCACCACTTTTAAATGACGTGCTTTTAAAAATCTCATGTTTGTAATATCAGGAACCAGAAACATTTTGCCCGCCCGGCAGATGTTTAAGATTTTTTTCAGGGTTGTGCATTTTATCTGTGCTGTGATTTTTGTTTTGCTTTTTTTTATTACAAATTGTAAATATTTTTTTTTCTGTAGTTTGTATGCAAAGTTTAAGAAATCGTAATGATTGAGGGAACCTTGGCTTATTAGCGAGAAGCATGGTAGGTGATTATATTGTTAGACTGTACATGTCAATATAGCCCACTGTCGAACAGTTAAACTGCAGCAACAAATAAATTACAGCAAGTTTTTGTCTTTTGTTCCCAGTATCAAACCTGTAACCTAAACTCCATAGACCTACAATAAACAACTCGTTGGCTTTTTTACATTCTTCCTGGCTTATGACTTTTGATTCAGTTCAAAGGTGTGTAAAAGACCTTTGAATGGGCGATGTCCTCGTTTGCTACTTCAAACAGTGAGGACATCAGCCCCGCTACAAGCCCCAGTTTCCACCTCATTAGTGAAGTATTCCCTTCAAGTGTCCTGTCTTTGATACGTCATTTCAAATCCTTTAGCTATTCTAATGTACATTGCTTTAAGAAAGTATTTTGGCCAAGCCATTTTAAGGATACAAGTAAGCCATTTTTAGTACTACATTATGCCGTTTTAATTAATTTGTTTTTAAAGTCTTAATTTATTTTAAAAATTAGGGAACTGACTACACTTCATTCTGAGGAGGAAGTGTGGTTCTTAGATTGTCTTTGTAAACGGTTCCTTTAGTGCAGTAGACTTCTGAAGAAACAGCACTGATCAGTCTAATTAAAAAAAAAAAAACACGACCATGACAGCATTTTTACTTTTTTTTTTTTTTTTTAATTTATATTGACACACTAATTCATTTTTGAACAAATTTCTGATGATGCTAGTTCAGCACAAACATGACTGAAAGCAGGCAGGGTTACTCATTTTCACCAGCAAACCTAAAGGGCTACACAGCATCGCAACACATCCTCTGTTAACACCACCAACAATTCACCAAGATCTTCTCTGACTCTCAGAAGAAAAGAGGAGCAGAGAGTAACTTTTTGTCAACTTCAAGGCATTCTTATGTTGTTTGGAAACACTCCAGACTTCATGTTGGTGACTGTGTGGCCCAGCAATAATGGCAGCTCCTCATCCAACTGCTCATGATGTGTCCCACCACATTGTGCTGGTAGAGGACACCCAGCTTGAGTTTCAACCGTAGACCATCATCAGAGCTGGAAAATAAACCATTACAGTAGATCAGACAAAATGTGGTCGTGTGTGTCCATTGATTTTATTTTTTACCTGCCCATGTGGATATTTAAACGTGTAAATACTTCACCACTATTTCAACCATGCACGAATGTTCATTAATTGACTTTGATTAATAATTGTATTGTGATTAAGAAAGTGTTAGTTTGCCCGAGTACTGCTGTGTGATGAATTGTCGACTATATTTAAATGTCTGGAGAGTTTGTGCCCTCCTTTTTTATTGTACTGGATACATAAATCTAGCAGAATGCAAGCTTTTGAGTTTACAGTATAATCTATAATACAACAGACACTATATTTTTATCGCTTTATGTTGCAGGTTGTATATCAGGTCTTTTATGATTAAACCAACAATGCAAAAGCTTTGAGACTTTTTGAGATTTGTTGTCTTTTCTATCTGACAGTTTTTGATATTTGTGTTGAAAAATTTGGGATTGTATTTTCTTTTCAAATTTGTCTCAACTCTATTAAAGTCAAAGAAGCTGGTACACAGTGATTCTGTGGTTTGTTACTGTGGTTTTAAAAGCATTTAAAAGTCCTCACTGCCCTCAGAAGATTTCAGGTTGCACAGTCTCCTCAGTATCAGCATCTGAAGCTTGAACTCCTCCAGAGTTGACATCCCTCTTTTTGAGGATGGTCTGATTCACAGCCGTCTCATAGTCTTTAATGACTCATTTAACTGAACTCCAGGGGATGTTCGGTGACTTGCCTGCTCTGTCTTGCATCTACAGATACCAGTGCTTTTATGCTACAGTTGATTGAAATCCCTTCACTCCATGCAAGTGATTTAACTAATTATGTGACTTGTAAAGCCAGTTGACTGCCACCATTAATGTGTCTTTTTAAGGAGGTGAATACTTATGTAAATGTGATTTTTTGTATTTAGTAATTCATTTTATATCACTTTGTTGAGACATGTTCTCTTTGATTTTTAATGGTCTTTTCTGCTCATCAGTGTCAAAACCCACATTATATCTATTTTAAAGTAGATATAACTTTGAGGTGGTTGCCTACTTATTAAAGAGTAGCTGTATGTATGACATTCATTCTTTACAGCACCACCTGTGTGTCTTCTATCTCCATGCCTCCTGGTGCTGCTGGAGGTGCATTTTGGGAATCCACTTCCCACAGACAGCTGCTTGTCTTTGGCAGGGCAGCATGTTTACCTCCATCAGCAGCATATTAGTGAATGACAAGACCCCCCACTCAGACAGCAAACAGTGCATTAGGTATTGGCCCTGATTACCAACGTTTGGCCCGGTCTAAGTCAGATGTAAACACACCAAGCCTAATGTGAATTGACTTCATGTTTCTCAGTATGTGGCCGTGTAGCTCCTTCCCACTGTAAATAAAGCATTACAACTAGGCTTGACCGTCATTATCATAAGTCATTAGGCAAATTATTTGCTCCGCTCTACAATTTCCTATAAGTGTAAATAGGAGAGGTGAAGGAGGAGGAGGCAGCTGTGTGTGACTGCATGTGAATGTGACCATGAATGTGAATGGGGCCAGACAGCCGAGCCCGGCAGCGGGGAAGAGGAAGACCAGAGAACTCGTAAGTGAAACAAAATATTTTATTTTCCAAACATAAACCTATCCATATTATGTACAGCTTGAAAATATAACACATCAGACAGAATTTGAATGATTGCTGCAGATTCAACACAACTCACACAAATTCCAATAAAAAAAGATATCAAAATTTACAAAATATATAAAAAGTGCTTGCGGAAGGAGGTGGGAGTCTGATGGCAGCCGGACTGACTGTCGTGTGTGAAACTCCCAAAAATGTCCATTTAAATAGAAAGTACTTGACGTGTTGTTTAAAACCATTAAATACATCAACACCCCAGTGAAAAAACACTATAATATTCCTCTAACACTCCCCAGTCTGTGATTACAGGAATACTACAGCTGTTTTCCGTGACTTCATACTATGGAGACATTGTCCATCGTGCAGGCACACCTCTCTACAATCATATTGGGGAACTCAGCCACTTCTATCTCAGTGTAGTCCCCCTTCTTCACCAGGTACATGATGGGTAACGGGGCGCTCTCGGACACCGTGCACCGCCTCTCCCCGTAGCCGTAGTTGCGTTTGGGCTGCTTGCATCCCCCAGTGCACCTGAAGGCCTGGTAGCCCGCCGGCTCGATGATCCAGTACTGCGTCCAGGTGAGGGCACGGAAGTTGATAAAGTACTGCTCCCTGCAGCAGGTGTCTTTGTTGTGGTTGACATCGCAGTCGCCTCGAGAACTAGGGAAGAAAGGATGGAGACGGTTAGACAGGCTGCTTGGATGAAGAGGCCCCACGGAGGCCCCGAATCTTTTATCTACACCCCTGCTTGTCATAGTCACCCAGTTATCATATTCATTGTTTTCAGTGAGTGAATCTACATAAATAAAACTATTTATAAGCAACATGTAATCAGAGCTTTTTGGACTGGTGTGTGTGAAGCATGTGGATGCTTTGACCTTTGTGTCACACTACTACAAATCTACTAATGAATGCAAAAGGTAAAAAAGAGGATGTGGGCTAATTGTCACACTGATCCTCTATATGAAAAGTTGCCACTCTTACCCGTACTCTTCCAGGCTGAGTGTGTAGAGGATGAGCTCGGGCTTCCCCAGGGTGTTGTCCGTCTGCTCCTGGGTGGTAAAGCGCACACTCCTGGCCGCCTCCGCCGCGTAGCTGCCGGGTCTCTCGCCCTCGATCCACACCTCCAGGTGCATAGGTGTCTTCTGCTGGCTCTTGGACCAATAGTGCACCGCCTGGGTCACATCAAAGCTCTTCCAGCCGGTCTCGTGAATGGGGATCAGCCTGGGAGACGAGGGCCATTCATTAAAAGGAATCCAGCTTTGATTAAGATACTGATGAATGTGAGGAAGCAATCCCTTACCGTGAGTCCACCAAGGATGTGCGGTTGGAGCCGTTGGGCAGAACCTCCACCCAGTAGATGCTGACCCGGGCGTTGTTGACGGGCCGGTGGTTCTTCCTCTCCACCGCGAAGCGCTTGTGGTAGGAAGCCCGCTGGTAGAGCTTCAGCTCGGCCATGGTCACCTCGCTGTTATCCGGGATCCTCGCCTCCATGTCGAACACCATGCGATGCCGAGTGGTGTCTGAATACACATACTCCCCGGATATGTCTAAAACACAGAGCGTTTCAAGCGTTTTAGGCGATTGTTTCTGTCGAGTTGGTTAAAATGACTGTTTTGTAAAGGGAGTTTGGTGCGTAAAAGAGCTTTTGCGCCAGGTGTCACAATTACGCACGGGAGTAACTTCATGACTTCAACGTGTGTCAAAGCTGTTTTCGTATCACAGATTGCATGTTTTCAAAATGGGTACAGATCCTTACCTGCATTCCCGGGGATGCCCCTCAGGATGCCCGCCAGGCTGGGCAGAGACCTGCGCCTTCTGCTGTGGTGCATCTTCAGCATGGACAGATACTTGTTTCTGATGTGCGTCGGAACCACCAGGTTCTCCAGATCCCTCTTATGGATCTTGGGAACTTCATCCAAGCCGAGTTTGTGCAGCAGCGCCTCCTTCATGTCCTCATGCGTAAAAGCCTTGGAGAGGCCGAGGAGAGCGGCGCACAGGACACAAGCGCGGAGGACATCCATGATCGGAGAGTTCAGTGATAGACAGCAGCTCAGCAGCACAAGTCCCCCAGAGACAGACAGTGTCCCCCCGACACTCCTCCGGGCCCTTATATTGCTGCGGCCCTCCCACTTGTCGCACTTTGTCAATGGGGGCAGGGAGCCTTATCAGAACAAAGGTGCGACCATACAGCCCCATCCTGAACAGGATATCTAAGTGGCCATACTTCAAACAGCAACAATTAGACTCGAGTGCCATCCGTATTGTGGAGGTGTAATTTCACCATAGTTCCCCCTCCCAAAAAAAAACCCTCGGTGCTCTGTGTTGCATTTGATGCCAGAATGAGGATCTGAAATCTGCTCTGTGGTGCAAATACATATGGTGACTTAGATTGTGGAAAACCAGACCATCAAGTTGCAAATTCCTAAATTCGTTGTGCTTTTTTGTGTATTTATATATTTGTTCAACTCTATTTTTTTGAAAGCCAAATGTATCACAAATAAATATTAAATAGGTGTCATGATGGTTAAAATGCTTTTCCAGGGGCTTTTCTACCCTAAAATGAAAACCATTCCAGGGGAAACACAAAATACATGAATTTATTTAGCAGTGAATTTCTCAGATTTAAAATATTGGATGTCAACACAAAATATAATTGTATATACATTGTAATATATGATATGATTGACTATGAGTATGACATTCAAACAGCTATAATTAATTTGGTCATTACATTGACAGGCTGGCTGTGATTTCCATTAAATTTGAAACCATCTGTATCGTGTTTTCATTGTTCTAACTTATGAGCAGTCATAGTGTTTATTTCACGTAGTTGAACAAATTCTCTGTCATTCAATTTAACTCAATTATTTCTTGCTTGTCTCCCCGGTCCAGTCTGAAGTGTTTTCTCTGCTGCTACACATGCGTTCCAGACAGACATCTCTTGACCCTGTGAACCTGAAGTGCCCTCTCTTCAGTAGCACCCTTGTCTACACACACCCCACACTCTGACGTGTACATTCCACTGGACGATGTCAGGCCGGGGCAGTCTGGCAACAGTCTGTCACACAGCGGCCTTATTTCTGTCTGGGTGTCCTGCAAAAGGTGGACGGAGATCAGGCCTAAAACACCAGCAGGCACTCCAGTCTGTTCCTTCTGGTACAAGTGTGTAACAGGGGGTCAAGGAGGAAGTAGTGCAGAGCTCCAAGGGAGGAGGGGGACTAGAGGATTAGATGTTTATTCCGAGCCCTGTCACCCATTCTTGGCCCTCTCCAGCAGATTAAAATTATTAGCCAAACAGACAGTTAATCCAGGGGCCGGGGGGCCGGCGTGGATGTGGATTGGGGCAGGCTCTTCACAGGTTGGTGATTATCTGATTCCATTGCGAGGATTTGCCTTGCCTTTTTTGTCACACAAACATTAGAAGAGGGGTGCTCTCACTGGCTGCCCAGAAGGCCCTGCCTGCAGTTGTGTATTGGCCGGTGTTTGCTTAGAGATGTCAGACAGACTGAAGGGGCACACAGGAAGAGCAAATGACAGATGACTGCCAGACCTGCTCACTCCAGCTAGTGCCTGCAGCCTACAAGCAAGACAAATTATTAATTAGCCCTGTAGACTTGATACCACATGACATGATCCATGTGTGGCACAAGCACAGGATGTAGTGGGTAAATATATTTATATATAATATAAAACGTGTGAAAAAATATTGAATTGAACATGTGTGCAAAGGCAACTATGTCTGTGTAGAGTTACTACTAATAACATAATTACAGAGTTATTATAATAATAATAACTAGATCATTATGATTTTTCATTATGAAATTGATGCTGCTGCACTGTTGATTATTTGTAGACACGTGGCAAGATTTTCTTTTATGTTGTAACTTTTTGTATGCATGTTTGCATTATTTTGTATGACTAAATGAATTAATGGAATTTGCAATGACAATTTACAGATGTGCATAGCATGTGATAACCACTGGTCTCATATATAATATTAGGGTTTTAGTGGGGACAATTGTCAGTTGAAAACTTTCAGTCTATTTTTACAAAATTATTTTCAGAAATCCAAAATTAGTGCTGAAAATAGTTAACTTTAATCATGAGATGCATATTTACTTATGTATTAGTCTATTTGATGGGACAGTAATTACAATTATATTAATTAAGGATCAATCAACAAACAAAATACTGTAAATGAGTCTAAAAGACAGCTTTAATCTATTATCCCCGGCCAGATGTTGAAAAGAAACTACAACTGCATATCCTATAAAATTCAGATGCATAGCATAATAAATACACACAAAATAGTACAACACACATCAGCATATAATGCCACAGTGGCTCACAGTTAAGTAATGACAAATGAAACCAACTAAAGTAAAATGCAAAATGTATTTGCAAAATGATCCTGAATATGAACAGTAAACAACACAGAGTCATCTCCATCAAAGCCCACAGGTAAGGTCCAATCTGGCCTATCAGACTCCCTGATGTCACAATCGTCAGTGCAGACATGTAAATTCAGAGCACATCAATTGTCCAGTCCAGCCAAAGACCAAGTCTAAGTGCCTGTTGTCCAGAGCCTAAAATGAATAGACCTATGCTCTCCTCTCTCCCTGACATTACAACCCCTAATTCTGGAAATTAAGATGGCCTTTGTGTGACATTTCTCAGTCTTTCTTCCTTCCCATGCCAATCAAAGACAAGTTGCCTAGTTCAAAGCTACATCTGATGCTCCTAGGTGCCATTTCTTTTCAATCAAAGGCCAACAAGCTCCCACAATCAACAACACAGGTGTTAATTAACATCCACACATTTGCATTCAAAAGCAGTCCAATTTATAGCTCATTCCCTTCCATTTGTGAAACATGAAAACACCTCTGCTTGCAAAAACTGCTGTTTGTAGAAGGCCCAGTTTCAATGCTGAGAGAAATATTAGAGAGAGACCTTCAGGAGGAAGAGCTGGTTGCAGTTTGGTGGTTTTCAATGTGGTTAGTTAGACACATTACATATATCAGCATCTCATTTGGAGTCTCACTGGGAACCAGGCGGAGCTGCTCCAGAAGGTCAATATTGAACTTGTGTTGGTGGTCACTGCAAATTCCTCATTATGCACATGGCTGTATTGTCACCGGCTTCCTGATCTACTATTCCCTTGCTTTATCTTAATATCAAATATTTGCAGCTAGATCTAGTTTGCACCTTAATGGCCCTTACAACCCTTTTTTTCTCCTTTGGCTGCAGACGTCAAAGATGCACTGAGAGTCTGGATCAATTCTGCCAATAATCATCGATCAGTCTGTCAGAGGGGGTAAGCGCCAGACCTGTGCAAGGACAACATGATTATTGCTCAATGGCCTCCACATCTAGACAAAGTACAGGCCAGTCTAATTGCATTTCACATAGCTAATGAGGGCAGAGACAGAGGGTTTAATCCCAGCGTAGACTTAACCCAATAGGATCAGACATGATTAGATGGGACTAACAATAAATATTTTCATTAACTTTTAATTAATCGAGGGGAGACTGTTAGTCTCTTATAATGAGCCTGATCAAGCCAATGCAATCCAAAAATGAGGCACGCAGTTTGATGATCTTTGCCGCAAATTCACAGTCTAAAAATAGTCTATAAATAGTAGAAGTTAATGAAGATGACTCAAATCAAATCAATGCAACCACACACACACACACAAACATTTACAGTAAATACATGACAGCAGCAGTAGCCTCAGCAGCCTGCGTATATACCAACGTTAACAGTTGCATGGAAACAATTTGTACAGCAGGGGGAGCTAATGCTACACTATAAGCAGCTAGAGGCTTTAAAGGGAACATCCACCTAATATATGGCGTGATTTGGGACAGTGAAGTCATAATTATAAAAAAATAGACAGATTCAGTCCTACCAAGCAGTAAATACTAGTCAAGATCAATTATGTAATCACACTCACTGGTTATTGGCTGCTTAATCTCTCTAATGCACTTTTTTTTTAAATCAACTAATGGCAACTTGTTACTGCACCTTAACCCCCCATAACTATATTTATAGTCTATTTTTGCATTTCATAGATAGCTTTGAGACATAACAAATAAATTGAATTCATATTTATGATATAATTTGAAATATTACATGTTCACTATATCATATCACTATATTGTATGTGTGGCTTCCAGCTGTCAGTCAAAATAGGTTATTATATCCCAATGAAATCACCATTGCTGCTGTTTATAGTGGGCTCCATTATTTATGGCCACAATATAATCAACAGTGTTGGCTACTGTTAAATTCCAATCTCACCCCAAACCATAAACATACTTAAATGGACAACATTTTGATCCTAGTTGCCTCTTTGTCAGGTCAAAATATTTCAAAGCAAACCCATATACCAATAGGCTGATGATTGACTCTATGATGACAAGTGTGGTTAACTATTTAACCCATCAAGGGTGATAAACATCTCCAAACAATTAGAAGTACACAATGAAAACTGAGTGGTGGTACAGAAACAATAATACATCAAATATATCAGGTACATTGCAATTATAACAAAAATATCCGATTAGTTAGACAAAAGGAAACAAAAAAATTACTATAATAACACTAGTAATAAACCCAACTTATTTATATTCATGCTTTAAAACTCAACTATATTAAAACTCAATGCAGCAGATGACATATATGTAAATTTAATTTTAGAGCGTTTTTTTCCTTTAATAAGGTCACCTGGTTCTGCAGTGGCACAAGTGGGAGAGAGTCATAAATGTTGTGAAAGAAAGGGAGAGAGTGAAGACATTTTCTCCTCCCCAGTAATCTTATTATGTTGTTATATACTGTTGATCATGCCCTTTCACGCAGAATGTATTTCCAAACCAAGACAATCAATCATCTCAGAGTGGTTACACACTGTAGAATATATAAACTGTTGTGTGGCTGTTTCTGATAAACCGTCATGCCAAAGCAGTATGCTTCAAATTACACTTGGTCACCATCAAAATCACTTTTATTGGACACATCTTGCACGCTGAGTTGTTCTGTGTTTGTGCTCATTTCATCACAGGGCTTTTTTGTGTATTTCTTCTCTCAGGCACTGTTGCAAGAAGTTTCTCTGAATAAGTGCTGAAATATAGAAGTGTATTATTTTATGTTGGTCTTTGCTGCGTGTGCAGCACATAGGCACAAAAGGCTTCTGTATCTGTCTCCCCACCCCCTAAGATTCAGTTGCTATGTAGGCCGTTAATCATTAATAGATGTACTTTGAGTGGCGATAAGCACCTTGCTTCAAAAGGAAGGGACAGGAGATTAGAATGAAAGGCATTCAAGTGTGACACTGGGTGATACTGTAAAATATCACTTTTCACTCAAAGCTTTTAGGATTTATGTGATGACATTTAAGGCATGACTATTGTTTTCATACAATATATTATTATCTAGAAATGTGAGTATGATGGCCACTCCTCACACAAATTAGTGCAAATTGCAGATAGTTTGATTCATTGAAAACTGTTAGTGTGGTTTACCTGCTGTATTGATCTCTGCTTAATTCTCATTTAGGGATCTGTGCAAATGAAATGTCTGACTTACTCGACTGTTTATCTTAGGGAGTTTGCTCTCACCATTAAGCTTTTCTTGGCTGTGAGAACGGTCCAAGAGGCAGAAAATCACGGGACAAACTTGACACACTTTGACATTGACAGATGGGGAAAGCAGCTAAAGCATTATTTTAGCAATATTTTCAAATGCCATTGAAGTTTCAGGGCACATAAGCTACAGTGAAAGACCACACAGAGTTATCAAAGTTGCATATTTGATGTCATTTAAGAAGTGCAAATGGAGACATCTGATATCAATACACAACTTTCATGAGTCAGTTGGAGCCATCAATGCAACACACACACTTGGAGCCATCAGTGCAACACACACACACACACACAGGCACACTCTGACTGCCATGTATTGTCTGAAGGTTGTTTGAATGTGGCCCACTGCAACAAGCACAGGTTATATTGATGCAGTGGTGCAGACCACAACATTACATAGGTGTATGTCTCCATAAAGTGCGTTACAGACAGTTAAAGGGACAGCAGTCATTGTGATTCCAGTCTTAAGGAAATGTGTCCTCTCTGCACCACGTCACATGCAGACTGACAGACAGCCTGCAGTTTCCATTCACAATATTGACACCCCCCTCCTCCTCCAGCCCCCTCCAGCCCGTTTCGCACAGCAGATGCTGTGACGGGCGCCATGATGATGATCTGGGATTTTGCCTGCAGCAGCAACCAGAGATGTTATCATGCATAGAGATGGGCCGCTAGCTGTAAAGGACCAGACTGATTCACGCCGTGGCACAGCAAAGATGGCCGATTTCAGGATTCGGCGCTCTACGCATGCGTGAAAGTTGGAAACTGTCGATATTTTTCTCATAAAATTAAACAAATGGCGCACTGGAAACTTATCTACTCACAGCTGAGACAGTTGACAGTGAGGAAAAAGCAGGTAAAGTAATTTGAGAGGGTTTATAAGTTGTGTTTTCAGTGTGTACAAGCAGCGTGGCGAGCTAAGCATCCATTTTTATCCCATTCATATTTTCCAAGCAGGCCATACTTCCCATAATCCAGCGCGCCGTTCGGGACAGCGCTGTTCCTTCGGACATCTCTCCTGCGGTACAGTCTCCGGCAGCAGGCTGCTGGTAGCTTGACTGTGCAAAGACGGCGAGAAGCGAGCGACCGGCGGGGGAGGCAGGCGAAGGAAAGGACAGGACGGGGAGAATTTAGGCTGTGTCCCGTATTTGGAATAAGCAAGACCAGACTCCAGCTTTCCTCTTGACGTGAAACGAGCTCCTGTGTAACCTTCAAAAAGAAGAGGACCCGCATTTTTGACGGCTAACTCACGGACTGTTGGGACTCCTGAACTTAACGTCGTTTTGAACTGTGAAGAAACTAAAGAGACGTTTGGTTGGGATTTAAAGAACATTTCTGCCAGCAGTGAGTTGAGAAAACAAGGGAATATATTCCAGTTGGATGAAAAAATAACCTCATTGTCGAAAGGGGTCAAATTCAGTTAAGCCCCGTTAACACTGTGCATATTATATGTCAACTCCTGGAGGGGAAAAAAGGGGCAACGATGCCATTTAGGAACTAAGAAAAGTAACGTTAACGTTAGCTTGCTTGCTAGCTGAGTAGCTAACCTAGCAGGCTGCTAACTAAGCCTGTGTCGCCCTTCCATTCCTGGAGCAGAGGAGGGGCGCTGAGGCTTTGTAGCATTGCAGATCTGCCTTGCATTTTTGGGTTGCTGCAAGAATGGAGAATCCCAAATTTCTGCCACAACAACTCGGGGGGATCTGTTGAACCGCATCGACTCAATTTTTGCCCCTTTTCCCACACAGAGAAGACCAGAAAACTGCCAGCTAACGTTGGGATTTCATCTGAATCAGCCGGCCCTCAGCAGCCAGGGTCTGTAATTGTGACTAGCTACTTCTTTTCCTATATGCCCTGTGGGGATAGGTATTATAAAATGGGGAAGTGCTACACCTCTTATCCACCTCTTAGATGCTTGATCTCGAGATGGAGATCATGAAAAGGCCGGTTTTAACGAGGAATTAGCCCCGGCTGGCCCTCAACTCAAAGTTTGATTATTTTCGAGACATATTCAAGGTGAGAGAACTTCTTTACAGGCCCTCTGCGCTAACTAACAAGGCCGAGGAGGTGTTTGCTCATTTCACCCCCCTACATCCTCCATCATCATTAGTTCAGAAACCAACAAGCCGGAATAATCATGTCGGGAGAGGTGCGTTTGAAGAAGCTGGAGAAGCTGATCCTGGACGGGCCAGCTCACTCTAATGGCCAGTGCCTGAGTGTGGAGACGCTGCTGGACATCCTGGTCTGCCTCTACGATGAATGCAACAACTCCCCGCTCAGGAGAGAGAAAAACATCCTGGAGTTTTTGGATTGGGGTAAGCAGGCTTGTTTGTTTTTTTGATTTCCTCTTGTTTGACCTGTGCATCCAGCCTCCTTGTCTTTTTGGTAAGGTGATAGGCTAATAATGTTGGTTGGTGCAGTGGCCCTCCCTTCCCCATCACATTCCTTTTATAGTAGTAGTGGGGCTCAGTTGGCCTGCTCTCTTCTCACACAAACCCTCCCTAAAACTAAAGGCAAGGCCACTTCTCTTCTTGTGTAATTAAATGCTTTATATGTTTCAGAAAATAATTATACATGACAGCACGTCCAAGTTACAAGAACACACATTAAACAGAAGGCATGTCTTAATACCAAAAACAGATATGTTGTAAAAAAAAAAAAAAAAAAGGTGGTACCAAGTTGAGAATGAGAGGAACTAATCAAATACACAGAAGGACATTAACTCCAGTGAGGAAGATGTTTAACAGGCTCACTCAGAGTTTTGATTTGGATCCAGGAAAGATCTCATAAAGATGTCCTGTCCTCCAGGCCACCATTTATTCTCATGAAAACACACTCTTACATAAAGTAGATGCCTGTCAGTCATTGCACCAAACACTCTTTGGTTTTTTGGTTTGCATTCCAATTTCCTTTTCATGGGCGTGTAGGTGAAAGCTTGTTGATAACTTATTCTAACTGTCTCTTATCAGGTAGACATTGCAATAATGTAGTGGTCTTTTGTTGCCATTGCAGCACAGAGATCACAGTTGCACAGCCTAAAGGTTTTACCCAGGATTTGTTTATAATCAGAAAAAGAGTTTTGGCTGACAAGTTAGCAGTTTTGTAACCTTTCCACTCTCCTGGTTAAAGCAAGGTTAGAAAAAAAACAAGGCACAGGAGGCAGGAGGACCACACACACACACACACACACACACACACACACACACACACACACACACACACACACACACAGCTCAGTCATTTGCGCAGAAGGACTGTGTGTGTGTATGACATCGGGGGTTTGGTTTGTGCATGAAGCAGGAATGTGAACAACTCACCTTTTTTTATCTGGCGCAGAGGCCCAGCTAGCTGCCGGAGCATGCCTGGCTGGCCTGCTTGTCTTTTAAAGCCCTGAAATAAGTGCTGCAGCAGTTTAAGGCAGCACAGGAGCAAATCATGGCCCTGGATTGAGGCAAATTAATAATACAGCAGGCAGTAAGAAGCAAAATATAAAGGAAAGAAAGTGCAGTTTGCCACATTTTCTGGCATCTTCATTTCAACTACAATGTTAAATGGGCAGCAGTTTGGCCCATTATAGAGGGGCAGTGTCAAAGACAGACAGGATGGCAGTTAAATCAGTCAAATGGTGGTAAATTTTGGCTGTGGCTGCTAAGTTGGTTTACCACACCAGTCACCATCTGGACAACCTATTCTGTGCTAAAAATGGAGCTCTGCTGGCTGGCAAAGTACTGGAAGCACTGGATTTGGTGATTTTTGTGTCTACAAAGGGATAAAGAGGTACTTTTCTGCCCGCCTGAAAGCCATACCCAACTGTGTTTATTCATTACACATGGATTGTTTCCTTTAGAGCATCCTACTTTTACCCCAGTTGTCAGTCCCAGGCTGATCTGCTACATCTAGCTGGCCGTGCAACAATGCCGGCGCGCCCTGGCCTTTAAGGAGAGGTGCCCTGTGCTTGGGTGCCAAGTTGTGACTTCATCCTGACATTTCCCTGTGTTGACACAAGAAACTTTCTGACAGAGCTCGCCCAGACACAACATGCAGATGTATCCAAGCTGTCATAGTCCTGTCCAGGTCCCATGTTGTGGCTTGTTATTGTGTTTTGCTCCAGAGGGATTTGTATGAGAATCCTCCAGCTTCTACAATTAATATGAATTAACTTAATTGACTGCATAGTTTGTTCCTACAAGTCACTGAAGCTTAAGTTACATGAACGAAATGAATTGATCATCCTAATTGGGTAGCCCTGGGAGAGGAACCCTAAGGGAGTCTTAATATCTGTAGTGAAACGGTATTGTTCTGAAGATTTCTCACTACAAACATGAGAGAGGCACATATGAAAATGTGTAATTTCTCTCACCAAGTAACTATTTGACTGCACAAATGAAAGTTTAGATAAATGGCCTTTGATGTGTTCTGCTGCTTATAGTTTTATTTGATAAAGCAGACCCAACTTCTTGCATTAGCAGACACAGATCCTCACTATTAAAAGCTGGGGGGGGGTAAAGCATCATGGTTCATCCAAACAGATGAACCATGATGCTTTACTTGCCTTTTTGACCATGCTTATACATACATACCCCTCATTGTAACTAAATGAAAGATGGCTATCAGACATGTGTTATGGCTCCTGGTGGAGGGTACCCAGCAAGCCATAACATGGTCTTTGGGTTTCTTTGCTGTTGCTGTGTTTTTAAGCAGAATGATCACTTCCATCACCACTGGCTAAAAGGTGGACTGCAGCAGTTTATTGTGATTGAAAGAAAAACAGAACAAGACAGACAAGAAGATTGTAAGTGATCCTTATGGGCTTATAAAGACATATCTTCATGGATGATTTAGATATAGTATTTGAAAGTGTCACCATTTGAATGGCTAGAAACATGAAAAAAGATAACTTTGCTTCTGGATCACTGCTAGCAGTGAGCAAGTTTTTGTCCAAATTAAATGTAGAGTATGTCAACAAGATGGAAGAACTCAATTGGAGCATTATGGACATCTGTGCTAAGTCACATTCAGATTGCTCTATCTTGCTAACCTCTCCGTCTTATTATCCGTTAAGTGGCACAGGACAAAATTAACAACCAATATGAGCAAAGTCTCCGAAGAGCTCTTGTATCAGGGCTACCTGGGTTAGTGTAAGATCAACAAATTTAAAGGAATAGTTTGACACATATATAATATATAATATGCTTATTCGATTTCTTGCTGAGAGTTGGATGAGAACATCAATACCACTCTCATATCTGCTAAGCTAAGCAAGGGGGCAACTGTTGTGTCTGAAGGTAACAAAATACGCCTACCAGCATTTCTAAAGTTAACTAATTAACATGTTATGTCTTGTTTGTTTGACAAGGACAAAAACTGATGCATAAAAACAACAAATACTGAAGAGTAGATCTCCATCTTTTGAGAAGGTATGAAATGACTTGCTGTGGCATGGTTTTAACATTGTGATAACACACATCCACTGGATAGCAGACCAAACCTTTTGTTGTAGCATCAACAAAACCAAGGTTATTTTTGAGGTCAATTCTTATCCTGTTCAAGTTTTTGAAGTGTTACCACTCTCATGTTTTCTCTTTCATGGCAGAACATCCAGCCAGAGGGTCAAAGGAAAAAGCACATCTGTTGCACATGCAGCACTGTTTGTAGTTTTTGGACAGTTACTAGCTATATGTTAGCTGAAGAAGTGATACAATGCCATTACTGCCCTTTGTTTATACAGAGCCAGAGAGTGCACATGACTGATTGTAGCCTATAAGAAACAGATTGGATCAGACAGATAGCGTTAACACGTACTCAAAACACAGTTTAATCCTACATACAGAAAAATGGTTCAAGATGGGCCCCATGAAACCTAAGACCTCTACAGCCTCTGAGTGATCTGCCTTTGTCAGCCACTCAGAGGCAGCCTCTGTAGCTACAGTATGCTCTGACAGAAGAGACCCATCATCTTAGCTTACTCATCGGGCCTGTGTACCTTTTTGCTACAGTGGCATAGCCGTGACAAAGGTGCGGCGATGTTCCTTTTTCTTTCCAAGAATGTATATGAGCCAGAGAGGAAGACAAACATTTGTATTGGGTTTGCTTTTCTTCTTGTTTGGTGACCTCATTTCAGCTGAAATAGAGACCCCTACATGACCTGCAGTCACAGGGGAAAGGAACACGGGAAAGTACGCTGTATCCTGACTCCTCACATACACCACAGCAGTTACTGTGTCTACCAAGTTCACTTGCTCAGACCTGTGTTTGTATTTATTCTCTTCCAACCTGGCTTGTGAAATTCAGTGTAATCCGGCCAACTTGTGGCAACATCTTCCATATTTGTAATGCAATCAGGTGTTGCAAGTGAAATGATTTTCATGGTTTCTGTGTTGTTCATCTGTGTTGTGCATTTCAGAGGAGTCTTTATAGAGTTAATATGAAAGCTGAGCGTTATTCCTCAAATAATATGACTTTCTCCATAGTCAGGAACCAGTTATTGTATGTACATGACTCTTTCAGTTTCACATTAATCCATGGCTCATGTGGGATGGTGTGCATTGTTGCATATTTCAGCACCAGCAATGAAGTTGATGTCTTTTTGAACTATTTATAATCTCTTTATGAACTTCATCTTTAATTATTGCTTTAAGTGTTTTGTGCACAGTTAGGATGTCTTCAGTTTTCTAAACAGGGATTTCTGTGTCTGTACACACAACACTTGCACTCATTTGTCATAGATTTCCTGTTTTCCTACTTTACTCCCATCATTTCCTGCTATTTGTTTTGTCCTCATCTCCTTCCCTGTTTTGGGAAATGGATTGCCGGGCAGCAGAATGAAACCAGGCAGTCATGCCAGCCCACAGTAGGCAAACATGAGGGAGGCAGAATGACCTTTTCTCAATCTAGGCTCAATGTTAGCCCGCAGAGGCCAGCTGTTCAGCTGCAGCTGATGTGTGCTCCACCCTGCAAGGCTTTCATTGGCAGCATGCCTCACACACTGCTCACAGTGGAGATGCACACACCCACACACACTCTTATTATTGTGGTTTTGCCTAACTAGGCTATCTCATAGCTCACAGACTGAAGTCCCTCCCTAATTTCCCCATTATTGAGGAGAAGAGCTGTCACTACGCCTATAAGAATTTGTGTTGTGTTGGATCCAAAGAAGAATTTTTGTGTCACATGGCTTTAAATTCTGCTTGGAGGTCATTCCACCGCACCAAGAACAAATGAGGCTATACATAAGGCCAGCATGTTAAACCTCTGGCTTCGTGTACATTGTGCATCCTACCCTTGCAGTAATAAACATACATTTAGATTGGTGTAGGCTAACTGACTGTGCAAGATCACTGCTGATGTGTCTGCAGCTACAGTTTAATTAGCCCATTGCCTTTTTAGGTACAGTACTCCAGTGCTTTTATTTTTGGAAACCTATGGTGGATAATAAAGACACAATGGAGAGTTGATTGTGAAACAGTGTTTTATTGTGTTCAGGTTATGGCCATGGCCTGGCCATGATCAGGTGCTTTTAGAGCCAGGGTGTATTTGTTATATGCTTTCATGGCTGTTTAATTTATTTAAGTGAAACTATCAAAGATTCTATCCAACAATTTTCTTATTGCTATTGATGTCTATCGCTGGTAGATATTGCTATAGTTTTATTGCCCAGGCCTACCCTCTGGTTGTTCTGCTGTTTCCTGGCTGTCCAGTGGTCACGGCGGACACAGAGAACAGGAAGGAACCACAAGGACTCAGTGAGCTAGTCCAGACCTAATGGGTACATGATGTCATACCAGGAAGTGGGACAGCTGTATTGCATTGTGTCATTGTGTGTTCTGTGGCTCACTTGTGTCCAGTATTTAAGTGTTTTTGGGAAGGTACAAGGTCACAAACATGTTTACTTCCTTGCTCGTGGATTCTTTTTTCACAGAGGCTAGCATACAGTCTGTTTGCTCGCATCAACACTCAAATGCTCTTTGAGTCTTTCTGTCACTATTTCACTCACTCACTCACTCACTCACTCACTCACACACACACACACAGTTGCTTTTTCCCTCCCTGTGGCACAGCCATGTACACACACAGACTTTTTCCCCATTGTCCTGAGTAGACTCCTAAACAATCCGGCATAGCAGAGGGGCCCATGTAGATCCTCTCCTCTTCTGGTGTCCACTACTTCTCACCAGAATTTAGTATCCCAGAGGGAGCAGTCCAGCAGCCACTGACACTTTATTATGCTCTTTTTGCCCTCTATTTTTCACTTACTCAAAACAGCGGCAGTCCTAACAAACCTCCTAAAAGAAGAAAGGAATATACATCCCAGAAGACCATAGAGTCATTTAAAATATGTGCAACATAATTTTTTGAATGAAATGCACCAGCATGAGCAAAATGAGTGGGACAGCTACCATTAGTTATATGTGGATTATGCGTTTTGAGCATAATACAATTGTTGGTACATGTATATGTATATATATTTGTGCATTACATCTTTAAGGGACAATTTAGTATTGTACTTCTAAAAAGTCGGGGGACTTGCGAGAGAGATTTAAAAAAAAGAAAAGGTGGACTGTGCTGCAGTCGTTGCTGCAGAGTCCAGTGTGTATGGACTGCATAACTTACTGCAGTAATTTCAAGGGTTACAGAGATTAGTCAGCTCTGTTGGGTATAGCCTAATTGAAGAGAATCAAACCTTTTTAAGGTTTATATATTAACTTATAAGTTCTTATGGAACCACTAGTGAGGTATGGTTAATTAGGTACAGATCAGTTCACCTGTGGTAAAAAAGATGACATTGCTACAGTCCATGCTGAAGATGGACCTGGACCTTTCACCAGGCTAACACATGTGAAATTGTGCATGGCATTTTCAGCGTCTGGGTATTTCACAGATGGCCTTTAAAAACACTTAGTCAATCTGTCTGGGAGCTTTGTAGGCAGAGAAATGCCTGCTGCTGATTGTGATGTGTCATCAGAAAGTGGCAGGGGAAGGGTTGGCTTCCTTTCTCCATCTCCCAGAGGACACACTGTAGTGCAGGTCATTAGCCAGCCTTTCAGGACCCTCGGGATCTGACTGCAAATGCCCCCCTTCTTTCCTCTTTTTTCTTCACCTTCACTTCTTCTCATCTTCCTGTCTCCTTCTTTCTGTTCCTCTCTTTCTACCTCATTCTTCCCCTGCAGTGCCTGTTAGCTGGCTTTGGCTGACCCCTCCGCTCAGCTGTCTGCCCATCACTCAGTTGGCCGACTTTGGCTCATTATTGTGTTTCTTTTCCTACTGCAGCTTTTCAAAGCAAGTCCACCTCTGTAAGATGGACCTATTTTAGCATGAAGCATGCACTGTATACTTGCATTAGCACAAGTTATGTCATAATTCTGACTTGTTCAGAATCCGCATGACTTATATTTAGTACGCTATTGTCTCTATCCATATTACTACAACCTCATTGGGTGCTTTTACTCAAGCAGTTGCTTGAGCATGCGAAATGAGTTTGATTTCAGAGAAATTACAAGAGGCTTTAATGCTACTTCTAACAGTTTTAAGCATTTCTGAGTGTGTTCTGTACATACTGGTGGAAAAATGCTGGTCGGCTCTCTTTGTTGTGACTCTTCAGCTCAGAGGAGCAATTAGCAAGTCTTACTTTTCGTCTGCCAGCTAAGTCTACATTAGTGACACACATACACACACAAACGCCACAGACAGAGCAACATTGTTTTCTCACAAGATTTTTCTGTGTTGTCAAAGGGTGAATTTGGGAAAGCTGCTCGCCCCCTCCACCCGTTCAGCCGAAATGGTCCCACAGCCAACTGGCGAAGGAGCTTGCTGCATAGTTTTGTCTCTTCCCATACTCACTGAATTGGGAATGTGTGTCAGTAAAGGAGACTGCTTCCATGCTGGTTTCAGTGAGTGAGATGTAAGCAAAAGCCAATTCAATTGACAGCGGAAAAACTGCATGACACAGACATTCCTTCCCGTCTTCATTCATAAAACTGTATGGAATCCGTAGTAATCACAGCAGCAGATTAAAGGAATAAAGGAAATTTTTTTTATCAAAAGTGGCTATAATCAGTAAGTCTTTATTACTTGATCTAAATTACTATGTGTAATACGAAAGGGGTTGCTTGTAATGAAGACCCCCACAGATAATTATCACCAGACTCTCCCCTCAGCTCATCTTTTGACTCATTGTTTTGGATTTCCGGCCGGCCGCTTTAGTGTTATGATTCATTCTTGTCGCTTTGTTTCCAGCTGCAGTAAGCAGCTGTTTTCAGTGAAAAAGTTGTAAAAACCCACTGCCCAGCACCAACCGGCAGACAGACACAGTTGGTGACTAATTGGTGATGGTTGCCCTTAACTGCTAAACAGCCAGATGTTTCTCTCAGGAGTTGGTAGAGACCAAACCAGAGCTAAAAGCACAGTGAATATTGAACATGACTCCAAATGAATGCTAATGTTTTGCTCCGTACCTGCCATTCGTGTAAATATAGTATATAACTGTATGCTAACAAGGTCACCACAAATATTGAATACACATTGCCTATAGACTTTAAAGGTGGCTATGAAAAGCTTGCTCCTTTTGAGAGGATGGAAGCTGTAGTCAGCCCAGCATTTAAAATGGATAGAAATGAGGACCCAGAGTTACAGCATTAAAAAAAGTGTATAGAAAGCTTTTCAAACCGCCACTGCAGCATAATCCTCTACTCTGCAGTTGCTCTTTATATTCATTATAGCACAAAGCCTCTGAGTGATCATAGTTTCTTGTGATTCTATTACCACTGATTCTATTTATGATTAAATACCCAGTGTAGCGCACATATTCACCAGTAGTGTATTTCATGTTGTATGTATTGTGATACACTTTTGATGTTGAAGGATGGAACAGCCCCAATTTGGAGAAAACTTAATGTTTGACCACTGTTAAATCTAGGGATTACGGAATCTAAGACTGTTTGGGCAGCGGCCATAGACACAATTTGGCTTCCATAAAGTTTCTAGATCCAGTTCAAACTGTGTGTACACACTGTTCTGTTATTTGTGTAGTATTTCTTAATAAAGATAGATTTTCTTTGATATACCAATCCCTCAAAGAGGATGGCTAAAGGTGGATTTCTAGAAGAGGCAAATAACTTTGAATTTTAAAACACAATGTAAGTTCAGCCCAGTATTTTTACTCATATAAATCTGTCAGCATGGGAGTACGCCTGCTGCCCGACCCTCCACTGTCTCTGACCCCAGGATTAAACCTATTAGTTGATCTAAAAACCAGAGCCCTCAGGAACCTCGTCAGGGCACAGGTTCATAAATAACATGGGAGAAGACTGCAGCATGTAGTCTTCTCTGGCCCATTGGTTTCTCCTCCTCCAGTTCCTTCTCTCCTCCCCTCACTTGATTCTATCACAGGATGTTTCTCTGACATGCAGAGAAACTGTGAGGCTGTTCGGCACGAAACCCCAGCTGCGGTAGTATGTGGAGATGCCAGGGAGTCCAATTCACCTCTGCTTGTCTCTGCTTTAGGCTTGTACTTGCTGGGCATTTAAGCACAGACATTATATTTATTTGTTTATTTCTGTTCTATACTTTCTGTTCCTGCTTTCCACCTATTTTCTGTTGGTTTTGTGCTCCTGTTATGTCTGATTTTAACTCCCCATCAGCATTAGCATGGGACCAGATAGCATTCATTTTAGATATTCAAACCAGTTCCAACCAGTTAGTTATCCTAGTTCAGTGCTTCTGATGTTTTATTGATAGAAATGTTCTTCTTCCCTCTGCAACTGCCTCTGTCTGCTATTCTGCATCGACTCTCTTTCACTAAGATTTGCTGCCTTGTTTTGTTTCTGTATTTTAACCTTGCGACAAAAAGTTGCCTGTTTTTAAATTGATAAATACAGCTTATGATTCAGGTGCACAAGTCTGAAAAAAGCCACTCTGAACTCCAAAGCTTTGGCCACGGCTGCTTTATGTCCCTCTGCACGTGCCGTAGCCAGCGCATCCTCTGGCTGCTGTGAGCAGAGGGCTCAGCTGTGTGAGTGAAAAGCGCTGACTCAGGCCCCAGCCCCTCAGAGCCAGGCTGCCTGTGGAATTTGGAGCAGAGGTGCAATGTTAGAGAGAACAGCAGCTGTTTAGATGAGGCCAGGCTGGCCTCTTTGTCCACCGGTGCCTACCCGCCCCCCATTCACCCTCACTGTCTATCTATCTATCTATCTATCTGTCTGTCTGTCTGTCAGCTCCTGGTATGTCTCTTGCTGTCATTGTTTAGCTCTGTGTCACTCTGTCAATTTGCTATCTCCTCCGTTCACTCAGTCTTCATTGTTCGTATGCACTCTGTAATGCTGCACACCCCTCGTTGGTTATTTGGCCCTCTTTGTCTTAATATCGTCCCTCTCTTTTCCTCTCCTCTATTCTGTCTCGCTCCTTTATTTCCTCTGTTTGCTCTCTCCTCCTGTCATCCCCCTCCCCTCCCTGCCTCTCACAGCTCCTCTGCCCCCTCCCTCGCTCCCTCCCAGACTGCTGTATCCCAGGTTTGCCTAGTTACAGGGAAGGCTGGGTTTTGTGTGCGATGTGTATGTGTGCAGGGCACGTACCAGTAATATCGTGGACTGTGTGTGGGGGGGTGTGCATACTTGTCCTTTTTTTGGGTATGTTTGCATGCATATACTTTGTGTTGGCGTGTGCAAAAGAGGCACACGTGCAGAGGCTGAGTCGATCAGACAGGGCAGTCAGTCCAGCAGCGTCCTGACAGCACAGAGCTGAGCTGCATCCCTAATAAAGCTCCTCTGCTGCATCCACACACGCACAGGCTTTGATCCTTTATCTCATGCTGTCATACTTGGAAAGGGAACTTCATGCCAAATGAAAAGGACAGGTATTTGCCCTTTAAATGTGTTCATGCTAAATTAGGACTACACACTCCAGTGGCTAAATTAGCTGCTTAGCAAGACTGTTGGAACAGTGCTGCTGCAGCCTACAGGTTACACAAGCACACTCTGTCCCAGAATGCCAGGAAAATGTGAGTAAGCACCAAGTTTGTCATCAGTTGTGATGCACTGATGCAGCCTATAGATCAGATACAGATGTCAAACAGTTTTTCTCTTTATCACTTTATATTGTTGCATTAAAATTGCATTTTGTAAGATTCATAAGCTCATCAAACGTTACTGTTTTAGGAGGTTTCTTCCAGTTGTTGTTTTGAGAGTTGTGATACAGCAAGTGACATATGCAAAGAGTAAAAGTCCACAATGAGGCAAATATCAGCACTAATGCTCTGATGCTCTAATGTTGCTCTGATGTCTATGGCCACATTTCAAGTGTATAAAATCTAGATGCAATTTAGCTCTCTTTTGTTATTAACGTTTTATCTGCAGTAGTCGAGCCTCTCTGCTGTAACATTAGCACTGGAGAAAGCCATTATTATCCAAAACACTGTGCAGACGCAGGTCTTTTAAAATGACTGACAGACTGGGGATCGAGCACTGTGCTCTTGTGGTTGAGCTCTTTTTTTGTTCTGTACAACGTAACATAACTTTATTAACAACATGCAAATTGCTACTCAATGTTTGTGAATCTAGTTTTTCCCCCACCCCTATCACACCCTATCAAATTTGTATTTTATGGCATTTATGCTCATTCATCTTAATTAGATAATGAGAGGAGATGTGAGAAATTAGGCAAAGAATATATATAAGAGAGAGAGAGATGGGAACAAATTGAAATGGTCGCAATAGATAAGAGGGGCCCCACTGTTGGCTTGGATTTGCTGAAGAAGATATCACTTGTAGTCAGTTCATCTATCTGTTGTACTCTTTGTTCCTCTGCCTCAGTGCTGCTTACAATAGCTGACACTGATGCAGCATTGACCTTGGCTTGTGGTGCGGTAGCGAGTTTGACGGTGACCTGATCTATTTTAAGACCTATCCATATATCTACAGTGCTGTATGCGTGTCTTTTGCGCTCACTGTTCTGACCTCCCCGTCTTCATAGTGGAGACGCATGACTCGAATAATGCTAGATGGGCGAGCAGTTTGTCAGCACCATTCATCAGTCTTTCACCTGAATGGCGGTCATTCACGCCGGTGGGTCTCACATGCAACTGATCTGATCTGTCCTCGGTCCTTCAGCTCGGGTCTGAATCACTGTGTTGTCTGGGTAGATTCTCCGTGATAAAATGAAGCCCCTGTGAGGCGGCTGGCAATCTGTTTACACGTTCAGTCATGAGAATGTTTCCTCTTCAGCTTTGTTACATTCTGACAGTGATTCAGTGGTTTTGTGGTATCTTGTTTTAAAAGGGGGTTTTTGTTGGTTGTGGTGAAGTGTGTGAAAGCGAGAGTGAGTTTGTGGCTGGTTATGTGCACAACCTATTTGTGTTTGACTGTATGTATCTTCTATATGTTTAAGTGAATTTTATGTGCTTTGACTAGCCCACGCCCCACCATCCCTGGCTGTCCCTATTCTCTTTCTCTCTCCTGAGACGTCTCTGGAGGGGGAAATCCTGTGGTTGCTCCTATTGTCATCTCAGTTGTCTTCTACTGAATTGTCTCTGTTATTCACCTCTATATATAGAGAGCTGCCTCACACTGTTTCCTCCCTGTGCTGAAGGTCACGATACAGACACAACAATTTGACACGCTACTCATGGGTAAATTACATCAACCCCAAATCCAATTTTTTCACCCCTCAGGCATTTGAAATAAGACTAATCAGTGCCATAGTTAGTTCATTTATTTTTCTCCCTTCCTGTTTATTGATTGCTCATAATTTATAGTAGTCAGTAGAGAAGGTGGTTTTGGGATCAGTTTAGCATAGCTTAATTTCCTTAGAAAAGCAAATGTTACATATGTTTATTCTGCAATAAAGTAATGTGTGTGATTCATATCACCCAGCTTTCTGATATCTACAGATCATTGTTATGCGGGGCACTACCCTACGTTAATTACAGACATACACACAAATGTACACACACTCCTTTTCCCTTTTTTTCCTTACTGATAGCCCCAATATCTTTCATTAACAAACTGTAAAATTTACTCATGTTTCAGTATCTGAAATGCTGAACCTAGGGGTAAATATAATTAGGTTTTGATTCAGTATTCTTTCCAAAACACTTAATTTACTGATATTAGTTAATAATTACTTTTTCTTGCTCTTCATGCTTTAACCCCTGTAGCTAGATGCTTAGCCTTAATTGCTTTGTTGGATTCCCATCTGTTTTCAGAATGCCTTATTTGTGCAAATCTGTTTCCCTCCAGACTGAGTCCTCCTCTGATAAGGAAATACCGTAAATGAGGCATTTCCATTTATTATAATAATGATGTTCCTGACATTGGGAAATAGCTTAGCTGGGGCCCTTATTAGCTTGAGTGTGTATCACCACCAAGTGCAGTAATCTATGCAGTGAGGTTTTTCTCATTGCACAGTACATTCCTTACAATTTTGGTATTGTGTTTTTGGCTTTTGAAACACTAAAAAAAGACACAATCCTCCTAACTCTTTAGATGCAGATTATTGCTTTTGCTACAGCTTCTTACATACTTCATCATGTGGAGAGAGCCAATACTTGACAGGCTGCGCTTTGTTGCAGTTGAAAAGTTATGATTGCACAATTGCTGTTTGGCATAGACGTTTAGCGAATTGTATGTAAATGCTTATCCTTCTTATTCAGGCAGTTCTGAAAGGAGGTGCTTCCTTCATTGTTTATAATTTTAGATGTTTCATGGAGTTGTTTGCGCCCAGTTAGTTAGTTGCCCATAAACTGTGGATTTTTGTTGAAAGGACCTAAAAAAATAGTTTTTTGTCCTCAGTTTCTTACTGTGAGCGGTGGGTCCTACATGAAACAGCTGCCCACCTTGAATGAAGCACTTAGTTATACTCCCCTTTATGCTCACTGATTCATCCAGCAACAAAGGAGAGTTTGAGAAGTTGTGAAGGTGAAATGACCCACATGCTAAAGTTTCGGGTGTAGAGGATAAGTATGTGTGATGACACTACATTTGTCCGAGGTACTGGGTGCTTCCCTATAGTATGTCCAGCACACCACTGTGGAAGCAGCCACAGTGCAGCCTGGGGTTTATCAGCCTGTTGAGAGAGTCAGTGTGTGTGATCACCTAGATGTCTCATGTCCTCGTCAAAACAAGGACCTGTCCCGCTGTGGCCTCCCACGCGGACTCAATCTGCTTATCAGTGAGGTCATTAGTCTCGTAACCGTTATCTAGGTGTCCGCCTTATACTGCACGGCCGCTGTTCGTTCTCCACAGCTTACACCATTGGGCCTGAGCTCATGGATAAGTCATAAATGGATAAGGCTAGAGTTTTACCTGCCTGGTTAACTCTCTGATGGATCCGTTAATTGGTCAGCCAGTTAACTGATCGAATGGGAATTTATGAATGTAGAGCTGTGTCACTTTATGAATGGCTACAAATAGTCTTGTTTGTGCTTTTAGAATATCATTAGCCCATTTAACTACCAGTACTTGTGCAGGAAAGAGGAACATTTGTAGAAGACAGAGCATCTTCTGTCCTTATCTTCTATGTTTGTGATATAAACATGAATAGTTTTTCTATGATAACAACATGGAGAATGCCCTGCCCTGATCTGATCTCTGCCTGTCCTATTGGCTACGTAACCGAGCCCTGCGACTGTATCCTTGCTTTGAAACATAATTCATTTTTGTGTACTGGTCACGTGTGTGCCTTGCCTCTGCTCTGAACGGGAGGCCCGTCCTAACACGCCCAGCTGTTGCCAGATGCATATTTTCAGGATGCTTTTGGTTACAAGTCCCAGCACTAACACCTTTCTTCTGGAAGTTATAATTAGTAGCCAAGCTAGTCCTTTTTGCAGCGACGGGGACTGGTTGTGGCCTAGAAAGTGTCTGTTGTGCATGGCTGCAGCAGAGGGGGAAGTGTATATATAGCTGTAGCACTTCAGTCCCTTCCATTTATTTTGGGAGCAGCAAATGGTAATTTAGTGGTTTTCTCCAGATTTCAGTGTCAGTTAACTTCACGGCCTGCCCATGATTCTTTTGTAACAAGAGAGGCCACCACCTGCATTGGAAAAATGTACTTTGTTGCAATGCTGTGGTGTTGGAGAGGAGTTCCATGTTTATCCTTTTTGGTCATATAATGCTGATGATTTGATAAGATTTTGAGTTTTTCTACCAGGTACTTTATTTTTGAATTTTGTTTTGCTCTGATCTCATCCCTGTATATGTGTAGAGACACAAACAATAAGAACTTGGTTTATATAATGACCCTTTAAAACAAATTTGTTGTCTACATTTTGTGCTTTCGTAGCTTTAACTGCTAATGCTTGTGTTATTTGCCTTTTGTTGTCTGCTCGGTAAATTTACTGTCAGTTTTGGGGTTTTTCAGGGTTGTGATTTATCACCCACAATTGGTGGACAATTGGGGTGTGCCACACTGGGACTTTATGGCAAATGTAATTACAAAAACAAGTTGTAACTGCACAATCACCTTTTTTTTTTTTAATTATTCAGAGCTCATTTAAGTATTCACCATGGAAATGTGTAGTCTGTCTATCATTGTCACTCCTCCATGCTGGTCATAGCTTCAGGTTGTTCCTGGTGGCCCCTTCTTGAGCACACCTAGCTGGGCAGGTTTCCAGAGAATAAAAGGGATCTTGGGTTACTTCCATCATGACACATATCCCTACAAAGAGCCCACAGCTGAACACATCTTAATGTTGAATAGAAAGGACCTGGGTCACCTGTAAAGTACTCTGGTTGTTTTCTCCAGTGACAGCATTGGAGGGAGGTGTATGAGCGTGTCTGTCTGTGAATGGTTTACCTTTGCATGTGTATAAGTAGACAGTGTAGTTTAAGTATCTTGCACATCTCTGTGTTTTCTGATGTGTATATTCCTTTTTCCACTCCTCTCTGATCTTTTATTTTCTTTCTTCTCACAACCACTCTCTTTGAAAGAAATTTCAAAAATTTTAATTCTCTCCCCATCTATGTCAGATCCTTCTAAATTTCCTTATTATTGTGATCTACTTCATGATTGCTTCTTAACAAATGCCAAGAGGATGCTTTCATTTATTAGGGTGGATCCATTTATAGTGTGGGTGGTCGCAATGGGAATCAAACCCTTAAATGGTGCAATGTCAGTGTTGGGCTGTACCAGTCGAGCCGCAGAGGGCCGTAGCATAGTAACAACCCCCCTTCATTTTCCACAAGTGCCGGCATCCAGAGGGGGGAAAAAAATCAGAGAAAGGATGAGCCCAGAAAAGGCAGTAGGAAACTTGTGCTGTAATATCTGTCAGGATGTTGTGACATGTTGGTGCTGGAACATCACTGGCAGTAAAGACTTACTTTTGTTTAAGTGATTGGTGACTTTAATTTGACTGATCTTGAAATTTATTAGGTGCTGCTGGAAGTTGACGAGGTGCCACAGCACGACTACATTCTTGTATGCGCGCTCAGTATTGGAAAATTTTGTCTGCATTGCTGAACATTCCCACAGCTCATGCCCAGTATTCCTAGCTCTGGCTCTTGTAACTGCCCTGTAGTGTTTTTCCTTTCAGGCTGATGTGGGACCTCTGGCCTGTGAAGGCACTCAGAGGCTGCCATGAAGTCATTTGTTCCTAGGATTGAGAAGCAAGTGTTTCTGCTGGCAGTAAAAGAAGAAGATTCATACAGCTGTCAGTGTCTGTTTCTCAGGTGGCCACCTCCAGAGCCTGCAACTCCCTCCAAAGTGGAGCTGGAGTCAGGGCAAACATCACATCTTGTAAATTTAACTGGATATTTCAATCAGGACTGTTTTTAAACCACAAAAATAGTTCACTGCATTTGAGTCAGACTTTGGCCCAGCGGACTGCCTTACTTGCATTATACTGGTGTAAACCCTTAAGGGCTGCACAATTAATGATGTATTATTGTAGAGAGTGCTAGCGTCGTTACAGTAGCATTACCATTATAATTTTTCAGTTGTGATCCAATTCTGATACCTGAATTTGAATATTTTGGCAAAATGCTACTGGTGCGCTCCTAATGCATGAGGTACTACACCCATATAGACGTAGACATAGAATTGAATTTAATAGATCGCTCTCTAGATCGTCCCCGTTGTCACTGATACCTCGTCCAGCCGATTGTGTCAGTATTGTAGCATTATTAGATTGGTACTTCCCCATTAAGTATTAAGTGGTACATTCATTCACAAAAGGTTTATGGAAACATCCTGTATGATTAGAAAAAAATCATCTTTTATTACGCACAAGTTATTCTTAAACCTAAGATGGCCACTCAGCACTTATTGATTCTGCCCACCCTTGTTCGATTGACCCCTATGATGACCGATGAAAACATTGAAAAGTGTGGTTTATTTTGAGTTGAGCATCTTGTCCAGGCCCATCTCACTTTTCTAAACACAACAAGAGATGTAGCTTACTACACCTACACATGTATCACTGAAATGCATAATGTTCCAGATGATGACACAAGATCCAAATAGGCAAATAATGGTGGTGATTTTGTTTCCCAGAATATAATAATTTGTGATTCAGTTATCATAATATCTTGTAATACAATCTGGATTGTGTGTGTGACTTGAATTGTGTGGCACTATCCCTTTCTTGACATTCTGCTGTCTTATCACAGTCATCATTCTGTTACTATCAATACCCAGCAGAGGAACAATGCAGCACCTGGTGCTTCTACCACCAGCAGAGTGGCAGACAGTAAGGAAACCCAGCCAAGCTTGGTAGCATGGCCTGGCAGGCTTCTTTCATATTCTCTCTTTATCTGCAGATGGTATCGGGAGGCTGTGTTGACACAGAATTGTGTAAATCACCTTGTTTGCGATGTGGGTTGAACAGGTTGATGTGTGGGCTTGGAGAATTCTTTGAAGTACTGGGAGCACTTCCTGTACAGATGTAACCCAGCCCCTTCAAGGCCATTTTTCTCACGTTGCTGGCCTGGGTGTATGCTTGCTGCGGCAGTCTTTGCACTGTAACACACACTCGATCTGATCTATTGTTTTGTCAAGCCCTGCCTCCCTCCTTTTCTTTGGTGTTTGTGGTTTCTTAATATTTTGGGAACATCCTGTTTGTGTGTTTAATGCCGTGGGGCACAGCTCGTTTAGTTTAAGACCTCTGACCATTCCTGCCCTCTTATTAGTGTGACAGGACAAGAAAGACAGACTGAAGCAGAGGAGGAAAAGACCAAGAACAAGAAACACACACACACACAGAAGGGGCTGAGGCAAGTGATCAAATTGGAGAAAGAAGAGTGGAAATGTAGGAAAAGAGATGAAGGGATGGAAAGAGAGGGAAATTGGTAGAGATGGCAGTGAAAATAGAATGGCATGGAGGGGAACTTGAGGTAGGCTGTGGTGAAGTGGAGGGGGCGGGGAGGGTTATTGCAGACAGACAGCACTGGGAATTCTGGTGTCGCTGGTGTGCAGCCTACCATTAAATGCAATTTAATGCTCCAAGGCATGTTTACGTGCTATGTAAGTGATTCTCTGTTTGTCCTTCATGAATTTCCGGTGTTTATCAATGATTTAATGGCATACCCCCCACCTCTGTGATAGCGGACATGCCTCAGATATGGCAAAATATCTGTGGGGGGCGATGTCAGTGCCCATTGGCAGTGCCTGTTGGGATCAGACAGCTGTGCATGTGTCATATGAGGGAGCGAGACACGGAAAAACCTTTTTATCGGAGTTGGTCATGCCTCCCTACACACATCTGTTGGGAGAACCTCTGGCTGTGACATAAAGAGGCCCGGTTCTATTTCCATCTGTAATTTAGGTAATTTGCTGGATGTTTTTAAGCTACTTGCAACTGAATTGCTAGAAAGAGCTGTGTTTTTGAAGTGCCTCTGGCAGCCAGTCACTTTTCCTTTTAAGGACTAGGTTATTAGAATCAAACCGCTTTAATATTTCCTTTGATGACCTTGGTGTGCTGTTCAGTCCTCACTTAGTCGTATTTATTTGGCCTTCATTTAACCAGGAAGTACTTTTGTAATAAGGCAGTTGTTATTTCTAGGAGACAAAAGCCTTGTATTATCAAAATGAGGTCATGGTGGGTCTGGAACAGTTTTTAACTTTGCTGTTTTTTCTAAAAATAGCAAATGAATACTTAATTCCCGTATGTGGCAGCTAAGTAGTCTTAATAGACAATTGTTTGGAATATTATACACCCTGAACCTATTGCACCATGGGTCAGCAATGAAGGGATGATGGGCTGATTTCTGGGGCAGAACTTGCTGTAGCAGGAAAACGATACGATGGGCTCAATTTGAGTTGGTTTTGGGATATCTGCTGACACAGTGGCACTGAAATGTCACATTTTGAATCAGAAGGCAAAGCAACAAACAGCCTGGCTGGCAGCATAATTTAGAAACAGCCTTAGACCATGTGACTTTACAGGAAACTGCAAGCTGGTACATGTACTTAACTCAGAAAAAAGGGAAACATATTTTGTGATCATTAAATGCCAGATGCCTAGAGACAGCAAACCAGGGCTGCTGCGACAAGGACTCAGGCTTAGTAGGTGGGGCGCGCACTCTACCAGGTGAGCTACCAGGGCAGCCCAATATTTACTCCTTTTTTATGACACAGCATATTTCCTCAGCAAAGCTTTACACAGTCAAGGAAAACTCCCAGCCTGCTTATGAGGTGTGATAAGTTCGCCCCCTGCAGTGGTCCCGGCAGTCAGATGGAAGGAAAAGACCATCCCCGGGTCTCTTCCTCTTCCCTCTGCCATCCTCCCTCTTCATGTCATATCCTGGAAAGCTCTCTCTCTCTCTCTCTCTCTCTCTCTCTCTCTCTCTCTCTCTCTGTCTCTCTCTCTGTCTCTCTCTCTCTCTCTCTCTCTCTCTCTCTCTCTCTCTCTCTCTCTCTCTCTCTCTCTCTCTCCCCCTCTCCCCCTCTCCTCTGTCTCTCCTGTGAGCGGCATTTTTGTGTCGTTAACTCACTGTGGTTGTAAATAATCCCCGTTATGGCTTCCAGATGTCCCTCCATCCTACTCTGGAACTGGAGATGGGGTTGGAGCATGGTGCTGGTGTAAGGGTTGGACACTTACTGTAACTGGCTCAGCTGCTGTCTGGACCCGAGTTTGTGTTGCCTCCTCTGTCTCTCTCTCTCTCTGTTCTCCTGCGTTCTCTCCGTCCTGCCCAGTTCCACTTTCTCCCACGAGCTGAACTTGATTGTTTTTTCCATCCTTCTCTCTTCTGTCTCTATTTCTCATGTTATTTTCTCTCAGTGTTTTAATCCCACAATTGTCTGCTGTCCTTCAAATATCTGTCATTCTGTAATTACAGAAATATAAACAGCTCTTTAAGTGCTGACAGGAGTCAATGGCTGACCAAAGTGTGATATCGGACAGAATAATATTAGAAGTATCACCACAATAGTTTCCAATTTGACTGCAGGACCTGTATAAGGGAGAATACAGGCGCTGATAATTACTGATTCATTTATTTTATGACCATTGCTAAACTCCAAAGATAACAAATCTATTATTCTGGTTTCTTATTAGATAGGAGCAGAGAACAAAATATTCTGCTTGCACCCTCTCACATTTCCCTAGTCAAACTGTCATTAATATGTCAATCATTTAAGCTAACCAACTTTATAGTTTTGAATCGGGACAGAGCATGCATTTCAAAGTAGATGAACAAACAGGTACAGGAGGAGTAGATTGAAGGGAGATTGTCTACTACTTAATTGATTGCAGATTGTGTCGTTCTCTCTGAGGCATAAAAAAAAAAAAAAATAAAAAATGCTAAAGTGGGCCACCAAATGTCTGTGCTCAACAATGAATTATGATTTTAGCCATTTAAAAAAAATAAAAGAAAAGAAAATATGTTGTTGTGTTCAATGTTGATATTGAGGCATGCCACCACAAATGCATCAGTGTATGGGAAACACTGTACATACAGTATATACCAGACACACAAGTACAACAATGTCGGGAAAGGTTATTTTGGAACATGTCCTGTGGTTCATTTCCTTTAGTAATTCCGAAGTCACATCTACAATTTTCTCTTTGAGAAAACACTTAAAGCCTTGGGGCATATATCAAGCTTACACAGTTTGGGAACTTTGACTTTTCAGTCTTCTGCAGGGTGTCACGCACATCTGCTCCAGGACTCTGGGAAAGTAATAGACTGACTGTATGTGTCAGGTGACTACGTGTGTGTTTTCCTGTAATATTGATTGAAGTAGTGGGTGTGTCATTTTGCATTAAAGAACACAGAACATGAAGTACACCCACAATAGTCCTTTAACAGCCAGCATACTAGCAATGTAGTCCAATACTTAAAGTAGTTTTTATCTTACAATTCTAAAAATGAAATGGAACAAGGTAACAAATCAAGGATTGAGAAAGATTGGTTAAGTTATGTATATTTATAAGTCACTGATAAGTATAGTTACTTTCATTACAGCGAAATGAATGTAGTTACACCCAGCATTGAGTCACACACACAGAAACCTTGCATGTGTAACAGACATTGTAATCCTTGCTACACTCGTGACACACACATACAGACAAACAGTTACAAGTTCACATGAACACACCCTGGAGACACAGCGTGGAAAAGATCCAGGCTGAGGCCGGCCGTGAGTACTGAGCATATCATTTGTGGGCCGGCTGCTAAGTGAACACACTTGCCTGTAGTTACCAAGTTTCACACAAAAATGGCTCTGACCTCTCTTGGAGTAAGATGGGCCTGATAAGCGCCCAGCTTTTTGGGCTAAACCAGTCTGGCTATGTGGATTAGCTGGCGTCACTCATGTTTTTCCAGTTTCACTACATCCTAAGGCCTTCTACTGAACATGTGTGTATTTTGTAGGCACATGTGTATCTTTTAATGTTTTTGTGTTCGTGTCTATGTACCCATAGTCAGTCTGCGGATAGATGTCTTCCCCACAAAGCACACAGTACATGAATGTGACTGACAGGTCATCTTTTCCCAATCTTGGCTCACTTGCCCTCCACATTACAAAACTCTCTGAAAACAAAGAGCTCTAGTCATGCTGAGGCTTGGATAGTCACCTTCTTGAGCGTTGCCAAGGGTTCCTACCACACCTCTTCACAGTTGCTATGTTTAGGTCCACTTGTATATTTTGCCAGTGAGTTCAAATGTATGGTATGTTCTTTTTCTCTGTTGTAAAAAGGGATGCATAATGCCGCTATGAATCCATCTCCGCTACAGGAACAACCCAGACACATTGATCCCTGGGTAAATGTAGGTGAGCTTAGTGAGTACTTGGTTTAGTCAGGGTTGTTTTACATGCTGACCCTGCGTACTAAAATATGGGTCTAGTATATCCAAAACACTCACACATAGACACAACTGAATACCATTTATAAATTACAGGCCAGAATAACAGGTTAATAGCTGCTGTGTGCTTCAATAAACCACCTGCTGTTGGTGGGATTGCCAATGATTTTTCCTCCCCAGAAAAGTAATTTATATAATCTTTTTGGCTGTGGTATTTGTGCCAGTGCCGGAGCAAGACATAGTCACCAATTATGTGTCAGATGTAGATATTGGGGAACTGGATCTAGCTCTATGTGTGTATGTGCACATATTTGTATGTGTCTATGTTTGTATGTGTGCTTTGTTGTGGATAGGGCCTGTGGACTTCTGGCTCAGAGATGAAAGACATTTCTCATGTGGCTGCTTTAGTGGAGCTCCTGAGTCAGCATGCAGCTACTAATCAGTGTTTTCTCCCTCTCAGCTTGGCTGACTCTGTTCCCCCTGCTCTCTGGCCCACCACCCTGTTAGCTCTGACTTGTATAATTAAGAAATAAACCACAAGTGAATCAGATGCATATATTCTAACCTTTTTCCTCCAATTTTACGTTGTCAGATCAGTTTAGATGAAGAAGATGGGTTGATGAATCAAGGCAGTTAGGATTACTGAGAGATGGCCGAGTTGTCTTCCCAGCAGCACTGGCCTTTGTTTTTGAAGAGTGTAAACACTTTTGAATTGGGACGATGGTTCAATGAGAAGCAAATGTAGATTATTCTACTTCAGTTACTGTAATCCTCTAGGACAGATAATGCCCTTTGCGTTGATAGGGAGGTGGTAAATGAGACTATATAGTTTCTGTTCACAGGGCTGAATTAATAGAGCCCCCGTCTTGAGATAATAACATTTATTGGTATGCCTATAGATGTTGATATGAGCTTCCTAAAGGGGTATAGATCTTGTAATGCAGTTGGTTTAGCAAGACTTTGTCATCATATTTAAGAGTTTTTGGCTATTAAAGATAATCACCAAGGCCAATTTTTATGACAACAACCCGAAGAATTAAACATTTCCTCAACCAGTATAAAATGTCTGATGTCATTTAATTGTGCTTCTCTCATTTTGTATTTACTTAAAACTTGAACATGTGACGCTGATCATTATGATTACTTTTTTTTTTAGAAAACACAATCATACCCATTGTACCTTGTAATGAACAACCATCATAAATTGTGTAGCGTTTCATTATTCACACATGAACTGAAATAAAATCTAAGAATCCAGTTATAAATAATTTGTGCATGACAAGATCTTTGAATACAAAGATTGTCTCTTGCTTCTGAAGCTGTGTAAGTGCACATCTGAGGAGAATCATATGTCTGTGCTTGAAAAGTGCTTGAAACAACCGTATTAATTAGATTTAATATCACATGTTGTTATGGAGGGAAGTCCCTCCAAGATTTCTTTAACAGAACCAGTTTTTTAAATATCACATGTGTAGAAATCACATCTTGATATATTGAGATGAGGTTAGTGGTTGACATTGTGCAGTAAATTAAATTTAGAGAGGGTGTTTTGCCTGCCAGCCATCTGTATTGTAGTCTTGACGGCTGTTTGGATGTGATACGTTTTTCTAGCAATGAATCTTGGGTCTTTCCAGGTCAGCGTGCCATGTATCGTTCTCTGTCCCAGACTATGTATTTTGAAATGGTGCCGTTAGATAATGCATGAAGAAAAGACAGCAAGGGTGCACAACAACACTAGTTGTTTGTCACGACCTTGTTTGTCTTCATTTTTGCAGAGTTGTGGTGGCGTCCTGGTCCATTCCCTGAAGTTGGATCACACTCCCAAATATAACAGGGTTGATTGACCACTGGTTTTTATGTCTCTGGACTACTTGCTCTGTAACTGGTCTGCAGGAAAATAAATGTAATGATCAAGCATTTTTCTGACGTCAGGCATTCCCACCCTTACTCATTGTGATGACGAAGTTGTTTGTGTGTTCATATGTGTACATGGTAGTAGTAATGTAGGACATGGCACACTGCACTGGCCCCAGCTATTCCTCTGCCCTGCGGTTGTAGCAGGCCAGGCCAGCTGTCAGTGGAGTCTGGAGTCAGGATTGAGTGTGAGAGGAGAGGTTGTTGAGCTATGAGTGATCTGTTTGTTTTATTTCAGCAGGCATTTCCCTGTTTCACAGTGTGAGAATGTCCTTTTCCTCAACATGAGAGGTTCTGTAAAGTCATGGTAACCAGATAAGTTTAGCATGATGTTTTGCCAGCGAGGAATTGCAGACGGGCCCAGAGCACCCCCCCCAAAAAAAACACACACACAGACACAGAAGCAGCAGCCAAATACAAAAAAAAGCTACTGTATGTAAAAGTCAAACATTGAAGTTTATTTGTATTTGAATGCTTGCTTGTCTGTATGCTAATAATGCTAAACTGGGCTAATCTTGCTGTTAAAAATCAGGCAGCCCATCTTTCAAAAAAAATTAAATTATACTTCCCTATGTTATCAATCAAATGTATCAGTGTAACCAGTATACTGACCTTGATGAACTTGCAGCCAATCCAGGTTATCCTCAGCATGCTGGAATCATGTAAACCAGGAAGTGGTTGAATAGCTCTCCACAAATGAGGGAAGTGCTGACTTTGTCAGCCATAGATGGAATCTATCTAGCTTTGTGAGAGAACGCTGCCGACCCTTGCAGATCCCTCCCAATCCTTTTTCCACCAGGAACCAGAACTGCAGGCATAACAATAGCTAGCTTTATCATTCGGCCTCTCTGTGTCCGGTGTCATGTGCTATAGAGAGGTCCAGGTGGTCGCTAATACTTTGATAAAATCCATTTAGAATGGCATGGCAGCCTTCCATGTGTTGTGGTCCCTAGTGGGTTACCACATGACTAACACAACTATGTTTCCATAAGCCTGGGTCATAGGCTATGGTTACTTGAACCCTTCAATCTGGCCATAATAATAGTTTTATTCACAACAGATATTTCTGCCGTTAGACAGAAAATGTCAATTGCAGTCTGGGTTTATCCCTAGTAATTGGTTATCAGAAGGGGTAAGCACTGACTCCCATGTCCTGTCTGATCACAGCCTTTGATGATAGTCCAACTGGTCAATACAACCTAACTTCAACTGGATGCTTAATTGGGTACAACATGTGTCCAGCTGGTGATTATCAAACTAACTTCAGCCTGGTGTCTGATCTGCAGTGAAACGATATGCCTTTTTTTCTCTCACAAATCTACACCTGATTGTGACAGATTGGGCTGTTTGGCTCTTTTCTTGACTTGTAAAAGCTCCTTTTTTTCTGACATTGTGACGTGCTTCTCTGATTAAACTACGAAGGGAATGTGCAATGTGATTGATCAATCACCTGCTGAGCTGAATCAGATGGATCCTGATGCATCACACCTCATCAGTGTTTTCACCAGATGACCGTTTAAACGGTCACCTCACTCATTAAATATGTGGTCTTTACTGTGTGAGCTAGTGAAACTGCTTGTTCTTCCTGAAGCTTAATCAGCCCAATATATATGTGTCCTAAAAATGTTAGAATATTTTGTGACGTTAGTTCTTTAGTTCAGGTAAAGTGGGGCACCTCCTCTATAAAATGCTGGACACCCTGATAGTCATGATAGTCGAAAGAACATAAAAGAAGAGTTTTTGATTAGATTTACAATTATCCTTCCATTCCTGGATGTACTTAATATTTCTTTCACTTATTTCCTGTGCAGTACATTTTTTACTCTCCAATTTGTTCAGTGAATCATACTTGTGCCCTTTTATGCTCTGAAAATGTAGTTTTGAAAAATCTGTCCTTTTTGCTTCAAGTGCTTTATACATTACTTTTGTCTGATTTTAATTAACCTGACTTCCCTTCTCCTTCCTTCTCTCTGTAGCTAAACCCTTCACTTCCAAAGTGAAGCAGATGCGCCTGCACAAGGAAGACTTTGAGATCCTTAAGGTGATTGGACGAGGAGCCTTTGGAGAGGTAATATACCCTCTGGTTTTTTACACTCAAGTCAACCATCCAGCAAACTATTACCATACAGGTTGAGAACCTGCAATTTGGTTTTCCCCTTTTCTCCTTTGTACAAGAAACAGATGTTATATGTTAGTTTGCAGCATCTTCTCATAGATCCTGTGTATCATCTGCAGCTCAGGGTTTTTGTCTACTTGTCTGTTTTGACAAGAAACATCTTAAAATCTGGAACTTCTTCCTCGAGGCGGATTGTGCAGTTTGATCTTTGAATAATACCTGCCAGTAAAAGGCTGTATTCTCTTGTACTACCTTATAGCTTTATACCTGAGTTATATACCTGAGTGTTGTTGGGTTTGATAGTGGATTACTTTCTGCTGCATTCCAGCAGCAGTGCGTAGTATTGGTCCGCTGCATGAGCATGACTCTACTTGCAGCTTGAACAAAACTTTAAGATTCTTCTTCACACTTAACCTGTGAACAGCAAATCAATTAGAGTGCCATTGAAAAGCGTTCGGTGTGGGTTTTTGCTTATTTACGTTTGCTTTTATGTGTGCCTGTAGGGTGGTTGAAATACATTTGTCACTGGGTTTCAGGTAATGATGTCAAAGCTAGGGAATGTCAGGAGGACAGGTATTATGGTCCTCAGCCAAGACTCTAATATAATGTCAGTGTCCTGCAAAAGCCTTGTGTCTTCATGCTGACAGTGTTCACCATTGCCCAGAACTGTTTTGACAATCACACGCCTCTTTAATAAATGAAAATGTGGGGTTTCAACACTGAATTGATCGTCTTGAGCCACGCCACACGCCTCCAAACACTCAATCTCTGAAAGTGTTATTCCACATCTGTACAAACAAGTTGGTGAATTCCTGAGTTCCTTTTAAAACACTCTGATAGGCGGAGGGAGATGAGGAGAAATCAACAAAGTGATAGATTGATAGACAGAGATAGATAGAGGCACACCTGCCAGCATGTACATAGCTGCAACACCACCAAACAATACTGACATGCTCACTTGTGCCCCTGCAAGGAGTGCTGGTATGTGCATGTGTGAGTCACATGTCTGTGTGTGTGTGTTTTCCAGGCGTGTTGTGCTCGGTGCAGTGGTGTTATCCATGAATGATGCTACCTTGTGGTGACATTCCAGTGCTTTTTCAGCTGTGCTAGTACAAGTTTTACATGATAGAAAAATTCAGTTGGCTTGAGAGACATCATGATTGTCCCGTTGTTTTACTTTTTAATCACCTGATAGAAAATTCTTGCATGGTGTGTTGTGGTGTGGATGTAATAAGCAGAAATATAGAAATGTAGCAGAAAAAAAAATAACTCAGATTGAATGAGGAGCTCAGTGGCTGAAGTAGTTGACATTTTTGCACAGCTTTTGTTTACCATTGTCTGCATTTGGCCACCACTGGCACAGGGCTAGTTCTGTTTTTTTGCACTTGTTGTAGACGGCGTAATTACAGTTTATTTTTTTTGTTTGCATCATCTTTCTGTGTAAGTTACTGTGCAAAACAGGAACTATAAAGATAGTATCATATTCTATTTTATGTTCTAATTCATTCAAAACTTTGTGAGCTGTCTTGTCTGGCTCAGAGTATCATTAAACAAACAGAACTTAAATGCACAGAATGTGCAGACATATACCCCAAACAATGACAGCAGTTTACTACAAGTTTGTAAGCACTATTACCTTAAGAGCATCTGAGAGCTGTTGCAAACTCACAAGCACGTTTGTCTGTTTTTCTTCATGGCTGTTGGCATCACAGACTTAGGAAGTCTGACTGTATTCTGGTTGGATGACAGTAATAACAGCCATCTGACCTAAGTTCAGACCAAGCAAACATGGAAAATGTGTATTTTGGGAAGGCCTCATGAAAATTTAGAAGGCCATGATTTATTTGTCGTCACTTATGGAGATTTTTGAGAAAAGTGAGCACAGATCTGCAGCTGAGGCATGGGAAACAAGAGTCACAGAGTTAAAAAGAGACGGAGATAGAGACAGGCCCAGGTGAGCAGACACAGGAAAACAAAGAAAAGAAAAACTACTTGAGAGTCAGAAAGGGAGGCGAGAGAGTTTTGAGTGCAGGATGTTTTGGTTTCATCCTCACATTGTCAGCAGCAGGCGGAGAAATGGTGCGGGTGGATGCCACTGTGGAGCTCGGCTGATGAATGGAGCAGTATGCACTGGCCTCCTGCCTCTGAGAATGCTCCCATTAGGACTCAGTTGCCTCTTTACCAACACAAACAAGCCAAATGGTGCTCAGTCTGGTGGAGCTCAACGGATAGTGCCAGGGTCAGAGATTGTGCTCCCAACAGCTAGCCTCACTTAAAGTGAACAGCATCACGGTATAATTAAGTTGTTGTGAAGTCGTGGCTGTCAGTCAGTGTTATACTTTATTGTACTGCTTGTTGCATTGGGTCAAAAACAGTTCAACAACACCAGACAGCAGCCAAATGTCTGTAAATACAGCATGACCTTGGCTAAGTCTGTCAATTCTGAAGCCATTTTGGCAGATAGCTGGTGTGTTTTCAGTCTGCCTCTGCCACTCCGTAAAGTACTTGGCCTGCGGAATAATTAGATTAACTGCTGTGGTTTGTTTCATGCCTGTTTCAAACTGATAAAACCAAATTTGAAGACTCAGTCGACACCCTGAGCTAAGAGATCATCTTCTGTGGCAACACATGCTTTTATCCATGGGACAGTGAAGTAAACTCTGCGCCTAGTCTTTCCTGGGTAGTAGTAGACAGCAGGCCTGACAGGGAGGACCAGATGAAGGAAGGAGCAGTGGAGAGAAGAAAGGAAAGATGGCGAAAAGGACAAAAACAACCAGTCGTAGCCAAGAACAGTGCACTCCCCCTGTCCTCCTGTCTTCCTCCTCCGTTCCTCCTCTCCTCTGGTGAGGGATCACTAGGGGAAATCCAAACACTGCAGGAATGTTATCATTGTATTGCATTAGCAGCATTCCCCGGCTCATTTAATAGACTACAGACCCCTCTGTTGCATGGGGCGCCTGTGTTTGTTTCACTTCTCATGCGTGTGCAGTGCACTTATTCTAAAATTCCTGTCTCTCTGTTTACCTGCATATATTTTTTGTTTTTATGTAAATATGCATATTTTTGTATGCAAATAATGATTCAAAGAGGCCAAATTAAAAATGAAGTTCTGCTGTTTGGATGAACTCAATATTAGAAAAATATAAAGGAGGCTAAAAGAAACCAGTCAGAATGTGTGTCTGCGTGAACTTGTGCCTTAGCTGTCAGCTTGCAGTGGTTTGTCACAGCAGCTTGTGCATCTCCTTTTTTGGCAAAATGTGAAGCCAGAGCTGAGGGAGCTTGTCATGGTAATGTTCAGCAATTACCAGTGAGGGGAAAGTTGGCAGTTGTTATGTTGTTAATAAGGTACAAGAGGGTATGAGAAACACAATGGGAGAGCAGTGTAAGGGGGGTAAACAGGGCTTCAAGTAACAATTATTTTTTGTTATTGATTAATCTGCTGATTACTTTTACTGTTTATCCATTAATTGCTTAGTCAAAAAAAAAAAAAAATCAGAAACATTGTAAAAAAAATGCTTATTACAGCTTCCCAGAGCCCAAAGTGATGTCTTTAAATTGCTTCTTTTGTCCGGCCAACAGTCCAAAACCTTCATTTATTGTCTGTTTATTCTGTTGTATTGTTTATTATTTAAAATGTAACCCTTACATTTAAGAAGCTAGAACCAGTTGTCAATTGTTAATCATCAAATTAGTTGGCTATTAAGTGTCTTTTAATCGACTAATGAATTAATTTGACTAATCATTTGCAGTTCTAGTGGTAATTTTTTTTTCAAATATATAAATATGGCTTTAGTGTGAGATTGTAGTAGAAAGTCAGACAATGAAAGACAGTGCAGAGTCTCATTATCCATTTAAAAAAAGTTACTAGTCAATGTCAACTTCAACTATACTTTCAGTTTGAGTTATTTGGTCTAAAACTGTGTATATGTCATAAATTGACCCACATTGAATGCATACAATTTTGTATACATGTTTGTGCACATATACTAAATGCATAGGGCATAGTATGTGTGGTGACAGCTGTATGATGTGATGATGTATGATCAAGAAATACATCCTGGAATTGTTTAATAAGTAATATTGATACTTAATGGCACAAACCTTTTAGGGCTTATTTTTGATTGTAATAGTGAAGACCGCATCAATAATCTGTGATCAGAGACTTCCTTCCAAAAAATCGCATCTGCACAAATCTGTCCATTCACTATTGATTTGTGCCCATTTACATATCAGTGGACACAGGGATTAGAGGAGTGGTCAAACTGCAGGCTGTGCTAGTAGGAAGCATGAATCATATTTAAGTATCCAGCTGCATGTGTGTGTGTGTTTGTGTGACGAGTGTGAGCGTGGGTCCAGGTGGAGTGCATCTGTCGGCCTGATAGGTCAGCATTTTAGTGTCTATGGTCACTTCCTGCCCCTGCTCTTTCCTTCTTCTCTACATTTTGTCCTTTTCTTTTCCTCGCGTTCTTCTCCCTCCCTTCTCCTTTTTCCTCCTCCTGCCCTCTTCCACTAATCCTTTGTTTTTGTCTTCCTTTTAAATTTCCTCCTGTTTCATGGCACAGAGGATCTTTCTCAGTCTAGCCCTCCACCCTGTATCTTATCTTGTTTTGAGGTTTTGTTTATATAATGATTTTCGTGGCTTCAGGGATAAGATATTAAGCCTGTTTGATATTTTGCTATTGGCCTGTGTTTTTAACATGCTTCACATTCTTTCACTGGCTATGCTGTCACACAAATGTTTAGATTAAAACCATTTTTTAACCCTCCTGCCAACTCTTCTGTCCTTGCAGGTTGCAGTTGTAAAAGTGAGAAACACAGACAAGGTCTTCGCCATGAAGATTCTCAACAAATGGGAGATGCTGAAGCGTGCTGAGGTGAGTGTCACTCACTCAAAGCTTCTTTTTTTTTTGGGTGCACCAGTTCTGCTACTGGCTTTGGATCCTGGGTCATTGCAGCAGTATTGGGAAAACCTTTTAAAGAAAATAATGATGAGGATCGATGATACATTTTTAAAAAGTGTTTGCTGCCAAGAGAAACCTCAACCCTCATTTATCCACCCCTAAGTCAGGCCTTCATTGAGAAGTGCTTGCAGAACACATCGCTGCTCAAGCTGCACGAGCTGCATGTTTTTCTCATCGACCTCTTCCTGACAGTCTGACATTCCTGTTGGTCCCCTGGGTCTTCAATCTTCATGCCTCATACGTCACAGGCCAAGACTGGTTCCTGCTGTGTATGTTCATGCGCTAACGCCTGGACACAGGAAACGATGTAGAGCGACAGATTTACTTCAGACAGTACACTAAGCATCTAGTTGTCATTGTAGACATTAAAGCAGTAGGAGTGTGAATGTCTATGCACCTCACTATTTGATTCCAATTTAGAGGGCTATGATGCAATTATATAATGGCATCGTGATGCATCAATATTTTTGATTTCAAAACATGATTTATTTTTTCCTCGCTGTGACTCCAACTTTGAGTAGAAACGTGAAATAGGGTTTCTCATGTTTTTTGTGTTCTCAAAATGTTTTAGTTTAGCTGGACACAACTTGTGTACGGTGTGGCTTTTGCCCACGACCCTTTTCCCTTCAACTTCATAGAAGCCAAAATGCTCCCATACACTAACTTTTATGCCTAAGAAGAAGTAGCCTAGCTTAGAGTGAAAACACAAACCTGGCAATCATGTCAGGTATTGGGTTTTAAAAATTCTTTTATTGACTTTTCTGCAACAAGATATTATCTTTCAAGAAAGAATTGACATGCATCTAAGAATTGATTTTATTTATTTATTTTCACACCTCTCCAAGACATTATACAAATGTTTCTAAATACAGTCCTTCACAGTGCAAGATTAAGGGCCATCTTTGGATTTGGTTATAAAGTTGTGCAATACATGCATGCAGACGAGACACTGGGTCATCATTTTTTGGCAGGAAATCGGAAAACAATTTAAACTATAATAATCTGGTTGCTATAAGTCCTTTGTTTACAGATGGTCAGTAATCACATTTCTCCTCTGTCTTGTATTTTTGAACCATGTCCATGAGTTACGTAAGATGTTATAACATGAGGAGTTTTATTTTCTGTTTTAGTCTGAGCATTTGCACGTACAGGACAAGGAGAGGGGTGTGTTGAAACATCATGCTTTCCCTTTTTTTTTTTTTCTTTCTTTTTTTAAACAAAAACATAGCTGTGGAAATTGTTATTTATACTAATTTTAGTTTCATTTTTATTTTGTCAGGTTTTGTGTTGTAAAATTGTGGATCCACCACTACAAGCCATGATCTTTCCTGTCCCTCACTGTGCTGCTGTTACAGTTATCGTACATGTCCTTTTCATGTCCTGGGTCTTTATTACACAGATCCACTCTTGTTGAAACCCTTTTAGAATTCAATTAAGCTTACATTGTAGATGGTCTGAAAATCAGGTTTCTCTTGCAAAATCTGTGTTAATCAGGTTTCATTCAGTTAAGGGGTTTACGGTTTTCATTATGTTTAAAAAATCAGGTTATCACAGATAGCCGACATCACAGAGGTTACCAAAATGTAAATGCACTGCCACACAGCACTGAGCTATACAATCAGCAAGCATCCCCATTCTGAAGTATCCTTGAGCCAAGATGCTGAATCATTCTCCTTGACACATTCTAACAAGTACAGCTGAAAACTAAATTGCCATTCTCTCATCTTGTTGTCACTTAAGTTTTAAACTTAATCGCTTAATTTCTTTAGACGGCGTGTTTTCGAGAGGAACGGGATGTGTTGGTAAATGGGGACTGCCAGTGGATCACCACCCTGCACTACGCCTTCCAGGACGACAATAATCTGGTAACGTAGCATTCTCTTTCTTCCTCTCTCTGAATGTTTGAATATTCATAAGCAAGAAATTGATTTTTTCCACCAACCAGCCTAAGTGTATTTCCAGTTTTTAACCTTAAGTTCTCAAGGGAAGCTTTTAACCTTTACTTATCTGGTCTATCAGACTCCTCCTGAGTCTCACCCTACCTTACTTCATAACATTTCAGCACATTCAAACTTTGGTACTTTCCAAAGTAACAACCACAGCCTTCTGCTGTGTAGCTCCACCTGCCACTTTCACCATTCCACTGGCCAGTTTCATTTGTAGAATGGAGCACCACCTCCACATGATGGCTGGTGACCTGCCAGATGCTGACCAGCACATTCACTTCTTACCACAAAGCATAACATGACTTAGAATTGTAGGAAATTGGGCAACAGAAGTTACACAGCCAAAAAACATTTACGTAAAAGACCAAAAGAATGACTTTGGGGCTTGCTGACTGGTTGTGGGTCAAGCTCCTCCTGGCTTTCATTGGCTGCTAGAGGCAATGGTTCTCTCTCTAACCTGACAGTCTGTCCTCTCCCTGTGACCCAGAGTTCAAATGCCAGGACTGCTTGTCATTCCATTTCCCACATTCTCACAACAAATGCTTTACCCTGGACACTCCCCAAGGATTTAAAAATACACATTGCTGCCTGTCCAGCCGTCTATTTTTAGGGAAACCTTCAAAAGTTAAGAACCGTTTAGGCGCTCCCTGCCTCAGTGCCCCTCTGTAGTAATGATACTATGAGAAAAAATGAGTGAGGAGGGTGGCAGAAAGGAGGGCTGTATGTTTTTGGCTTTCTTGTGTGACTTTTCTTGTATTGTTTTCTACATAAAGCATCTCAATGCTTCACACTAAAATCCAAGTCCAAATTGAGTTATTCTTATTCTGCATTTTTGTCCATTTCTTTTCCAGTACCTATCTATGATATTTAGTTCTAATTTTCTTTCCCTCTGCCTGTCTCTTGCTAGTACCTGGTCATGGACTACTATGTGGGTGGCGATCTGCTGACTCTGCTCAGTAAGTTTGAGGACCGGCTGCCGGAGGAGATGGCCAAGTTCTACCTGGCTGAGATGGTGCTGGCCATCGACTCCGTCCACCAGCTACACTATGTCCACAGGTAAGGAGCAAACAAGAGAGTTGACATGAGCTTCCATCCACATATATATGTCTCTGTGTGTGTGCATACTAAGAGGCATGAATGAATGTGTGTGTCTGTAATTATTTTTTGGAGAGGAATAGAGTGAGCAATAAGTTCTAATGATGGAGGTTCAGTGTACTTACATTGGCCTTGCTGTGTGGGCAATTTTCCAGCTGTGGGGAGCCACTGCAGCTAAATGAAAATAAATGAAAATGGTTGAGAGTGTGTGCACATGTTAGTCTTCAGTCATCACTAAAGCTAGTCAGTACCGCTGACTAATTATACAGTATATTAGTTTGTGTTGCAGTGTGTGTTATTATTTCACTCTTGAAATTTCCCATTTGAGGTTAGGTTTGTATGTGTGTTAGAGAGAGGCACGATTTCAGTGCTTTAGAAAATAACTGCAGTGCTGGAAGCACTGCTCAGATCCTTTACTTAATTAAAAGTACAAATACAACTTAGCAAGTTTTAGCTCATTGTTTATCTGTCAACTTGACTGCTTTGGTTGACTCTCACTGTTCTCACAATGGTGTTTTCAGCAATTTTCAGTGAAAATGCTCTAATAACCCACTGTACAGCACCTGCCCCGAACACCAAAAAGACACAGTTACCAGCTAGCTGGTGAACATAGTGGAGCATTCACCTGCTAATGAGGCAGGTATTTCCCTCCGGATAGGTAGAGGATTGGTAGAGACCAAAAACAGAGGTAAAAGAGAGTGATTATTAGGCTTAAATTGATCAGGCAGATACAAACATGACTTCTATTGAATAATAATGCTCTGCTCTGTAACTGCTTGATATGTAAATAAGCTTGTCACCGTAACTGTTCACAATATCAATTTGAAAGGTGATAATGGTGCTTATCAGCATTACTTTCACAATTTGTTTCAGCTGCCCCCAAGTGGCCAAACACCTGCTATTGAAAGTTCAAAAAAATCGAAAGTAAAAGTAGCTGTTGTGCAGCAGAATGGACTTTGTAAGTGATGAATTACTAAACACCATTACATTGTTAAATCTGATGCATCAGCATTTACTGTAAGTAGCACCTTACTGTTGTGGCTTTTTTGAAGCGGAGCTAATTTTAACTACTTACAGTCAGTAAGTAGTAGTATCAGTCATATAAATGTGGTGGTGTCAAAAGTACAATATTTGCCTCTAAAATGCAGTGGAGTAGAAATATAAAGTTGCATTAAAAAGGAAATACTCAACTAAAGTACAAGTAAAATGGCAACAAAGTGTAGGACTGGACTTGTCAGCTTGTGCAGTGTTTTTGCGTTTGCTGTCACGCCCGCTGTTGTTGCTCATTTTACAGTAGCTCATTTTAATTCCCTACCCTGTTTCCTGTCACAGACACTTTCACTAAGTCACTCATTTCACTGAATTTAAACAATTAAAAAGGAACGGCCTAAACCAGGCTGTTCACACCCCATGACTCTTGAAACCGTTTTCTTCTGTAACGCGGATGCCAAAACAATTTTTCAGCCAAAAGAAGATGCCCTTGGGAGCAGGAAGTTGTGCTCTGCCAGACAGGAAGTGGTCACATCGGCATGTTAACACAATTATAGTGTTTCTTTCGCCAGGGGCTCTTCGCTGCAATTTTGTTTAAGGAACAAGGGGAGGATGACGAGACAGAGGGAAAGATGAGAGATGGATAGAGAACAAGGGAGGGTCTGGAAAAAAAGTGACGATAAAGCTTGGCTGCGTGTGTCTGTAGTTACTCTGATCTCTGATAGGCCAAATGGAAAGTCAGATGGAAAGAGACGTGCTGAGAGAGGACGACAGGGTTATAGAGGGATGTTGATATAAATGTATAAGTAAAGAAAGGGAGTGAATGAGAAGAGAGTGGGGAGCCACTAATTGTATGGTGTTATCTAGGGGCCGTGGGTGGGGGTTGGCAGCAGCAGTGAACACAGAGAAGTGTATGTAAGGAAAAAGGGACAGGGAGGAGGGGACAGCACTGTTTCTCTTTAAGTCCCCTCGTGGACGCTTTGGGACAGTAATGATGGGGTATGGGAGGTGTGTGGGTGGGGGTGTGGTGCTGTTACCTCCTCCCCCATATACCAACCCCCAACTCCTCCTTTGCTCTCACTTAGACGCGCTCTCGTGGGAGATTTGTACACTTGCTTTGTAGAGGGTGGAGACACCAAGGCAGGTCCCCTGAGAAGGGTGTGTCCTTCTGGCTGGGCCTGTCTGATGACTGTGTGTGTGTGTTTGGGTACATGTGCATTAGGGTGTGTGTTTATCTCAGAGATGGTGTGTATGTGTGTTTTGTGTGTTTCCTATTCTTATGACTAAGTTAGAGTACAATGCATTAACCCTGTAATTTGAAGGTTCTAATGGCCATTAAACAAAAAACCAACCACCCTCTATTCATGCTCACTTTCAGTTACACCAAACACACACACAACCAGGCCACTGTTGGGGAATATAAATGGGCACGTTGTGGCTATACTGCAATGCAATGGTTTTCTCCCTTTTTCTCTTGGGAATCACAATTTTCAGTGATCTGTGATGCCAGTTTCTTATTAGCAGAGTCCTTGAAAATACTGTATTAGCCAGAATATATCAGCCAACCCTCCAACACCTGTTTTTAGAAAAAGTTCTTTTTGAAGATAAGAAACTCCCGTTAGCCCATAACTGGGCTAACGAAACGCTTTTAGTGCTGACAGACTCAATATAAACAGACACAAAGAAACTCAGTAGCCTGGCAACATTAAGGCTCCAAACAGCCCATAATGCAGCACTATGTTGATGTAACAGGCAGACTCTGTAAGAGCAGTACACGTAAACGTCTTGTCCTCAAAACCTCAAAAAAATATTGTTATATTCAATATGGTAAATTATATTCAGGATGTAAAATTAATCATGAGCTAATGTTTGGTGGGTCATCAGTGAGCGAGAGTGACATGTTCTGGGTGCCTGGATGGGACTGATTTGTTTCATTTGGTTTGCAAGCTTTAAAAAATAAAGAGAACATGTTTACATACCTCTGTTGTAACATTTAGAGTCAGAGGAATATTTCGCCGTCCTTGTCATTGAGTCCACCTCCCCACCAGGACTTCCTGGCTTTTTCAAGGACTCAAAGGTATTCAAGCATCGTCCCAGACATAGCGCACAAGAAATGGCACTTCAGTGTGTTTATACGTCTGTTTTGTAGGGCTGGAATGGCTGTTTAGTTTTCTGTTTCATGTTATGTGTCTACGTGTGTAGCACTCCATTTTTCATGTTTTACTCAAAATTCCATGCTTTACTCAAAATTTTGATGAAACCCGACACTGCCCCAGTGGCCTTATACAATCAAATATGTTAAAGAATATGTTAAAGGGATACCTGCTTCGGTAGAAACTATATAGCAAAGTGTAGAAACTGTTCAACATATATTGTCTCATAGTGTAAGTAATCATATTGCTCAATGCTAAGTCATAGTATTTGGACAGCTAACCTTATTAGCCTATAGTCTAAGTTCTGGTATTTTAGCTCACCTGATGTGTGCCTTTTTTTGTGTTGTCGGGTAGTCGACCTTGCCACATTGCTGGCCCATTTAAAATTAATATTTGCCATCCTGTTGACACTGATGAAGTTGAAAAGAGCCCAAATGAAAGAAGTAAAGAGCAAAGAGCCTTAAGGTCAACCTTCTGTTGCCCTCAGCTGAGTCCCATGAGGGGCAGCGTGCGTTGGAGTCAGACCCGAGGGGAGACTGCGTGTGTGTGTGTTCATTTATTTAGTGGTCAGTGATCTGTGTGGCCTCCCAGAGGGGCCTGACAAACGTTTCAATAGGCCAACTCAGCATGGCTTTGTGCTGCCTAGAACCACATCTGTCTGCCACGGGACAGTGTATGTGTGTGAGACCCTGCCTGAGATAGGGGGATTCTGATAGAGTGAGAGTGGAGGTGGGGGTTGGTACAGAGGGACAGCAATGTGTCTATGGATTGGGAGAGGGGGAGATTTGCTGTGATCATGGAGAGGGGAAGACCCATAACAGCACACAATTGCATGAAATAAGATGTTATGTGAGGGTGTGACAGTTAACTTCTGTTCGGAATGGGGTCTTACTACTGTGGAGTACAGTGTAGTTGTGTGCATGTGTGTGCTCATGTGTGCGATGGTGTGTGTTTTCCTATTGATTGCAGCCTTTGTGTGTTTTATTATTGATCAGGGCCATGTGTCTCTACACAGCCCAGTGATCTAAGAGATAACGGGGTTCCCTCTCTCTCTCTTAACTCACTCACACACACACACACACACACACACACACACACACACACACACACACACATACTTTACCATCACTTATCAAAGATCTTCATTCACATTGTTCACTCTATATATCTGACTTCTCAGATGTTAAAGGTATTCTCCAATTTGATTGAAATGGACACTTAAAATATTTTAATAGTGAGCCTCTGATAAGGATGAGGTGTGTGAGTGAGGTGTGTGTTTATGCGTGAGTGTGTGTATCAGTATCAAGTGATGCCAGAAGTCACACAGGCAACAGTTCTTTCAACCATTAGTTAACAAATGCTTTGCTAGAGCCATGTGGACATGCCTAGTCTGTGCAGTTTCCAGTGTTGCGGCGGGCCACACTGTGTGTGTGTGTGTGTGTGTGTGTGTGTGTGTGTGTGTGTGTGTGTGTGTGTGTGTGTGTGTGTGTGAGGTGGTGTCCAGATGGCCCTCACAGATGGATGCTGTGGTCTTAGAAGAGATTACCTCCCTCTATTCTCGTCTCTGCGGTGCTCCTTAAGACCGCAGGAGCCCTGTGACACAGTAGCCCAATTAGCTATGCTAACTAGTGTAGCCTAGCACTTGCTTAGCACCACCACCTCTCTAGGTTTGTTGATGTGTGGAAGGCAAAATGTGAGTCAGCTGTTGTGCTGTTGGCCTCCAGTGGTGTCTATTATGTGGCTGCCCTGATCATCAGAGGGCTCAACACAACGGTCAGTGTGAAACAGAAGGCTAAACATAAGATGATATCAAGTGCAGTGGTCAAAAAGAAATGTTGACTTCTGGTGTCTGAGAGAGAAAGAGAGGTCAGGGAAATTTGGGGAAATCAGAGGATGGTGGTAGAGAGACAATTGTTGAGAAGAAGAGAGGGGAGTGGGCACACAGGGGCTTTACTAGATGGTTTATCAGTAGCACCACCAATGCCCCCCTCCCATTACCCCCACTGTGCTGTATGTCTGCCACACACATTCACATACACATGGACAGGCAAGGGTCAACTCACGCTGTCTGCTTTTTGGCAGACCAGAAATCTCTGGAGCAGATTAAGGCCTTCCAGCAACTGAAGCACCTGTATACATACACACACACACACACACACACACACACACACACACACACACACACACACACACACGCCCACATGTCCAAATGCCGACAGCCTAGTCCAAGTGTTACGGGTGTCATTCATGCTTTGTAAGGTCTGCACTTCCCGTCAAGGTGATCCAGGTTCTTTGTGCCGAGGTCGTGTGCCTGTTAGGGTAATAGAGGGCCTCACTTCCAGTGAATACAGACTTATGTAAGAAGTAAACAACTATATCCACTAACTGAAAAATGTCATTTTTGATTGCTGTTGTGAAAGTTAAATATATTGTGTTTGTGCATAATGTGTTAAATGCATTTCCTTCCTCATAAAACATTTGCAAAGCCCGTTCATTGGAAATTTTAAAACCTGCCCATTTACATCCATCCTTACTTGCTGGTAATCTTCTTCATCCCTGGCTTTGCTGGCGTATTGCTGCATTTCTTGTTGCATTACAGCCACTTGTGGGTCAGAGGATTAGTGTGAATCCGTTGACAGGAATGTGTATCGTGTCACCAGCACACTCCTGCACATTCATATTCGTCCTATATGTGCACATGCACAAGAACAACAAAACAGAGACCGCTGCTGCATAGCGCTACTAGTGGTCAAAAACTCCACAGGGCACCTTTAAAGGACTAGTATTTAGAATTTAGTGGCATTTAGCGATGAACTTGCAGATATCAACCAGGTGAATACACCTCCTCTCATCCCTCTCCTTCCAAGCGAGAATTTACAGTGTCTACTTAAAAACATGTAATGTCCTCTCTAGAGCCAGTGTTTGTCTGTTCTGGGCTACTGTAGAAACATGGAAGTGCAACATGGTGGACTGTGCAAGAGAACCTGCTCCCTCTCTCTCTCTCTCTCTCTCTCTCTATATATATATATATATATAAATGGCTCATTCTAAGGTAACGAAACCACAATGATTGTTATTTTCAGGGATGACGAAAACATAATTATGAATATTATATTCCATTTTTGCCAGTAGAGCTCCAAAAATCCTACCCACTGGACCTTAAGTTATTGTTATTCCCATTTAATGAAACAAAATTGATGCCTTTTCTAAAGGTTATAAATGTTCCAAAGGTTCTGTTAATAACATTATGCAACTGAGAGCCAAAAGCATATTTTTTTCCAGTGATTATGCCTAACTTTGTGTCCCCTTGCCCAAGCCTTGCATGATGTCTGTTTCGAGTTGTTTACGTTAAGGTGAAGACTCAGATAGAGTCCAAGATAAATGTCCCCTTAGACACATTAGAATTTTATCAGTGAAATCTTAATACTCCATTTCCAAGTTTGAAGCTCTCTTTGATAGTGTGGCCTTGAGTATACATCGTGTCAGTTGTTTATGTGTGTTTGTGCCTGCCAAGTTCATGTTACTCCAGATTGGTTGCGTGAATGTATGCTCTTGGGTACAGTATGTGGTTTCCATCCAAAATACTACATACAGTCTTTGGAAAGTAATGTCCAATCTGGAACTCATCTGCGAGCACTCAAGATCTTTAAAAAGACTTCTAAGTAACCTATGATGCAAACAGTGATTTGGTAAAAGTAAGTGTCAATTTATATATACATTTTGGAGCCCCAACTTTTATGTGTCTATACAAGTCACATATGTGCACATATTACTTTAATCCTTGGTTTTATAGGCTGGTGATTTAGTGGCGTATACGACGTAGAGAGATAGCTAGCCCACCCCCCTGCTCCAGCCCCATGAGATGGCACTATTAACACTACTGGAAAATGACAGGGCCTCCACATCTGGCTTTGAAGAGATCTCGAGCTGAAGACAGACACATCAAAGGCGTCTTCAAAGCCAATTTATGTCTGTTCATGCTTAAAAGAAAAAAAAATCTCTCAGGCTTATGCAACAGCCTCATGTATTTACTGAGTAGTTAAGAAGAATTTAAGGAAAATCAAAGAGGAATGTGTGAATTTCATGAGCTTTAATTGATTAACTTCTACTTCCTCAAGTTTTGTTATCCGGCAAGAATTGATTGTTTTGCCAGGCAGCATTAACACATTGGTTACTGTCTCTCTTAAGGCACTGGAATTTATTTGCGACTTCAGTGTAGCTTTTATTAGACACAGTTCTGTTTGTCTTGGTCTGTTTGAAGCCAAATCTGGAAACGCACGCACTGTAATGGTTGAATAATGGAAGTTGTCATTAGCTAAGATAGCAGACTGTGGACTTTCTTTAATGTATTGAGCTTCAAGGGAGTGTTTCTGTTTTATCTCCATGTTGTGTTTTGTTATATACACTCATCCTCTTCTTATTAGTACTCGTTTAGTCTAGTTTATCTCACAGAAGGGACAATATAAATGAATAAAAACACATGGTAAAACAAAATGCCATATTTAGCCAAGAGGCTGTTTTTCATTTGTAGTCCCTTGCCAAGGTGTTCAGAAAGCTTCTTAATATACTTTAAAGCACAAACAAAACAGTTTGTGACATACATATACACATATAGAACAACATTGCAAACAAGCAGGCCATACAGGCGGCTGCAGCAAAAGAGTTTATTGCTGACGTGTATATATTAATCAGCCATTGTTTTAATTGGTCACTGAAAGATGAAGTGTCTGGTTGTCTGTAATTTGGAATGATATTTCATTCCATTGAGCCTCTGACAGACCAGACTCGCTTTGTATGGGTACAGTTCTGCAAAGGAAAAGTGCAACCTCCTCTTATGGACCCCCAGGTGATGCCATTACTATTGGTTCTTTTATTGATAGTATTAATATCAGTATTAGTATGCTAGTTGTGTGTTTGAGCATGTGTTAGGAGTAGGGAGTGCGTGCTTGTGTGTGTGTTTGCTTGTGTTGGACATCTGGTTTATTATTTTAAGCAGTGTCATGCTCACACTATTGCCAGAAGTAGCACCAGCTAAGTTCTGTAACCTGTGACATGAAGTGTGTTAGTGTCTGTTTAAGCTGGTTTATGAGTTACACATCGTCTCCGATAACCGGTGTCTGCATGTACTGTGTGGACTCAAAAGAGCTTTTCTGTGTCCTCCATAACATGTGTATTGAGCCATGTCATGGTTCAGCGTGTGGATAAGGGGGCCTCAGACACAGGGCTCGACGGGGTCTGCCCTCGAGGGAAATCAGTGGAATGGTCAGACAAGGACAGAGGCTATATTTAGCTATGATGGTGGGATACAGTGACATCTCCCAGTCCAGGCCAGGGGTCATCGGGGTTACTTAGTATGTTTTTACGATTATTATTGCAATGTGGATTTCAACCAAATGCATACATAACTCCAAATATTAAAACTGACACCTGAGACTGGACTTGAGCAGGCATGGCTGTAGATCTAGGCCAGGATCTGCATTAAGATAAGATAAGATATTCCTTTATTAGTCCCTCAACGGGGAAATTTGCCAAAAAGCCTTAGACTACCATGTAAGACAAGAGCACCAGCAGCCCAACATAGACCATCTGTCAGTGACCACCTGTTGAACATACTGGAAGATCTCACAGAGCTGCTTCCTGGTCAAATTTCCTCATGTAGAAGGAAAAAAAAGAAAAGAAAAACCCTTAAAACCTACTTTGCTGCTTAAATGGTGAAAGTAACTGATGAATATTGACAGGATCCAGCCTGTGTAGCTGCTAGACAGAAAACCCTGTTTAGCAATGATTCCCACCAACTGGAATGAAGCCACAGTCTCAGTATCTATATTATAAACACATCATCAGCAGTAGTAATGCAGAACAGATGCAGGTCGAGGAGGTGCAGGTGTGTTGTCCGTAACCTCCCCACCCAGTCTGTCTCTGTTCACAAACACAAATATTGTAGGGAAAGTGAACAGGGGAGTGTGTCTGTTTAGGACACAGGGTCTTTTTTATGTGCTGGAGTGTGTTTGTGCATTTCATATTACGCACACACGCTGTCTATTCAGCCAACTCCCACAATGCAAGTCCAATTATTTCCAGTGTTTATTCTTTCTTTTGGTCAATTTGGAATTGTCAGGCTGCTGATAAATGTGCAGGGGGAAATTACACTTAATTGAGTCGCAAATATATTTGAATTATTACACACCAGCTTTACAAGCAAGTTAAGACAGTTAAATTTCCCCAGGTTATGTAATTTAATTTGATGATAATTGATGGTTGCACTGAAAGATCAGGCTTGTGTATGTGGTTTGAAAGTCCTATAGGTATTGTTTTGTTTGGAAGAATGTCTTGTTTTCTTCATTTTCTTCATTGTACTCTGAGGAATAGCTTGCTCAATTTGTCTTATCCTGCTTTTTCTTACCCCACCCCCCATCTCGTCCTTTTTTCTCTGTCTTCTTTCAGGGACATTAAGCCAGACAACATTCTGTTGGATATGAATGGCCACATCCGCCTGGCTGACTTCGGCTCCTGCCTCAAACTCATGGAGGACGGGACGGTGAGCTTTTACCACACTGCTGCTGATGCCTCCTCCGGTCCAAAGCAAACATACCAGAGCTTTACTGACCTCCTTGTCAACCCCTGGGGTCTCCCAGGAGGAGTGTGTGGTCCAACGGCTTGGCTGTGCCTGCACTTTATGATTCAGACAATTCTCCAAGCAAAAAAAAAAAGTTTCCTTCAGGTGTTATGTAAAAGAAAAATGACAGGATGAAGTAGATGATCAAAGAAGTGCCTGGGTTTGTTCCTCCAATATTGATATGGTGATATGGTTATATGACCGTTTGAAGAAATAAATGTAGGGCTTGTTGGACACTTGTTGGAACGTGGCTGTTGACTTAAATATCTAGATTGAAGCTTTGAATCATGATAAGGGTGTTTTTCTTCATTTCTTCATCTGTATTAAAGTAACTTCCTGAAAAATAAAGAGCTGATGCCAACATGTGATGGATCTGAATTCCAACATCTGCTTTTTCTCTTTCACTGTGGAGCTTTTGGCACTTAATCATGACAGCCATTTCTGAATGCCTTGATTTTAATTCAGGATTTAGAATCAAATTCACATTCTCAAAATTGCTCTGAAAAAAGTTGAAAGTTTTGCGCTTCTTTGTATATGAGATTTTGTCTTGTGGGACATTTTAGGATTTTCTCTTGACTTTTGTTTTGTACCCCGGTTAGGTCCAGTCCTCTGTGGCTGTGGGGACTCCAGACTACATCTCCCCAGAAATCCTCCAGGCTATGGAGGACGGGAAAGGCAAGTATGGACCTGAGTGCGACTGGTGGTCCCTGGGCGTCTGCATGTATGAAATGCTGTATGGCGAGACTCCTTTCTATGCAGAGTCCCTGGTGGAAACCTATGGGAAGATCATGAACCACAAGGTGAGCTTATAGATTGTGAAATTGATTTGATATGTGTATATGGGACTACTATACATTATCTTTTAATTGGAGTATCTACAAAGAAGCATACTGTAACAGGACTCAGAAGCATGATTACAGACATTGCGTTCTATTTTGGGAATTTAATCTGTGTTTTTGGAAAGTGAAGTGTTCAAATTCACAATCTTGGTTGCATCTAATGCACATCCTCACATTTTGTGCACAGGAGCGATTCCAGTTTCCACAACAGATAACAGACGTGTCGGAGGAAGCAAAGGATCTGATTCGTCGGCTCATTTGCAGTCGAGAGCACCGACTGGGCCAGAACGGCATTGAGGACTTCAAGCACCACCCCTTTTTCACTGGTACGGTCTAACTTCACAGAAGCCAACATGTCTTTTGCGGTTTGAATGTTCCAATTTTATGTTTAAATTTCCAATTTAAATGTATATTTCATGTGTATTTTCATCTGCAAGTGTGTATCGGTATGATTTGTTATCATTTACAGGTATGTATGTCTAAAGAGGTTTAATCAATGAATACAGTATCAGTTATTGGCATTTCGGCTACCCAGAGTTCATAGATTTGTGCCTCTGTTGTATTGTATTATTAATAAAGGAATCATAGATCATCCTGTGTTCTAAGTGAGTTTCCTCTTTTGTTCAGGCATTGACTGGGAAAACATTCTGACGTGTGAGGCCCCCTACATCCCAGAGGTCAGCAGTCCTACAGATACCTCCAATTTTGATGTGGACGATGACTGCCTAAAGAACTCGGTAAGGGGGTTGTTTATGAATTAACAGACTAAGACAAACGCCGTACTCTCACATTGTTTGCTACCTATAAATGTGTATTATTTTCTATAATCGTGTTTGTGTTAGATGTGAAAATCTCAATTCTTTGTCATGTTTTTGAATCACTTTTCAGGAGACCATGCCCCCTCCCTCTCACACTGCCTTCTCTGGCCACCACCTGCCCTTTGTGGGTTTCACATACACAAGTAAATGGTAAGTGCTACCATATGAAACGGATATATAAACAGATCATATGTAAAATATTATTTTTAACCACTGCTTAAATTTAGACATAGGCTTTGGTCATTTTGTGTCTTTGTTCACATTCAATCTTATGATTGTCACTAGTGGAACTTTTAGTGGACAGGCAAATTGGAGTGGATTAAATGAAGCACTATTTTCCTCCAGTATTTTTCCAGTTAACGAAATTAAGATTATTGATATTCATATGTACCATTTTAATAAAGGGAGATCTCATTATCTTGCTTCATATGTAATTGGTCATTATAAATGGAGGGATTTCCCTGTCTGGCCCTCTCACTGCAGAACATTCTTATCCCTCCATCTAAAGAGGCGTTGGTGTATTAAATTAGCTTCCCTCCCTAATAAGGTGATGTTCATGGCTTGCTGTAGATCCTCATGCTAAAGGCTGCCCGTGAGAAAGCAACAAGCCCGCCACTTACTTGCTTATCTCTTCAAGGCTCAGTGATAATGGACTTTTCCACTCTTTCTTTATTTGCTCTTTCCCCCACTCCGTCTCCACCCCAATCTCTCTTTCTCTCTCTCTCTCTCCATCTTCCTTTTTGTCGCCGTCATTCCTTCTCCACCCTCCCTCTCCCCCCTTCTTCCATGACTAAACATCCTGTCATCTTTCATCTCTATCTCCCCTGTCCACTTCTCTTTCCCGTTTCCCCTCCCATGCTGTGTTGCTGTCATTTCCTTCTGGACTCTTTCTCTTCCTTGACCAAACACGTTTATATTGAATTTTCTTTTACTGTTTAACACCATTATGCCCATTTCTCACTTCTACAAATGGCCTGTCAACCTCTCTGCCACTTCTGTCCACTTTCCTCACTCTTTCTTTCACTGATTCTCACTGGTACTGTTCTCATGCCTCCCACACCTCCCCCCTCACTTCCTGACTTTTTTCCGTCCTTCTCTCCTGTAGTACCCTGTCTGACCGGGGTTGCCTGCGACAGCTGGCAGCGGAGCCGGGTAAGGCAGGTCAGGACCAGTTGGACATGGATGTCCAGCGCAGCCTGGAGGACAGCCTGGCCACTGAGGCCTATGAGAGGAGGATCCGCCGCCTGGAGCAGGAGAAACTAGAGCTGAGCCGCAAACTGCAAGGTAAGGCTGCCAAAAGGGTCTGGTTGGGTGTGTGTACACATGTGAAATCACAAACATGCACAAAACACATTGCAATTTCAGGCTGAGAGAGGAGACACTTTAAAATCATTGTATATACCTACAGGTTCTGTACAGTCAGTGATGACAAAATGCAGAATTGCATGATTTTTTTCAAGCCTTTAAAAACATTTATCCTATTGAGATTCCACTTTCATTAGGTATTTTCTTCTTACATCTAATTATGATTAAAAAACAAACACATATAAGCAATGCCTATTACCTGACCTGTTGCAGAGTCAACTCAGACGGTGCAGGCCCTGCAGCACCCAACAGGCGAGGGCCCTCTCAGCGCCAACAAGGAGGTGGAGATCAGGAGTCTGAAGAGCGAGATCGACATCCTCAAGAAACAGATCGCTGGTCAGGATTTGTTTTTGTTCATCTTTAGTTCAGCTCAGAAGTACTCAGGAAAAAGAGCAAAATCTTTTCACACACCAACCAACCAGCTGCTTTTACTGATTCAGAACCTGTATTTGTAAACTTTGAAAAGAAACTAACTAACTAAAATATATATATGTAAGTTTATATAAGTTTAACTAACATTTTATGAAATCTTAAACCTTTGTGTGTGTGTGTGTGTGTGTGTGTGTGTGTGTGTGTGTGTGTCAGACTCAGGCCAACTTGAGAAGCAGCTGGAGGACGTATCATTGGCCCGCAGGGACCTGGAGGACTCATCTAAACACATCAAGACTCTGGAGAAACAGATGAAGAGTATTTCACAGGAGAGGGATGACCTACACAAGGTAGAATGAAATTGTATTTTCTTCACATCAATTTAGATCCTGTGTCCACAGGGTAACACAAGTTTTAATGGTTGTGCTAAATATAACCTACAGTAACAAAAGAATGAACAATAATTCCATGAAACTTTGTCTGAATGTGCATGTCAGGTCCAAGTATCAGTCATGGTAGTGGAAACAGACAAATTTATTTGCCATTGCCGCAAGCACTATGAGCTGTATTGTAGCTGTGCCTACTAACACAATGATATCTTTGTTCAAATAAGACAGATAAGTAGGTGGTCTTGCACGCCACACTGCAACCAGATTGCTCAGCTTTGATTCTGGTCTCAAAAAAGTCAAATAAACCCCTTTCTTCTATTGAGATAACGTTTGCTCTAAGTCACTGTGAGAATCTCAGTGTTTATCTCCACTCTCCCTTTTTGTGGCCAGGATATTATGGAGGCCAGTGAGAAGCTGAAGTCTCAGTCAAAGGAGCTGAAGGAGGCCCACAGCCAGAGAAAACTGGCCATGCAAGAGTTTTCTGAGCTCAACGAGAGACTCACAGACCTCAGGTAGGATCACTGCCCCAGACCATCTCTCAAGACACCAAAACACCAAGACACCTGCACCTCAGAGTCTCCTTACAGCTCCATTAATTTAATGCTAATGTTGGGTAATTTGTCTAGAAATATGTTTTTTAATGCACACATTGTGATAATAGGTGGTCATACATATGCTAAAGGTCCATTTCTTTGTTCACCTTTATTTATGTTTTTTACTCACCTGTAACATTCGAACCTGTTATAACTGTAACTTTGCACCCAGGTCAGCGAAGCAGCGCTTGGCTCGTCAGCTGCGTGACAAGGAGGAGGAGATTGAGAGCCAGAGTCAGAAGGTTGAGGCTCTCCGCCTTGAGGTGCGAAAGGCAGAGAGGGCCAAGAAGGAGGTAGAGTAGTCTCCCTGTGGTTGCTAGCACACCCTGTTCTGTCTCCATCCACTGGTTGGTGAATATCTATACAGTAGATTAGAAACAATGTTGCACTGGCTGTATTTCTGTGTATAATGTGTTTCTACACAATTGCAAGAATATTACAGACATTATTTGGGTCTATTCATTTGGGAGTAATATAGTACATAATCATTCGCATAGATTGATACAGCACAGTACACTGGAATAAGGCCATAAAGTATATTATTTTGCTAAATATTTGAGTGGCAGCTCTTTTTCTTGTGTGGTGCAGTTGTTGTGTGTGGTTGGAACATTTAACTTGTGCATGTTTTTGAATGGTTTTAGGGATTATGACCTCATTACATGTATTAAAAAGATGGGTTGAAATGGGTGCGTGAGGGGAAAAATGGTATATGATCTTCACTTGCATCCAATCACTGGAGTTTATGTGTGCATCCATCATCAGATGGAGGCGCAGGCAGAGGAGCAGGCAGCAGAGGCTCAGAAAGAGAGGAAGTTGAGAGAGCGTAATGAGCAGTACAGCCGGCAGCTGGAGGAGGAGTTGGAAGGGCTTAAAGTAAGTGTGGAAATGCACACAGCAGAACATTAACCTGTCCATCTACATCTGTGGTCATCCTCACAAGCAAGTTCAAAGACTTTTACTTCAGACCAGAAGTCTGTACTGTCTGATACACTCCTTTCTATAGATTTTACTAACCCTGATCTCTGACACTCAAACTCACCAACCCCACTTTTCTCCATATTCCCACCACCCAGTTGAAGCAAGCCGGCTCCTCTGCTGCACCGGCCTCAGCAGACCAGACCCAGGAGGTGGGACGCCTGCGGGGAGACCTTGAAAAGAAGACGCTCCTGTATGAGGAGGAGTTGGCGCGAAGGGAGGCACAGCACAGCACAGAGCTGAAAGCCCTGCGCAAGGAACTACGGGACGCTGAGAGCCAACACCTCGCCCTACAGAAAGAGATCCTGATGCTCAAAGACAAGCTGGACAAGACTCGCCGTGAGAGGTAGTGTCATCTGTTTTTCTTCTTTCTTTTTTCTCTTCCTCATCTGATCAAGACAAATATTTATTTACTTTTGTATTGTTGATGTAGTGGGGTTATTGGTTTATACTGCACTGTGTATGTCCAATATATATATTTATATTTTCGTCATTGTCTTTTCCAGTGATGATTACATGAGGTAATTAGAAATAAATTCTATATCTGGTATAAATGTGTAGTAACTGTGAAGTGCTGTTTCTTTTGAATAGTTAATCAGACTTTTGTTAGATTGTTTTGATTGTTATTAGAATTTGATAGTTCTCTTACTCCTCATCCAATCAGAGATAACCCCTTACTGTATGCAGGGGTTCTCAAGTACGTTATCCTTCATTCCAGAGCTGATGTCTACCATTTCAAAGAACTCCTTTACTTATCCTTATGAAATTGGTGCAGCTAAAAGGGATCTTATTGGTATTATTTAAAATAGTTCTCTTTGTAAGGCTTGAAAATTGAAGTTGAAAGCAGATATCCAAGTGAGGCAGTAACAGTGCTGATAAATTATTTTATTCACTTATTTAAACTTCATTTGGGGTTCATTTCTAAATTAAAACAACATGGCAACTTATAAAACTCGCTTATTGCGACTTCAAGTGGCAAGACTTAACTTCAGTACACTGTAATATAGTTCTGAATGGGAAAATGAGAGTGAAAATAGTTGAATTATTAAAAAAAGATTCTGTCAAAATGTGCCAACTCGGATATTAAATATGAAAAAAAAGAAATAACTTCTTTTTCTGCTGGAGACCCCCTGGTAGGTACTTGGGGGTACCTGATCCCACTTTGAGAACCGCTGGTTTAATTGAATTTTAATAAAATCTTGTTTTTGAGGAGAAAGCTTTAGAGCTTTGTTTTTGTACCCTGTAGCCTAACCTTCCTGCCTGGTGTTACTCACATATTATTCTCACTACTCTCTAACTCATTTTTAAACACTGTGCTGTATCGGATTCTAACTGCATTAATGTGTTTGGGCTGAATAATATGTACCTGGTCTTAGTACCAAGCCTTTGATTCAGGTTTTGAGGAAATGTGTGGAGTCAAAGCCCACACAGGAACAAAGGTGGGAGGATAGATGAGGCATTCTGAGGGAGGTTGACTGTGAAATTGGTCGACATTTGATTGTATTTTAGATCTGCTTATACTTGCCTTGTTATAAAAGTGCTGCGTGTTAGTTTGATATAGAGTGATTGTTCAAGGACCAGCATTTCAGTTTAGTCCACAAACCATTCCGTAGAACCCAAATCTCTGAACAAAGTCCTGTTTTTGAAAGATTGAGTTAGTATTCGTTTGAAAATGACAAAGTCAAAATTAAAGATTGGATTTGCAGCTGTGAATTATGGTTAGGGAATAAATGTAAGTTTATACAATGTCATAAGTTTAACAATCTGTGCGTGTGTTTCCTCCAGCCAAAGCGAGCGAGAAGAGTTTGAGGTGGAGTACAAGGAGAAATACGAGAGGGAGAGAGTCCTGCTTATTGAAGAAAATAAGAAGCTGTCCAGTGAACTGGATAAGGTAAAATATTTGTTCTCATATACAAAATATAACAAAAATCACTTTGAAAACACAAGTTTAAAAGTTTCAGTGTTTTTCTGTCTTGCTTTCTTAGCTTTTTAGTGATCTGTTTATCTCTCTAAAACACACACATACATGCAAAAAGTGTCCCTAACCCCAGGTAACCCCACTCGGCCGGCTTAAACTCTGTCATCACATTCCTCCCTCCGCCCCCTCTCTCCCAGCTATGCCAAAGAAATCACTGTTCAATATCCCCCATAAAAACACTGTAGCCTCCTACACAGTCAGATGGAATGACTCTCTGGATTACGCTCTATTGACTTTGGAAATGGCTCTTGGAAGTTCAAAAAGACTCCCAATTTAAACAATGTCTTAGAGGTGGGAGACATTTTGACATATGGAATAAAATGAGTGATGTTTTTAATGTCTGCAACTGATAAAATAGAAAATATCTTGATGAAATAGAGAAAAATGGATGTGGTTGCCACTGGAATGATAGAACATGTCACTGTAATTATTTCATGTATTATTCTGTTATTTCACATGCTGAAAAATTATGTTTTGAAAAGCCTAAGCACTCAGGATGGATTAGATCTGTCTGTATGCTAGTCTTTGCAGAAAATAGTTCTTCAATATATTTGGAGGGTGTGAAAATATTATTGTTTGAATATTGTCATCTTTCAGAGGAGGCATCTAATTTCAACACTGTTTGCCTAGTAGTGAAATCAAGCCACTCCATCTTCAATTATGTCTTTTTTGTGCGTGTCTTCAGGAAAGTTTAATTTTTACTGGTGACAAACTCAAAACTCAAAAAAATAATTAATAGCTCAGCCAGACACAAGAAACCTGCCCATTGGCAACTTGAGCTGTTTTACTGCATGTTTAGAAATGAACATGAGCTTCAGATTAGTGCCTCTTGAAAGCTTTTTTTGTATTCTTAACTCTCACTTTCAGTTAGGAGTCACCAAAACCCCCTTAATCCACAAGCTTGCTGTAAGTGGCTCATATTATCTCAATAAATGCCACTGTTCATGGGGAGACGTGCGTTTGTGAGGTGTGATCGTTAGCAGAATTGGAGCTCCCAAATAAGACATTTTCCACTCCACGTGCAGGCATTTTTCATTCATAGAAAAGTCACCCAAGAGTAGACAGAAGAATTCACACCGCAGAGCTTTATATCCTGCAGTTGAAAAGAAGCAGAAAAAAATTTAACCATTTTAGCAATGTCAGTTTTCAAATTTAATGACCTGAAAAAAGAAATGTTACTACGTTTATCAGTGCCGAATGGCTTAAGATGAAGTTATGATGCCAAAATACATCTTAGAGCAAGGCATAAAGCAGTTCATGATTAAAATGGGAGATAGTGAAGGTCACATGACAGTCACAGAGATAAATGAGATAATACAGTACATTACTGGTGATGTTACACTGTTGATTGTTAAAATGGAGGCTTCACAGCCACCTGCATAAAGACCCAGATGTAGCTGTTGGACTGTTTTTCTAGCAATTACTGAGCTGTGATTGATGTCATGGGCAAAGACTCATGCCGGTAACAAACTGTATTAGAAATAAAATGTGATGTCAAATCTCTCAGTAAATTGGCAAACCACATCTGGGTATCGTAGCTGACTAGCTTGGAATTTTCAGTCAAAAAAAGTCAGTGAATTCTTCAAAAAGTCAAGAGACACTTAGTTTATTGTGCAAGAGATTATCCTATTATTGTTAAAATGTCAGCAGATATGAATCAAATCCACCTTGAGCCATATATTTCAACCCACATTATACAATGTGTTTCTTGTGAGGTGTGGTGCATGTTGCACCTTAATGTTGTCATGGATTTATGGAGTGGTTTCATCACTGGGAGCCCATTACAGAATAAACCATTTAGTGGGCTCTTATCCAAAGAGTTGCAGTCAAAAAAAAAAAAAAAAAAAAATGTTTATTTCGTCCCATGTTTGTGTTTATTTCAGCGGCTGAAGGCCACAACGCTGACATTATTTTATGACCTCGAATGTCCTCCCAGATACTCCAAACATTTGTTGGCAATTGGCTCCAGGATTGGAAAGCAATTGCAAAACAATATTAAATGTCTTAGCATGCGCATTACATCACAGTCTTGAGGGTTGCAAGACACCAAAAATGTGCCCACATAGTGAAGTATTTAAGCAAACAATAGGGCAGCTTGAGACTTGCAGTGATGTCACCAGGGTTACGTCTTTACACACACCTCTCATATTAAAGGATTCAGGAAAACTTTGAGCTGTGTAGGTGCGTGTTTGTGAGTCCACACACCTCCTTAGCGGCACTGTAGTTCAATGTGGTTGAGCATCTGGGAGTTGAATCATCAAATCTGTCATAATCTCCAACAATACAATGATTCATTTTCCACATTGAGCCATTCGTCACATTCGAAGCTGAGCACCTATGCTTGTAGTTACACAGCAACTGTTAGACTCATTACACAGTAGTACAGTTTTCTAATGTAATGTCACAGTGACTAAACGTGCAGATTGTGTATATGTATGAATTCATTCAGCAGGTGTCTTACTTCCTAACGACAGCTTCATGACTCTGTGGTGTTTAATATGATCTGTTTTCTTTGCTTGTGTGTGTACGTGCTTATCCCCTCAGCTGACCAGCATGTTTGAGAAAGTGAGCAGCTCCAACAGGCAGCTGGAGGACGAGATGAGGGAGCTGGCTGACAAAAAGGAGAGTGTAGCTCACTGGGAGGCCCAGATCACAGAAATCATCCAATGGTGAGACACATGCGCGTGCGCACACGCATACACAGACACACACACACGTACACACACATACACACATACACACAGGCACATAGTCTCAGATTTCCTTAATACTTGCTGAGGCGTATACTTTCCCATTGATGCTATAGCACAAACTGAAAGACAGCTATATTCAGTCACACACACACACACACACACACACACACACACATACACCCATGTTGTCTAGTAGTGTATTGGGTTCCTCCACACATTATAACTGCAGCATTTCTCACATGCCTCTGATGATCTTAGAGCTGCTTGACCCTCCCTTCCTCTCAGATCACTTCCCATTGCAGCTGACACCTCGCCAGCTGCTCGGCTTCTCTCTGTTGGACAAGCCTGCAGTCCTCACATAGCAGACATACCACGCACACACACAGACACACACGATACATCCATCCAGATGCAGGAACACACATACACCAATGCACACACTCACATTCCAAACATGCACATACAAATGTTGAGTCTGGAATGCAATATTAGAAGAATTCAGTGATTGATGTTGCCCCCTGGTGGAGATGTTGTGCTACTGCTGTGGATAAACTGGGGAAATAGGATCCCTCAATGGGTGAAATATTATAAATAGTTCTCTTATGGCATCTCTTTTTGTTTTGAGGTTTGAATATGAACATTGCATACAACTTAAATGTAAAGTGTGTACATGTGTATGTCAGTGTATATTTGAGTTCGGGTCAGCTTGAGTTTATATGTTTTTTCAGCCTGAGTGTTAGAGATTAGTGTAGCCTCAACATGTGTCCATATCTATTGTGTGTGTGAAGTTGATCATGTAGAAGTGATGATGAGCACCTACAGAGCCTACAATGGTGACACATTTTCATAAAGGCAGTATTTACATAATGTGTCTGTCCATAGAAAGGTGAAATACACTTGTTTGCTGAAAAAACTTATATACGGCTAAAACAACAGTCTATATTAGGCCTTTATTATGTATGGCTATGGGAGAGTGTAGGTCTTGAATGATTTTGGATGTATAGTAATGTAAATATGTGCATTTGTGTGTGTTTGCTGCAGGGTGAGTGATGAGAAGGATGCTCGAGGCTACCTGCAGGCTCTGGCCACTAAGATGACAGAGGAGCTTGAGGGACTGAGAAACACCAGCCTGGGAGCGAGAGCCACGGTGAAATACACACACATACAAACACTGTTTCCAACTACTGTAGATGCTAATGAGTTAAAGTGAAAGCCCTCTCTATTAGATGCAAGTACTCTGTGATATTGTGAAATGTGAAATTAATACAATTTCTGTGCATATAGCAAGTTTTATTTTTCTAAAATGATTAGCTGAATGTTAAGTAACATGTTTATTCGGTGTTCTTTGACAATACTGTTATATTGACAAACAAGTCTAAACTATAGTAATAGTAGTAGATGTCTCATTTGAACTCCATCTATTACTGTTTTTCACTCACTAACTTTTTTCCCCTCTGCTTCAGGACATGCCGTGGAAGATGCGGCGCTTCGCCAAGCTGGACATGTCGGCCCGTTTGGAGCTGCAGTCCGCCCTGGACGCTGAGATCAGAGCCAAGCAGGGCATCCAGGATGAACTGAACAAGGTCAAGGCCAACAACATCGCCACAGAATGGTATGGATACTTTACAACAACATTAAAGAGTTCTTTTTTTACTGTTTCACGCTGAAAACAGTTTTTAGCAAACCTCTGGATAATATTGGTTATATTATTTTGTCTTATCCACCAGTAAACTGCAGGATGTGGAAAGTAAAAACCAGGAACTCCTGTCTGAGATCGACAGGCTGAAGAAAGAGGCCGAGGAGCTGCGGCTACGAAGGGGTATGACTGTAAATCTATCGAATGATCTTTCTGTCAGTCACTAAACGCACAAGGAAACGCAATACTTGTGTTGAGGGACACAAGTGTTAACATACATTCATAAAACATGTATAATTTTAATCTCCACTCTTGCTCCTAAAGTGCTATTTGGCACTTTTTGCCAATTTTTTGCCGTTCCTGTTGGTTCGTTTCACAAACACAGTGGTCTTCGAGAACTTCAAATACAAGTTCACATTCTCTCCAAAATATATTGGATGAAACTGTTATTTAAATGTACGGTGTCTCTACACACTGCATGCCCATCGTTGACTTGACACTGCACACTGTGAAATGTCTTGTGAGAGATTATCACTACGAAAGAGGGATAATTACAGCTAGAAAAACAAATTAGAAGGTTTGTGCGTCAGCAGCCGTATTTGAGAAATAAATCATGTGCTATTTACATGAAAACGTATTGTTTCTGAGGTCATATGAAACACCCCTCTCTTCTTAGAAACAGTCCTGTGACTCATTTTGTTTAAGTCACCCTTTGATGTTTTAATATCACATACTTAACCACAGTTGTGTTATTTTTTCTGTATCTGTAGGTGTCAAGCACCAGGATTCCCAGAATTCCTTCTTGGCTTTTCTCAATGCCCCCACCTCTGCGCTCGACCAGTTTGATGTAAGTATTCAAGAAAAAAAGTCCTTACAGGGGCCGATTGAAATATCGCTGATGTAAACGACCATATGTCTGCCTGGAATTCAACATATGGAATCTATAATTATGATCAACTTGGAAATCATAAGTCTCAACTTCATTAAATTATATCTGTGCTTTTTCTTTATGCTTTTGTTTTTTCATTCTCATGAATCTTTATTTTTGTTTTTTATCTTTTTGGTTGTTTCCTTGCTTCATTCTCTGGTACATCAGGACTCTTATTCTTCATCCTCATCTTCTTTAATTGAGTTTTGGGAAGACGTAAGTTTCTCTTGGTTAGGCGGAGGTCCATGTGTGTGTATGTAACAGTAGCTGTATGCTCGACTAGCTAAGATTGACAGTGTAGATCTGTGTATAAATATTACAACTCTGACTTTGTGCCTGTGCAGCGGTGTAACTGTGAAGAAGAGTAGAACCTCTGCAAAAACAGTCGGTCCTGTCATTTTAACAAGGTCTAAATTTTTCTTGAAACAAATGGAAAAATACATGGAATGAGATGAATTAATTTGCTTCTAGTACATATACTTGTTAAGACTGATATTTTTTGCAGTGTGCTGCCCTTTTATTCAGTTTCTTGCTAGTCCTTGTAGACTAGTGGGCTATTTGAATGGCTCTACCTTGCCTTTCTAGTATAGAACATGGGTTTAACAGAACCACAAAGTACTCTGTACATTTTTATAAATCCTTCATATACCCCTTCATCTTTTGTTGTATCATATTTTTTTTTGTCGTAAAGAGAACTTGAGTCATCACTGTGCTCCATACTGACTTTTCCAACTGTTCCCTTCCCATCACCATGTGTATTTTTTCCCTTTGCACCCATCCACCCTCTCCAGCCTGTGTCCTCACCTCAACCCTGGTGGATATACAGTAGTCTAATGCAGTGATTCCCAACCAGGGGTACTGGTGGAACTTGTGCAGTTGCCAGAGGGCATGTGGAAAGCTTAACTTTTAAACCTGTAGTGTGTAACTTTTGTCTCCCCCTTCTGGAAGTGAGAACAATTACACAAACACTTATGACACTATAGGCTCTGCTATACTTCTCGTTGCTGTACTGTACTTCATTACTGGTGAGCCAGCACAGGAATGTCACCACACACCAGATTTAAAAATTCAGTGACATTTGGTTAATGAAATACATCCACATATTGATGTTTTGGAGATACACAGCCAAGTAGAATTACAAATTGGTCTTACCTTCAGTAAATTTAAAATAACAAGTAAGCTGCCTGATAACTTGAGTCTGTTGCAGCACGTTTGCCATTGGGGGTGTGTGAAAACAGTTTAGTTATACAGATGTCCTCAGAAACAGAAATAGTTAGCAAAAAGTTAAGGATAAACAATTTTGAAATAGTTTGCTTAAAGTAATAGAACAGTTGATAGTTAAAAGTAATAAATAGATGAAAAGGTTAGCCAAAAGAGGATAAATGGCTGTATGTCATATTAAAATACTGGAACAATATTCACTTTATGTGATTATTAGCGCTGAATAGCATCCAGTATATAATCCATATAAGAACATAATTGGTGCCAATGAAGAGGTACTTGAGTTGATCTGATGTTTGGTGTGGGGTTAACCTGACATCAAGCAAAAAAGGTTGGGAACCGCTAGTGTCATGTAATGCAGGCTTATGTTACTGTTTTCATGTTTCTCCCTCAGTCTGTTTAAATATGTGTTTTCAGCTCTGTTAGACAGCCTTTCTGATATTCACTCAATCTCTCTGTCTCTGCCACTCTCTGCCTCTCCTGCCACTGAAGCGCTCGCCATCCGTTGGCCCAGCTAGCAAAGGCAGACGTGTAAGCACCATCACTGCGCTCTGTGATCTCATTGATCCTTTTTAAATGTGCTGTGTTGTCCTTGTCATATTGCTGTTTAATTTCTGTGTGCATTTCCTGTGTATGTTTACTGGGGCTGTCTGATTGCATGGCAGGGGTTCTGAAAAACCTTGTGTTGTCAAAGGCATTAATGTGTTGGATTTTTCATTGTTAACTACATGGGGTTTTGCTGTGTATGTGTGTTGACTGTGTGCATTGGTGTCTGTGTGTTTTTTCTTTTTATTCTTCAGTGTAGCTTTGTGAATGGCCGTGCATGGTGTATGGTGTACGCTTGTGGTGTCTCAAATTAGCATGGTCATTGGGCTGTGATGTGTTCCCATGTGTTATACTGTGGTACGTGGGATGCAGTAAAGTTGTGGTCAGCTTTCTTCTGTAGCTTTGAAAGTCCAGTGGGTATGACCGCAAAATATGTTCACTCTGTTTTCCATTTGTGTATTATGGCACCCGCCCTTCTCTCTAAGCATGAATGCTGCATATCATTCTCTGGTTTGTTTTGTTTGACTAACACCATTTCTTTTCCTCTGTGTGCTTCCTTTCCTCCTCATCTTCTTCTGTCCATCTGCCTCATCACTACGTTGTTCCTGTCCATTTCTCATTCTCCTTCCTTCCTCCCATCCTCATCCTCTTCTCCATCTCATTCTTTTTGTCCCTCTTTTCTCACTTGTCCTTTCTTACTTGTTCCTGTGTCCTCTCCCACTCCTCCATCCTACCTTTCTCTCCTCAGGTGGACTCCATGGATAACTTCACCCCCTCCAACACTCCATCCCGGGAAGATGATCCTAAGTCCCACCTCAAGTCTCGCTCACGTTCACCTTCCACGGCTAGTGATATGGAGCCCATAGAGGTCAGACAATCTCTTAGTCTGGGCAAGAATAGAACATGTTTGTATAGTGGCTGGTATCGTGCCAGCAAGTTTTTCTGAGTACAGGAGGACTTTTAAATGACTGTTGTCTACCTGGTTAAGTTGATAACAACTGCATTTCTAATGAAATGCAATAGTAGAATCTGGATAGTGGTTGGATGTAATTTTCCATTCTGGGGTCACCAATTAGAAAGCCTGATCAGGAGCAACTGTCACAACATGGCATCTGTATGTCCAGCATTTTGAGGAACAAGAAATAACTGTGTCTAGATATTCCCCATACCAAATCAGTTGACAATGTTCAGTGAAGGTTCAGCTGAAACTGTTACTCAGAGCAACTCACAATACTGAGCTTGTCAAATAGGTCTGCCTTTGTGAATTGCAAGTAACTAAATTATGGAGAAATGCAAGCAGTACAACTAAAAGAAGGAGAACCTTGAGGCCAGCAGTACATTCCAGTCTAAATTGAACTTGGTGTGTTGTCAGACTGTTGTTGAATTAGGTGATGCAAGTAAATACCAGTGTCCTGATTGGGAACCATGCTGGGAGCTGATATAATCTGCTGCTCTTACTTCTGTCACCTCCATCCCTTCCTCTGGCCTTCTTCTCAGAATGTCTTAACTAAGCCTTTTCTGCTTGGGAGGCTTTGTCCTTGGTGGCTATTAACCAAGTTTTATGTCGTTCATACACTGTTCAAAATGTATCTCACTGCTTGATGTTTGTGTGTGTTCTGTCATGCAGTTGATAGACCATCCTCCACGTACAGTCCAGACCCCCACCATGCGCTCAGGAGGGTACGGCAGTATTGGACGCTCCTCACCTAAGGTTTGAGGGTTTTTTTTCCCTAGGATCACATTTCATTGTTGCACAGCAGACCTCAAGGTATTTTGATAACCAGTGAGTATGTCTCTCTTGCTCATTCATGCTTATTCATTTATTCTCCACAGTCCAAAGCACATCAGTTTGTGGTGAAGTCATTCAACACACCCACTAAGTGTAACCGGTGCACTTCCCTTATGGTGGGGCTCATACGTCAAGGTTGTACCTGTGAAGGTAAGGACAGGAAGAGCACAAGTTGAAGAACAATACAGTGGATGGGATCTGTGTTGTGCCAACTCTGATTTAACCCACAGATGTTTTACTTTCAATGATTCCAATTTATATATTCTCATGTTGAACAGATTTCCATGAAACTTGGTTTTGAAGATTATAACTTCAAAGCTAGTTCAACTTTCAATCAAACCCCTCATTTGTCTGCATCCTGTCCCCTTGTCCAGTGTGTAACTTCTCCTGCCATGTAACCTGTGCGGACAAGGCTCCGGCTGTGTGTCCCGTACCCCAGGACCAGACCAAGGGCCCGCTGGGTATCGACCCTCAGAGGGGGATTGGTACTGTGTATGAAGGGCACGTCAGGGTGAGTGAGACTGAGAAAGACCTTTGGTCTTTGGTGAACTGAGCAGTTGAAAACAATGCAGGTGTTTGTAATCCTTGAGACAAACCCTGGTTTCTGAGTTGTGTACTTCACCTGAAACCAAATAGACTTTGGCTTTTACTGTCCCTGCTTTCTTTCTGAATCAACAGAGATAAACAGGAAATATAGTTTTGGTTGACACTTGGATTTGAGAGCAACTTTCTTACATTTCTAACACCATAGAGTGTATTTTAATTCTAGTAATTCAAGTATTTTCTCACAGATCCATGTTTTCTATTACTAAACAATGTCTTTGTGCCTGCTCTAGGTGCCCAAACCGACGGGGGTGAAGAAGGGTTGGCAGAGGGCGATGGCTGTGGTGTGTGACTTCAAACTGTTCCTCTACGAACTGGGAGAAGGAAAAGCTACACAACCAAGTGTGGTAGTCAGCCAAGTCATAGATATGAGGTAAGAGACGAACTGAAATTCTTCTTAGTCATTATAGATACAATACCTACTTACATTACATTTCATCTGTATATTCCTGGATATTCAGCCTCGTCTTCAGGCCAAGACCGTTTACTGTGTGCTGCAAACAAACAATACAGCAAGAGAACATATTGAGAATGTTTCTACTGGAAAAATGACTGAAACGATTGATTTTGAAATAGTTGCTGATAAATCTTCTGTTAATCAGCTAATCGAATAATAGACTGATCTTTGCAGCTTTAGGTCCTGCATGTCTAACCTTTGATCTCAATCCTGTCATCTAGGGATGAAGAGTTTTCAGTCAGTTCTGTCCTGGCCTCTGATGTCATCCACGCCAGCCGCAAAGACATCCCCTGCATATTCAGAGTAAGTCCTCTTGATTGTCAGCACCCAATAGTTTCAAAACAATCTAAATACCGCTCAACACCTCATGTGACCTTTCTTCCATCCCTCTTCTCTCCTCAGGTGACAGCATCCCAGCTCTCCCCTTCCAGCAGCCACAAGCCCTCCATCCTGATCCTGGCCGACAGCGATCAGGAGAGGAACAAATGGGTGGGCCTCCTCAACGAGCTCCACCGAATCCTCAAGAAGAACAAGCTCAAGGAGCGCTTCGTCTACGTCCCCAAGGAAGCTTATGACAGCACCCTGCCGCTCATCAAGACGACACAGTCTGCTGCTATTATAGGTGGGCCCTCTGCACTGACATTACTGCTCAAAACACACATAGTGGCTCAGCAAAGAGAGTCACTGAACAGGCTACAAGAAGTATCATGGGAAGCAATTAGAATATGTCACTGCTGATCAAGAGCCCAGATTGAAATAATAGTCCCTTATTTGTGTGTTTGCAACAGAATGTAGTTGTTTCAGATGGAGTTATTTTTCCAGACCTCCAATTAGATGACGAGAGAAACTCTCTGAGCCCGGCAGTTTATTTTTCCACCGTGTAATGAAAATAGAAAGATTGGAACATTTTCTGCACAGAGTGCCCTTTTCTGTCCCCTTTACTGAAATGACCATCTCACTTCATCTGCTCTGCCCTCAGATCACGAGCGTGTCGCCCTGGGTAATGAGGAAGGCCTTTTTGTCATCCATGTCACCAAAGATGGTAAGATCTACTCTTTAAGATCTGGCCTGTGTTCTTGTTCACTAGTTTTGTTTGTCCTTGATGCTGTTGTAAATACGCTAACGTGAACAGATGAATATGAATAGAGTAGGTGCACTGATGACCTGTTTTTATGTCATTCCCAAAACTGCCTGTTTCTCTTCTCCTCTTATCTTCACCACTTCCTTTCTCACCCCCTCCCTCTTTTATCCCCTATGTTTTTCTTCACTCCCTCCTTCCTCAGAAATAATCCGGGTGGGGGACAACAAGAAGGTGCACCACATCGACCTAATTCTCCAGGAGCAGCTGCTGGCGGTCATCTCCGGCAGGAACCGTCACGTCCGTCTCTTCCCCACGCAGGCACTGGATGGCAGAGAGACAGAGTCCTACAAGCTGGCAGAGACAAAGGGCTGCCAGACCATCGTCTCCGGCCCCGTCCGCAACGGCTCGCTCACCTGCCTCTGTGTTGCCATGAAGAGACAGATCATATGCTACGAGGTGAGAAAACACATGACTAACACCAGCAGATTTGTTGAATACTGTATGGTCCAAAACAGGAGAACTGCTCTCTAAGTGATCATTTCTTTTAAGCCAACTTGAGTGCTATATTATTTTGTTATTTTTTTACTGCAGTAAAAACAATTTGCAATTTGTCCTCATTTGCTCCAGGTAAATAAGAGTAAAGCGCGTCACCGTCGGCTGCGAGAGCTGCAGGCCCCGGGGCCCGTTCAGTGGATGGGTCTGCTCAGCGAGCGTCTCTATGTAGGATATCAGTCTGGCTTCACCCGCTACAGGTACTCCATCTGTCAACCAGTGGATGTTCCACTAATGGTTTTTAATGTCCATTTTTGTAATTACTGTATTTTCAAATGTTTTCATTTGTTTATTCATATTTGATCACTCCCTGCTGAAATAACTATAAATAATGTATAAATGTATTTAATTTCTTATTAAGTGATGATCTTGATGTAGTCAATCTGACTCTGTTTCCGATGACCACCACAGCGTACATGGTGACGTGTCCCCTGTCAGCCTCCTCCACCACGAGGACCACACCCTGGCCTTCATCCCCCAGCAGGGCCTGGATGCCCTCTGCGCTGTGGAGATTTCCAGCAAGGAGCTGCTGCTGTGCTTCAGCGCCATAGGAGTGTATGTGGACTCCCAGGGCCGCAGGTCCCGTCAGCAGGAGCTGATGTGGCCAGCTGTTCCCAATGCTGCCTGTGAGTACAGGAACAAATGTTCATTGATATATGAAGTAATGGTTATAAAATGAAGAAACGGGTTTTAAACACAATATCTTATGTTATCATGTATCATGTCATGAAGAAAGTTGAAGATGGACAGTCATTGTATTAACCATGTACCTGTCATACACATTTTTTAATATATGAAAGAGAGAAATTGCTACAGTGGTGTATATGTATTATGTTATATATATTATAATATATATATAATATACTGTAATATATCTTGCAAAAAATCTTGTAAAAATATTTACAAGTGGGACTGAAGAGTACCAAAGACAGACTACAAATGACGTTTTGTCTTGTCCAGGCTACAACGCCCCCTACCTGTCAGTGTACAGTGAGAATGCTGTCGATGTGTTTGATGTCAACACCATGGAGTGGATTCAGACCATCCCTCTTAAGAAGGTCAGTGCTGTGGACTACAGCCTGTTGTGAGCATGACATGACTGAAAGTTGAACAGCAATAGGGCGTTGAGTAAAGGTAGAGTAGAGGCAACTCTGGCTCCACCTGCTGGATTAGATTAATTCATTCAATTTATTAATCAGCATATTAACCTGTCACATTAACAGATTAATAAAATTCAGATTTTATTACTTTACTTCATATTTTACATAATAGAGTGAAAGTGTATGATGATAAAAAGTCATGTTTTGTAAATGGATTAATGTTAGTTTTCTCTGCTTCCCCTTCAGGTGCGACCTCTGAATGTTGACGGCTCTCTGAACCTGCTGGGACTGGAAACAGTCCGGCTTATCTACTTTAGAAACAAGATGGCCGGTAAGAATTCACAAGTGGATTTTGTGAAACATTACATGGCTAAAAACTATAAAAATGTCAAGGATGACATAATAAGGTCTAAGATTTAGTCAGTCATGGTCTGAAAAACAAAGGGATTATAGTTGACTGTTGGCTCTTAATCACAGTTAGTTCTAGCAGCACTGATACAGTAGCTGCTGACAGAGGCTGTTGTCATTGCAGGACTTAAGCTCTAGAATTTGTAAGCTATTCAACTATTTAGTCACAGTGTTACCCTTCTTCTGTTCTTTATGTCAAAGGTTTTGTTAAACAAAAGCAACTTGAGTAGCAGTAGAAAGTTTGACGTGCCACTCTCAGCCACCAAAGTGATTTTGCAACACTTTGTAGTGCTTCATGTAAACATGCCTGTGGCTTTGTTGTGATCTTCCAGAAGGGGATGAGCTGGTCGTCCCAGAGACGTCAGACAACAGCAGGAAACAGATGGTGCGCAGCATGAACAACAAGAGACGCTTCTCCTTCAGGGTGCCTGAGGAAGAGCGACTTCAGCAGAGAAGGTAGTTTACCTGCAGCGAGACGCAGCATTCTGTACACTCACTGTGAACACCAGAGGAGTTATTAGCCTTTTTCTTGGTGGATTCACGATGATTATTTTTCACTATCTTCATCAAAGTTTTCCTGACGTCAAACAAATGGTAGACTATTTACAGGTAAGGTACAATTCATGTTTCATGGAGGAGAGTACTGATGAGTGGGTGACTAAAGCCACTTTTTAGCTTCACTTAGTGCGTCCCTCTGCACTGCTGCACTCAGTCTGTTCCAGTCTCTCTTTGTTACTCTGAATGCTTTTGTGCCTGTGCTCATCTCTCTTATGTGCGTTTGTACTTTCAGAGAGATGCTGCGAGATCCAGAGATGAGGAACAAGCTAATCTCCAACCCCACCAACTTCAACCACGTGGCCCACATGGGACCAGGAGACGGAATCCAGATCCTCAAAGACCTGCCCATGGTACAGATATATATTTATGTATAATATATAGACTGACAAACACAGGCACAATAGACTTGGTAAAATAAGCACACATATACACACAGGACACAGAAACATACGCATATAAAAATTGATGCACTCAGACTGTTGAAGATGTGTGTGTTTGTAGACCTGCTTCTACAGAACCAGCATCCCCCCTTATCCTTTATCCTTTGATGTCTCCTGTAGCATGTCAACACTGAGATTTGAGCAGAAACTAACCTGAAAGGTTTAGTTGAATGACATAACGAGCCTCCTCACCCTCATATTCCTTGACCCCCTAAAGTACACTCCTCTTGCTCTTCCTGACCTGCTGTGTGTTTATGAGACCATGCATGCATGTCTGTCTGCCCAAACCTGACTGGCCAATCACACAAGAGCCACATTTGTGTTCCATTGTATGAGCATGTCGTGTTTATAACTGCACCCTCCTCACACTGTCCCCTGCACTGCACTTTGTCTGCGTGTGTGCGTGTGTGTGTATGTTTGCTCTGTTTGCGTGTTTAAACCAGAACGTCCGTGTTCAGGAGAGCCGTGCGGGCTTCAGCGGTTCAGTGAGCATCCCCTCCATCACCAAGAACCGGGCAGAGCCGGGCCGATCCATGAGCGCCAGCAGCGGACTGGGCATACGTGAGTAACAGCAGCACATCAGTCCTCTTAAGTGAACTCACTCTCAGCAAGGTGGCTTCATGTGTCCCCCACTCATCCTCTCTCTCCCTCTCTCTCTCTCATTCTCCAGGCTCGTCCTCCCAGAATGGCAGCGCTCTGCGCAGAGAGCTGTCAGGAGGAAGCTACGGATCCAAACGGCAGACCATGACCTCTCCCTCCGAGAGCTCCCTGTCCTCTGGTGGAGGCATGGACTGTGGTGATGCTCCACTCTCACAGTTTGACAGAGAGGTCAGTAAATGTGTAGAAACTGAACATACAGCTTCATGTGCGGTTGACTCACAACATTTGGTGTAAATTCCTGTATCTGTAAGAGAAGACTGAGAGTTTGGTATGTTCACCTCAACATCTAATCTTTTCTTAATTGCATACTTGAGTTTCTACTAACCGCTGGCCCAAAACAAGGCAAATCTGACGGGACCTTGGATTGTTGTGTGGCCACTTTATAGACCAGAACATGGAGTTCATGTCAACCCAACATCAGCTTTGTATGAACAAGTCCAAATGCAGATCATGATTGTTTCCTTGCCATGCGATTGTAGAAACTAGACATGAAATTATCAGATATTTTAAAAGCCGATCACATTGTTCCCCATTGAAGAACTCCTCCCTCTATCCCATCTCTCACAAACATCCCGGCCTTTGGGTGCAGGCCTCTCACCTCATCCCACCTCTCTGTCTGATTGGTCAGCTCCCTGTGATGTCAGTGCCTTAGTAGTAGTGAATGAATCAGCTCGCTGAGGCCTCTGGCCTTCTCCTCTGTCCCAGTATTAAGTGTTGCTGCTTTCCCATGATACCTGCTTTAGGTTTAGTTCAGGCTAGTTCTTGCCTCACATTACTGAAGGAAACACTGTGACAACTAATGTTTATTGTGTCCCCTTAACATTTTATACTCTTCTTTAAGACCTAACTTGAGTCAGGCAGTGGTGATGTTTTGTTAGAATCATTACCTGTGATGGTTCCTGTTGGTGAAACACAGCAGCCCTACAACATTGATTAAAAATATTTTAAATACACTGTTTGTGGAATTCCCTCACATAAATAAAATGACAAGGATCCAACAGTACAGTACAATGGCAACTTCTACCCTCATCATCCCACCCACCCTCAAACTGCCTGCCATCCTTCCTGTGGCTCCCCATCCTCATGGCCCATAAGCCTGGACGCTGTCAGCTCCATTTTTGCCCCATTCCTCGCCTCCCTTCACCCTCACCCAGCTGTGCCTCGCCCTCCCTGCCCCCACCCCAGCATGTTGTCTGTGGGCTGGGCGCTGAGTCTGAACTCTCCTCTGCAGTGGCAGGCAGTCTCACCGTCGGAGAAGACCCCCGATCTGAAAAGGGCTTTAAGGACCCTGCTTAGTAAGATGAAGGTAATGTCAACAGCTGCAACAACTGCACCAAACACACAACTGAGAGCACTGTGAATCTGAGTATGCACCCACATGCAGAACACAGTGTGTCCTTTCAGTATGTCTTAGCAAACACATTAGCATGAGGTGCATTAACAACACAAAGTCACATGTCACATGTCACATGTCAGCGAAACCTTTGGCCGCCCCACAGCCCCTCGCTGCACCATTTCAGCTCAGTCATGTCAGCAGCGTCTGATGGCTTGTCACGTCGCTCACCAGAGCATCAGCTGCACCATCAGTCTGCCCCCTCACCCGGCCTCTATCATTTTTGGTTGCTGATTAAGTGGTGCAACGCTGCCGCCCAGTCATTGTGCATACACCGCTGCCCACACAGCCAGTCACAGAGCATGTCTGCTTCCACACAGCTCCCTGACAGCCTGCCCATGTTTCGAACTACTAGACCAGAGCGACCCATGATAATAAGTAGACTGTATAGTCTGTGCTCAGGAGTCGACTAGGACCCTCAGCACATATTATGTATACTATTATATATTGTCCTTTCTGTAATGTTCAAATAAATCACCCGACAAAGTGATTGGTTATGAATTGGATTGGAGTACATCACAACAGCTGCATGGTTTGGAGTGAATTCTGACGCACATCTCCTGCTCAGATGACAATGACTGATGTGTTAATATGGAAAGGCTGAGTGCTTTTAAACACAGTGTCACACAGACAAAGATTTGTGCACAATGTAGCTGGGCAATGCTCTTCCCAATACACCAACTCTGCATAAGTTATGTATGTATGTAGTCAGTTATAAATAAGTTATAAAGAGAAAACTGCCCATCTACATTGACTTGTGAAAGGCTGTCGTGTGTGTGTGTGTATGTGTATGTATGTGTGCTGTGAGAAACAGATGGCTGTTGATTTTCCACATTTACAGTTTTTCGTGTGAATGTGTGATTTTCACTGTCATTTCACATGTAGCCATAGATGGTAGAAATGTGACAGGAGGATGGCTGCACTTATCGGCCACATGTGTTTGTGCAAGTTTAGATTGGATCCAAACAGGAGATGATTGTTTTACATTAAAGAAAACCCAGCTCAGAGTCAGTGAACTGGAAAAAGATGTATTCATACAGCACATGAGATAATTATGAACTCCCTAACCAGAGGACATTATCAGTGAAGTGGAAAGAGAATCACACACACTGTAGCTCACGTGTCCTGTGTTTGGACCAAACTCTCTCTTGTACAGACGTCTGTTTGTTTAAGAAGGAAGCAGTGGCAGGTATCATGTCTTTTTTCTGGGTTAAATTTTCTCACATAAGAGCAATGCGACACATACTGTATGTGTTGTACAGTATGAAGGTTTAACCCACACCCCCCCACCCCTGCCCTCCTCATCATCTGGCCTGACTGCATGTTTGTTTTCCTTCAGCTGATCACTTCTGGTCAATTGAGCCGTTCATCTGCTGATGATGTGGAATGTAGTGGAAGACGAGGGGGGTGGGAGCAATGTGATTCAGTCTGATCCTCCATCCCAAAGAGCACATTGAAAATGAGACTAAGAATATGTGTGTTTACCAAGAGCAGAGCACAGAGGCATCATCCCAGAGTCAGACAGGCCAGACAGAACTAGTTATTTTCATATATATAGAGTCTTAATCATTAATTCAATACCTTCAGACAGAAACTAAGTCTCCACTTTCCTGAATATGATAGATACTGTCATTTATATCATCATCTAATTTATGTACTTCTTCCCCTGTCCCTTTATTTCACTTCATCTCCAACTCCCCTTTCCTCATTTCTCTCCTCCTCCTCTCTCCTCCTCTCCTCCTGTCCTTCTTCCAGGACTCGGACTCCCCCCGTCACTCCACGGCCTCCAACAGCTCCACCTTCAGCAGCCCTCCCAGTCCAGCCTCCCCACACAAGACCAAGTCCCTGTCCCTGGAGAGCACAGACCGAATGGGCTGGGACACATGAGCCTCCGCCAGCCTCTCGCCCCGACCCCCACAACCAACCGACTGACCCACCGACCGACAGCACAGGACTCCAAACCCTCCTCCTCCTCCACCGCAGCCTCTCGCGTCCTTTCTGAGTATCCCCCCCCTCACTGCCCACAGAACTGCACGTCCTGACAAACATTTGTCCCACTTTACAGCCTCAATTTGTCTCTCATCGTACTTCCAAGATGGGGCAGAAACACTAAGAAACAGTCTGTCGTCTCTTTGAGGGAAATTCTGAGGGAGAATGAACAAAACGTAGTGGTAGCGTACGTGTGGGTGCTGATGTTTGAGGGTGCAAATGTGTGTGTGTGTGTGTGTGTGTGTATGTGTGTTTGAGAGAAGCTGTATGCGCTTGCCAGTGTGTGTGCATGTGTTTCTTCAGAAAGGGCGTACAATATAGGAATGAAAACCTCCCGTCTCAGCTCTTTTTTTGCTATCAACCGAAGCGTCGAGGCTTCACCGACACCACTCTGTCCACGGCCCCCTGATCCATTCAGAGACTCAAAAACCTCACAATGCAACACAAAAAGAAGAGGATTATTATTGAGAGAAAATGATTTGTACTTGTACATAGGACCCTTTGGGTTTTAGGGGACAATATTTTAATTTATTTATCAATCTTAGACAAGGAAAGGGAGGTTTGCTTCATGGCCTGAATCAGATGTGTGGAGTTTAAACCCCTCTTCACTTCCCTCAGTTGCTTTCTCTTTGGGTGCTGCAAAACTTTTGAATTTTGAGTGAAAAAAAAAAAGAGAGAGAGAGAGAGAAAGGAAAGCAATGATTTTTCTTTTTTTCTTGTGCTCATGATATTAAGTGCGTGACTTTATAATATTTTTTTATTTTTGACCATCAGCAAAAAGCAGCGTTAATAATGCCGGCTCCTCTGACATCACCATAGCTCCTCTGTGCTACTCTCTTCCTCATTGGTCCAGTGCGAGCGACATCATCCAGCAGCCCTGGACGAGTCCTCCCATCGTATTGTAGACGTTCCACTTTGCTGTACAACCAAACTGACCAGCTCACAGGTTCCCATCACAATAATGTACATAGGTTCAAAGTAGAGAGTAATATATGATAAGGAAAATACTATAGAGAACTACATGGGAAAGAACAAAAAAAAAAATCCTTGACTTTTATTTTCCTTTTTGTTTGTTTTGAGAGTGATTTGGGGTTGTATTCACACAAAAAGCCATTTTAAACCACTTTCCAGTTTTCTTTTTTACCAATTGATTTTAGATTTGTTTTATGTTCTATGTATGACACGCATTGTGTTTTTTCTTTTTTTTTCCCCCACTGTGTTTGCATTTGAGTAAAGAAAACTCATGTATGGATCAACACTACTGCCCGTACTGTAGAGTGAACACGTGCATTTATCACAAACCTGCTAATCACACATGTATCTACACACACACACACTGAGGTGGTGTTTTTATGCAGCAAATGCCTTGTCCTGCTCCTCCTCTGACTGTCAGAGGTGGAGCAGCTCTGATCATTTAATCAACAGTTAACATGTGTGTTTCAATTCACTGTGGTACCTGGATGGAAAGATCAGTCCTTCCGCTGAGCTTGATTTAACCAAAAATGGACAAAAGAGGGAGACTTTGTGATATTATTTTCTCTTTCTGATGACCTTTGCATATTCTGAAGAAGGTTTAGTTGATCTGTTCATTATAAAGTGACATTTGTAAGAGCTCTTGATTAAAAATAAAACACTAAAATGAGAATGTAAACACTTACAAGCTGCAAGAAAGTCAGGTTTCTGTTTCTTGATAAAGCGCAGATGAAATGACCTCAGTGCAACCTGTTGTCTGTAAAACGAACAGGGCTGGATCTCTAAACCTCCCCTCCAGGTGGTTTTTCTTTGGCAGGGTGGAAAGGCCTCTGAAAGAGCATTTCACAGTGTGGCAGCTCGTGGCTGCAGAGCAGGGCATTCACAGCCAAAAACCTGTTACCTCTGTCCATCTCCTTCAGTTTACAGACAGATTCAAAGGCATTTAACTCGAGGAATTGCTCACAGGGCAGATTGGGGTAAAACGGTAAGGGAGCAATGTGCACGGAGCTGAAAAGTGACATTAAACACTAACTATAATGTGGTATTATCTGTAAGAAGAATGCACACCCTGTTCTCTTACACTGGCCTGTTGTTGGTCTTTAGTCCTTATCAGAGGCTTTTTGAGAAACCTGTTCCTCCTCTTTAGGAACAGGTTTTATGTACAGTTCAGTGTCCTGGGTCAGAATCCTCCAGTTTTCCTGCTTGTCTCATTCATTAGAAAGGGAATCAAGTACTTTGGTGGCCATTCCTGACGATTAGCCTGTACGAAACTAAGTAGCTCTAAACAACCCATTCCATTTTTTTTTAGTATTCCGTTTTATATGAAGAGAGAGGGAGAGGTTTGGAGCTCCATGGTGCGACTAAGCTGGTTATATTCCAAACAACCACCTCTTAAAACTTTTTAAGCTAGTGAGTCTCCTTAGTTCCTGCTGGAGTTTATCTGTAGAATGTATTAGGTGGGGGTGGGAGAACTGTCTTATCCAGGTGTTTTATTATTGGCCAATATTGTACAGAAAAAAGTGATCCTAGATATCCCAGTTTAAGGAGAGGGGGAAGAGAAACTCAGGAAATGTCAGAACCAATGAATTATTTTCATTTAGATGAAAATGGGTGTGTTTGTTGGAGGTTTGTTTGCTGGATGGCTGGAGCGAGTGAGGGAGGGATGAATCTGGCTGTAGTGTACAGTAGAAGTGACCCGGGTGGAGACAGCAGGACGAAAAGGTGACGAGGACTAGAAGATGAAAAAAAAAAAAAAGATGAAACGTTTTCAGGGGTGAAGGGTGCTTTTATGGCTGAGGTGCCACAGTGGTAACATTTAAGAGAAGGAAAATCGAAAATAAAAAAATTCAAACGCCTTTGCATTTCAGTGAGGTCTTATCTACAGTACCTTCTATATTATTTTGCTCTTTCATATCATATTACACTTTGTTTTTGTTTTTTTTCTAGGATTGCTTTGTAATAATTTGTACAGTTTTGCATGTTATAGATGTAATCATTTTTGTTTTCGGTTTGTTGTTTTACTTGGACTTGCTCCTTTTTGAACGGTTTGGGCGTTTTACTGAGGATAACCCACTACAGGTGATGTAGATTCTTTTTTGCACAAAAAAAATATTTAAGGTGTAAGGTCAAAACAAAAATAATGTATGGAACTGGCTGCCACACTTATGTGGAGAACTCATTATATTAACCTGACTCCGATGTATTTCAATAAAGCGGAGGGCTGTTACAAATACAATCCCCGTGTGTTACTGTGTGGTCATTATTCGTAAATACCTTATTCTTTAAAAAACTTTATTACAAATCAACAACAAAAGTTCGGTTTTTACATCTATACACAAGTTTTGCCACTAGAGATGTTGGTCTAACATTTTACAGTAGCTATACAAGTAAGGACACATTTTCAAACAGGACAAACTACATTGAATTTGACTCTAATTTCAGGGAGCACTATCATCTATTCAAACTGTAAAGGTGTGTTCAGACAGAAAGAGAAGCCAACTGTTCCACCGCTGGACCATTTGTGATTATCGCCTCAAATGGCCTTGGTGCCAACTCTACATTAGCTGTAAGCAAACCATCAGACACATCTGTCTGTGGGAGTGTGTCCGTGTGTTCTGCTCCAGTTCTTCCTTCGTTTTTTATAAAACAGATTCATAAATGTGTCTGCTCGTGTGTTTCCATTGATTTTGTAAGTAATCACACCACCTGTAAAACTTGCTTAGCATTCTGTCTGAGCACACAGTCATAAGGCAGGAGTTTGGATTCAGCTTCTTTCATGTATTTCAGCCCTTGCAAACCACAGATCCAGATATTTTTCTTTTCATCATCACATCATTACACCGAAGCAATGAATTATCTCAATATATATAAAAAACTGCTTTTAAAATGAGACAAGGTTTTTGTAAAGTACAGGAGTCACATGTCAAGTGTTCCCAAATTTCTTTCTAATTTGTTATGTTTCGTGTGGAGTTTCAAATCAGGTGTGAATATAAATAAGTTTTTTTTTTATCAGATTATGCTACCATTTGTAATAATGGGGACTTCAGTAGCTGAAAAGGTGCAAAACAGCTGAAATCTAGCTGGTAAATCATTGAAAAAAGTACCCTGCTTCCTGAGTACTAAAAAACACAGACTAGAAGAGAAGCTTCATATGTCCATCATTCTGTTCACAGTCCTTTATACAAACGTACAGCACAAGTAGAAACAATCCAGTGCGGTCTGTCAGCGTTGGTCACATTTTGTTCTTGACTGGCTCAGTAGCGTAGGTCCAACAGTGAAGACTTGTCATTTTCCAGAGTTTTGTAAACTGGACAAAAAATCATTTTAAACTTCAGTTTTTGGGATCAGCTAGTAGGTCGAGTAAAACTGAGAGGACATTTTAAGGCATCTGTCTGACTCAGTCCTCTGAATTTGGCTGGATGTAGCCCTATATTAACAGTAAACTGGAGCATCATGTTGTGCTACAGCTGTAAGCTCAACAGGTGTGGACATCACAGTGTATCACATCACTGTGGATCCTCACACATTCTGAAACTTTCTAGAAAAAGAAAGAAAAGTCATCTTTCCTAGTTTCACTTCTACTCATCATCTTGTCACATCTTCAGAAAAAGGGGATTACAGTTTGGTTACTGTTCAGGCTGTAGCTCCGTCCTCCTCCAGGACCCTGTGGATCCCGTTTCTGGGGACACCGAGAACAGCCTGGGTGGCGCTGCTGAGGTCCCTGACGCTGCTGTGCCGAGATTGGCTCTCCAGTCTCTGGGTGGAGCCGTGGCGCGATAGGCTGTCCAGCCGATTGGTGCTGCAGTGCCTGGACTGCGTTTGGTCGTTGAGGCGGGGCATGCTTCCATAAGGCAGCCGGTCGTCCGCAGCCCGGAAACTGGAGGCTGTATATCTGGCATAAGAAGAACGGCGTCAAGAGCAGGACTTTCTGTAGATAACTGGACAAAGACGACACAGATCTGTGGACACACATGAAGGACATGAGACCCACCTGCCGTCTCGGGAACGGTGCAGACTGCCGTGGTAGCTGCTCATCTTGGAGCGTGCGCTGCGGACCGAGCCAGCTCGGCTGGTGCTGGCGCTGGGCGGTTCGTCCAACATGGCCAAGTGGGTGGAGGAGGCATGGGTGGAGGTGCCCTGGGTGGACGTGCCCCGTGACTTCCTCACGATGGGTGTGTTGGGGTCCCTGAGCAGCAGCTGGGCGAAGTCAGGCTCCTGGAGCACCTGTCGGCTCTCATTGACCATCGCGCTGCAGCAGGGGAAGGAGGAGGACAGGTAGGGAGTGGAGGAGGAGGAGGAGGAGGAGGAGGAAGAGGAGGGGAGTGGAGGCAGGGAGGGCAGGGAGAGACGCAGGAGGGTGGGGAGGGAGAGGGGGAAGGTGGTGGGGTAGTGGGTGTGGTAGAAGAGGATGGAGGAGTGCGTGGAGCAGGCGGTGGGAGAGGGGGTTAATGCTCTGAGTTTGGAGGGGAGGGGAGTGAGCGTAGAGAAGGGCCTGTGTTCACCACCAAGCCTCACACACATCTACACTCAACACACACTGAGCTGGAAACAACCCAACACTTCAAATAAAACTGATAAAATCATCAATACTGTCAGATGACTCAGCATCATTTGTCTCTGACTGACCACAGCAGATCATAAGCGTATTATAAGCACAGTGGACAGTGTTGGAGCTCCCCTGAAAGCAGGAGTAGGACAGCTGTTTGCTACGTCTCCCTATTGGTCAGTTCTTAAAGTGACAGAAATTATACACATAATATGAATATCTCCAATGAGCCTCTATGTTTCCTTTCAACATTTTTAATATAGCACATTCTTCGCATCAGACTTCATGATTTCAAGTCACAGAAGTCCAAACCTAACACAGACAGCAGTCACAAAGTGTTGAACCTGAGAGACAGCTGAGATGTGGTTGATTTATTAGCAGTGTAAAGGGAAGAAGAGGATATATATATGAGTCCTTGCTCCTATGGACAGTATGTGATCTGTATTAGCTGAGGGACTTAAACATATCCTGTGTTTGGTTTCTCACCAAATGTGAACTGTATGTATCCTTGAGGTCCTACTTAACACATTGAATGTATTTCCTTCCTATACTTGTCGACTTTTGGAAGAATTTGACAACATCTTTGTTAAATCCATGTTTGTTTGCCAGCAGTCTTCCTCTTCCTCACCTATGTTGGTGCACTGCTACATTTCTTGGTGCAGTAGCGCCAGCAACTGAAAGTCAGTGGACTGTGTGCTGCACGGTGACCTACTCTTATTAATACTGCTCCATAGTACTACAAGTAATCAAAAGCTCCACAGGATGTTGTTGTTCAGGGTGTGTATGTGAGTATGTTTTTGGTCATATATCGGGAGTGAATACTGAATCAATCTAATAGGATTCACAAAGACTTTTTTTTTTTTTTAACGTAACTTGGCTCATCAGTGGAGTCAGTTTCTCATAAATTAATTAATGGCCGTGTTGTTGATAATCACAGGTTATAAATGATTGCATTTTGTTTTTATTTTTCACAGCGTTCCAACTTTTTTGGAAGCAGGGTTGTATAGGCTTAAAATTAATTCAATTAAAATCCACTGCTCTTTAAATTTAATTATCACTACAAAGAGATGAAATGCTTTGTATTCTGCTTGAGTTAAAAATACTGGGACAAAAACTTTTAAAAAGTTTTTAAAGATAGCTTGCTACTAAAATATTTAGCATCATATATTTAAAACCAATGAGTGTAAAGCTGCGCCAGCAGAGAGAACAGACTAACAAACCACATGCTGAAACATCATCGTTGTGTATAAAGTACGTACTCTTTGCGTCTCTTGCCGTGGAAGAAGCTGGCCCACTCGAAGCAGGTCTTCTTACTGCCCACCCAGAACACAGAGGGGATTCCTACGATCAGCATCATCAGGTACTTGATCAGGAACAAGACCAGGTCAGGACGGCTGGTGTGCTCCACCTGTAAGACACACACACACACACACACACACACACACACACACAGAAGATGTGGTTATTGTTGATGTACAGATTTGTGTGTGTGATTGAGAAAGCACTGGAGGCAGAAAGAGAAACAGATCAATCACTGTGAGGGAGCGTTTAGTAGGCTTGGGAGGATGCAGAGAGACGGTCTGCAGCGGATACACCCACATACTGTATGACCTGAGGGTGGGGATGTGTATGTGAGGAAGGGAGCTCTTTCAGGGAGGACTGACTTGTGCTGGGTTTCATCCTGTTTCCAAATCCAGGTTTGACATAAAGCACTGCTAATGTCAAAGACAGAATATGCCACACCTTTATTCAGAAATATTTAAAAATACACATGTATGTACTTTGCTGTTTTTCCCCACTTTGTCTGCAGCACGTTAGTAACTAAGATCGCTGTGGAGGCTGCACTGCAGGGTGTCCGACAGTCATGCAGATAAGTCGACATCAGCATCTGGGAACGAATTAAAAGGTTCACACCTCCTGACATAGTCTGTCATTCATTCTCGGTGTGTGTGCGTATGTGTGTCTATATTGTCACTGAGAGCTTTGCTGAAGGCATAAACACCACAGTAGCTGACACACTGTCACCCGTCTGTGACATGGCAGAAAGAAGATCCTAACAGTACTGTACACTGTAAGATGAGGTTTACCAGATTTAAGGTTTCTGTTGTAGTTCATCTTTAATTAGCTGATTACCACAAATATGATCAAGGTTACTTCACTAGACAAACATATTAATTTAAAGCATTAAATGTAAAAACAATGTGAAAATAGGTTCAAATACTGTTACAGAACTATACACTTAAATTGAAAGGGGTCCTTCAGTTCAGAGTGAGGTCATTTATTTCCAGCAGTACAAGAAGTACAGAAGAAACAGAGCAGGACGACTGAGCACAGTCACCACACTGCTGCTCTCTGCCATAGCAACAACGAACCACAGAAACACTATCTCCTTCTCTCTCCCCGTCTCCCATATGTATACACACACACACACACACACACACACACGTGCATTCATGCAGTCACACACACAGATGTAGTCATGATGGCCTCATTATGAGTGGGCCGGGCGGAGAACCCCGAGGCTCAGTGATCCACCGACACGCTCATTACAGCAGAGAGATAAGAGACTGAATGAGTACGACCAACATCCTCATTACAGACTTTGTGTCATCAGTCATCAGCTGCATCCACACAGCAGCTTAAGGCTCCAAAATCAAACTCAGTGGGCAAATAGTAGCATGTAGTTTATTATGGCCTCGCCTGAGATTAGCTGATTTAGACTGAAAACAGCCTTTGTCTCTTGTTCATTTGACCAATGTTATGTAGCTTGAGTCAGTCACCAATATGACTCTGTGTGTGTGTGTGTGTGTGTGTGGAGAGAAAGGCTTGAGCATCACTCAGGAGCTGCTCAGCAGAGTGGAGGACAAGCCTCAGGGAAGGCTTTTAAGATAAATATAGTAAGGCACTTTTGAGTCTAAGCTATCTACTGATGCACGTTATTGACTTTTGAGTCTGTGTGTGTGAATGCATACTATACATGTGTGCTTTTATGGACACAGTGGGGGTGGAGTGGAAAGTTGACTCGTTGTGTGATTTTTACACCTAGAAGCATCTCTACAGCCCACTGTTGTATAGTGTATGATATCAGCACATGCAGCTTATGTCCAGATCTGTTGCAACTATGATGTGGTGCAGCTTGATCCCACTGACCCTGTCCTCTGCAGCAGAAACACACACAGACACACTGGATTATTGCACTGCTCTCTTACACAATGCAGTGAGTGTGTGACAGATTAAGAGCATGACTCTCGCATCTCACGCATCTCTTCCCACAGCTGCAGCTCTGTATCATTTCAACCATTTCTGCGACTATTTCTATAGTAAGCCAACTCTTTCAGCTCATTTTACAGGGAAGATGAGTTCATATGTGTCTGGTGCTGCAAGGACATGAAACCAAATGTCATCACCCATTTTACAGTTAGTTTAAACAGGAGCAGTTAAGTCAAGTGTCTCAGATCCAGATTAAGCAATTAACTAAAGTCAAAAAATAGCAGAGAACAATTCAAGAGTAGTTATGGCTGCTACAGAAAACTGAATCCCTGATAAGGTCCAACTTGGACTTGATAAAACAGCACACACACAACCTAACAGTCTGCACCACTGCACAACTGCAACGCCCTGCAGTCACTCTCTGCTCTACCACAATCAAAATCCACTTTGAACGTGCAAAGGTAAGAGCGGATGTGCAAAAGGTACGTTCACATGGGAGGTGATACCTGGCTGAGAGGAAGGAGGACAACAGAAACAGAGAGAGTGTTTGAATTATTAACAGCTCTATCAGATGAGATGCAGTGTGTGTGCTGTGGCTGGAGGCTACTGCAGCTCTGCAAAGCAACTCTACGCTACTGAAGAACAGCTGCATGAGAGTTATGACTGAGAGTGTGAGCGTGTCTGTGTTGGACATTGTGTTTAAATGCACACAGCATCCGGTCATATTCAGGACACAATCTCGCTCAGTATACTGCTCTCTGTATGCAAACACATCTGGCAGCTATCAGCCTTCTCCCAGCTGTTACCTCCTGCTCTGTCTCGCTGACCTGCTGCGCATCCCAGTTGCGCATTTAATAAGTGAATGATAATGAATAAATGCATCACTATCTCTATTAGTATTAGTGCCTCCAATGACTATGTATGTTGTAGTAATGAGGGTTCATCTGGGGTTTTCAGGATTATGGGATATTATGTTTGCTTACAGAAATACAAACATTTTCATATAGCAGTAATTACAAACACACCAGTATCCTGTTTACATGTGTAATAAATAATGAGTGTAATAGAATCTAAATGTGATTACAGGTCACATTTCCTATAAAACAAATTCGCAAAAAGGAGAGATTTTTACTTCATTATTATTCTGTGCATTTGTTTGAAATAGAGAGGGTAAGATCTGTCGACAGCAGCAGATGACAGTATATATGCATGCAGTCAAGCTTAGCTATTATTAGCCTACAACAAAGAAACTAAAAATATATATTTTCAGCTTACAAGTAAAAACACATTGCGTTTTGTGCCCAAAGCAGATGTCATGAAAACCTCAACATGGAGGTACCAATTTACACTGGGAATTATTATTCAAGACCAGTACAGGCTGCAAATCATGAATGATTTCTGTTAAAACACAAGTCAGGTAGGTGTATTACCTGAAAGGGGCAGGGGATGTGGTAGTCTCTACACTTCTCCTGGACCCAGGTGGTCTCCCAGATGGCTCGGTAGCTGCTCTCATAAAGGTAGCAGCCCAGGACGGCCAGCAGAGGGACCAGGTAGAGCACAGAGAACACAGCGATACGAATCATGAACTTCACCAGCTTCTCCTGGTTCTCCTTCTCCAGTGGGATCTCCATGCGGACTCGGTTTAGTGCTGCTATGCCTGCCAGGAGCAGCGCCACACCAACCTGGGATGACATGACAGAGGGGCGGGGTTACAGCCATCAACAGATCATGGGGTAAAAACTACTATTATCTATTATCTATTCGTACTGGATGTTATGCTTTCAGTATCTTTTTACACTATTTCTTGGTGTGTAAAACTCTTCCTCACCACTACGTCCAATCCCAGTGGGGCCAGGAGGAACCAACGCAGAGCTGTCAAGTTGTACAGCCCCACAAAGCAAACACCACTGACGCTGTCTCCCTCGATCTTGTTCATGGCGAGCAGGCTAACTGTGAGGACACCGGGGATGCCCCAGGCGCAGGCGTGGAACAGCAGGGCCTTCTTCTCTATTGCCTCGCTGCCCCACTTGGGAACAGCAGCCAGGAACCAGGTGATGGTCAGAATGACCCACCACACACTGCCGGCCATGGTGAAGAAATATAGCACCATGAAGAGAAGGGTGCAGGCCTGGGACAGAGAGAACAGACAGGTGGAGGATCAATATCAACGTCTGGGCAGGAGAAAGCCAGCAAAAAATACACAGTCAAGACTTTCTTACCTTATTATGGGAGCCCTGGGTCACTGTTGAAGCTCTAAACCTCCCAGGACTCGCTGCGTTACAGGCGACTTTGTCCTCCAACAGAAAGCCCAGGAAGAACACCAGGGACACCATCATGTAGCACACGGCGTAGAATATAATTGGACGCTCTGGGTAGCGGAAGCGCGACACGTCGATGAGGAAGGTCAGGAAGGTGAAGAGGGTGGCGGACAGACAGACGATGGACACCACCCCGATGAAGTAGCGGGCGAACGTCAGCTCCTCGCGTGTGAAGAACATGTTGGGACAAGGAGGGGAGCAGTCGCGGACCCCCATGAAGGAGTAGCCGAGCTCTGGGTCGATTTTGAGTTCTCTTGGACACCAGAAGCCGTAGTCGCGCTGGACGGAGACCGGGGATTCGGTTGTGTCTGAGCTGGACAGGAGGTCTACAGGACGGGGGTAGGACTCGTCGCAGTCTGGGAACCTGAGAGAAGATGATGATGATCTCAGGGTAAGTTCAGCTGTTAGGCCATTAACAACAGATACATATACATATACTGCTGATGTTCCCTTCTTGTGAGCATTTACTGTCTCGTATTCTTGGGGTATTTTTGACTTTATCAAATAGAAGAAATCTGACAGGAAATGAGGGGGGAGATAAAGGATGGTTGTTGTCAGACTAGAACCAACAATGTTACATTACTAGGTCAACATCTTAGACCACTAAGCCACCAGGATGCTCTTAATACATGTTTTTAACACAAGACTAACATTTTTTAACCCAGTCATCCAAACCTTGGCTAAAACTTTACAATGACCCATTGAGCCCAGGGTCTGCTTGTGTTCCCCTGCTTAGTGGCTCAATAACCTATACTGCTCAAATAGAAAGCTGCTGCCCCTCCCTCTCATTTCCACTGGATTAGGGACATTACGCTGTGCTTGAAACATGAAAAAAGGTTCAAGTGAGATTTTCTTTCATTCATTCATATTCATTTTTTTTTAAACTTTCTTTTCATATCTTTTGTTTATGTACTGTTAATTTTCATATACAGCCTTCTTAGTTTGTCATTAATGGGTTAGTATGTGTTAGCATGTGTATGTTATATATCAGCCAAGTGTTGTAATGTCTATTTGTTTTGTTCCTTATTGAAAATCAATTTAAAAAGAACCTTTGAAAAGAACTATTCCCTGTTTGTCTTCAAGGTTTCATTAGTGACAATGTGTGAATGTGATTTTGATTTGGTAACACTGTTGTTGGTGGTGCAGTGCCGTGTTCACCATGCCTGCGCACTGTGTTGCTGCTGATGTTTCTAATTTGATGTGTGGATCACTGATTCAATCATCTGGCTTGCAAAACTAATTTGCCCTCTGAAACAACAAAGTCTGAAATCAATTGAATTTAGCAGCCAGTTTTCAAAATCAGACAACAAAGCTTCTCATAACCATTGTATTCTTCTAAGCCTCTTCATTTCTGCGGTCATCATAATAAATGAGTTTTTACATGCTTGCTGGTCTGCGGTTGCACCGGTACTCCTCTCACAAAAGGCAAATCTGCTTAAATGACTGATTGGGGGGGAGAGGGTTGTTACTGCTGACATAAATCCAGGGGAAAGGAATTAGTGCTGTTTTACCAACCTGTTGCAGTCCATCTCCTGCGGCCAGCTGACACCAAACATGTCCATTAGTTTGTAGCAGTCGCTCTTGGCCTGCAGACAGAGGCGGCGACAGGGCATGGTCATCCGCCCGTACTCGGTACACACCGGTGCGTAGAGCGCACACAGGAACGTCCTGAGCTCTGGAGAACACTGGAGGTTCACCATCGGATGGAACGGCTGCAGGCAGAGACAGACATTAGTCAAAACTTTGGACACACTTTTCACACATTCAAGATTTACTTGAAAAAAAACCCACACCAGCACAAAATAATGAAACTCGTTTATTATACAGTTTAAGGGGTTAGAGTGTAATTCCAACTTCACGATGAAGGCCAGACACGGGAACAAAGAGATCAGTGGAGCATGTCTCTGATGGTTTCTGAAGATGAATCCATAAAAACAACTCTGGCCTCTTTCCTAATAATCCCCTCCACCCCCATGATTTTAAGCTCCCCCTTCCTCCATCTCCTTTCTGTTCCTTCCCTCCAACCTCCAGATAGGAGGACCCCAACAAGCTGGGCAACCCCCACCATACGCACACACAGGGCTGCTGCTGACAGGGCCTTTGTGTTACAGGGAGAACCACGCTGTGACTGACTGACACACTGTGCTGGTGTGCACACACTCGCACACACATAAGCCAAAGTACCAACGGAAGTATATTATTTACATGCTAACACACCCACGTACCAGCACAATAATGGTCTCACACATATAAACTGAGCCAAGAGGCTGTGTGAGTGCAGGAAGCATCTGTGGGGCATGTTGTGGGGCACACTCTCCCCCTATGCAAATGCATGGGGGGAGAGTGTGTATGTGTTTTTGTGTGTGTGAATAAGTGAGTGGGAAAGCATATATACAAATCCATGTGTCCAAGAGCCTGTGGTTACATGTATCTGCATGCATGAATTTTGCATATACCTTTGTGTTGGTGTGAGTTACAGCCACACCCAAGTCAGTCAGACACATGCTACTCGCCCTCCCCCAAAATCTAAAGACAGAGGTCTGAATGACAGACAGGGACAGGGAGGGGGAAGGGAAGGGTGAGGGGAGGACAGGCAGGGGGCAATGTGTCTCTGTGTTTGTTAGAGGGGTGGATATTAAGGAGGACTTATCACTGTGGTTTAAACAAGTTAAACAGTTTGTTCTGCTTCTTCACTGTAAATGAAATGGAGAGGGACACTGATAACTGATGCTTGTTGAAGACAGTATGTTGGGAATATCTGAAAACTGGACAAATAATACAATATTTAGCTCTCTCTATTTTTCATGACACTAAGAGAGATAATGTTGAATTAATTATGCCACATTCAAAAGCTGCTACAGAGTCTAAGGTTGAGCTGGGGTTGACTATAACACAGAAGAGTTTATACAAAAACATATGGGGCTCAGTTTACACAGATCAGTGAGTCTTTGTTCTTTTCTGACCCAGATGTAAGCATGAAAATACATCTGAGTGGCAACCCAAAAAATCTCAAGATTGGATTTTTAAAAATTGAAACAAGAAATGAAAAGGCTGATGTTATACAACTGGTGATTTCGATTGAACCTTGGATATTTGGATAGAAACATGGTTCATTCCCTTGAAGCCTACATTTAATATGTAGTACACAGTGAACATCCTTCAAAATGAAAAATGTCTGAAGATCCTTGCGTCTTGGGAACATTTTCTAGCTCAAACCGCAGCAATAAATCATTTTAGAGAACCTGTGATGCAGGATTTTGCTCAGATTCTCTCAATTGTTTCCCACCTTAACCACAATCAGATCTGAACAGACTATTGTGTTCCGACCATATGTCTACAACATCAGTACACATCCTCCTGACAGCATGTTTGTCCGCCACCCACATGTGATGTCTTTATGTAAAAAGGATTATAATGGGTGTTAGGCTTGGCCCTCAGAACACAAAGCAGCCACATCCATGCAGCTTTTGTCATTGCCTTGTTCATATCAATTTTTTTTAGCGAGATGACATTAAGCTGTTGGGGAGGAGACAGAAAGCAGTCATGAAACAGAACAAGACGGGCGTTGAGGTACTCAGACTGGTTCATCACCTCCTCTGTGAGGGATCAGGGATGGCTGGGTGATGACAAGGATTTATGTTAACATGTGGAATCCTTAAGATGAGTCTTAACTCAGCAGAGTATTTCTGCGCACTAGAAAATGCAGAGAATCAATTTAGGTGACTTACACGCCTGTCATAATCGAGATCAATCAACCGGTCGATTGAGCAATTTCTCTACAAATGGAGTCATCACGTTTCACTGAGCACCACTGTACGATGACACAGTTACACAAGCATTCGTAGCACGCTAGGAGCCACAGTTATCTATGAAGCATAAACACGGGTGCTATGAGAGTGATCCACCTTGAAATGGGTCTATTACTGCAGATGTTCACCATCAATCACACTGGACTCTATAATGTCTTCCAAAAGTGAGAGATTTCTCCAAACATTTTTAAAGATATTCAACCAAGCAGCCTTGCACCGATGTCTCAAAACTCCTCTCTAGTTAACTACTTAACTATCTTATTAGGGCGGCAAGTAAAAATTATTTTCATTATCAATTAACATGCCAGTTATTTTATTTATTTATCAATTCATTGGTTAGTCCATAAAATGTCAAAAACCAGTGAAAAAAAATCACAATTTTAAAAAGCCTAAACTGACATATTGAATATTGTCACACAATCAATCAAAAATCTTAATATATCCAGTTTAATATCATGGAGAAAATTAAGAAAACCAGCAAAGAGAAGCTAGAAACAGTAATGTTAAGACATTTAAAAAAATGACAGGATTATAAAAAAAATACTGATTAATTTTCAGCCAATTAACTAATCCATTAAAGGAATACGTAAAGGAATCCATAAAATAATCCATCAGATGAAAAAATAGTTCATAAAACATTTCATAAATACAAAACTCCTGAAAGATTTATCTGTATCGACAGCAGTTTGAAATAAATCAAAGTAGATATGTACAGTGACATACTATGAAATCTCCTATTAAGTGTGAGCAGAGATGCCAAACAAATCAAGACCTCAACACCTGAACACCTACAGAAACCCCAAACTCATCATAGGAACCACACATCACTGGACTGTGGACAGAGCTGTGATTAGTAGAATCGTGTGAATTCACTGCTATTATTAAAACATTAAAAGGGTTTGATAGAATTGATATAAAGTTACAATAATGAACTCCTCTTTAAATGAAATACTTTTAGAATATTATATTACAGCTACAGTCGGGAACAACAGGGTCAGAGAAACAGAGAGGAAGGAAACTGGAGACCGTCTCTGGAGATATAACACAGAAAAGCAGAATGTCACCCCTCCCTGCCAACGCTGGGTGCTACTGGACTGATGATCCTCCCTGTGACTCCCTTTGCTTTCTGTTCCCAGTGTGCAGTCCTGCAAAATCAATTACTTCATCAGTGGTGCCCTGTCAGCATTGGTTAACCACTCAAACATGACCTAATGGAGCTAAAGTGAGCTTGCATCTTCGCTCTTCCACTCTTTGATTCCCGCAGGCTAGTGATATGCTCCATAGAACACAATGTACTAAACTACACTACAGTACTGTACTACAAACTGAGGTGGGAAATGGTTGAATAAATATGTAGGCTACAAGGAGTGATGATCTACTGGGGAAAAAATGCCTCCTATTCATCATGCTTCCCATCTTTCTATTTTTACACTCCTCCATCATGCACCTCTCTCCTACCATTCTTACCCCTCCTCCATCTCTTCACTATCTCCATTCAGCCATTTTATTACAGTCAACCCATCACGTGAGCCGGTGTGGGCAGGACTGAAGTGGTGTTAGATGGGACATATGGCTGGTCACTGCTTTCACACACAGTCAGCAGCCCAAACAACTCCTAACACCAACATCTCGAGGCCCTGTGGAGTCTCTGCACTCTCCATGGGGATTTGATGTTAATGGCCACACTGAAAACAGCTGGTGAACCACTGGTCCGATGAATGGCCAGGGGTTTGTCATGGCGCTTTCTACCACAGAGCCAGCCGTGTAAGGAGAATCAAGCATGTAATACACAACTCTGTGGAATGGTGCAGGCCCGAGGGGGAGGAGGGTGGTGGTATGCTAATGTAATTTCAGCTTCAGTCCTGCTGCTAAAGTCATTACGTATTCATGGGAGTTTGTTAGGGGATTTTTGATCTCTGAAAATGTGGAATAATATGCCACCCTGGAAATAGCAGGCTTGCACAGAGTCAGATATGTCAGCTAGAAAAGCAGTGGATTCTGGGGGCTGCAGTGAAGGTCAACACAGCATCCACGGAGGGGGGTATATATAGTTATTAAGAACGCTGAATTTGACTGAACTGTTGACAGAAATCCAGCAGCGACCCACAATAGAAAGACATTTCTATTGTATTCAGATTCTAAATAAAATAGTGCTGTGCAAAATTATCCAAAATTTATATCACACAAATTGTAACATTGAGCCAGGAGGGATGGTGGCCAGGGTGTTTCATGAGTGAGAACTGTTTTGCGGTAGCTCTGACAACCTTAAAGGTTTGAAATACTCAAGACTAAAATCCTTACTAACTGATACATTAACAAGTACTAAATATAGCATAAGGGACAAAAATATTAGTTATCAATACATATGTCACGGGATGGGGAAGACAAAACAATAGACCTAACGCATGCACTCTGGACTTCTCTGCCGTCGCCATCCCTATTCTCAGTTTAATCAGCTGGAACTCACAACACACTTCACAATGATGGCAATTTGATGCATTTTGTTTATCATCCTGCCATGAAATAAAACTAATGATTGATTCAGTTCTAAAATTTCAATCTGTCATCAACAGTCCTTTGTCACAGCAGTTCTATTCAAGTATCTCAGTAAGCCATAAGCCAGTGTGATGGTGAGACAGCATGCACATTACCCGGACCCTGAAAATGAAGCAGCTAAATGGAATTCAGCCATGATTCACTTTATCATTTACAGTTGTGCTTCACACTGTGACATGTCAGTGAAATAGACCTACTGATGAGCTGGTGTTAAAGATACATTTTTATAGTGTACAGTGCCAGCATGCTTCTACAGCTCAGTTGTTGTAATTAATTGCATTTGCCTGGTTCCATTCCAGCAGATGTAAATCCTATTTAATTAAATGGCAAATATCAGCAGTGCTCTGAGACTGAAAGCCACTGGTCTGAGCTTAGTGTCTAGAGTAAATATTGAAATCCTTCACAAACTACAAACTCTTTCACAAACTACTACTACAGACTACTAAAACTCGAGACTATCACCTTAAATAATCATACCTCATATCATCATGCAGTCCAATGAGGTCAACATGAGTTTGTTTACTTAACATGTGATTTTGCATATTTCTGCATACTTTTTGCTGGATGAGAACCTCAAATCTCTGAGCCTTTGAAGACACAAAAAAACAGCCTTGACCTTAGTTTCACCTCCATATATCTCTGAGATTATCCTGCATGTTTTGAATCAGATTGAGATTGTCGTGATATTAAATATTAATTTGGCCTAGTTCAGTGAGGTGCATCCAAGGGGGGCTGTATGTACCTTCCTAATGCTAAAGTAATTAGTTTTTAATGAAGGCTCCAAGTCAGCTGCTAAGATGCTGGGACTGATGAATTGCTGACAAAGAGTGGCCAACTGGTCTGTGTTGATTTGCTCTTTTATAAATACCTCCCAGTCACCTCTCTTCCCATCACCCCCGCCATCCCTCCCTCCCTCAGCCCCTTCGCCTCCTGCATTTTCTCTCCCTCTCTCCCCCCTTTATCCTCCTTTCTCCTGCTGCCATTCCAATTCTCCAAATTTCCAAGCTCAGCGCCATGGCGACGAGTGATGCATCACCAGGGAGGAGGCGGAGGAGGAGGAGGAGGAAGAGGGAGGAGAGCAGGGTTCGAGGAGGTCAGGGTGCGGGGCGGAGGGGACCACCTCCCGGGAGGCAAGAAAGCCTCTGCTCCCTTTGTTAACGGCACAATTGGGACTGTTTCCTGGGCAACGGGTGAGCCCTGCGTGGGGGGAGGGGAAGGACAAAAGAGGTGGGTGAGGGGGGCTGAGAGAGCGGGTGAGAGAGGGAGAGAGAGAGAGAGGAGGGATGGGTCGACCGAGTCAGCCGTGTCATTCACCGCTAAGAAATGTTTGAAAACCTCACGGTTTGACAATGTGTAATGTCCCCGTACACACACACACATACACACACACAGAAAGGTTGTTGTGGACCAGCGACTTGCTCTCTTGATGTGCTTCTCTTTCAGTCCACTGCCAATAAACACGGTGTTGGACATTAAATAAAACAAGAGACTCTTTTATAGCCTGGGTCACGCTGGGTAGGATTTATCAGACCATGTGTGTGTGTGTGTGTGTGTGCTTAACTGGGATACATCTTTACTAGCTAACTCAATAAGCATGCTAAATGGTGTACTTTTTAGTTCACTGCAGCACATTTTAACAGACTTGCAGCCATCAGAGAGCTTTATCAGCATTTTACAGAAACTCTCTCACACACACCTCACTTCTCCTTTACAAATCCATTCACACGGCATGGGTGGAGTATCTGGGTTATTCTACACAGCAGCTGTAACATGACACAGTTTGTCTGAATGTGTTGTCAGCCTGAGACAAGAGGCTCATTTAAGGACCTGAAAGGAGGAGGAAATGAGTCTAAGTGGGAGAGAGCATATTAAAAACAGGCCATTGATTGGGCTTTGTGTCAGTGCATAGCCTTCATACAAAACAAACGTGACAAATACTATGGAAAGATGAAATCAAGACAATTGAGGAAAGGCTGCAATTGTAATGTATTACTATGGATGACAGGCCTTAAGCATTGTACAAACACAGCCAGAACAACCTGGTCATATTCTTTCATTTCCGTGATAGGGACAAAATAAGATATGTCAGGGCTTGTGTATTATTGTCACTGACCAAGACAACATTCACTTTTTTATCTTGCAACCATTAAAAATGATTTGCTGGCTTGGCTTTGGCATCACGGGAACAAATCTAATTTAATTAACATCTTCGGTTGGCCCTGACCCTCGCTTGTCCCATCTGGCCTTGAAAAAATGTTCACGCAATCCCTGTTCTCATTATTTTTACCATGACAGTCACGAGTCTCTAACCTTACTGAACATCACCTCCATCCCCCTGTCTATCCTCCTCATCACGTTATTTCTTTGTCCTGCAAAATACCTAAAAAACTACCAAATTTTAACAATTGAACAATCTTTGATTATTGCAAGATACCTGCGCTACTATGTTTTGTTCCAGAGCTCAGAAAACATTTTCAGCTGATCTCTTCTGCTAGCTGTACAATAATGCACAAGGCGGCAATGCTGATTTCAAACCACACGAAAAAATGAAAATTTGGTTTGACAATTCATTTGAAGATTGGATAATTCATTAAAGGTTTAGTATTTCATTCATTTATTATTTCAGCTCTCTGTAGCTGGATATGTAAATTCAGTGTATCTGTATTGATAGTGTGGTTTGCCGCACATTTCTCATACATCAAACGGTTATCTGTCAACACACTGAGTGCCAACCTTAGATGAAAATCAGTATCATTACACAGTAATTCTTAGAAATATTTTTTTCTCAAAAGACAAAGCAATGAGAGAATGTATAACAATATCACGGGAATTCTCTCTCCTTTCTGCTGAGAAAGAAATCCTTAAAGGATATGTAAATCCAGATATCGGAGGACTTAGTAACTACCTCCATTAAAGAAAGAGCAGTCCTGATATCTTACTGTATATAATCACTGAGTAATGAACCAAATGCCGTCTGCTTCGGATGCCAAGGACAGTTTAAACCAGCTTAATTGTTTCACTGAGATGAACCTACCCGGCTTTACATTCATCCTGTAGCTACAGTGTGCATCTATCTCTAAAGGGGAGGATTTAAGTCTGGTTCTTTTTTTCTTTTTGTAATGCCAGTCAAATCTGCCACGCTCCCACTTATCTCATGCGACTGTGGCACAGTATCATTGTGGCACAGAAATAGCCGATTCCCAGCCCTGAAGCCGCTGTCCCACTTCAGCTGCGAGGTCATTCAGCGGTCAGCGATGACTGACTGAGCGAGGATGAACACCGAAACAGAAAATCCTGTTTTTTAACCATCGCAGTGTTTGTGTTGTTCCTTGTTCAGACAGCCATAAAATGTGTATTTGTGCAACAAAGTAAAAAAAAAAAAACCTTTAAAAGCGTTCTGCTGCTGTGGTTTGCAGCACATTCTCATACACCAAAGAATTATGTGCACCACAGCGAGCACCACCTTAGATGAAATGGAAATGGTTGAACATCACTAGACGGCGAAGATAAAGCTGCAGGAAAGTATATAACGATATCATGATAAATTACACCCACTTTCCCAAAAAACAAAAACCTTGAAAAGACCTTGAAAAGCGAGACAAGAATAAAGAAATTCAGAAAGACACCACTTCAGGGGGTTTAGACAAAAACTGCAAGAACGGCAGGCGTTGGTTCTTGTCCAACTCCCAGTTTCTCCACGGTGCAAGGCATTCATCATCATTATCATGGCTATTCAGCAGACCTAATTCCCTTTAAAATCAACTGTCAATTCTCATTTGGCTGCCCTCGACATCTTATAGGCTTTGAATTCTCCCATGAACTGGATCTAGGGCGAGTTATCTGCAAAACAAGAGCCAAACAGAGGCGTAGTCTCCGTTAGTTGGAACCTATTGGGTTTCTGTGTGTTTTCCAAACCCAACGAGCATTTCTGAGCACTAAAAGAGACTTAATTGTGGATCCATGACCAATCAAAGTGAACACCGTCTCAACCACAAGTGCCTCTCTCTGTTCACTGCAACCCACACACTGCGATTGGTTGTAAAAAGCTAACCTGGCCTCAAAACAACGCAGCACCGGTCAGTAATATCTTGGCAATGAGAAAAGGATTCTACCGAAACCACATACCTGAAAATTGTAAAGACTTTTTCTTAAAATAATCCATCTAAAATCATTCTGTCAAGATCTTAAAGAAGAACATGGCCGAGAGGCTAAACCCAGAAGATGAGAGAGAATATTTCGGCAATGACAAGAAAGGACACAGCATGAGGATGAGCAGGCAGACGGAGGCAGGCATCTTTTTCAAATGTGAATCTAGCTGTGATGTGGGGGGGATGTGATGCGTTGCTGTGTGCTCCCACAGCCGGGCAGGGCATGTTCAGAGGTTACATAACCCTGGATTTTCGTGGCACACAACTCCTCCCGCCCTTCATCTCTCCATCTCTCTCTCTCTCTCTCTCTCTCGCTCGCTCAGTGCGTCTACGCTGAGTACAGCGAAGTGGAGTAGGCACAGATGGTCGGCAGGGCTCCACACATGGACCTCATAGCCGTGCCAGGCAGAGCGGGGCGGGTGTCGAAGGGTAAAAGTGATAGAAGGCCAATGGGAACATGATGCTGAGAATGGATAAAGTGAGATAAATATAGATGGGCGGACTGATACACACACACACACAGACAGGCAGATAGTTCAGCCAACAGAGCATCCAGTCTAATGTTTTGGCGCAGTTTGGCCAGTAATTGCTCGATAGATTGAGCTTGCAGAGGGATCAGCCTATATAACGGATGGGATTAACCTAACGAGGTGATGCATCTGCTCCGTGATTGTGTTTAAATGCCTAACTCGACGTTTCAAAGAGGATAACACAGCCACAACAGTCAGATGCTGTGGCTGGTAAATCTATAGATAATCTGAGCGGCAGAAACAATAAAACACTCAAATCTGAGCTTTAATCCATCAGCTGAATCAAAGTGAAACAGAGCACAGTTTGATTTCTTCACTTCCAGTCTAAGTTGACTAACTGCTCAAAAGCCTGTTATGTAAAATGGCTCTGGTGCACAACAGAGTCTCTACATGTGCTAAATCACTGCATGTCAACATGCCAGATGTGCGGCCTGAAACTATTTTAGGACAACACGCCCAGTTAAATCAGTGGCATTTAATAATGCTCTGTTCTCATGGCCCCCAGGGACAGGTATTAAAACTTAATTTTCTGCTTAATGTTTTGGTAATACACTCCCAGTCCCTGGAGCTACAGGAGCTAAATTTAAGTAGGCTAGCACTTTGATATTACTAACTCTCAGCACATAGCCAGTTAGCCGTGGTGATTGCTATGTAGGCTACTGATGTCCATGGGGCAGGCGGTGCAGCAAACACACTGAGCCACTTATCAACATGTGAGGAAGACTAATTATATCACAAACCCCTGTCCTGACCTTACAATACATACATGTAGACAGAAATACTGTCTGTGTCTCACTCTGTTTATAAATATGTGTGTGTGTCTGCAGATGTGTGTCAATTTCACTTCTGTATAGCCACAATATGTGTCACAACAGGAAAAAATAGTGAAAAGAGGAAATGCTTAGAAAAGACCAGAGGGGGGTTAAAGATAAACTCAAATTTTTCATACTGACACTTGACACTTGTGAACAAAACAGAATATGTTTTTAACCACTTTTTAAGACAATGGTGAAACGAAATGGTCAAAAATGGTCAATAAGCTAACCAGAAAGCTAAAACAGAACAAGAAATCTTTTTACTATGTCTGCCCAAAATATAAAATGATTTCTCTCAAAATTAATCATCGTAACTCCATTTTATGTGGGCATTTACCTATTTGTGTTCCCACTCAAGCTTTGCTAAAAATCAATTAAAACAATGGTAAACTGAAATTAATATCCAGCAGAAATTTGAACTTTGATCAGATATCTTTTAGTTTGACTCAATTAAAGGTTCACATCTATCAATCATTTAGTCTACGGAAAATTAAAAACCTGTGAAACATCACTGAATTTGATGTATTCAAATGTCTTGTTTTGCCCAACCAACATATATTCTATTTAAAATGATATATTTTAAATATATAAATAAACAGAGAAGAGCAGAAAATCCACACATTTTAGAAACTATGTTTTTGCTTGAAAAATTACAAAGACATTAATCCTTTTTTAAAAAATAGTTGTCGATCTTTTGTCTATGGACTAATCAATTGATTCAGTAATTGTTTCCACCCAAGAAAGAAGCAGGGCACAATGCTCGGAAAAGGTCAGCAACAAGAAGAAAAACGGAAAGGAAACTGAGAACAAAACATAGAAGGTCACAGTGTAACAAATAAGATGTAATATGCCATTTTCCATATAAACCCAAATCATTCCCAAAAGGTCCATTCTTTAGGGGGAGAATGTGGACAACTGAAACACAACTGATGTGAATGAATGTCTGAGACAATAGTGATATGAAAATTGCTCAAACCAGAAAGGACATCAATGTCTCTCCAACGTTTACCAGGCATGACTCAAATATAAAACTAAATCTCTCATAATGTGGTGTACGGCAGTTTAAAAAATACTTCAGGTAGAAGCTCAGTTGATACAGGAAATGATCAATGTGTGTCTCAAATCCGTAGCTATACACAACAACGCAACAAAATATCAATGAGCTGAAATCTATCGATATTTGTCCTTCTATTAGTTCTGTTTTTCACCTCTGATAAAAGGTTTATTCATGACCAATGTAAGATGCAAATATATTGTAATATCCTAGCATTTTCTATAGAAAATGATTTTTTTTTTTTAAAATAGTATAATAAGAGGTTTATTCTATCCAGATATTCTCTTTCTACTGAGAAGGTGTGGTGTAGCACAAAGCTGCTGTTTCTGTCCCACTATGGTCTAAATGATCTCTTACAATCCAAATGTGCTTCATAAGGTTTCTCCCTGATGACAGGGAGAAAACACTGATGCCTTATTTATTGTGGAATAAAAATATTAATATTGATTATCAGCACAAAACATCAGCAAAGATCTGCGCTCTCCCTCCGAACCTTGTTTTCAAGTAATACTAACTGCAGCTTTAAAAAGCAAAGCTTTTCACATCTTTCACATGTCAGCAGTGTACTGTACCTCCATGGCGAGGGCGGCAGTTTGCTGGTCGTAATGGTTCAGTATGTTGGGCATGAAGGTGGAGTTGTAGGGCAGCCCCTGGCACATGCGCAGGGTGATGGGCTCACAGGTGAACAGGCTGTGGCTCCCCGCCGCCGCATCCATGGGGATGGCAACGCACACCGTCAACATGGATACTGAGAGCACCCACAGGAGATCCATGACTGGTTCATACAGTAGGAGAGAGGAAAGACCCAGAGGACAGCTGCTTAGGAAGAAGGGTTGAGCATCATCAGCATCTGGCTCATTCACCAGGTGGAGGAGATCACAAGGCTTAAGGACTGTCTGGTACTCTCTTCCTCCTCTTCAGCTCACAGAGAAACAGTCTGGGTCGAGAGGCGTAATCCAGCACGGCCATGGTTGAAACTGGCTGCATCCATCACCGTGGTGATTCCGGTCAGCATCAGTGTGTCACAAGGCCTCCATCACCTGAGAGATGCTGTGGTCCTTTAAGACGCTGGTGTGACCCAGTGGCTCACACTCCTCCCTCTCCTGCCTCGACGGACAGCGAAGATGCCGTGGAGGAAATATCGATGACAGCCAAAGACGGAGATGATGTTCAGCCTACGATCTGAAAAATAAAAGCACAAAAATCTTAAATGAATATTTGGTATCAGGTCACTAGTAGCAGGTTACTCATCTCTAGTCTGTTCTGTAAATGGAAACCTTTTTAAAAATGAGAAAATGAGACTAATTACAGGCTGCAGCTGAAAAACACACAAAAGGCTGTTTCAGGAGGGTTGATAATTGCTTTTCAGGTCACTAACTGTGGTGGGTGGTTTGTGTAGATGAATGATAACATTAGCAGAATGAATCAACCGCCAATAAATCAAGCTAATGACTAAGAATAAGGGCAAAATTTGCAAATGTCCCCACTGAGGGACGAATAAAGGTTTATCTTATCTTAAAACATTCACACACAGGGCAAATATCCAAATCATTACTATATTTAAACGTACCTGAAGTGATCATAATTTGTGGTATGTCATTATTTTTGGTATTGATTGAAATTTAATGGAATTTGTTGATTGACTAATGCTACAGGTCAGACACAGTTTAAGCAATCATTTTTGCTTTTTTTTTTTTTTTTTTTTTAATTTAGCCATTTTTTCTTAAAGCAGATTGCTACATTAACATGTCAGTCCACACCCATTGAATACACCTTCCCATTCATTGACATGCAAAACACACACAATACTGTCTTCAAGCGAATGTCAAACGAGCCCAGCTGCATTATAAAGGCCGATCAGTGATTAGTGATTATTGTAAATGTTAATAATGAGTGTACCTGTGTGTCAGTGTTAACTCCTGCAGCTCCTAGCAGGGACATGAACTGAAGCTAACTAACCTGACACACCTCACCGTGGTTTGTTTGTCTCTTTCCACTGGAGCTAAAGGAAAGAAAATGGTGAAATGAAACAGACAGAAACGTCCCGCAGCGGAGACAAAAGATGACGGTTAGTTGGATGATGGTGACCCGGCAGATGGAGCCTCGGTGCCGGTGTAACGAGCTGCTGCTTCCCGACAAACACTCCGCGGCTACACGAAGCTAACCCGGTTCAATTAAAGGCAACTTTACCTGAATGTCGTGCCGATGATTCACGTGTGGAGACGAGCTCTCCGCCGCTCCTGGAGTTGGTAACAATGAGTGAATGAGTGAGTGAGTGAGTGTCCCTCCTCCCCGGCTCCTCCTGTCCTCCTCCTCTGTCCTCCTCCCCGCGGCTGTCCCTCCTCTCCTCCCCGCGTCAAGACAGCCGCGCTTTCAAAATGGCTTCCAGTCCAAACTCTACAAAATAAAAGCCGCGTCAGTGAACGCACTCAAACTCCCGACTCCGTGTGTTTATTGTGAAATATTGGATCAAAAACAGTTATATTAGTAAACCCATCTGGGAAGTTAAAGGGGGAAAAGGTCACAATTAAAATTCTGAGTGGTCATCAGATAATAAATGGGGTTGGAAAGAAAAAAGTTCTGTATACTAATTTTTAGGGATTTTCTGAAATATGAATATTCTTTGTGAAATATTTGATCATTTTGCAGTTATATATTAATAAACCTATCTGAGAAGTTAAAGGGGAGAAGTCTCTTTGCTGCAATAAAAAAGGTTATGAACCACTTATTTAATGTTTTAAAAATGTTTTCTATTTTATCAGCTCATCATGCATGATATGATTTTTATGTACAACCTCAATTTGAAAGGTAACTCTCAGGTAAATGTGGTGGTGCAATATTACTGTAGCATACAACAGAAATACTTAAGTAATGTAGGAATCCCTCAAAATTATACAGTACATTACTAAATGTACTTGTTTACATTCTATCACTGGAGATATAGTTAAAAATGTTTACTTGTGAAACTTTAATATTTCATATTACAGATATTGTAATCACAATCATCAGATAAAAACTGTCCTCTATATTCTATTCAAAAGTGAAACAAGCACAGGACTTTAAGTTGTTTGTTATTTCAAATATGAAACCTGATACACATGCTCAGTCATTGTTATTCCTGACTGCAGTTTGATGTGGTTTATGTATGCACAGAAGGCAAAGGTCATCCAATTTTAGCCAGAAAAACATGAAGCAATACTGAGCAGAAAACACTAGACTGTGTCAGTAAATCAAACATACAGAGAGGCAGTTTTATTTTTATTTTATTGCCACCTTAGTCTTAAAAATTGAGTTATTGCAGCAAAGGAAGGTTTATTTAAACATTATGCACACCAGCAGTTTTAGTTTTAAAATTTTACTAACACACATTTAAACACTAATAGGAAATAACTAAGAAGATTTAGTAGAAAAGTACTTAATTTGGAGGTCCATCTATAGAAGTATCTCCAAATTAAGTTTTTTAATAAATTACTTTTCTTTAGTATTTCTATTTATGTTACTTAATAAATCTAAATTTCAGAGGTAAATACTGTTCTTTTTACTCCTCTGTATTTAATAGTCATTCTACATGTTGTTTTACATATTAACATTATACGTATAACATATGATGATGATTTAACTACTGTGGGTATTTTAAAAAAGTAGTTAAAATAAACTCCACCTCAACCAGCTATAATAGTATAATGGTACTTAATAAAAACTGCTGCATCACTTTTGCCAAATAAAATGACGTTTGCCATGGCAGATTTTTACACACTTACTTTGAAGGCACACCGGTCAGTTTCCGGTCTTGCTCAGTGTGTGTATGTTGAACTCGACGCACCGCTCCGTCTTTCTTCACAGCAGGTTCTCTGTCCTCGCTGCGCGCTGCCGCTCATCGAGGACGAGCAGGTTTTCAATGAGAAACTTCTCAGACCGCTGGAGCGACTGTTTAGTTCCTGAGGAACAGGCCTCAAGTGTTTGATCAGCAAACCTGCAAATAATACAGAAGAAACGTTATTCCACTGAAAGATACAACAGAGCCAACGCCTACATGATGTATCCGATCAATTTATTGAGCTGAACACACACACACACACACACACGACTGCTACTACTATTGCTACTACTGCTACTACTACCACTAATAATAATAATAATAATACTGCTGCTACTATTACTACTGTGACTACTACTAATAATACTAATACTGCTACTACTACTTCTGCTACTACTAATAATAATACTAATACTGCTACTACTACTTCTGCTACTACTAATAATAATACGAATACTGTTACTACTACTTCTGCTACTACTACTAATAATAATTGAATTTTGAATACCTTCATGTCAAATATATTTAATGTTTTACTATTTACTGTAAATAAAATCATTTCAACTGTCCAAGAACTTTGGCATGTTTTATATTTAGGTTATCAACAGTGCATATGAAAATTATTATAAATCTATTATAATAATACATATTTCCAGCGTCAACATTTCAAATATCCTGAAAACATACAAGTTGGAGATGTTTTTTTTTTTGCACTATCAGTGTAGGCAGATGGTCTTTATAGCAGTTGCAGTGTCAGGCCTTCTGCACTGCATTTGTCATCATTAGAGGCAGCGACGCCTGCACACTCTTCTCTGCACACACACTCCACCTTGGTTTGCTGTGCAGCTCCCCTGCTGTGTGAGACAGGCTGTGACAGCCAGTCCATGTAAGGAGAGACTCAGCACTCACTGTTACCGTGGAAACAAGTAAACTGTGCGCAGGCAAGTGGGAAGAGGAAGAAGAAGAAGAAGAAGAGCTGGCTGTACGGACACAAAGGCCAGCAGGAGCTTGAGAGAGAGTGTTTAGAAGTTGGATTTATGTCCTTCTGATGGTGAGTTAAATACCAGAGGGGTGTGTTGTACAGTTCTGAGCAGTAATGTTGACTCTTATAACACTGCAGACTTTCACCAGGTCTTGTTTCTGGATGGAGATGATTTGTTCAAGATGATCATTTTATAAGATAATAATTATTTGTAAGACTCTATCCATTTGAAGTTATTGTTATGTAGCTTAATATTTCAAAGAGGATAAAGCCTTAAAGTGCTCAGGCTGATCCTGAAACGTGAAATAGCTCTGATGTAGTAAACAGTCTTCGAGACAACGAGACAATACTGTGAGCACACACTCAAAAATATAAAGGAACAACACCAGATATGCAAATAAAGCTTTGTTTTGTGTATTTCAGTACGTCCCCTTCGCCCAGCTGTTACTCAAAGATGCCACTTGCACCCAGGTCATCTGCCAGCTGTGCTAAGATGCAGACCACCCTGAGCACCTGGACTCCTCTGAACCACCCACAGTCCAACAGCAAGGTCACATCAACCCTTCTACTCTTAAACAATACTATCAGCCAACAACATGCTACTAATAGTCATAATATTGTTTTTTGTGTGAGTGTTGTAAAAAGTACTCTGATTCTTTACTTATGTACAAGTAGGAGTACCACCATGTAAAATAGTTAGTTACAAGTAAAAGTCCTGCATTCAAAATCCTACTTAACTTATAGGAGATAGATATTATCAGCAAAATGAATTTGAAGTATCAAAAGTAAAAGTATTCATTCTGCAGTAAAATGGCCCATGGAGTCAGTACTAACTATCCACACTACAGTAGAATCTCTACCTGTCCAGTTCTTTATTTGTCTCAACTTTTCCATGTGTAAAGAATGTTTTACAAGACAGAACTGAACTGATTTTGACGCCCTCAAAATTACACAGAACAGAACTAAATGTACTTAGTTACATTTCGCCACTGGGGATATGTTCACAAACGTTTACTTGTGAAACTCTAATGTCCCATATTACTGATATTGTAATCACAATCACGAGATAAAAACTTTCCTCTCCATGTGAAACAAGACTCGGGAGTCATCTTCGTCTTGCCCGATACACATGTTCAGTCATTGCTATTCATAACTACGCTTTAATGTGATGACCAACCCTTGTCACCGCTCTCTTCTGTCTCAGGTGTTTGAAGAGAGGCAAAACCTTCTGGCAAAGTGGGTAAGTGCAAAGCAGATGAACAGAGACACACTGAAGGCACCGATGGTTCTTTTACTGTGCAGCAGCTCAGTGTGAGCTCTGCCTCAAACAGTGCATGTCAAAGGATTCAGTTCTGTTCTTTCATCTCTTTGTCAGTTTGACAGGTGGTCTGACAGCCAGAGGAGGGCCGTGCTGCAGGACTTTGTGCTGAGCTGTTCTGTGGAGCAGCTGATGTTCCTGAGCCACAGTGTGAGCAGACGGCTCCCCCTGCAGGCCGCAGACTTCACCTGCCTGCTGCCCAGAGCCCTCTGCCTCTACCTCTTCTCTTTCCTGGACCCACGCAGCCTCTGTCGATGTGCCCGGGTACACACACTGAACAAACTAATATATATATATATATACATAATTTTAAATTACATTTATAATAATATAATATATAAAAATGTACAACCCTGATTCTAAAAAAGTTGTGACACTGTGTAAAACATAAATAGAATGATCATTTGCTAATCTTTTTTTTGACATATGCTCAATAGAAAAAAGTACAAAGACAATATTTTGACCTCATCAACTGTAAATAGCTGCTTATTCTGAATCTGATGGCAGCAACATGTTTCAAACAAGTTGGGACAGGAGCAACAAAAGACTGTGAAAGTTGTGGACTGATCCAAAAACACCTGTTTGGATCATTCCACAGGAAAACAGGTTCATTGGTAACAGGTGATAGTATCATGATTGGGTATGAAAGGTTCATCCTGGAAAGACTCACAAGCAAGGATGGAGAGAGGTTCAACACTTTGTCAAACACATGGTTGTAGAAAAGATATTACCACATGGGCTTGGGAACACCTCTTAAAACTGTTGTCAGTAAACACAGTTCATTTGAAAATGATTGCATTCTGTTTTTATGAATTATGTTTTACACAGCGTCCCAACTTTTTTAGAATCTGGGTTATATGTAGGTGTGTTAACATGGATGACTCAACCATTACCAGCTGAGGATTCTGGTTTACTCACTCTGGGGTTTGTTTTTAATCCCCTGTTGGCAGGTGAGCTGGCACTGGAAAAGCATAGTGGAACTGGACCAGCTGTGGATGCCAAAGTGTGTGAGGCTCGGCTGGTGCATCAACTTTACCCCCACACCCTTTGAGCAGGGCGTCTGGAAGAGACACTACATCCAGACTGTGCAGGAGCTGCGACTCACCTTGCTGCAGGTCTAGAGATCACATCCAGGATTAGCTCAGTGGTCTAACATGATTCAGTTCTCATGATTTTATTCTGAAATGTGCAGTACTATAGCTCATAACAAAATGTTAGGCAGCAGAAATTGATACGACAGGAAAATCAAAATGCAGTGATGAAACATTTACAAAAAGTCTGTTGTCCACCTCCAGACTGCCTCATCCCAGCAGCAGCGTGTGGTTCCTCATGTATCAGCCGTCAGCAGCAGACATGAAGACCAGTCAGAACCGGTCTTCCTCAGGGAGGAGCGGCCAGCTTCCGGCACACTGCTACTCGGAAACATCTCCAGGAAGAAGCAACAGACTACACAGCCACCTTGGAGAGATTCTGACAGACATCCTAAAGACATGTTACGCTTCAACTACTTGGACAACCTGGATCCAACTGAACAGGCCGTCAAAGTGTAAGACTGCAGGGAACATGAGGAGAGAAGAGCAGTTTCAAACAGGTTAAACATTATTAATAGGACATGATGAGGAACATTTATGGACATTCCAATAGCAGCCAGAGAACTGAATATTTAGATATTCAGATGCCGAGCTCGGTCTATAGTCTACATTTAATATGTCATCTAACAGTCGTAGAAAATAACAAATGTAGAACTGAATTTGACGCGTCTTGGTAAGAAAAGCACAGTTTTGAGAATTGGTGACACAAACAACAAAGGTTTCCATTTTCAAAACAGCAAAACAGCACTTCACACAATCATCATAATTACATCCTGGCGTCTGAAAGGAAAACGCTGCGACAAAAACAGCCTGGTGGAGCCTCACATTGCCTCAAATTGTTTCTATATTGTTCTGATGGAGAAGGAGGAGAAATGCTATGATATGGTGCTGGCATAGATGTTCCCACCTTACATTTAAATAACCCTCCATTGCGGCTGCATTTCTTCTCACTTTGCTTTCATTTTTGCAGCAAACAGCAGCTAAACAACATTTTTACACATGACTCCAGAATGATGATGGAGTCAAAACTTTTGTACCTCTGTGTGTTATCACGCAGAGAATGAGCGAGCACAAGAGAAACAGATTTCTCTTCATTAGTTATTGTGACTCTCATTTTAAAATCAAGGATGTCACAAGCAAGGATGGAGAGAGGTTCAACACTTTGTCAAACACATGATCGTATAAAGGAGATTAATACATGGGCTCAGGAACTTTCTAAATCATGGTTTGTTTGCAAATGATTGCATTCTGTTTTTATTGATGCTTTACACAGCATCCCAGCTTTTTTGGAATCCAGGTTGTAGTAAAGATAACATGATCAGATAAGACTTTTTTTTTTTTTTTTTTATCCCTGAGAGGAAATCCTCATGTCACAGTAGCACAGAGATAAGCTGAGAAGGAAGAGGACACAGAACTTTTTGAATGTAATAAATTTTACATTATACATTACAATAACTTAGACTATGTAAGTGTTGAGCACTTATTGGGAGGTCCAGCAGTGCAGCTCCGATGAGACCATAATGTGTGAACTATATATAGTATAGGCACAGGTATAAATAATAAGAACAATACAGATATAATAATATATAATCTTTCATATATCCACACTGCAGGCAGATGAGAATCAGAGCCTCCACCTGCCACAGTAACACGTTGAAGCCAGACGACGGGAGCAAGAAAACACTGTCTGAGAAGAATTACAAACTACGCAAAGCCAAATCGCTGGTAAACCGCTCTCCATTCATCATCACCGCCATAACCCCGCTGTGACTGTGACCTCCTTGTCTGAATCAAAGGGAGACGATAAACGGGGAGGCATCTCTGGAGACTGTGCAACCAGCAGGCATCATGCATTATGGAGCAGCGTTTACACAGAAATGCATGTTAATGATGAGCTCCTCAGAGGGGGAGGTGATGGGGGGGCAGCCAAATGATGCTGATGGTGGGGTTTGGGGGGTGAGATAGAGGACACTGTGGCATTTATTATTCAGGCTTTGGTGAAATCATCCCCAATTTATTTTACTACCTTTATACAGGAACTAATGTGAAATATGGCATCATACACTTAGAATCATGTTGAATTTATTATATTGTCAAGTGTTTGGCACTCAAGGCAACTGTGAACTTTCTCTTCCTTCAGATGTTCCTCAACTCCAACTGCAGACCCCAACATCCTCCTCCTCCTCCTCATCATCATCATGACACCCAACCTCAACCCTGTTGCAGTCATGACCATCCCATCACCAAGGAGGCCATCCAGAGGATGCTGCGTCTGCCCCAGTGGAATGCTGGGATCCGTCCGTGGCCCGTGAGGTCGGCGGTGCCCCAGCTGAGTGTGGAGGCCCTCAGGGCGTCCCAGCGCTCCCACCGAAGTGCTCCCAGTAAGTAATCCCAGCTCCTCCGCTCCTCTGGGCTTCTGGGCTGAATATGATGTAACCACACAGCAAGAAATGTTTTCAGGACTAATTCTGGTTTTAAAATGACTGATTCTGCAAGAAAGTCACAGACTGTGAGAAGTTTGTGACCCTATTAGAAATGTTTTATTTCGTGTTACTAAGTACCGAGTGGAGTGATATGATTCATTCTGAACGTTTCGTTTTTGAAGTTATTGTAAGCGGAACATCAGAACATTTTAATGCTTTTCTCTCAACTAGTGTATCTGCATTGGGGTGAACTGTTAGTGGTAAAAAAAAAAAAGGCTGAAAACATCAATGATTAGATTAAAGTTGATAGCACAGCACTAGCACTGAGACAATGAAATGAAATGAGTAATGTACATGTGTAGACATATAAATAAGAGTGAGGAGCATATGTGAAGATGTTAAGATGAATACAGTATGAACATTATTAACTGTTTTAATCCTAGTAGTAGACATTATATACAGAATAAAGTGCTAGATATGTGTATACACCACAGGAAAGCTATACAGTATAGACAGCAGTATCAATATGAATACACTATAAGGCAGATCTGTGGTCTTGTGTATCATCAGCATGTTGTGGGGCATGTTTGCATCATCACCAGCTGAAATGTTCATTATGTTTAATGATATCTGTTCCTTTTGCGCTGCAGCACAAATAACAAATCATCTTCACTGGTGCCTTCACTGGACACACTTTTCCATTGCAGACATTTTGATGTCAAAGCAGGAAAAGTCTGGGTGTTGTCAATTAATGTGACGCCTGTGCTTGTCCTGCTTTGACAAGACTTTGCTGTTAAAAGTGTAGCTTGTTTAAAATATGAATGGAAACTGCAAACTGAAGTATTTGCTAATGATGGCACTCTTAATAATACATCTTAGTGTTGGATATGACATCTTTCGCAAGCAGAAAATAGGAGTGTTTTAGTTCTTGAATTTTAAGGATGATTATTTGTCTGAACTGCCTGACTGAAGTTAAATTGGTCTACAGGTCTGAACAGACCTTTATTCATTATTTAATTCACTCAATTTCCATTATTACTGTGGTGTGAGATTTGTTTTTATGGGCTCAAAAATTATGTGTCAACATGCTGTTCACAGTGTCATCTATGGATTATAATGCAGTAAGGGGAATATGTTGCAACCATCTATACAAACTACCCAAAGTCACAGCAGCTGTTGTGAACTATCACCACTGTTGGAACATGGTTGGAACACAAACAGATGTGTCACAAAATATGAAAAAAAAAATCTGACATGATGATTTTGTTTAGAAGAGGAAACATCAATAATGAAGTGAATATTTCTATCAAACGCCAGGTACACCACTGTTTGAGGTTCTGCCCAGGACTGTGCCTGCTTCACACTAACATGATACGGAGTGAAGCACACCACCCCCATGTGGACAATGTCAGAATTACAGCTTCAGGACAAGATTCAGGCCCACATCCCTTTAATACATTTTGCACATGTAATGCATTCCACAGCTGCAATAAGTGGCACTGGATGGAGATAAGAAGAGACATGGTGTGAAAAGCGGTGCAGAAATGACTAAAGGTCGAAATCATTTATAATTTCAAAGACCTTAAACCGACCTGAGCTTTATACTTGAAATAAAAAGCCACTGAAAAAAAAAAGGAAACAGATGGTTTTTTTTTTTCCACCACTCAGTCCTGCTGATAGAAATATGCCAAGGAAAGTAGCAATGTGCCAGCAAAAGGCAGCGACAATGAACATAAACATTATAAACAATATGAACACAAGCTTAGAAGAAAACTCCACTGGGCACATTTAAGTTTTAGAATACATAAACTATGAGCATCAACATAACAGAGTTCATTGACTTTAAGCTAGTACTACGTGTGTAACCATAAATAAAAAGCCGAAGGAAACATACATCTGTATAAGAAATGTACCACCTTTATTATCCAATCCACACATCCCATTCAATATGCAATACAAAGCCAAAGCAATTTATATAAACAGGGAGTCTGAACTCCAAAAATATTAAACAATAACTGTCAGTTTAAGACAAAAAAGAACAAACTGATTTTGTCTCAGTATTCAAAACAACACCTTGGATTCAACACACAGTAGCATATCTTGGGCAAAGAGGGAAGCTTTTGTGTACATCAATCATGACAGAAGATTTTTTTTTTTTTAAAGCCACTTCAGTCAGATATGAAATATCCGTATCATATGTACACCTCGCTCCAAGTCTCGTCCATGCAGTTTTCACTCATTGCATATAAAACATCGCATTCAAAGTATGGCTCACACACACGTATATATTACTAAATACAAGAGGATCAAAAAATAAACAACAGACTTATTGTAAGGTAGATACCTGACATGTTAATTTAACGTTAATTAACTGAATGTTAACGTGTTAATGTGTATGACTCATTTTATATATGGCTTATGGATGAAATAAAAGTAAACTCAATTGACTTTATGGATTTCACAGGCTAAGTCTTTAAGGCAATGTTGTGCTCCATATTGTAAAATCAGAGAGGTGATGACGGTGTGTTGTAGACAAGCCATACTGTTACTATTGTAAAATGTTCTCAATATGCTCAAATTCTGCTCAATCATTCCTCTGGGAAAGTGGAAGTAGAAGGTTTTACAACAGTCATACGTGTTTTAACAATTGATCCAAGTATTTATTAGTTGCTTCCTTTAATACACACTCTCTTATGCATTGGCCTTCGGAGCTTACAGTAAAAATGAGCCACAACTGAACTTAAAATGGTGTCACATCAGTCACAGGTGATGAGATTGTCAGACCTTGTGAGCAGGTTAGTTTGACTATGTAAGAAGCTGATGCTGCTGCACACTGAAGGAACTGAACAACAATCAGGAATATCGATGTTGTGATGAGAATGAGGGATGATATCAGTGACACAGGACAGATTCTCCTATTGTCTATGATCAGTGACAATGATCACAAGAGGTGAAGGTAAAGAGACAAGTTTGGAAAGTCATTAACTCTTACGTCAGTAGTCCATTTTAAGGCAAATTTTGGAGTATACGTTATTTCAAACTGTCATTTCTGAGGCTATGAAATGATCTTGTTTTAAACATGTTGAGTAATATCAAAATTCATATTTAAAAAGTTAACCTGATCATATTGGTCTCAACACTGGAGATAAGGTGAATTATTCCTTGAACCCATGTGGGAATACATCCAGATTTTTTTTAAAAAAAAGAATGGAAACCTTTAAAGAAAGATTTTTTAAAAAAAGCTTTCCTTTAAAAAGCGTGTTCAGTTAAGAAGCAGTCATTTATTCAGATTTCATCTGGATTTTTGGCCTTCTAGAAAAAAACACATTTTCTGTTCCATAAAAAAGCCACACAAAGTCACTTAAAACATGGCAAAATATGCAACTATCATTCAGAGCATTGCCACAAAACAATGAAATAAAGCATTCAGTGGGTTGATTTTTGATTTCATGTTTCATTATCTCGGCCTTTTCATTCAGCAAAACCTCGACGTTTAAGCACACTTTGACATACTGGATGTTACTGGATGTGCAAAGTAGGTTTTATGTTCACAGTGGATTTATTTTAACAGTTGCACAAGGTTGGAGTCTGAAAAAATACAACAGAAAACACCCCAATGCTTTTAGCAATACGTACATCAAACCAATCCAACCCTTACCTGCTTTCAATATTCAGCCCTTCACTTCAACAAAAACGTCCATCTTAACATTGATTGATTTCATATTCTGTCATTAAATCTCAAGTGAAAACACAGAAACAACTTCACTTGTTTGTTGAATTTTCACTGTGATATAATTGTGAACCTGTGTCAGACACAACAACACAAATTGAATTGGACTAAAACCAGTACACTAAACTAATTCCATTGTCAAATAAAAGATTGAAAAGATTCAATAAAGGACATTTTTATGCTGCCTTGTTGATTTCATGTCGAAGTGCTGCTTGCAAAGCTCAGTTATATAAGGCTGATAGGTATCCATCACTTGTGCTTTGACAGCTGTTAACAGTAGAGGCAATTCATGTGATGCTTTCAGACTTTTTTGCAAAGTACAAGAAGAAGAAGAAGGTAGATGTTCTGCAGGTTTCAATAGCTTGGAGGGAATGACTATGCAAATACACACAAGTATTAACATCGAGTCTTTTTAAATAATGTAAACATATACATCTTATTGAGGTCAGAGCATTGATCCTCTTCATATCTATTTATATAAAAAAAAGGACAAACATTACTGGAGCATCGTCCGGATGTTCTTCGGAGTGGACTCGTCGTTCAGGTGTTTTGTGGTGAATCTGAGAAGAAATAAACATTAAAGTGCTTTAGTGGGATGAAAAGTTTGTGACAATCTGTAATGTCTCAAAAGTTTGACAAAAAATATAGAAAAAAGTCTGTGCATCAGTGTTTTCCTCGGAATTAGAACCCAGGCTGATTTTCTTTAAGGTAGAGGAATATATGTGAAAATACAACATTCACTTTCTATAACTTCCAGGGGCAGAATGAATGAATAAAATATGTTTCTCAGACGAGTGGAGAATATGGACTAATCCTGGTTTCTAATGAAAGTCTACCAGTGGCAAACCATCACAAATACTCCTTCACAACCCAAAGATCTGTGAATGTAACCTACTTGAGGGCATTCAGGAGGCCTTCTACGTTGTCTGCCGGCTGGTCCTTCAGGACTTTTATGCAGCCTTTCATCTGTGGAGAAATGAACAGAGTGTGAATGAGAGTGCAGTAACACAAGAGCTGCATGACAAAACAGCTCCACAGTGACGCCGTTACATAATTTGTGCAGCCTAAATCATGTACAGATGTGCGTGAGTGTGCGTGTGTGTGTGTCTTACGTCTATCTTGGAGGACTTGTTGAAGGCGCCGTTGGGGTGGACGTGGTCATAAAGAATGATGACTCCGACCATGACCCTCATGCAAAACAAGAGCGTGTCCTCGCTGCTGAAACGACTTGAATATTCCCTAAACGCAGAGAGAGAGAGAGAACAGGATTAGGAAAGGGAAGAATCATGAAAGGAGAAGGATGATGATGATGATGATGAACTCTATGTGAGGAAGTAAGTGCCTAAAATGAGAGTAACTGACACTTTCAGTATGTTATTTGTTGGTGAGAGTGACTGAGCTGTGTCCTGTATACCATGTACCCATCAGGGTTTCCACACTAAAATGGGCATCAGATTCAAGAGCTTTTCACTGACTCAACTTGTCATGCTAAAGTAAGTCTCTTTACTGTCCATCTTATTGCTTAAAATCTATCAAGCAAGAAAACATTGTAAAATAATTTAACAGCTGTTGTATCAACACAAATCTCTGCCACAGGATGTGAAGAGACTGAGAAAAGTGGAAATAATAAAAGCTGGTTTTTATATTCGTTTTCTTTTCAAAAACCTCCAAGGACTCAGTTTGAATGTACAATCTATTAAGGACTTGTGAGTCCTGTGTGTGTGTGTGTGTGTGTGTGTGTGTGTGTGTGTGTGTGCGCGTGCAGAAAAGCGTCATGACTCACGGTGTCTCAAGCATGACTTTACAGACGCTGGCCATGGTGCTGAGACAGTCTGTTGTGTTCTCCAGTGGAAGAGTCTTGTTCTACAGAAGACACAGAAAACAATGACAGTTTATCGTTTACATAATTGATTGTATAATAAGTAAGTGTTGAAGCGTGATGATGTGCACAAAACAGGAAATAAGAAAAATGGAATAAAAGTGTGAATCACTTTCAAAGTGACACTCGGGTGTTTCTGTAGGTTTCAACAAGTTAAACGTAAGACTTTTTCCATTTAACTTGACTGTCCCTAGTTTGAGTGTTTTCTTGCACAAGGTGCAGTGGGCTTCAGTTTGTTATTTTCAAGTTTCAACCAAAAACTAAACGTGCCGCTCCCGGGCCAGATCTCTTTGAACTTGCACTGACTCATATTAGATGGAAGAAATGTTAACAGACACAATTTTAACTTATTACTTCCAGGAGTAGCTTTTTTTTGACGCCACCTTAGCCCACACACCACATCACGACAAACTAGCTGTGTACTATAATAAATTCTGACCGGGTTGCACTGTTATCATTAGTGTATCATTAGTATCATTAATATTTTCACATTAATATCTTTATAATTTAGCTTTGTCATCCAAATATGCAGAGTGCAATACAACTGAAAGGGCTGAGTTAGAGCATGTTGACCAAAGATGCAACAAATACTTCTCTGACATGATAAAGTGTGATTGGGATTTGAAGTTAGAAAACAATGACTGTGTGGTTAGTTTGTCATGTTGACAGTTGGAAAACCGTGATGTAGTGTAAGCATTCTTACCTCAGTCACAAAGTTTGTGGTGGCGTTGCTGAGTGTTTTCAGCATGGGTGTGGCTTCGGCATAGAACAGAGACATCCTGTTGGCCATCTCATTGTTGACTTCATTCTCAATCTCCAACTGTGGGTGCAGAATCAAACAGATAAACAAACAAGAGCTGTCAGTGTAGGAGGGTTAATCTTTTTCCAGACCTGCTTTTTCCATTTTTTCAATGCACCTACATCTCATATTTATTGCAGAGAGCAGCATCCAAACACTGCTACAATACTGCAGTACTCTGATGATGTTTGGCCCATTTCTGTCCTCTGATGTCACATAAAAAAACTCATCAAAACACAGTGGACACAGTCATCTTTTGTGTCATTCTAAGATTCTTTTCTGTTTTAGACTCAGAAAGATACCAAATATATAATATTGAAATATCAAAGACTGCTATAAGATATAAATATGTGGACTTGAGAACCCCAGGAACAAAACAGCTGTCACCCTAGTGCCAAATAATGTAGATCTAAACCAATATAAAGAACTTCTGGACAACTCACGTTCATGTTGTTTATCCGGTTTCGACTGATGGTTCTTCTGTAGTAGCTGAAGTCATTTTGGATGGCAGGAATTCTCATCTGAATGAAAATGAGGGAATGAAAACTACATTCAGCCACCACTTGAAAATAAGCAACATTATTATTTCATATAAGGAAGAAACTGAAACTGTATGTGTGTGTGTGTTACTGAGTTGAATGTCTCGGTGCTTGCAGCAGACCTTGAGCTCATCAAAGCGCAGAGTGAAGTGGAGGATCTCGGCGAACTGTTTGGCCAGCGCCTGCTCCCTCTCCAGGTGCTGAGTGGGCGTGAAGGGCGGACATGTCAGGCACTCCAGCAAACTCTGCAGGGCCTCCTCTACGCGCACAAACACAGACATGCAAGAGGTAAGCTGCTGTGTCAAGTCCCTGCTCCACCCAAAAACCACTTTCAGTCCCACTTCAGAATTTATTTGGACAGAAAAGAAGCAGCAACCTGAAGAGAGCATTTTGTACTAATTTTGCCTGGACATGAGTTTCTCATAGTTCCTTCTAACAGACTTTTAATACAATTTAACTTCCTTTTTAAAATATCCTGCTTAGAAATAGGCAAGCTGACAGATGTTTCTTCTCTGAAGCTTGTCTGTACAAACTCAATTTTCGGTCCAGTATATTATTCACTTCATTTCTGCATATAAGGTGCATTTTCTGGTACCTTGGATAACTTGTTTTTGAAATTAATAATCCAAGTTACAAGACTTATTGTTACATGAAAATATTAAGAGTTACAAAAAATTTTAAAAAATGATTAACCACAGTGATGGAAGTCACTACTTTACCTGTATTTAACAAGGAAAGTGACTTAATAAGATTAAGAAAAAAGCTTTGACTATGATGTGACCTATTCAAAAAAGAAAGTATCCCTGCCACTGGAAATAAGCTAAGGCGATGCATTTTGTCCAACACTGTGACCACACCTAGTCTGAGAGAGAAACTGTAGAACTTCTTGAGTTTGATGACCAGCGGACAAACTGAGTTCCAGGCTCGCTCCTGCTGCATTAAGTCGTTGGGGTTTTGAATTGCCTGGAAAGAACAAAATTAAAAAACAGCATGAGAAAACCATCCATAATTAGAGGCACAATGATCATCAATATCAAGCACCAGTATGTGTGTGTATATATTTCTTACATCTCTGATCTCCTGGCCTGCTCCTTTGTACGCCTGCAGGCCAGACAGGATGCTCTCAGAGTCCTGGAGGACTGAGTTCACCTGGTTCCACACCTCACGCTCCCCGTCTGTCGGCTGTGCATCTAACACACAAACACGCAGAACAGATGCACAAATGTGTACACATATACACATGCAGACACGCACACACACACACACACACACACACACACACACACACACACACACACACACACACAAGGACAATAGTTAGATAAGCTACTGCAGCAGTCAATGTCAAACACATTTCAGGACTGATATTCCTTGCCTTTTCACACCAAGAATCAATTTGCAAGTGATTTGTAGTTTAACTTTGATTTAACTTTGCCCAAATTTTACACTCTTACTTGATGTGAAAGGGCTTTAACTAATTTAATGGAATAATAATGACAGTGTTTTAAATCAGCGGGGCATGTGTACTGAATGTTTCTGGCACTAAGTTTCTAGAATTAGAACTCTTTTTTTGGAAGATGAGAACAAAAACATTCAGCACAATAAACTGTGTTTGGGTCAAAGCTAAAAGCATTATTTCACTTCAGTAAACATTCACATATGAGTCCATCAACAGTCAGTCACCAAAACTTGCTGCCGTGGGCATCCAGTGTGAGGTCTTTAATTTGAAATGCAAACCCCAAATGGTGATAAGCAGTGATGAGACTGAATTGACTATAAAACAATGAAAGCATTCTACTGTAGACCGAACGGCTCCTCACGCATCATCAAGTATCCATAATGTATCTTAACCTCTGTAACTGAATACACTGCATCCTGACTTAAGCCTAAAGGAGTCTTGTTTCTCTGTTAACACAAAAGTTAAACAAATAAAAAGAAATCTTTATTCTGGTTATATTTCAAGGCAGCACTAAACCGTGGATGGCAAAATGTTTGGAGATTGATTGTAAAAGAACGAGTATATAGGTACAGTATGAGCTGAAAAAATATACTACAGTGTTCTACTACAGTGAAATATGCTTCATTGTTTCTGCAGGGCTGTCTAACCCAAAGCAGGCTGGAGCGAGCTCTTGGATAGACATGGAGCTACAGTAGAATTTGGTTAATGACACATGTGCAAAAAAGGTTTAAAAATCTCAGTTCATTGTATTTTACTGCATAAGATTGAATTAATTGCATTATATGCATTTTTTTGTAAAGTAGCTGAGATAAACTGTTCTACTGCACTCAGTCACACCTGCAACCTATAGACAAGCGGACTCTTTTGTTGAATATTTCCTGCATGGTCTCAATAAGGACATCAATTATTTGCATTGTTCTACATTAGCTTGGTTTGTTTCAGTGTTCAGGATATATTATGAAACCATGGGAGCCAATGTAAAATGTAACAAACAAGCAGATGACTTCTACAGGAAACTGAAGAGTCTTAAGTTTTGGCTATCGTGGCCACAGAGAGAAGAGCAGCACTAAATATAGAGCATAAGTGACATTAAAACTGTGTCTGGGGTCTGTTTTGCATTTCAAAACCCTTCCACTCCCATCATTTCCTCTTTGCTGAATAAAAAAAGCCTGGGGTTGGCTACATTGTGTGAGTGGCTGAAATGCCACTCTGGAGGCGTATTGTGTTTTTTTTTTCTGCAGGAGGTTTTAGAAAAAGGACAAAGCAGATTAATTTGTCATGTTAGAAATGAGCCAATTTGTCGATTTTATGCGAACATTAGAAGGCAGAGCAGTGATGTTGCTGATTTAATGTTTTACTGCAGTGATGGAAAGTTTTCTATCTTTACAGCATTCATGTATTGAACTAATGCTGATTATATAATAATATACAACAACAGATGACAGGATTGTGTAGGAAGAGAAACAAGACCCATATAATGCACCTGATAATGTCTAATTAGCGTATGCCACATACATATATGTATCAAATGTGTCTTATTTTAAGTGCACATACAAGGGACAAACATGCAAACAAGTTAGTAAAAGGAGACAGCAAAGGTCAAGGGTCAGCTCCATTCTTCTTCAGCTTGGCATGGACTGAATGGATTTTTTAATAACATACTGAAATCAATCATGAATTCTAATAAATTCAAAGGGGGGAGGTTGACAATACAATAGTTGAATAGGCTGACCCCTGACCAGTCAGAGCAGCTAAATAGACGTTAAAGGAAAAATGAGTTAGGAATTTTTTTTGGGATGGGGTGGGATTGGGGGGTCCTAGCAGAAAGACAGGCATAAGCTGTGCTCACTTTCAAAGTCAAGGAAAAAGTTTGGCCCCTGTTCAAGCTCTGTGCAAGTGAGCACTTTTAACAGATTCCCCATTTGGTTTCTGCAAGAGAGAAAAGAGAAAGAGAAAGGAAGAAAAGTATGTGTGATGTTAAAAAGTCATCAATAAGTTATTAAGCAGATCAGAGCTGAAAGAACAGAAGGTGAAGCCTGAGTGAAGGAGCGGAAAAGCAAAGGAAAAAGAGAGGAGCATAAGCAGACTCCTTCAGGGCTTCGTCATCAGGAGCAGAGACCTGCTGACAGAAAGGAAACAGCTGAGCTGGTTACACCCCCTCTTCCCCACATCTCTTTCTCCATCAATATTTTCTCCCTTTGTTCCACTCCACTGCCAGACTTACTTTCAAAGTCCAGGAAAAAGTGTGGATAGTTTTCTATTTCCCTTGTTAGGACTTTTAGCAGGTTACCCATTCCAGCAAACCTGATGGTCAAAAATACAGTCATGAAAAACAGACATAAAAAAAAACATGTATACATATAATTTCATACAAAATACATTCACATGTGAAGTAACTGTGTAACAGACATATTGATGATAAAGCAAGTTGAAAATATGTTCATTACCAAAGTATGTTTTCTATCCAGCAGATGTAGTAACACTTAATATTCCAGCCCGGTTAAATGGTGACAATCTGGGTGGTAGGTGGGTGTGACCCTCTTTGCAGACATTTGCAGCAAAGCAAACTGCAAGCCAAAGCATTCAACTGTCACGAAAGTCTTTACTACCATTTTTTTTTGTTTCTTAGAAGTCCATGACTGATTACCTGAATCATTGTGAGGCAAGACAAACACAACACTGTTCTCATTTCAGCCACAAAGCTGCAGCAGTGTGTTTTTTTTGGGGTGAATTTTAAAGTTGTGCTTTCCACTTGCAGTTTGTGTTGAGTTTTGGACACAAATGTCTGCATTTCCACTTAGACTGATTTACTGACACAGAATTCAATGGTGACCCAGTCTAAAAACGGGAGCATGCTTAAGCACTCAATATGTGTATTTACTTTGCACAAAAAGTCTACTTTAATTAATAAATGATTTGACACTTTTCTAGGCTGAAACTAATAAGTTTTATTATCAATTAATCTGCATATTATTTTCTCAATTACTCAATCACTTGTTTGGTATAAAAATGGTCAGGCATATTGAAAATTTGCCATCGCAACATCCCTGAACCCCAGACTAATGTCTCCAAATGTCTTGTTTTATCCAACCAACAGTTGAAAAAAAATCACAGAGGACCAAGAAAACCAGCAAATATTCAAATGAGAAGGTGAAAACAGAATTTTAGGTATTTAAATTGCTTGATTGATTTTCAGATTATTTTTCTCTCAATCGACCACACAATTTTCTTCAATTGATATCACCTTTAAAACTAATCACACCTCAATTCACAGAAATATAACTGAGGGGGAAACAAAGACTTCACATTGTGCACATGTGTATGTACAGTATGTGTTACATGTGTGTGTTTCCTGGCCAGTAAAAAGGCTGGGAAAGCTAAATATCCTCCCACCTTCGTTGGACAAAACTTCTGAGGTTCTGAACCAACTTCTCAGCTCCTTTGGATTCTGGCCTTTCTAAACGCGGCCAAACACAGGGATGTAGTCCTAAATGGCAGTTACACTCCATAAAGGTTTTATTGGAGGCAAAAGGCAGTGGGTAGGTAGCAATTTTCAGGGAAGAGTCTACCTCCTCAGCCATGGAGGGTGGTCACAAACTCTGTAATCACAGCTGGGCTTCAACTTACTGTAGCATAATATGAGGCCATGATTACAGTAAAGGGGAGAACGTCACATTACATCATGGGGATGCAAATGGAAATAGTATAACCGTACTAGGTTCAAAAGATTTAACCAGACTTTACACTCATGTTAACAGAAGTTATAATCTGAAAATCAAAAATGCAGATACACTCTAAACAACAGATGTTTTTTAAAGACTTTAGCTGTGCGTTTACAGTCAGTCTATTAAGGACATGAGGCTGCAGATTCATACTGTGTGAAGAAACTAGAAGGGCACACTGTTTTCTCTTTTCTCACAGATCTAACTTCTCTCGACTTTTACAAGTCACAGTGTGAAGTGACAACAAAAGAGACACTGTGCTGCAGTGTGCACATGATAATCACACTGCATTTCTCTGCACAGCCTCCAGCAAGCTGTTGACTATTTTCAGTCATGGTATTCATTCCTCATCATGCTCTCCTGATAAATTAATACATAAGTCACACTTTGGGTAAAAACAGTCTGCATACAGTTCCTACATAAACAGCTTTGATTGTGGAGAAATTATAGATCTTATAAGATGTCTGATTAGCAATTTTTTGCATTCTTGATTGAATCTGGCATTTAAATACAAGGTTGCACCAGAAGGGGGCAGTGTTGGTTTGCATTTACATTTCACTGACAGGGACTAAAGCTATACTGTCATAGTGTCCTGTTGGTACATGTGCTGCGGAAGTCTGTTTTTCTAGACGAACCCTGACCTGCAGCTACAAGTTCCTCCACAGACTAGCTTGGATTTATCTGCAGCCACACTCAGGTTATGTAACCCTCAGGTATCAGTTAACCACTAAATCTGACAGCCAGTTCTGTCAGACACAACTTCTTAGCTGCATCATGCAGACCATGTGACAATAAAGGTCCTGTGAAAGCTAATACAATTTTACATGCTTTTTCATTCAGGGCATTTTCAGGCTTTTTCATTTGTTTCAGAAAGTGTGTCAATGGAAAAAAACTACCCTAATTTTCAAGCTTTAAAGAGACGCCTTGAAGAAAATCTCTCCCATACTGTAACACTATTGGATATCATTAATTTGTCATTTCCTCACAACACCAGAATCACTTTTAACAACCTCCAGAGAGCAAATTTATGGCTTTGAGTCATAGGTTTGTGTGTGTGCGTGTGTGTGTGTGCATATTAACATAGCTAGCGAGCCAGCTAGTTTGTGAACACTGGGGAGTGTCTATGGTTGTGCTGATGTCACTCAAAATGTAGCTGCATTGCACTCTGGTATGCGAAGGCTGCTGTTCACAGAGAAAGCAATGATTCAGAGCAACTCTTGCTTAGACTTGAACATAACATGTGTGACATTGGTCTCCAGATCTAGTAAAGTGTAGATGATTCCAAAATGTTTCAAATGGACAACAAGTCAATGTATCAACCCCAAACCTTGGATGAGAGTAGGATATAACGATGAGTAGGAAGCAGCATTTTCACTCTCAAGACACACTGCCCATTACTTCTGTGCAAGCTACATCAATATGAACAGGAGTATTTCTAGTACAGCTGAGAGGTACAAACGTGCAAACCATAGACAAAAACAAAGACTCAGCAGTGCAGAAACCTGATTAAAAAAATGCCCCAAACTTCTAAGCAAATAAAACATGCCAATGTGTATGCAAATTCACACCTCTATTAATATCCTGTGACAGTCAACTTAACCTGCAGCTAGGCGTGTGCTTTATTTCCTCCCCTGAGGTGAACAAACCAGCTCCAGCAGCTATTTCCACTATTTCTTGTCTCTCGAGATGCCAAGGCAGAAATGAAACAAACAGTTCCAAACAAGATGAAAAACATAGCGTACACTCAGAAACACACAGCAAAACTGTACTTGTATAAAGATTCACATTCTGTTTTCATCTTCATTCATTTATTGACTTGAAGCAATGTGACATACAGTGTATGGTTTGTTGATATTTATAACAATACCGGCTAGCTAGAATAAGGCTTAACATGGATTTCTTTTTTTTTGCATTGACCACATAGACCTTATCAATTACAGACATTTTTACTTGACATAGCCAGCGAAGTCCAGGTGTAACTAACAACATTAACAATAAGGTCCATGAAGTATCCAAGTATGCCATGACAGTGAGCCAGTATGCATAATACCAGGAATCTGGAGCTGGCTCACCAAAATGAAGTGCATTTTTGAAGTGCATATTTGGATGTTTGTTTTTTGGGGTATGTGATTAATGAAAAAATCTAATTAAATCACAACAGGTCAGGAAATGGAATGGATATTTGATTTAAAATTAACAACTTTCAAATACTGATTAGACAAAAAAAGAGAGTGAGAGAGACCAGATAGTGCAGGAATGACTAAGCATGAAAGTGTGCAGAGAGAAACTTAACTTAATTTGGTACTTATGTAATGTAATCCTGTATAACTCAATGACTACAGCAGCACAGTTGCAGACTAAAGCCTTTGAATAGTTTCTACAGGAAAAGGGACTAACCTGAATGCACATTCAGTAAACCTGCACCACCATACATACATCTCCTTAATGCTGCTCCATATTATAAACACGTTTACTCAAGGTGGTTAGCAGTACCATGAACAAATATACATTTTCTGGTTTTGGCCCACTGGAAATTAAACTTTCACATCTACTGAGTTTCACAGAACTACAAACTGCTTTCTGTTACATGACACTGTCCCATCTTTACTCTTAAGTTGTAATACCAGACAGGGAAGGAAAAACTATGCAGGGAATTTTCTTGTCTGCTTAGTTCCTCTTTCACAACCACTTATCTATATGGCTAGGCCTGAAAGTGTGGAAACTCTGACTTTCCTCTTTTACAAAGTATTTACCACCAGTTGACGTGGGTTAAATTAAAGAAATTAAAGGGGAACAGCACATATAGCATACCAAATAAAGGGATATTCTTGTGAAGATTGTGCCGAGGGCACAACTATAGCTATTTCCCCTTATAATGTCCTTTACAAGAAGTGCCAGTTAAAAAAAAAAAAAAAAAAAACGAAACTAAAAACAAAAATAAAGGTGACATCATGGTGAGAATTGTCTTGGTCACAAGAACATAAATACCAAATCCATTTGTTAAGATAAATAAATAAAGTTTAAAATCTCTCCAGATGCCCAAATGATGTTGAAGCCAACATCACAGATTTGTGTGAATGGGGAACTCTTTAGTCAGTCAACTTGTTGGTCTTGATCAAAGAACTGCCTTTCCACTATACTTGTGCAGTGCCACAATTTGCTCCCAGTGACACAAACTGTAGGAAACTCCCCCAACAGCCGCACTGTCCTCCTTTAACCTCAATTTAAACATTTCCCTTGCTTCAAAAAATGAGCTTGTGAAACCGTGCAGCAGTCTCAAGGCAATTTGTGCTTTATAATTAAAGCAAATTCTATGCATCTGAAGCACCAAAATGAGTGCCACGTTTAAACTGCCTTTCTGGCTGTGTGAGTGTGAGTGAAACAACCTCTGCTGAGAGAAAGCATGCTCTGTGCAAACTCACTAACCTGTGAGTGGTGAATGTAATTTAGCATTTTCTATTATAACAAGAATTAATATTTGTTTTTGACAGTAGAAAAAAAAGAGATGTACAATCATCAGATGTCAATAATGTTTTCACATCTAACATCTGTGGGTTTGTGTTATCAACCTGCGACTCACAACTGGGACAGAGAAGCATCCAAATGATCAAATACCAGAAAAAAGGATTTATTCAAAGCTGTGAGATCCATTTCTCATGCAAGTCCTAGATTGAAAGGTACCCTGGGGAGTTCTCAAAAGCAATATTGCAATGGAACAGTATTTCTTTATGAATGGGTCCTCATCTGTAAAAAGGAAACATAGCCACGAGAGCACGGGTGGTACGATTCACACTGTTCCACCCATCAACATTTGGTGGCGGTAACTCGAAGAAACGTAGCAATGCACAAACAAAGGAAGTAAAGAACAAGACAAATTAGCAAAAATGGATATAAACAAATCACAATCACAATTTAAATAATAAAAAAAAACAGCTTTGCAAATGATTAATGAGCAAGGAAATACACTCGATATTCACAGGGATCCTTCAATCAACTTACAAAAGACAAACCACAGACAAACTGAATTGCCCTTACCAACAGAAAATACCTTGAGCTGTTTTCAAAGTAGCTGAACAATGTGTAAAATTTACTGAAAAGCACACTTTAATTTCATGAAACTTGAGTGGGTAGCGCTAAACATGCAATTATATTTTTCAACCCACCTGGACAACTTTGCTCCTTTATCCTATATTTGTTATGCTCATGTTACAATCGTTATAATTTACCAGTATGACATGACATTTGTAGTTCACAGCCCTTCTCAATGATATCAAAGTCTGAGTCTGATTCATGAAGCTTGTACATTTGCAGAAAAATGCTAAATCTTGTTTGGACATATGTCTGATAGGTTGGTAGCATCAATAGATTTCATTTAACTTGGGTTATGGAAATTGCTTGATTGTTGCTTAAATCAATTTCAGTAACTGGACATGGAGACATTTGAAGAAGGCGATAATCATTCTGATTTTTGCTATTTCCACCTATAGTAGTGGCAGTCTAACAGTCTTTTCTGATGGCATTTGTGAGTGCAAAGCTGTATCAAACTTTAACAGTGTGATGTGGATGTCTTTTGGGCGACTGACATAAAAGGTACATGAACCTTCCATATCCCAGAAATACCACCTGACGATTCAGTATTGCTCTTTAACAGCCCGAGGACAAACAGCTCAACAGCCTTCAAGGGAGAAAGTTTTGGGCTTAATACCACAAGTGCAGGCTAATCCCACTGTAATCATCTAAACCACAACATTGTTGCTGGGTGGATGTGCCTCAGTGGCAGCTCAGAGTGTGCTATTACTCAAACATGACTCCACTAGCCCAAAAAGCTGTTTTTAAAGTGTGTGCGAGTGTGAGTAAGAGAGAGAGAGAGAGAGTCATGTACATGTGTGTATGTTTTGTAAATTTCCCCACTGTGGGACGAATAAAGGCATAGCTTATCTTACCTTCTCTGGTGGAGGACCTTGGGTTGCTGTCTATATCATTCGCTTTCTCTTTGTCTCTAAAAAAAGAGAAAAGAAGGAATTGTGTTAAAATCAATATGGACTGAGTGGTAATAAATGATAGTGGAAAGACAAACAATAACACAGCACGTTTTAAAAACGTGAGTGTCTGTGTGCCACAGTGTGTCACATTTTCTCCTTACACATACAAGCACTCAGCCAACAAATACAGCCCTCCCCCATCACAAAACACACACTGAATTATTCAACAGTGAAATCTACACCCTGTCTGTTATATCCAAAATAAAGCTGATTAAGGCTGTGTGTGCTGTATGTTCACTGGTGTATTAAATGTCCTGTGACATGCTGCGGCTGTTAATGGTCAGTGGGATGTACTGTACTGTCTCTCCCTCCAGCATGAGAGCAGAAAATAAATAAATAGATGGCACTGTCACATTCTGTCAAAAATGAGGGTAGTGCACATTCAATGTGACAGTTTTTGCCCAGCTGAAGAAGACAAAGCTAAAAGGAATATCTGATTACCTGATCATTCATAGCTTTTGAGTAAAGGTTACAAGCAAAAAAATGAAGCACCATCTTAAAGAATTCTGACGACTTTGTTTTGATTTTGTGCTGTCAGTCATTTCTCAGTGGTTGCTGTCTTAATCAGTAATCAAGCTCTTCAACCACAAACAGTGCTGCCCATGCAGCTGTACTCAACAGTTAGCATACACACACACACACACTCGCAGAAAAAACTCACATGCATATACACGAGCACAGGAGCTGTTTAAACTCTCCACAAACAGTGGAGTGATAGTGCACAGAAATACTAATTCTGTAATCTTCAGTTTCAGATGCAAAAATATGCACTTCACAAAAAATGCTAGGAAGTCTCTTTTCTCATTTGGGTAACATCAACAGTCCAAACTATCATGTAAGAGCCTAAAGACTGAGACAGTCTCATCTGTCACAGTAAGTAGTCCTCATCCATCTCTGTTGACCCTAATCCTCCTCTGGAGAACCTGCATGGCAACAGAGCGAGCATGAAGAAGAGGTGGATGGTGTAGATGGATGGATGGATGGAGGCCCCACAGGGACACTAGACACTCTCCTTATAAGGGCATGGTAGTGTGTGGTGACTCCCAGTGGTCTGACACATGAGCGGACTTCACCTCAACATTACAATAGACACACACGCGGCACTTCTTGCGTCCCTTTGGGACCTCTTCCGTTGTACTCACGTGGAATCAGGCAGACGGTAGACGGCAAACAGACAACACCTTCTGGACAGCAGAACAACAGTTCGACCAAGGACGGCAAAATGAAATGCGTGTGACCGTTTGCAAAATATGGAATAAAATATATTAAATCAAAATATTTTGTGTGATTATTTTATGTGATTATTCTAGTAGTGCATGCAGCTATAAAATGCAGCCTTCTCTTAATATTCTAATGCAAACTTAAAATTAATGTTAAATTCCCTCCAAAATGTAAAATCTTTGCCAACATGGATAGTGAGGTCTTGAAAAGATGTTGGTAGGACTTCAAGCTCTGATCATATAATTCCAGGTGTTGTGGTACCAAATTTATTAGCTTCTCATTGTCCATACTCTCTGTGTCTTCTTGTGTGACAGAGCTCCAGCTGCAAAAACTTCAAATATTTTATCTTTGGACAGCAAAGCCGTCTACCTTTGCCTGTAGTCTCTTTAAGCATCACCTGATTTTACTGTCCTGCTCTCGTCCACTAAAATGATATCCGGTTTGCAGTCTACCGTCAGCCTGATTCCATGTGAAAGCAGCATTAGACACGCACACACTTGCCAAAACACCATGTGGACAGCACAGACTGAGCGCTGATGAGAGCAGACACTTCACCATCACACCCACTTTACTCATTATACAGCCAACTTCTCGCTTTCTCGACACTTCAACTTCTTCATCCATGTACTCTCTTTCACTCCTTCTCACTTTCACTTCTCTGCGTCCTCAGTGACACATAGCAGGATTTTCTGTTTTTCCAGCCGGACAGACAGACAGGTGTCACCAGGCAGTCAACTCATTTGCGCAATGACACTGAATTTGACTAATTCGATGAGCCAGAAAGCCCATTTTCAAAATCAGCCTTCAGACATAGTTCCCGATTTAAAAAAAAAAGCCACTAGCAAGCCAGACAGATCTTCCATCCAGCCCTTCAGTTAGTCATTTAGTTATAACAATGAACCAGCCTTTCAGTAAACTAGCCACACATTGAGCCAGGCAGTAAGAAGATCAGTCAGTTTAGTAGTCTTTAGTCACTAAATCTGTCAATCATCCCAGCAGGTGGTGGAGCCAGACAGAGAGGTGGGAGATACATGCAGTCCTAAAAAATAAACATGTTTTTCAGGAAACATCAATCGAGAGCCAGAATGGAATTTTCCAGTGACCCCACAGGAATCACTCACATAATAATACATGGTCATTGTAAATTATTCAACAATATGATTGTAGTGAGGCTGATTTTACACTAGTTAACAATATATTGTTGAGAGGAGGATAAATCTTTTTTTAAATAAAATTTTTTATGTTTATAATGAAATCTCTACATCTGCTGTGTCAACCAGTACATATAATAATATATTAAAAACCAATACATTATCTTAGAAAACAATTGTTGCAGATGTATCTCAGTCACTTTGTCTCTTGTGTTGGTATAAAGCTCTACATTTGGAAAAGGGGGGGGGGGTTTCATCACCTCACATATCACATTTAATCTCACATACTCTCAGCCTGAACTGTTCTTTGTCAATGGAAAATGTGAACTATCAAAAAATCAGTGCTTTCATTACATAATGACTCTTTTAGCTGTTGCTGTAATTGAAAATGACTGCAGTGCAGACTGCATCACCTCTCTTTTGATTGTTGAAGTGATACAGAATGTGTGGAAAGGTTTCATTTCGCTCAGTATTCATTCAATTAGCTGCCAAGCTCTGGCTACTTTGGCGTCCTTCTCTAATCTTGATGTGTGTCAAGTGAATCAGAGACAGGTGATGACCTATCTTCACCTGGGGTATTGTCTTTTTTAAGCACTCACGCACACATACACACCCGCACAAAGATATAAAACAGTGTTGCACAAACACACAACCTGCCTGCAAGCCTGTGTCAAAAAGCTAACTGCTTCTATGTTGACAGCAGAGATGGCCGTTAAAACGGGGAAGCACACAAATACGACAGAGTGGAACCCCACAGGGGACACACACATACATACTTTGTTCCTCAATGGTTTACTGTTTAGAAAAAGGGAAGGTGTGTGATGAAAGCTGCTGTCACTTCTGGTTGAATGCTGGGCAAAGAGGACGCCAAACCTACTGGGAAGAGAGAGGCAGAGTGACAGACGGCAGGCGTGTGATGAAGGCGACAAGAAAACGGCAGAGGGAAATTGCTGAAAAATAGATGACAAAAGGAGTTCAGCATCCTCACAAAATCTAAAAAACTGAAAGAAAGAGAGCATCATTATTGTGACAGTGCTCCCATGTTGCTGAAAGAAAAAGAAAGCCAAAAGAAAGTGGAACACATGGAAAAGACTGATATGATCCATGTTAACGGAAAACATCCTCCAGGTGCATTAATGCATGTGACATGGAAGGACATACACACTACTTGACTGTGACAGTGCTGAGTGAAAGTCCTATTGCAACGGTCCGCTGCCTAAGTTTACACAAGGAGACAAAAGACTCCATATCCCACAGTTCACTGGGTTAAATGGACCATAATAGTGAACATTCTCGAGTCCCTCTTATCTGGCTCTCATATCAGCTGTGCTTTCACAGTGTGTTTACATACACAACATTAGCCTCGAACCACTGAGTACTCAGTAAATCAGCAAGCACATATTACAATCTAATGCAAATTTGTCCAACACAGTTTGAAGTGTGGTTTTCTTGCCGATAAAGCCAAAACTGCAGTACATAAACGTGACATATCCAATGCTTTATTTTTGCTTTGAGCGTTTGCCGAATGTATCCTGGAAGCTGCTGTCCTCACCTTGCAAATGTACTGTAATATACTGACTGCCAGGAATCTGTTAAAGCTGACATTAAATGCTTTCATTCAACCTGAAATGACTCACCTATGTAGCTGCCTTTGAAGCTGCAATTTTCAATAGCCACCAGAGTTGCTTGCAAGTGAGTCATAAACATATTACAATGTCATATCTGATTACGACTAGGATCAGCATTACTAAATGCTTAACAAAACTACTGACTGGACTTGAAAACAGCCTCTGAAAAGACCTCTGATGCAAAAAGAAATGAAAATCAATAAAATAAAAAAATAGCCTGCAGTGATGTGAAAGTGATGAACACAGACATACAAAGACAAGTCAGTCAGACAGTATTTGTCAAGGTCAGCAGAAGTGACTTTGTCCCGACAACTCGATTCCTTGAAAAGGCAACCAAACAAAACAACAACGGTTCTCGACTTTTACAGTGCATGTAGAGATGCATACTGCTCAACTGTCATCTCTCATTTGGAGTCAGTCAAAACGTTTTCTTGTCCTGAGGGAAGAAACAGACCATGACCCACTTTGGATCAAGTTTGTTTTCTTAATGCTACAGTTAAGCTTCTACTATCAAAGTTAGTCAGAATTCAAATTTAGCCTGAGCTACAAAAATGATAAGCTTTCCTTAGTGCAGAGGGTCAGAGAGATAACACAACCTTTCGGTCTTATATAATTTAGTGGAGTACATCATGATGGTGATGTTACAGAGAACAGCAGCCATCAGGGCTGAAAATTTTGAGGTCAGTACAGTCATCAACAGTCATCAGCGGTTTTGTTTTTGCTTGAATCTCGACCAAGCACTCACTAATCTCACTCAACAATCAGGTAACCTCACTGGCTTCCTCATCGACTCCACTTAGAGCTGCAGTTTAGTTATTGCAAACACAACAGTGCTACTTCATAGTAAGAGTTGTAAATGGTCAGTCAGTAAAAAGCTTTAAATGTGGAAAAACACACGTTTAATGAAGATATGGACATTTTCCAATGCTTTTCTCCCTGAGGGTAATTTTGAAATCTTGCAGGGAAAACAGCCACAGTGAGCTGATTAGATGAAGAAATACAAGTAGCATGCAGTTACTGTAGTAGTAGTACTGTGTTGAGTGAACATCAAACCTCCTCCAAGACCTCGCTGTGTATAGAAAACCGTATGGAAATCTATTTTACCCCTCATTCCTGTATCTCTCATCAAGTTTAAATAATTATCCAGTGTGTGAGATTGTTTTGGATAAAACAAAAATTGTATGCAAGTTATAATTTCAGAAGCACATTTTACTAATGTGAACATAATTGATTAATTCCAGAGAATGAATTAGCCAAATATTGTACTGGGCCCATCCACAAAAAAGTTTAATACACTTATAGTACCCAGTGTTTCTGATAAAGGAGTTTAAAAAGTCATTTGTAGTTTAAGCCGAGACAATACATTGCATGTATAGTTTCAACATCAGTTTTAACATATAGTTTTATAAAAACCTTCATTTGTGAGGTTTGTGTGAAACAAGCACACTTTATGATCACACAGAGTCAAATCAGCTGTTACTGTTCCTTTACACACTCCAGAAAACAGACAAGACCCTACCACAAAACCTGGATGGCGTGACAGTTGTTGGTGTTCACAGACATTCAGGCTTGAACCTGTAAATCAATTATTTAGATGAATGAGCATCATCTCCACTGCTGGAAAACGCATGATTCCAACACAGCTCACGGTCACGCGAGGGAAGTTGGTGTGCAAATTTGTGAGTGAGTACAGAGTAAGCTGAAGTCCCAGGGGAGGCCATCTTTGGCTGCCATTTTCAGGCAAGCAGATAAATGTGTGTGTGGGTACATGTGTGTGTTTCAATGTGGCGACTGCACATGTTTTTGATGGCAAAAGCCTGTCCTCTCCTGCAGTGTGGAAAAGAGGGGGAAAGACACATCTGGCCACTGGATGATGTGCCTTCTGCAGACAACCTCTAAGGGTTCAAACAAGGGTTAACTCTCAATGGAGGTTCAATGAGCTGGAAGACTGCAACCTCCCACGAGTAAATGAATGTGTGTGTGTGTGTGCACGTGTGTGTTTGTGACAACTCTGGAGCATCTTTCTTCCATTCTGCATGGCAACAGCTGATGAATGGATGATGGATTCATAACAGCCCAGTGAGCTCTGGGTTTGGGGATTTTAAGTGGGTGAAGGGGAAACAGAGACATCACTGAGCATTAAGATTCATTCATTTGACAGTGTTGTATGCTAGCAAGTGCCTACATTCAATTTTGTACATAAAATCAAATGTGGCAGTTTGCAGCACTCTACGTTTCATGACAACCCTGACATTGATGTACGCAACTCCTTCAAATAACAACAAATGAAAAACAGGAAAATGATAGACTTCACACTAGTGCGAGTGAAACCTTTCATTCATCAACTGATACTCTGTTGAACAGGAAATGCAAAAAAAAAAGCAGACTCACTATGCACACGAGAAAAAAACAAGCAGGCTGAACAACACTGAAAAGTGTGGGAACTGTGTTAAGTTCCTTTTTTGTCATGCAGGTAGAGCTGCACAGTTTCATGTGTGTAACTCCACAATCACTTTAGGACTTCATTATGACTACTCTTGTAAACAGTGCAGTTCCTCCCCTAGGTTAAGAAAGATTAAAAAGTGTTTTTATGAAATGTAACAGGAACGGCTATCGCCTTTTCTCTCTACTCAAACTCCAAGCCGGCTGAACCTGATCTGCAATGTCAGGAATCTGGTTCCAGTTTTCTTCCTCTCTCTCAGGTGACTATTTATGATCTTCAACAACAACACTGCCAAACATAAAGGAAAGGCTAAATGTAATAGGAAGAAACAATTTCCTCTCTTGTATCTTGGCGCTCATATGTCATGCCATGCTTAGACTGAGACTTTGAACCTGGAACACAATGAAACAGAAAAGACAGTCGTCTCAGTTTTGATCCTGAACAGCACATTTCCAGGGTCAGAGCCCCCTGTGTTGTTCATGTTGAGGAACAAAGAACTGCCAATAAAAAAATACAGCAATTTTAAAAAGGCTTGTGGTGTTGTTCAAACAGAGTAAATCCCAGACGGACAAAAATGACCAGCAGCCAATTGCTTCTACTTTTTGGCTGTGTCTGGGAGTTGATCTACCAGCCACTTTGGCAAAGAATCAGATACAAAGAACTTGTAATAACAATGAAGCTCAGCAACTTGTGAAAATCACTAAGTAATTATGGAATAAGGCAGATACAGTATCCAGTTCACACAAAAATTAGCACAATGTTATAATATTAACAGATTATTTTTGAAGGCTAGATTTCAGTGAACTGATTGCCACCAAGCTTCAGTGGACCTGGAATTTGAAAGCAACTAGGAACCACCACAACTGACTGTGACAGGCCGAGCCATCTGTCAATCAAGCAAACGTGCCTCAGAACTCTATGTGTATTAAATCAGCTATTTCTTCCTCCTCCTTTTCTCTTTATTAGAGGTGTAATGATACACATTTCTATCATGAACTATTTTGTATACAGTGTTTGGTATGACTTATTAAACCAAATAACTTTCAATTAATAACCAAACATGATCCAATTACAGGCTACGTCTTGACACATCCAGAACATAAATGTGGTCGCAAGGACCTTTAGCAGTGAATCAGTTGTTGATAATTAGCTAAAACATGCTACTCAGATTACCCTTGTCTGTAAGGCTAGTGTACATACTGACACAGTGCATTTAGTTCTGTTTTTACGAGAATTATAATCATTACCTTCCATTTGGTGTTGTTTTTCAAAATAAATGGGAAAAAGAATATTTAATTTCCCCAACTGTGTCAAAAACATACTGTGACCATAAAAGTGCAGTACATATTGAATTATGACTGTTCAGCACTGATGTGCCATTAATCTTTACATTTTTGTTTTCACATTGTTGCTTGACTGGATGTTTGATTCAAATAATAATGGTAACTTGGACAATTTTGACTGTTGTTCAACTCTATGTGTGATTAGATGGCAGGTTACACTTAAAATGACTGACATTGTTTTAGGTTTAAAATGTCTGTGTCCTAATCCAGTTCATCTGTCTCTTAAATCAACCCACTTCCTCTGAGAGAGACTTTGTATAAACCAAAGGAAACCAAAATCAACACCAATGACCCAAAATAACTTCTGTTTGGGAATCTCTAGGAAAATGACTGGCAAGCACAAACCAATTGTTTAAGTAGTGTGTCTCTCACTACCCGTGTTACCCAAAGTACTATTACAGAGCCAGAAGAGCATAGTTGTAGTACAGACTGCTTCTGCTTGTCTTAAATTACTTGCTCTGTGTTCTGTTCTTGTTGTCCTTATTGGTGAGAATTTACACCCTAAAACACCCCAATAAAGCTGACATCTCCTTATGTGGGGTTAACCTTTGGCCTGGTATAATCAAGATTCTCACTACCTCACCACTATACTCTACTCCAGAAAGTATTGTATCCTAAAAGCAATCATGAAAGAAGCACCAAGTGACCATTATGACAGACCAAAGTAGAGTAGTAGGGTAGTCAGCAGCATAATTGTCATAAAAACGGATAACAGTAATGATATGACAATGAATGATTTGCAGCTTGGCATCAGCGCAGCCATGATTATGGGGTCTATTATCTCAGGGCAACTCAAACAAGGATGCATGCACATATGAAACTATGAGGCACTTTGGATCAAAGTGGTCACCAAGTGCCATATGGTCAAGTCTTCTCAACTTAAGCCCATTAACTACAGGTTCTCAAAAATACAAAACACTCAAGCACACCAGCCTGCCACTTCAATAAAAATAACGAGACTGGCCTTGGCTTTCTGCATCCATTTTTAAAATCCTTCTGCTGTTTTGACTGGCCAGGAAAACAGGCCTTCAAATTGGGTTAGGGGAGCTGCATCTCCCTCAGGCTCTCTTCGCTGGAGCAAATGTGACAGCAGGGCGTGTTGGGGGGGTTGAGCTCAGCTCACGGGGAGGTTGGCTGAGTTTTGTCCTAATATGGACACAGGCCGGGGGGTGCGGGGTGCTGCTGGAAGGCAGGGGAGAGGGTGGGCTGGGTGGAGAAGGGGAAACCTGCCCAGCGCCACCACAATGGTAGCCTTGCTTCCCTCTGCTGTATCACTGACACTCTTTATCCTTCCCTCTTACAGTCTACTTCACATACCAGCACAGGATTCAATTGTTTTGGTCTACTAACTGTGCTCGACACACTCTACACACACTGAAGAACTCTTCAGCAGTTAAGACTCGTACATCGAGCGCAGTTAATTTTTAAGCACTCGTGTCGCTCTCTGAAATGCTCTCACTCAGAAACCATACATTGCATATCGCACACACAGCCACACACTCACGCACACTTGAGTCAGTGACACTGAAGCACAGTAGTGAGTCCAGTCCTCGGCAGCAGTGCTCAGCTCTGTTCAGCAGCTGGCTCTGTGTGCCCTATGATTTAGTCAGCTGGGCCTTCTGCCTAATTTTACACTTGCACATTACAAACTCACCACTATCCCTCCTCCACATCTGGCCTCTGGGGTAGAGAGAGGGTGAGGGACATTGATAATGGCAACTCAGACACGAACTCACAGTGGTCATTTTTTCTGTTCACAGAGCTGAAAAGGGGAGGTGGGGGGTGGACGTAGTAAACAACTCAGACAAAGAGAAAGTGGGATAGAGACAGTCTGCCAAGGCACATATGAGTGCATGAAGAGAACAATGGAAGGAGGAAAAGAAATCAAGGCAAAAAGCAAGTAGGAAAGTTAAGGAGGGCGTTTGGTATTTGGAGAGGAGGAGGAGGCAGAGTGGCTGTCTGGCTACGAGCAACCAATGCTGCGTAGAGTGGGACTCCAGGCGTAGAAATTCCTCCTACATCTCTGCTCAATGCCACTTCTGTTCTGTCAAGCCCTGCATGTCATCAGCACTGCAGATACAAAGGGAACCATGTCTGTGTGTGACTGACTCTTGTGTGAAACTAGGCTTACCAAGTGTGTATGTGAGAGCATGAAGCGATCTCCACTGCTACATGCTCCTTCTCTGCTGGGTGGAGGCACCCAAGCTGGGCTAACAGAAGATACTCTGACCCTGGAAGCAAGATAATCCTAACTCATACACTCAAACAGAACATTTTGTTGATTGGAGATAAAGTCTGCTTTGTTGTTTTCAGACAAGAAGCCATTTGATAAATGCATTTATCCAAAGCCACTTGCAACAAATTTATGGCATTGGAGGGTAAAGTGAAACAGCTGTGCAACATATTGTCAATGATTGCTATTGCAGTAATGTGACAGGATAATGTCAGGTCAGTTTGTAACTTTTTGATATTGCTAAGCAGTAAAGTAAAACAATTTTTTGAACCTAAAGGAATAGTTTGACATTTTGGGAAATAAGTTAATTGGCTTTCTTGCAAAGCATTTGATGAGAGGATCAATAAGTTTCTCATATCTATATGAAGCTGCAGCCAACAGCTGGTTAGCTTAGCTTGGTGGAAGACTGGAAGCAGTTACATTGGCTCCGTCCAACAACAAAATCCACCTACCTCCACCTCTAAAGCTCACAACATGTTAATTCTTGATTTTTAACCCAAATGGTGGAAAGTAACTAATTACATTTACTCATGTACTGTACACTTTAATCTGCTGGAATTAGCTTCACCTTTACCAGCTGCACCAATAAAGAGATTAACACATTAATGCACAATATAATATACATGACTCTGAAATGAGCCATTCAGCATACTGAGCACTTATATTTTTGGTATTTTAAATATAATTTAATGCAAACGCTTTTGTACTTTTACTTAAGTAAGATTCTCAATGCAGGACTTCTACATTTACATTGTGGTGTAGAAATAACACTTTACGCTACTATTACTACTTTTACTTTCGAAGAAGATCTGAGTACATCTTCCATCACTGATTTATCCATGCAAAAAAAAAAGTCACAGCACCCAGCCAAGAGACAGTCTGGCACACAACCCCCTTTTAAAAGCACAGATTGTCTTTTTTACACTTCAGTTTATCAAACTTCAGTAAGAATGATAAAAAGTGTATTTCCCAAAATACATAACTATCCATTATACCAGTTCATTTACCACTATTAGCATTATCCGCATGACTAATAGGGATCTTTATCTAATTTTTTTATGTTCTGAATATCTTCTAAAACCCCAGATAATCAATTGTGATATTAGATTTTGCTAATAATGTCCAGCCTTAGAGTGAACCACTTGTTAATTCTTCGACACACTGAGCCAGAGGATACAAAATGCTAGACTATTGTTCATGGCTAAGACAAATGGTCTCCGGATAATTTCTGCAAAAACAGGCTTTACCAAGGCAGAGAGTGGGGCACAGGGGTGTTCCTTATGAAAACAAACCTATTTATGGCTTTCCATGAATGTGGCTCTGCAGCGACGGATCAGTGCTAATCAGTCCAGAATGGTCCTGCAGACGATACTTGACCTTTACAGACCATGCTTTTGGTCTCTGCCATCAGACAAGTCTCTTGGTTTAACCGAAGGCCAAGATCAAGTGCACTCTTAGGTAGTCATGCAACATATCTAGGCCAAATGTTTTTTTTTGTTTTTTTTTACTCTTACACTGCTTTCATTTTGTTGCCTTTGCCCTGTGTCTGCATGCTATGTGCCTGCCTGGTAAGTGAAAGACTAGCTCAACACACACTATTACAGACAGAGGAGTCTGTGCAAAGTATAAGCAGAACACAATGTCAGAGAAAAGGAACTCTGACTATCAAAAGTGATAACAGTTGTTTGTTGTATGTTAACCTTTGCCAAATTAAGACGTGACTAGTTTCAGGAACAACTGACCATTCATATTTTAACACACAGCTCGTACTATTAATTATTCACTCATAGTCGTATATTCTAGTTTTGGTAAGACTACAGCATGTATGCAACAGAAAGAAAGTATCTATTTTTCAGCACCCTCTGGACCTCTAAATACTTACATAATCAAATTATCAAGACGAATAATCAGCATTAATCATCACAATCCCAACACTCAGTAATCAGGATCAGAGTTTAAGCCATTACATTGCAGCTCACACACAGACACACACACACGGCTGTGTTTCCATCACTTTAGAGGACATTACACTGACTTAGATTCATTTTCTGGAGACTTACTCTAACCCTAACCATAACGATCACTTGCCCGATTGCCTGAACTAAAAGTCTTCCCTAAAATGTAATAATTTACATTATGGGGACTTGTGTTTTGTCCCCAAAAGGAAGGCGAGTCTCCACAATGTGACAGCATAAACAGATTTATGTCCACACAACATGAGTAATACATGTCCACACACAATCAACGCCCTGCCCTGTCTGAACTGCTGTTGTTTTGATCACTCCACTGGTTTTTTTGTGCTAATACACTTGAAAGCATCATGGCGGTCCTCTACAACATCTTAATATTTCTGCTCTCATAGGCCCTCAGCTTGTCATGAACAATAAACAGCTGTAAATCTCCTGATTCCTGCACCTGCTGAGATCATTGGGAATGCTGCTGAATTGCAAAAAGCCAGTCGGGCAGAGGCCAAGATCCTTCTGCCAGCTGTGGAAATGCAGAAAAGCAGGTGGTGTGGCAGCACATAGTTAGCTCGCTAATCTCTGTCAAAGTTAAATATTATAATGTTTTATACATTCAGCTCATGGTGCACTCTGTGACGCAGACTGTCACATATTTGTATCACAAACCTTTTAGCATTCCAGCTGAATATGCTTTGAAAATCAGATCTGGCAGTAGCATCATGCCAGCAAACAGGAAGTGGCTTGCACGTAATTTCACTTCATAAAACTTCAGAAAGTGTGGTTCACAGCGCAGAAGTGTGACAACGCCTGTCGTTCGTTAAATGGCAATAACCTCTCAAAAAAACTGATTTAGTGCCATGACACAAATATGACAGGTGACAAAAAAAAAAATAATAAAATGATGAGAAAAAGCCAATCTGGGTAATTCAATCCTGTACTTTCATAACTTTCAAACTAGCTTTTGGAATGGAACATATTTTCCAAGGCTTTCCAATTTTCCAGTGGCCTAGAAAGTATGATGCTTTGGGCATTTGTGCATAAATTGCCAGAGCAAAGAAGCCCATAGTTGTAAGTAGTTTGCACAAAATCAATAGGACAGATGGTGTGCATTTTAAATGACCTGTTGTTATGCCACTCAGGTTTCAAAAACAACAGGTTACTGATGGTGATTCAGCATGAAACCTTACAAGGTTGAAAGAGGCCAAAATGAAAGTTATATAAAAAAGAAAACAGGGAGGTAAACATTTCTCATTACAACAATAATAAAAGCAGATAACAGCTAATTCTGAATTAAATAAATCTTGAAAAAAAAGGCATCCTTTAACATTACTGCACTTTAGAGCACGTGGGCTATGTGCTTTTGAAAATCTACTTGAAACTCCTTAGTTAACCAAAGAAATTCTGTTGCCTATCATAAAATAAAAGTTTAATGATTCCTGTGACGGGTGATGAGCAAGTAACAATACGACAAATCAAAGAAATGACAGTAAGAGTAATATTGGAAGACTTCAGGGGTAATAAACATGACAGAGCTGACAACTACGAGCACAGGATCTGAACAGTACTAGCCAGCGAGTGCATACTGAAACTGCACAGCAAACAGACTCACAGAGAGCTGTTGTCCCACTGACAGGATGTGAGTATAAAAAGTGAAACGTGAGCGGGAAGTGTGCAGGGTCATAAAGCAGCACAGTTCGACACACACTTATTCTCACGGGCAGACAGACAGATAAACAGACAAGCAGACGGGTAGTTTGGGGTAAAACAGGAACTCGGAGTAGACGTGTTTGAGTCCCAGCGTGTTTTACTGTGACACAGCCATGGTTGACTACACACAAATGCCTAATTTCCTGAGAGTAATAAAAACAGGAGGGGATCAAGGACGGCCAACAATGAATAAAAATATTGGAGATTTTTGACTGGAGGGCCTTATTCCTGGTGAACATTGAACGCTGCTGGCTTAAGTGTTAAAACACTTTAAGCTTTTAAGAGATAAGCTGTTCTAACAGCTGAAATTTATTAATCCTGGTTCGCCAAATAGGGAGACTGAAAAGGCCCCTTGTGTAAGTGAGTACCGGACACAATTATGACTAAAATGATAACCCTAGTTCACAGGCCTTTTTTACTGCACATATTTGACTGCTAATTGTAGGAAAATCACAGGTGTTACTAATAACATTAACATTGGCTCTACTGTATTCACGTGTCCCAGAAAGTCAAGACAGTGAGGTAGCATGCAGGATCCTGAAATTGAGGCAGCAAATGCAAACTCACACCTGTACCTTTTAATTTCACCTACACTGCCTACATCGAGCCCAAAGGCTTCTTTGATGTGGACAGTTGTAGTTCACTTCATTTCACCAGGATGATCCTCTCAGTAGCAATGCTGCTTTCCAGAGAGTCCTGGGTACATACATTAGAAATAAACAAAGAAATATAGAGTGTGGGTCACAACAAGTGCATTGAGTCTTATTAGCTCACTCAAGCTAATATCCAACCAACTTTGACCTAAACAGACATCTAGTCAAAATAACTGCTAACGCCTGTTTGGGTGTGCAGGGCCTTTAATGATTTGAACAAGAAAACTATTTCATACAACTTTTTTACATCTTGTTTCTATACTGACGGGCCCACTGAGTGAAATTAAAAGCCTTGACATTGTTCTTGCAATAATATTTTATGAAAACTGGAAAATTGGAATACATTATTTATTATTTCTATTTTTCAAACTCTTTCAAAATCTTAAGTTTTATCTCTCTTGTGTTTTCACATTAAACTTAATTTCTCTCCTTGACTTTTTTCACTGGCACACACATACACATACATCCACGCACATGCACACACAATCTGTTAGCTGAGCACTTGAAGCTCTAGAGCCAGTGAGAAGTCTGTTGTGCTTTCTGTTCCAGCCCAGATGGCAGCATTGGCTGAGTCAGCGGTAGCTGGTGGTCCACGGTAAACTGGATGATTAGTTCTTGATAACAGGAGGAGAGCTGAGTCCTCAGAGCCAGGAGCTGAGGAACCGAGGGACCTCTTAGCCAGTTTGTTCTTTTTGAATGAAATAATGACTTCAACAAGTGTAATGCGAGTGTTCGGCTTCTCTTGAAAGGATGTGCACAACTCGCTGTCAGTAACTAAACAAAAGCAAGATGGTTACGGTCTCACATAAGATAGATTTGATAGACAGATTAAAAATAATTAATATTTGTAAATATGGTATACAAAGTTGTTACTTTCCATTTGTTTTTACTTGATGCAACAGTGATGTTGTCATTCATCACCTGAATGAACACATGAGGAGGAACTACAGACAAAATTTGACACACATAAACAAATAAACAGTGTTGCAGTGCTGCAGGCTGAAATCAGTTGGCATCAACAATGAAATAATGATATAAGAAGGCTTCTCAATGCTTGTTCAGCACAAACCTAAAATCAGATATGAGACTTGGCACTGGCGCAGTGTGCAGTGCTGGAAGGAAATCCTTGGGGATTTCTCATTTAGTGTCACAAAGTAACTTGTGATTCATAGCTGGACTCTGACAAACAAAAAAATGCTGCTGCAAGCATTTGGAGTTTGAGAACAGCTAATCTGCAAATATCACATTACCTTTATCCGGCCGGGTGAGTTTAAAGCAGCACATTTCAGTAGCTGGATGCCTCTCTGTAATATGACTGTAATGGCTGTAGTCATCATATTTCACACATCAGAAGGCAGCATCAATGCCAGCTTGCTAACCGTGTTTCAGATGGATACTGTATTTCTTTGATCCTAACAACACACACTCAACCCAAAGGTAATATATGAGATGCATTACTGTGCAGTTTCAGTTTAGGTTTGACATTAACGTATTTTATTCCTGCTTTGATTTCTGTTGGGGTTCCAGTGGTAAAATGTTATATCTTATCATGATAAAAATAATAATGCTAAACATCTTCCACATACTTGTTTATTGTTAGTATTTAGGATCTTCAGGGGTTGTGGCAATGCTCTTGTTGTGGCAGCCAAGCAGGGCTAAATAAGTAGAAAAGACACAGTGATGCACACAAAGGCTCACTCCTATGCTTGCCTCAGGCAATCTCTAATGCAACAGCAGGTTAAAAACCACAATGTGAAAAAATGCCACTGTTTGAAAGGGTGTGAGATGCCATATCCTGTTTTTCTGTCACAGACATGAACACTGAGCAGTGAGAGAACAAAACTAGAAGACTTCAAACTGCAATCTAACAGCTATTGCTCTGCCAGAGTCATGGTCAAGCTGAGTTTCAGTCACAACCACATACACATACACACTCACACATAAACATGCTGCATTCAGATGCTGCCAAGATACGTTTGTAAAATTTGACAAGTATTTTGCTCTTTTCAGTGTTCTCCTATTTGTTGCACCACATCCCACCAACACAGCAACTGAAACCTTTACATGGTTCACAAGTAGGGTTGCAACGGTTTGGGACTTTCATGGTACGATATCGTCTCAGAAAATATCATGGTTTCATGGTATACAGTATTATACAATTATTATTATTATAAGCTACAATCAGCTTCAGCTACATTCCCTTAAGAGAACGAAAACAGAAGGGTTTTTTTTTGGTTGAATAAAGACATTTTTAATAATACTAGTATGGTAGAAAAAAATTACATGGATAAGCAAATGAACATGTAGGATAACCATGAATTTTCATACCACGGCATATGTGAAACTGGTATACTCTGATATCAAGCAACACACAAAACCCAACAGGAAATGATTAACTGGTTAGCAGGGGCATAGAGCCCATAACTGGGATGTTCCAATGCAATGCATTGACTTTTCAGTATGAAACATTCTTCAGTTTTAATGTTTATAATGTTAACTTCCGTATAAATATTCTGGCTGTGATAGCGCTAAATAAGGGCCTTGCCACCTCAACATTTGACAACATATGGTCATCAATTTGCAAACAGTGTGGTGCATCTCATGCTGGCCAGTCAGTTGACAGCAAAGGTCTGATACCTCAATAGAGCAAAAAAGACCAAGACTTGGTTTACATGTGGTTGGAAACCAAGTGCCACATCATATGGGATTCATTTTATATCTTGCTTCTATAGTAATGACTTGGCATCTTCCTTTTGGGGCTATATAAAGCCCTTCGTGCCCTAACTTGTCCACACTGTGTAAAACTGAATACTGAGGCGCACAGCTAGATTTGGCTATGCAAAGAACATGCAAAGCATTTTCATTTTCTTCCAAGAGAGATCAGGTTCATCTGCATCAGCCACTGTCCCGTGTGTTTCCGTCACAGAATTCTGCCAGCATTCTATTAATGCTGCAGTTACAGCCTGGCATACCGACTGAAACAAAACACACATCTCTCTCTCTCTCTCTCTCTCTCTCACACACACACACACACACACACACACACACACACACACACACACACACACACACACACACACACACACACACACACACCCTGTTGTGGTGTGGAGGGGTGCAGCTGTTGCTGTATGTTCTCTCCAACAAAAGAGCGCCATTTCAGTGCATTGAGAGCCACGATAAAGCACATTCCTCTCACAACTTCCAAAAATTGGTATCTCAAGCTGGTTCCAAATGTAAAGTTGCAACTAATTTTGAGTGCAGACACTTTATAAAATCCCTAACATTGCCTAAGTGGTTTGCACAGTTAAGTGTTGCTGTGTTTCAGACTTCAATCCAATTTGGACTGGACTTAGAAAAACCTTAGTCATGACTAATTTGTCAAACAATCAATACCAGCCATGTAACTATAGCCCCCCCCAGTTACTGAGTTCTGCTGGGCACCACCACCTACACCTCCTGAACACTGCAATGACTAATAATATTGGACTGAATGAATATGGTTGGATGTAATGACTCCAATAACAGCCCATGGGACACATCAGAGTCACTCGTTGGCAATTCATGTCAAGAGAGAGGAAAGAAACAGCTGCTGTTGTCTGGCATTTACAACATGTCACTAAACTAGGATAACAGGGCTCTTCTACAGGTTAATCAGGCTGAAATCCACACTTCATAACATTAGAAAGGACACAACTCATCTTCACCTGCCAGTATAAGTACAGTACATTGATGTCAGTTTGTGGTGGGCTCCATATAGCTGCTAGGACTCAGTGATTGCTGATGGAAAGAGTTGTTAGATTGTTATAACTTGTACAAAAAAGGGTCCCAGAGCATTTCTCTGCAATCACTCACTCTATAAAGCGAGTAAGAATCAAAATAAAGCGATATTTAGGGAAAATGATAAAAGGAAAACTCAAATGAAACGTGGCTTAAATTGCTAGTGGTAAGCTAATTTTGCTGGTTAGCCTGTTAGCCGGTACTGCTGTCAAGCAAACCCAGGAAAGGGTACGTCCTCAATACACGAGTGTGGGAGACTAAATAAGGCACAGGCGACGATACATGAAAGTCTTGTCACACTTGCACAACATTCAATGCCACCACATGACTAATTTCAGCGCTCTGAAGTGGCTAATGTTAGCTAGCAGGTTAGCGCTTCCTCCCCGGCATCTCTTCCCATGTGAACTCATCTGACAGTCACCGATTTGACGGGGACACACAATTTGGCACGACCCCCAGGTGAAGTAAGTCCAACTTCACGCCCACTAAACACGGACAAAAGTTGGTCAAAGTGAAAAACTCACCTGTATGTGTCTCGGGGTGGTACTTTTGAGGATGTTAGGAGCCGCAGTCTCGGTCTCGGCAGGACTTTCACCGACCTTGGCAGCTCTGCCTGTCCCCAGCAGCTCCAGACAACAACACTCTCAGCATGTATCCTCCCTCTAGAAACCCAGGACACGATCCACTCCAAGACCCGCCCACTCGCTTTTATAATTGGTCAATATTAGGGACAGTGCGAAATGAGCCAATTAAATACACTATTGTTTTCTCCTTTGTGCAATAGCAAATGAGTTCCCCTGAATCTCTAAAACTAAGCTGAAGATGAAGTTTATGATGAAAACGCAATGAGGAAACTAAGCTTTATTTATTGTCTTGTTCCAGTGTTTCAATTTAAGATTAATACATTCATGCGTGAGGGCTACATAATTATTATATTTTTGTCCAGATTTAATGCGTTTTAGAATTTACAAATTATAATAATTCCCTGGCCAATTGCTGCTAGTTATATTTCCTATGAGCTTCAATTTACTCATATCAGTGTTTTATGTTTAAAGCATGTATAATCTGGCCAATAAGTTTTGAAGTGAAACTATGAGTTGATTAGTCAGTTGACAGAAAATTAATGAGCAACAATATTGATTAATCTTTTCAGTCATTTCTGCTGGTACCAGCTTCTCAAATATGATTTTGATTCTTTGTCATAAATGATAGTAAACTGAATGTCTTTGGTCTGTTTGGTCTGACAAAACAAACTTAATGATGTCACCCTGGGCTCTAAAAAATCATAAAAGCCATATTTCACTGTTTTTTTTTTTGACATTTTACAGAAAAAATATTAATCAGTTATTCAGGGAAATAAACAGCAGATTGATTGAAAAAGAAAGTTAGTTGCCGCCCAAAATAATTGTATGCTATGTTATAATACGGTTCTCAGAACTTATCATAACTTGTGCACTTTTGTTATTTATGTTATCCATCTAAAATGCTTTTCCTTTGGCCCCAACCGGGTCAGAGTTCAGATAGTGAACTGGAACTCACATCATAGTAAACTTCCTGCTTGTACTGGCTTTAAGACTGATGGATGAAGTCAAATGTTTGGACATTTGTGGGTCTATAGAATGGGGGGCTTTCATATTAGGCCCTGAGGTCTGCAATGCAAAGCAACAGGAACACACACACACACACACACACACACAGACAGCCTTTAAAAATGTCAAGGCTCTACAATCAAAACAGTGCAGGGCCACATGTAGCTCGCTGATGCTATTCCTGTGTGTGTTGCCGTACCAGGTTGCCACAACGCACGCTGGAGCCTCGAGTCTGTGACTGTGGGAAATGTTTGGAGCTCATTGTTGTCAGCAGTGTGGTCGAAGGTATGTAGAGGGTAAACACACCTCCACAGGACTATAAGGACCAGTTAGATCATGGGGGGGGGGTCAGAGTACACCCACGTCTTCCACTACCACAACCGCTGGTTGTCATGGAGTTGGGTTTCCTTTACAGCAACATTACACACCCACACACACATCAAAAACAGCCAGCATGTGTGTTTATTACTCCGTCCAGCTATTATACAACATGTTACTTATTTATACTACTAATACTTATCCACTGATGTGTTGTATCATTATGCAACTACAACACATATGTAAAGCTGGGAATAGGTCACTAAAGGTGAACTATCACTGCATGTATCTCTACTGTAGTTCTCAAGGTCGGAAACATGACAGAGTTACAACCACAGAAAATATATACTTTACAGTAATAAATTAAGACAGTAATAGAAAAGTTGAATGACAGAAACTTATGTGATAAAGCAGACATTTACACTATCCAGTCTATCCAACAGGTCACCCAACAGGGACATAAGAAACCTAAATACATATTCTTTACTGAAGGTTGTGGTCCAGTTGTTTATTCTTTTGACACAGTGACTGCTTTGGAAAACCTCTGCTGAATGGTTGAAGGGGGCAATAATTAAAACTTCCTTTGGGAAGTGTTAGTTTGTCACACAATAGGTCTGAACAGCCATACAGACCAATCCTATGAAGTCCAATTGTGTAAAACTGTGCAAAAGTGACACCTGGTGGCGGTTGCTTGTGGCGTTTCCATTACTATTGCCCAAGTATTCATGATATATGCCACAGGATCATATGGCCATGTGTTTCAGCCGAAATCTCATAAACTGGCCAGGTTCAGGTTCAATAAAACCTAAAAAGTAATATTACTCAAACTACTCTTAAACCTCTCTCATCCAGTTTTGTACTTATATTTCAAAACTTTAAAATTACAGTGGTAACAATACATACTGTATATATTCTGTATCTGCTTTTCAAACACTTTAATGAAGCTATATAACGGTTTATGAAGTGAAATATCTAAATCAGTGTGTTATATTAAAAACAACCACTTCTTGTCCACACAGGCCTCTGTAATAATCAGCCCTGTGACTTGGTGGGATTGACAGAAAAAAGGGAGTAAATGTAATTATTTCTTCCATCCATATGTTTTATTTTTTGTTTTTTGTTTTTTGGGGGGGGGGACAAAATGACATGTTGAAGGTACAACATGAAATATTAATTGTTAAATAAGCAGCACTGATGCATAGTGCAGCATTTTTATATCCAGTTGTAAAATTTTCCCTTTTAATAATAATTTGATTCAAGGCAGACTGTTCTTTGAGCCACAACAAAATTACAATCAAAAAGGGACAAACAAAGGCACAAAATCAATATAACCGTCCTTCTCCACTGCTAGTGATTAGTTGTTTTCTGCATGCTGACATCTCTCTGCCCTGTGTCTGTAGAACTAAATCTGGGGTTTTGTGCAGTACATCCTCACATTAAATAGTGTGGTGATACATGCAGTTTGTAAAATCTGGTATGACTTCAAACAAAGAAGTAATGTTTAAGGTCAATTATTCACACAAATGCCACAGTGATAACTGGGTTTAAAGTCTGGCTTGTGCATAGAAACAGCTCTCTCAGAGAAGCACTGCTGAATCAACACCAAACACTCGTCATCCTCTGGGTGGCAGTAGCTCAGCACACTGCCGCCTCAGTTTGGCTCTCACTGTATCTGCACAGACATCAGCTGAATTTAATACAATGCACATCATCTTCACTGCAATGGAAAATGCACAACAGCTAATCTGTATGGAAGTACGATCGACAGTTTGTGCATTCTCATAAAAGCTTTACTGGTATTTTTTTTATCTCAAAATGTTCTGCTGCTTCACTTAAAATGCTCCCCTATCTATGTCCTACCTGCTCTATATGTTAGACTTTGTGCTACACCTGTGGGTGGAGTTTGCTAGCAGTCACCTACTGTGTTATAGGATTAGTGCTTCATGCTGTATCTTACTAGCTGTAGGGTAATGGGAAAAAAAGAATCCATCCTTCATCGCTGAAGTGTATCACTGTAAATATTTGTTCAGTGTTTTCCTGTACAGTCTGACGTCTCCTTTACTGTGACATGTCCAATGTGACGTGGAATCCTATAATCCACTGAAGACCATGTTGAGGTGGGTGGGTGTACAGCTAGGTGGGTTGCATTGATTTTTAAGCTGTCTCTTAAGGCAGTTTGAGGCATGATACAGCAAAATGCAAAATACTTTCCATTTTAATGCCTTTGACATTGTGTGTGTATATATATACATACACTACATATGATAGCATGATGGAAGGTAAAAAGGAGTCCAGAAGTCAAAGGCTTGGCCTGTGAGGCCCAGCAGTGGCCCTGAGCAAGGACGCCCAAACCTTGTTTGCTGTCTGTGGTAATCTACTCCCAGGACGGGGATTGAAAATGAGCTTAATATGGTGACATAAGGCAATTGGCTGTTGTTTCCGAGAGGGTACTTCAGATGCATACTGAGAGCGCAAAATAATACATGCACTGATATTAACATTCAGGCCCAGGAGGTGGAAACAAATACAAAAACAAATGCCATGTTAGTGCTCCCTTCTCTGTTTGCCCTTGGTGTTGGGCAGAGCAGAACAACAGTTTCCGCTCTTTCATCTCCCAATGTCCATACTTGGCAGGATGCCGGTGCACAGTAGCTGATGGCTGCATGGACTCGTTTGGATTACTCTGGTTGTTCAACAACACACTCCACAAAAAGGACACAGGGAAATATATTTGAATTATGAACAATATAAATCTTACACCACTGTGTTCAAGCTTGTTAACTGGTTTGATCCTGAGTTATTTCCCCCTTCACGTGTTTTCAGATCCTTTCAAATACTTTGGTTTAAAACAGAGGCAGGGAAAATGTTAAGTGATATGTCAACATTTCCATTTTTGTGGGTCAGAATCTAAATGCTGCCAGGACAGATGTGAGTATGCACAGATTCTAAATGTCACCACTGCTTTTTGATGACGAGGCTTTTTATTGCCCAGCGGACCAGGTGCATTGAAGTATCATGGCTACTTCCTCACAACCTGCCCACGCTGCGTAGCATCCAAATGCCAGCCCTCTGTTTGCCCCGGCTGTGGAAACACCAGGTTCTGGGTGGCGTGCTGCAAGTTGAGTGGAAAGGACAAAATGAATTTTTCTTCCATTTTTCTCTGGTCTGGTGACACTGGACTAAACTGCTCCTCCTTCTTTTCACTTTCAAGTATTTCATATTTGTAAAAACTACCACAGGGAGGGATGCATCAACTTAAAAAACAAGTGAAACCTCACTGAACCTCAGCCCAGGGGAAGCTGCTGGCCTTGCCTGAGGCCCTGTTTGCTTCGTCCAGGCTGCACACAGCTGCCTGTTTGCTGACTTTGAGGCCATCCAGTCTGACCCCACGTCTGCGGCCTGTCAGCCTAAATGTCCAGGAAAAACACCACAAAATGGCTTCAGCGTGTTTCGTCGAGCTCACAGCTATTTGAGGAGTCTCGAAATAAAACACAGTTTGAATTTCACCTGCCCTGAAAGCAGGCAGCGCCTAAGTGCTCCGCAACACCCATGTGCCTCGCAGTGTTGTCACGCTAATTGGCCTCTGTTCCGTGAGCAGTGCCGCGCAGTCACACACACAAACAAACACACACACACACACACGCATCTTGACAGCAAACAGTAAACAGCCTTTCTCAGATCTGCCAGGCTCTCCCGACTTTGGAGCACTTGTTGGATCTTTCTGAGCATTTTGATCTAATTAACTTGGTCATAACCTCCTTTTACTCCTCTCTGCCTCTCTGTCGCTTCCTTTCTGCCTGTTTCTTTGCAGCTCACTGAATCATTATCAAAGCTGCTGCCTCCAGACCTCAGCTGCACTGATAGCGGTTTGATGCCACTTGCTGTTAGTGGTGCATCTTCCTCTTTCTTTTTTTCTCTCTAATGCCAAGGAAAACTGCATCTCAATAGCACTGGGCTGCAGCCTCCAAAGGATTCCAGGATTTATTGATGGCAACAACATCTCTTTTTGTGTCCTGGTCGATGGCTGGAGGTCAGAAAGCAGAATAGCAGCAGCAGCAACCATGGGTGTACTGACTGATTAATGTGTGCGATTGTGAGACAGAAAGAATTATAGAAATCATTCATACGTTCAAACACACAGCATTCTTGAGCTATTGTGCACCTACATCCCGGGCTTTGCCATCAGATTAGTGTCAGTCATTAATGGGGGCGGTGTAGGTAGACGAGCATTTGTTGCTCGCTCTGAAATTGAAAAAGAGCCTGTGTTCTCCCTGGAGCTCGACTCTGTGCTTGAATATTCAAGTCTTGTCGGAGTGTACCTGCAATGAAGTCCAGCTTATGACCTGGCTGGGGAAAAATGCAAACAATTCTCTGATGATAAATTGTAATAATGATTTTGAGTTTAAGCTTCCACAGTGAATACAAAAAATAAATGAGAAATTTGTCTCGAATCAACTCGAATCCTTCAGGCTCGGTCGGATCCCATAAGGTTCGGATATAAATTTTTATTCTAATATGCTGATGGTTGTTTTTTACCAGAGGGGTATTGTGGCCTATTTTTTCCTCATCACTTTCAATTTCTCACTTCAGACTGGGCACATCAAGTCAGCATCAATGAACCGATGACGAAATAAGAAAAATACAAGAAATATAGATAAGCAGCTGTTGTTAAGAAAACACAATAGACGAATCCTTCATAGTAATACTGCATGTACATCCACGACAATTACAAATACTTGCACACACATTAACATTAGGGGGCGTTTTGGATTTTGGGGGGCAAAACAAAATCTGCATTTTTTTTGACCACCTTGTGTGCAGAAGAAATAAGCTGTATCCACAACAACTAACATATCATCCTTTAAGGCAAACCTGTTTGCAAACAGTTACCTATTAACATATCCAGCAGACACAGAACAACATTAGCATTCATTTGGAGTCATGTTTCTGTCCACCTGATGAATGTAAGGCCAGCATTCAATCTGTTTAACCCAGGGAAATATCAGGCTCTTTAGCGGCTAAATGCTCCACTATGTTCAACAGCTAGTTTCTAATATTGTCTGTCTGCGGTTGGGTGCTGAGTGAATGATACATAGCTTAATGAAATGTCTTATATTTGTATAAATCAGTGGAAACCATTTCAGAACCCGTACCTAATGTTGAATCAGCACTGGAAACGCCCCAGCGACGCTCAACCCCCCCACAAACACACTGTTCTGTTGCAGGCGCTGGTGTCGGTGTTTCCCCATCCCTCTCCACTGGCAGCGACTGAGTGACCGTTTGACACCATGTTCTTATGCAATCAGCCGAGGCATCAGAGCGTGACTATCGCGGAGGCGTGGGGGACTACTGTGTGCCAGCAAGAGCAGCCGAGTGCTGCTTATGAATGTTAGGAGGGAGCGGGAGAGGAAGGCCGAGATAGCGAGGGAGGGGTCAGTAGATACGGTCAAAACAACTCAGGGAGACTCCTGTCAATGTGAGAGGAGAAACACAGGGATGGACAGAGGGAGGAAAGACTGAGAGGGAGATGAAGGAAGCAAGAATGGATTGAGATGGAAAAACTCAGAGGAGACAGACATGAAGGCAGAAATGATGGGACAGGAAATAGAGATGTAACACATAATAATCAAATAGAAGGGAGAAATGATAGAGAAGGAGAAAGACACAGGGATCAGAAACCAAAGGAGACAGAGCCTGTGAGGGATGCTGCTGTCTGCTCGGCTCAGTGTAGAAGAACCAGAGAGTCTTAGAGAGTCGGGACTAACACACTGCGGCACCCGCTCCTGCCTTTTCGCTCTGTCCAGCAACACTATGCATTTTGATTTATGCCTTAATTAGAGGTCTGTAATGATGGTAAAACCCAGGTCCTTAACTTTATCTGAATGGGGAATTTATCTCCTTACCACACGTTACAACGGATGTAAACCCGCAAGCACAAAAGAATTAAGCAGAGATGCAAATGGGGTGACACTGATACAAAATTTCTGTGTCGTAATGAAATTCATTATTAAAGAACTGACCCTTTCTCTATTTCCATTGTTCTATAATGTATACCATATAAACTGCAGATGGTAATGACAGTGTCTGAGTCTGATTTATCTACATGCTAATGAAACCCAATCATAAAAAATGTGAGGGTAGGAAGAAATTGTAATTTCAATAGATATTAATATACACTATAGAATTACATTACGTCCTCACTTTTTCATAGTTTGGGTTTTCATTCTGCAGGAATGCGGAAAATGCCCCATTGCTAATATCATGTGTCCTCTTAGTGAGTTGGTTCTGCATAATAGCACTATTAGATGTTCTGCTGTTACATATAGTAATAGTATCGTCTGCATAGTCTGTTTGTTAGAAAGAGGAGACAGAAACACCAGCAAGTGCTTTTCTCACTTTGGCATGCAGTACAATCAGCATTCATGGTCAAAATCATTCAACATTTTGACCTTTTGGCAAAACCTCAGTATTCAAAGGGGCACTCCAGTGATTTAGCATTGCACTTCCATGAAGCTGAGATGCTCATGATAGACAGATTTAAAAGAGAACGGTCAAAATCGATGCAGCAGAGGCAAAGATATCCTGACTTTCAGTCCCTGGTGATCCTACATTTACCATAATGCAACTCAATAGTCTTTCGACCTCAGCTGCTTTTATCTCTTACGCTTCAACTATTTGTAATCGCTTTTGAATCTTTCTCTTGAAGCAGCATTTTAACTGCTTACACATCTTTCTCATTCTTCAAATGACAGTTCAACTGCTTTCAGAGTTTAGACATCTACTGACAGTCCCCCTGCTTTCATCTCTTATTCTTTAATTGAGCATTCATCTGCTTTCAGTGATTACACTGACTACACAACTGACGCCTGAACTCATTTCAGGGCTTGCACTTAAACTGACACTTCAGCCTCGTTCAGTCCTACTTAAACTAAAACTTCCTTCCATTTTAACTTCTTTCACTAATTGTATTTCAAATGCCACTTCACCTTCTTGCAGCTTTTCAGTCCAAATCCAAAGTGCAAGTCCACACACACATATTTTCATAAGAAACCTCAGTATTTAAGATTAGTTGAGCCCAGGATGAATGATCACCACAAATAGTGACTTTGTTCGCGGCCTCTGGTACTGCAAGTACTTTAAAAAGATTTGTCAGTCCAATAAAATATCCAGTCAGACTTTTATATGTGTCATTAAAATGAATTTACCACCCTGCCTTGAAGCTCTTTTTTTCACTGCTAGTTGTCAGTGGATACTGAACCATGCCAGCCTCCTTACTCACTCAATTGCTGCCCCCGCCTTGAGGATTACAATGAAGTTGTCAGATTACAGAAGCCCCCTTGATGTGTATGGGGGCTTAATGCTAAATTTAGCAGGCCCAAGTGCTAACCTTCAAAAAAACCTGTAAAGAGAACAGAAAAGGAAGTGCTTCCTGGCAACAGTTTGCACACACAGTTTAGTGTTTTTTGTCAGCAGTCGTACATGCTCTCTCACTGCTGCAGCTCTGAACTATAATGCCTATCACTGATTTTCCATATGAGGCTAACAACTCTCTTCTTAATGCCATCCATCACACACAGCTCCCCTGTGTGCTGCTATAGGGCTCCCCTCTCCTCTCGTTTCATCATCTCGCCGTTGTTGCCTCTTGGTTTACTGGCCGCCGCTGCTGCTGGTAATGATGCTGTGAATCTATATATAGACTCCCATGTATGCTTTGAAAGTATAGAGACGGATGGAGAGACAGACGGATGAGAGAAAGAACAGAAAAGAGGCACCAAGAGAGAGGGAGGGAGACAGATAGTGATGAGGTAAATGAATTAAGAAAACTTAAAGAGGGAGACAGATGGAGATGGAGAGAGAGGCTGATGGGAAGCTCAGGATGTGTGAAAGAAGAGAAACCTTGAAAGCTTAACTCTCACTTGCAATCTAAGCATTAACTGCAGTGACCACATGCTCAAATTTGAGACTTAAAAAATAACATCTGAAATGAGCTCAATAACAACATCTACATGATCTGCTTGTACAGTAATATTACTATAATCAACCTTTATTATACTGTAGTCAGACTTTGATTTTTCAGGGCTATGCAGAAAAGAAAATGCAGAGCGTTTTTGACATCACACACATGTTCGACATATTATGGCCTATAAAGTTGATATAGTTCAAATGTTGGCAACCAGTTGCCTCTTTACACTTTGTCTGTGTCACAAAGCAACATTAGTAGAGTTGCCACCTTTGTTGTGGAAAAATGAAGGACACCTTGTCAGAGTCCTTTCCCATGAGATCTTTAGTGTCAGACACCTAATATTCTGCATTCTGCCTAATTCTTATGCACCAATTTGTGCTTTTCAAATCAGCACTTTCAAAGACATCTTTTTCAACGTGAATGAAAAGGAAATAAAGAGAGAGTTGCGTCAATTATATTAAGGATTATAACGTCGGATCATAGACATGTCATGACACTGTCCTTGCTCCTCTTGGGCGTGGTGAAACGCTGCTCAAGAGGTAGAGCGAACCCCAAATTGCCCCGATAGCTATTCCATTGGTGTGGAAGTACTTTGCTTTGGATAAAAGCATCTGCTAAATGAAATTGTAGAATTGTAGAATGTTGCTTCAGGTTGGACAGTCCACCATGGGCGACAGAAAATATTCTGCTTGCCTTGTACTCATTCCCACTGAAAGGACATTCAGATCTCTATTTGGACAGCCACTTTCTTTTTACAGGCAGACTTGAACTGGAGGTATTCATATTCTCATATTTTTCCAAGCATGTGAAAACCATGATTGATTCAGTAAGGGAGAGTGTATTTTATATTTCATTACTGGACGGTTCCATATTGTACGGGTCGGGTAGCAACTCTAAACATTATCATTTGGAGTCATGTTTCTGGCCACCTGATGAATTTAAATCTGATATTCATGCTCCTTTAAAGTGAGACTGTCAACTTTTGAACATAGAAAGACCAAATCTTTCCTCTTACAAATGAAAAGTTGAATTCCTACTCAATAAAACTCATCCTTGTTCCATTCAGCACACTCAGGGGTTTGTTGCTCCAGGCTTATTTGGTCTGGTATGACCGCTGGCTTTGGTGGTTAATATTAGCTTTAGATGCCAAATTGCTCTGTAACTGACATTCACTGAGTAGGTTTCCTGACTTGTCGCCTTGTGCTACATTTCTTGTGTCCTACGTACACTACATGGGGACATAGTGGCTGATGTTAAGTTCTAGCTTGCTTTAAGCTCTGCTCTGGTATCTACCAGCTCCTGAGAATAATATCTGGCTTTGCCAAAATGCTCCCCTATGTTCACCAGCTAGTTTCTAACTTTGGCTGTCTGCCATTTGCTTCTGGGCAGGAGAACAGTGGGTTTAGCAGAGCTTTTAAAGTTTAACATCTCCCCTGCTTTGACTGGAAACAAGGTCGATGACTGTGGTGAGACTCACCAAACCAGTTAAATTGTGGGTCGTAAAGCAGTAAGGTGATGACTCTCTGTGGGTTTGCCACTACACAACGACCCCACTAGACAGTCATTTTAGCCCACTGCTGAAACTGAGATATGCTTTTGCTTGGTCATACCTACAAATCATTATATAGGTCTGGAATTGAATCTACTGGTTGTCAGATTTAAAGTCAAATTTCCACAGTGCTGCTTCTACGATACTTGTTTCTCATCTTGCCTTCTGGTGGGAAGTGTGTTTCTCTGACTTCTATTGCAGGGTCACATTTGCACTTAAATGACGACATAAACAGCTACAAGTATTTGCATCCCAGATCATATTTCTTGGATGTTGCATGAACATATAGTGTGTAGTGCACACCAGTTTGTTACAGTTCGCAGATGTGCTTCCTCACTGTAATCTCTGACTTTAGCCCAGTAAGTGGCCAGCTACTTCCTCCCTCACAGGCATTTTGCGGTCTCTTGTCCCTTTCACTCTTTCATGGCTCTGAATTTAATTCAGCGGCGTTGGCCCCTCGGGAACTCGGCCGCTCCCTCAGTGTGTTTAAACTCAAACGTGAAACTACAAAAAAAAAAAAAAAGGAAACAGTCAAAAAAAAAGGATTTCTCTTGTAGGCGTGCGCGGATGCGGCTGCTTTGTAGCGGTGACCTCACCACTTTATGAGTTGTTTTTTTTCATGGCAGCGTGTTTGCACTGCTGATTAGCTGTTTGCAGAGGAGGGAAGTATGATCTCCTGACAGGAGCTCTGACAACAGTTGTTATGTGTCTTCGCGTGGCTTCAGCAGCCTTTCAAGAAAAATAATGTTCTGAAAGTATCGTTTCTGTAATGCCATGGGGAAATTCTGCTCACTTTCTTTGAGAAGATGTTCTCCTCATTAACTCCAAAAAAGCAGCATGAGAGAAGGAGAGGAAGAGAAAGAAAGGAACTTCCTTTAGTAAATAATGGATATTCTCTGAAATATACATGAAAGTCTCCATTCTGCACTTGAATTATGTAATCCAGGGCTCTGTGAATCAAACGGCTCCCAATCCCAGTCAGAGTCAGAGTTGCGTAACAGCGAGGAAGTCAAAGACCTTGGGGCATCATCATTATTTCTCCTTAAAACAAACGGCTTTCCCCTGCTCTAAACAGTGGCAGCTGTTACTGGATTATATAAAAACAGATAATTGCAATTCTCGGTCTCTGTTCTCTCTGCTGTTCTTTTCTTTCTGCACACCCCCACATGCACTCACGCACACAGGCTGCTTAGCAAAATGAGACAGACGCCGCTGATTGCCTTGAGTTTCGCTTGACAGGGACTGACGTGCAATCAGCGGTCGGAAGCGTTGGATTTTTTGTTTGCTTCTCTGTGGAGGTTTTGCCGCCTGCGCTGATGGGACCTGGACGGGCCTTGGCACATTTGCATCAAGATAAATACATGGTTACGGTGTGTGTTTTGATTGTCTGTTTTGGAGTAATTTCGTTAACGTCCTCCAGCATCCTTAATATAAAGAATAGCAGATAATTTGGGCCTTCCTTTCTGTCAAGTTGATGTATTTCCAGGTTTTTTGCCTCTTGAGGCCTGACTTCAAATAAAAGAAGAAAACATAAAAATTCACCTCACACAGTGGATTACAGAATTGCTGGAGATAATTGATGAAAGGGCTCATAAAGTCTAAAGTAATGGTTTGAATTGCTGTTCTTGGTGAGTCAATCAATAGCACAAATTAACCTTTTTCTCCTGAGTAACTCTGGGGTGGTTTTAAACGCTAGAATAGCACCAGCAGAAGCAGTAACCTCACACATCTCATCTGGTCAGATGGTGGTTTCTCAGAATCTTTGCTGTGACAATGATTCACCCTTCCGATGCTAAGTGAGGATGACCATTTTTACAGCTAAAACGACAGAATGATCTCAGCGCCGAGGCAGTGTAAATCAAGCACCCCCCACTTGAGCCGCACTTCGTCAAATTATCCGTCGTGCAGCTTTGGCTGGGTCAAATGAATTGGAACAGGTTTTTTTTCTTGTCTCATTTTCTCCTTTGCAGTCTAACGTGACAGTGTTATCTGCTATCAGAGAGGATCCCCACAGATTTATCACCTTATTCCAAGGGCAGGCGCATGATTGGCAAAGGATGATACACCACACATGGTTGGTTTGTGCTGCGCCACACCCAGTTCCTATCTCCAAGGGAAGGGTGTCGAGCCAGGAAGGAAATAATGCTTTAGTTACACCCCTTTTTCCATTTCCAGCATACAATGGGAACCACAGCAGACATGTCCCCGCTCTGCTTGCACCCAGTATTAGTGGTCCAGCATTTTACAAAAACATCTTCCTCAGAGTGGAGAGAGACTGCAGCAGCACCGTGGAAAACATCTGTAGTGACATGTCTGTCAGTGATAGTCTGCCCCATTATCCTAACCTCAGTTTGGACCCAGAACCAAACTCCCTGCTTTGAATTGAACTGAGAAGTAAAGGGAAAGATTCCTCCTCAGATGTTCCTGTGGTATACTGTAAATTGTCAAACAGAGTTATTTTGAAAAGAAGTGTTGTAAATGTGGGGCTCCATAGGTTTGAGATATGATAACATAACATTAATTTGTCAGTCTTCCCAGATTTGACCATACAGTAAAGCGATGACATCGGTCTATCACTGTCGTCAAGACTAAATCAATATTAATATCAATCTATAAAAAGCTATCTATATAAATATCTCCAACAACTATTGGATTGATTGTCATGACATTTAGTACATACATTCAAGGTCCCCAGAGGATAAACCATAATGATTTTTTCCCCGTCCCCTGACTTTTCATCCAGTACCACAATGACATTTTGAAATGTATCCAGTACAGACATTCATGTCCCCCTCAGGATGAATTGTCAACATTATAATTTGTTCAGTACTTTGGTTTATGACCAAATATGCACCTGTAAAGCTAATGATGTTCCCATCAGTCTCAGCTGTACTTTGCGTTCAGAGCTCAGGAGCAAATTCTAGCATTGTAACAGATGTGATGGTGAACATGGTTAATATCATACCTGTGTAAGGATTGCCATTAATTGCTGCATATCCCAAAATGTCTTTAAACAACCTAGAGAAAATGGATGTTAATGAGTTGAAATCAGCTGTGGGTTAAAATGTCATTTGAAGGAGCAGGAGTGAGACTTTGACCTGATGGGATAAAATCAAGACTTTTATTCTTTGTCTTGTTTTTCATATTTTAGGTGACTGAACATTCATTGTCATTGCTTTGTTTTACTATTCACATGGTAGATTGAATCAGAAAACGGGTGGTAATGGGTTGGTCATGGGTTAATTTGCCATCGAAGCAAATGCCTGTCAGTTACTTGGGGACGGATCCTGTGCTGAGAACATGATTTCACCTTTGTTTCCCTTGCTCAGATGATCATTGTGGGCCTGTGGACTGTCCAATTGGCACCCACCAGTCACAATCACACCCTTTCAAGTGTGTCTTAGAAGAAGGGTCATTCTGCTGCTGAGCTACACTCACTTCCACCACCAGCTGGGCAAAGTGTGATTGCCCAATTCAGCCACCTTAGAAAAGACTGTCAATCTCACCTGATACAAAAATACAGTAGATCGTGAAAAGAGCAAACTGTTCTTTTGCTTTGAAGGCAGGCTGAACAGTCAAGGACAAATCTTCAGATGTCACTCACCGATGTGCCTTTAAGTGTGAATTAATTGTGTCATTTGCTGTGTGTATTAGATCTGAACATGTTTTATTCCAGGGTTAACATTTGAATAAATATGAAAGAGAGCTGGTTATCTCAGTTTCACTGAGTTTGACCAGATGAAGGCCACAGCATTGCCAAAACATACTGGGATTGCTTTTTTAAAACATCCATTTGAATGAGCCATGAAATAAAGGTTTCTTAATTTGAAAATGCCCTCAAGCAAGACGCCCTGTATTTCATTAAATGAAACTAAAGAGCACCTTCAGCTAATGCCCCTCGACATCAAACCCCATCAGACGCACTCTCCTCCCTCTCTTCTTTGAAACGTGTCAGAGCGTTTGGACACACGTTCTCCTTTTCATGAGACACTTCAGCGCCTTTTCACCGGGACATGTCTCCACATGGAAATGTCTCTGTGCTTGTTCTCAAGGTTACATCGAAAAGACTAGCTGTGCTGGGCAGGACAGTTCCAAAGCATGAATAGTGATGAGTCTAAAATATGAATCAAGATCTCGCCAGAAATAAAAGCAATTTATTGCAGCAAAAATCAAAATTACAGGTTTTAATTGGCACCCAAATGTATAACTGAACCAGTAGAAGACATGTATAACTGTACTTTTATTAAGACTCTTGTGAACCTGACATGCAGCTGGATTTTCACATGTACAAAGTGTTCAAACAACAGTGCAAAGTGCAAATTTGATCTGTCTTCAGCTGCGTTCTGCTGGTTAGAGTCTGGTCCTGCTGTAAGTGTTTCCACAGTACTTATTTAGCCTGGGAAACACCATCACAGTGAGGTGACAAAGTATGACACAGTCTCATCTGCTCCTAGTTTGATTCCCTAGATTCTGTTGACAGAATGATCAGAACTTCCATTTTGCCACATGGTCTTGCCAACTAGAGATGTCAGGATAGCAGCTACATATTAGGCGATGTTGTCAGTGACTAATTTTATGCTGCTGACTGTTGCTCAGTGTCAAGCTTATGAATTTTTATTAAGTTGTATAAAGTCAGCTTGTTTCCCTGGAGTACAAGTCTTGGTGCAGGCTGTAATCCATTACTTTGTGTGTTCCTTATGATCATTTGCAATCAGTAACCTTTTTCTGTGAGTTTTATTAATTTGTGTACTTATCTTAATGCACTTGAAATATGAAGAAATTATAAATACTTGGATAAGTGGTGAAACCTCTTGAATTAAAGAACTACAATAAAATCCCTTAAAACAAAGCAATATCATAGCAACATATGTCCACTTCAAAAAATGTTTTCCTTTGATTTATTTAAATCATTTTAAGATTTATTTTTATTTTTGCAAGAACAAAAGCAAGGATTAGAAGAAAGTGAAAAAATTAACAGAATTTTGGGGCATCAGAATTTTTCTGTTTTCCTGTTCTTAGTCATCTTGCAACCCATTATGTCTGGCCTGGGGCCTCGACACAGTTCACAAAAATTCACATGAACAGTTCATTGTTTTTGAACAGTTCAAAAATAATGTAATTAGGTTAGCAGTCTTTTTTCAACTTGATTTAAATGTTGAATCATGAACACGCTAAATAATGTGCAATTAAACCACCTGTAATACCCACAATACTTGAGTGTCTATGTTAGTTAAATGCTGTTAGAATTAAATTTAAAAAACTTAGCATAAATGGACAAACTCAATGACACTTGCCTTTGTAAGAGGCCATGGTGTAAATACACTCCAGCGTGTGACAATATAAGAAAATAATGGACCTTGAGGAGGGAAGATGCCGTGGCATTTATATACTTGGCTTGCTTCGAGCACGAGCCAACCGAGGCTCGTAAACTAAAGTTACATGAACTCTCAAATCTCATTGGAAACAATTTTTGGAAACACTTCATCCCATCAGGTTATAGATTTCGATGGCTGTGGTCAAAACAGTCCCTCAGCTAAGCATGATGGACGTTTATCCACTTCCTGTGGCTTTTATACCAAAAACAGATGAAGAAATATCTGCTGCAGTCCAGACTGCAGTTTACCCTTGACTGAGTATTGTTCTGCTTTTCAAGCATGAATAACTGCTGGCTATCAAATGTCAACATCCATCTCCTTCTGCCCATAAACCCTTGGTTATGTTTTCACTCCTAATGCAACACAGCTCACCTTAAAGAATATTAAACTTGCATTTCTGATACCACCCAAGTTTAAACGATTGTTCTTAATTGAGCAAATTATTGTTCTGGCTTTGCTCTGAATGCACCTTGCGGCCTGAGTGCCAGTCCCCAGCCCTTTACATCAGACACACTCCCTGAGCTTCAGTCAATGTGTCATCCATTTTTAGAAGCAGTCAATACTGTTATCAAGACAAAGCCGAGAGCCTCTGCTGCACCACCTGACTGCCAGGCGTCTGCAGCTACCTGCCTCCACCCGCCCCCCTCCTCCTCCTCCCCCCTCAGCAGGGAAAGCCTGGGAAGGAGAATCCCTTTGTATAAACTACAGAGCTGTAACCCACTCGGCCAGGCGGCATGACAAGCTGACTGCAGAGGTGAAAACGAGGAGAGACGGAGAGAGAGGGGGGAGAGGTGCTTCTTCTCTTTCATCTCTTGCTCTTTGCATCTCTGTGTTACAGCATCTCTCTCTCTGTGTTCCTCACTCTCTGTCTTTCTCTCTCTCTCTCTCTCGCTCGCTCGCTCGCTAGCTGTCTGTCTCTCTCCCACTTTGATTAGTATGCAGAGCCAGGCCCGTTCTGTTCTGCAGTGTGGGTTTGTGAACGCTGCTGCATGTCAGAGAGAGAAGGGAATCGCACTGCAGTGGCGGGTGGGGTGAGCGCACACACACACACACACACACACACACACACACACACACACACCATATATAAAACCCCTCCTGTGCTGCACCAGGAAACCCTTTTTGGATTGACTGTGTCACGCTTCTGTTATCATTCAAAGTAAAGATCTGCATCTCTCTTTTTGCCCATACTGTAATAGAGTATTTGCATGTACTGGGTACTATATTTTTATGGTAAATGTTCTGCTTTGATATATTTTATACAATAGTGTAGAATGTCACGACAAAGAAAATCCTTGTACATTACTGCTATGCATTTGCATACTATGCAGCAATGCTATTGTTAGAGTGGTGTGCAGAGATATTGCTGGAATAGCATGTCCTTTAGATATATTGCAGTAAACATGGATGAATCTAGCATCTGATTCATGTGTTGCATTGGCACAGTTGAACTGAACTAAGAGGGTGCGACTGCAGACCTCACGCCTGGGGGCCCAAAGCCTGCAAGCCCAGATATGAGGTGTGTCACTTCCTTTTGAGTCCCCAGAAGTGAGAAGCATCACTTACATTGGTATTTCTTCCCCCTTTATTTAAATGTCGAATCATGACGGTGCATTTGTTCAAAATGTTTCAACATGAGCAAAAAATATATGCCTATTGGGGTTTTATGAATCTGCTTAACAAAAGTGGAAAGTTCAGTCTGGCTGAAGACAAACACACAGATAAGTGCAGTTGGTGCAGTGGCTGTTTCCAGCGAGTTAACAGTGCAGTGGTCAAATTGGAGCAAATGACGCGTGAGGAAAATCCACTTTGCTCTCTGTCTGACCACACCTTTAGTGATATAAATTGATTGCATGGAGCAGAGGCTTGTGGCTTTTAGTGAAAATTAGGGTTCTCTGCACATTTCTTAGCAGCATGCAGCTGAATCAGGTGCTTCTCAGTTGGAGGACAGTAAACTTTCAAGGACAAAAAAAGGGGCCAAAGCGCAATGATTGATTTGCATCTTTTCACCTTCTCCTACAGGTGGAGACATTATCAAGTCACCGCTCTGCAGAGAAGCACACAGGATTCAGGCTCCTAACGCCTCTGCTGTGTAAAGAGTGTGAATCCCTTTGGCCGACATGGAGAACTGAATTTGCCATGTTTCCTCTGATTTGTTACAATACTTGTACTTTCTGTCTTTGTAACATTCTGATTCTTTCTCATGTGATGATAGTGAGTGGGGTGCGGTACTTTGACACTGACTACGACAATTCTGCCTGACACCTGTTCTCGGTTGACTGTATATATGTTTGCCTAATGTCTTTGTTCATTTTGATTCTCATGAGGACAGTAGTCGTGTCAAAATGTTTGCACAGTTAAAGGCTGAAAATCAGTGTGCTCCAGTTAATTTTATCCCTTTTTTTTATGGCATCTGAAAACTATTTTTTCAACATAAAACCAGCTCTACGGGATCTGCTGGACAGATTTCTTGGCAAAAACACAAAGTGAAATCATTTACATCCATTACAATGTTAAATAGAGGTTAACAAATGAGGTGCCAGCACAGTGATGGCAGCTTTTCCACTGCCACCTGCAGCCCAGATTGAACTGAATAAGAATTTTGAAACAATATGCTTCAACAATGGAGCTAATATTACAGCCCATGATACGAGAATGCACTCGAGCGGAATCACCATCTGAGACAAAGCAGCTCAGAGTCAACTGAGCAGGATAACTGAGCTGCTAAGTATCTAAAATTATGGGGCTTCTTTATTAGCCCCCCTTTGCTATTATGCTATTTAGGTGTGTTCATTTCAGGGGAGATGATTGGGCTGCTTCATCTGTGTGGTAATACCTCGCTCTGGGGCGGCAGCAGCAGCAGGGATGTGGGAGTCGCAGCAGATCAACAACCTGCTCTCCACTGCACAGGAGAGGAGACTTCAATGGATTTTCTCTCCTGGCACTGGTTGAACCCAATTACACTTGAAGCAATAAATCCTTAGCAATGCAATTTCCCCTCTAGACAAGATCTGCTGGGCTTCCCCCCTCGCGCTCCCTGCTTCTCTCTCTTTCTTCTGCAACACACACCGACACAGTCTCTCCTTCTCTGTCTCGCACTCATGCACTCGTTTCTTCCTCTCTCTTCAATCATGCCCTCTTTGTCTTTTCCTTCTCTGTCTCTTAGTTTATAGATCTTTTTCTTCCGCTCTCCTGTCTCTCATTCCTCGTCCCCTCGCTCTTTATCCATCCCTCTAATGCTCCCTCACTCTCTCATTACACCACTCTCCCTGTGACCTTCATCCCCCTCCCTTTTCCCTGCATGACTTCCCTTCTTCTCCTCCAATCGCCATGTCACCTCTTTCCCACCATCATCTCATCATAGCCCCCTTGTTTTCTTCTATGTGTCCCACATCAGGGTCCTGTGGTTGTTGCAGGGAAAGTCGCTAATGAAATAGTTTATTTAAATGCATTTTTACCGATGAATACATTTTTTCCCCAACAGTACTTATTAAATACTAATGACCTGATGAGGTGTTGTCCATGGGATTTTCATCTGTTACAATATGCAGTGTTGGTTGTTGCATTAGGAATGATACTATTATTAGTATTAGTGGGGGTAGAGGTTGTAGGAGTAAATGTGATATTAGCATAAATTAGCCTTATTCTCTCAGCCACAGAAGCTACATTTACATGTATAAGAATCACTGCACATGCTCCAGCTGCAGAATGGACTGTATACATGTGTACTGTATAAGGTTAAGTGGTCATTACTTTAATTGTACTTAATGTATTCATCTTGCATCTATTCTGTGTTGTGGTTGGAGACAAGTGGCAACAGGCAATTATGCTGCGGAGCAGATTCGGTAGATTTGAGTTTCCAGTATGTTTTATTTATTTTGAGATACTTGACAAAATCTTTCAAATAAAGAATCTTCTCTAAATTGAGGCTATAAGATAAGATAAGATATAGCTTTATTCGCCCCACAGTGTAAGCCAACTAGCCAAATTTTAATGGTTGGGAATGTCTTAACTGTGATAAGAGAATAGGAAAGAAATTGCCTCTGAGCTAAAGGAGAGTTCACTGTTGAGTCAGATGAGCCCAGATTAGAGCTGATGAATATAGAAATAATGTCAAAAATTCTAAACCAAATTTTCAGAAGACATTAAAAAACTATGAGTGAAAGTTGCTTCTAAATGTGTCACATCTGGGAGAAACATGTAGAAACACAATAACTTTGACTTGAATTAAACAGTGGAGATCGAAGCTACGTGTGTGTATGCTGAAGTCCATCTTCTTCATACGTGATGAGGAATAGATGCACTCTAGTCTGAAGAAAGGGAATTCTCTGTTAGCAACAAGTCCTGTGGACTGGACACAAAGAGCAGTAGGTAGGTGTTGTTTTCAGACAGCCATCTGTAACTGATCTTTTTTCACACTCAAAGGCTGTTAAATGTTTTTGTACATAATATCTTACTTGAAAATATCTGAAAAAAGTTATTATTTGAAAGGTGGCATTTTTATTTTCAATTGTGCCAAAGTGGCAAAAGTACTGTCAACATACAGTTCTCCTACATTCTGTATAATGACATCATTTCTAAATTGCATATAACAAGGATGTAACTGTAAGTACACTAACTTGTATTAATTGAACTAATAGTATTAGTATAACACAAACCTCGGCTTGTTGCACTGCACCTTCTTGCGACTGAAATATGAAATAATAATATCTCACTTAGATGAAGCAGAGACACTGCAGCAGTTCAGTAATTATGCGGAGCAGAAAAATCTTTGAAGTGTTGAGAAAGTGAATTCAAATACTATGCAGAGACATACTGTATATACTGGTCTAAGGCAACCTGTACATATGCACATGGAGAAGTACAGAGGTTTGTATCCCACAGCATAATTGTGTCGAACAGAGTTAGCGCCGCTGTTATTGTGTCTGTGTGACATGACAGTGAAGCTGTGGGTGTTGTTAGTTAAAAGAAGCTACGATAGTTTCCTTTGTGCTGCGGCTGCTGGTGCCCCGAGGCACGAGCCTTGTTTTATCCCTCTGATTATTCTCTTCAAATGCAAACAGATACCTGGATTTGTTTTCTTCATACTGCAGCATAATGAACAATAGCACTGAGAGAGAAAGAACCTCAGGAAATGGCACCAATATGAGTTTGGTTGTTGAGGTGAAATTGAAGGTTAATACTTAAGCAATGAGAAGTCCACATTTCTGGGGTTACTCTGCACCCTGCATTCATAATTTTATCCTCCCTTTTCTCCTTTACAATACGTTTTGATTGCAGGATCATCTTTGTATGCACCTGATTTATTCAGGCCCAGCTGTACTCAACCTGAACTGCAGTGTTATGGCGGCTACAGTATCTCCACAAGTTTCTGTCTCTCGCACTAGCTCTTCATTCAGTTCAAACTTAACCTAGTTACACAAACAAGTTCTTATGATTATCATTAATTGTTATAAATATTTATGCCCAGTAGCTGCGGGTAAAACTGAATTGAGAGACAAAACTATGGCAAGCTCATATAATATATGACCTGTTTATTTTGGAGACCTGACATGACATATGACAAAATGCTGTTTAGTAATGGTGTTAACTGGAAAGTGGCTGTCATCCACTAATTAGAGGGTTGGCGGTTCGACCTCTGGCCCCTGCAGCCTGCATGTCGAAGCGAAGATACTGAACCCCAAACTGCTCCAAATTGTGTGAGTGCATGGTTAATGGTGGTGGCTGCTTCCAGTCAGTCACCACTTATGAATGTGTGTGAATAGGTGAATGGTGTCTTGCTTTGTGAAGCGCTTTGAGTCTAATGAGGCTAGAAAAGTGCTGTATAAATGCATTCCATTTACCATTTAAAATAAAACTTCACAACAATAAGACACGATAAACCAAGTTACAAATAGTTATGCCAACAGTGTTTGACTAAAAGACCTAACAACATCATCTAGGTTAGCAGAAGTGGGTGTTTTCCATTCATATTAAGCTGCATAAATACAACTAACTCTGAAACACATATTTCTCCATGTATGCACATATGGATTTATGATTAGTTGGTACAACCCAGTCCTCATATTTTAAGAGTCCTGAACATTAATACGTCCTATAACCTCAAGTCAATTCAGAGGGTGCTCCAACCCTACAGGAACGGTACATTTGTCTTAAAACTGTGTTTCTAGTATAAGGGCTTGTTTGTGCCACAGATTTCTTTACGTTAATTCTTAGTGAATATAAAAAAAGCTCTCAGCTCAAATAATTTAAGCACAATTAGCTGCAAACTTTATATAAAAATGTCAGAAAACAACAGCCGTAGATTACAGCAGGCTGCGTGCTGATGACACAGATGCACTGATGCCACCAGCTCTTTTCCCCCCACAGTTACTTTAGGGCCAAAGCTGTCAACTGCATGTCAGGTCCCAGTGAGACATTTCTAAAGGGACCAAGAAGAAGCGGACATTGATATAATTGATCTGACATTCCGAGGTATTACTCATTTTGTTCATGTTAATGTCACACAAAGCAGGTAGAGCCATTACAAGTTTGACTGTATTGGTGGATTGTCAATAAATCCAATTAGGTGAGCTTCTCTGGCATTTGAATGTAAGTTGTAGAAAATGATCACAAATTGGATAATGCACGAGATCTGCTTTACGCACAATCCTCTCACATGGTGGGAATGAATAATGGTTTAGGGGCTATGTTAGTGCATGTGTGAAAGTGTGAGCAGTCTTAAGCCGGAGCTACAGAATCAGGTCACAACCTTAACCCTCCAGCAGTGTGAACAACCCTGGCTTCAGCATGTGTTTGAGTAGAAAAGACAATATATTGACTTTGAATACATACTGTGCAGGATCTCATCATTTACTCTTGGCTTTTAAAGCAAATGTACTATAGTGTACTGTGATATACTGTAGCTGTGTACGTATACGTTCTGTACCTTTAGAGAGCAAGGCATAACAGGATTTTGTGTATATACCACTTATCTTATTCAAATTACAATCATTACCTTGAATTTCAATTGAATCCATCACAGAACAAATCCATTGGAAAGAACAAACCTTGATTTAAAGGCCCTGAAAACATATTCTTTCAATCAGCTTCTTACAATGAGCAATGGGATCCTGCATGAATGCAGCATTATTCATCTTGGTTTGGTTATTTCATGAGAGATTTCAATATTTTTTGTATTTGCTTGAGCTTTTCTCACTGGTTTGAAGTGGGCAGGACTGAACTGGAAAATATTTCTGTGCAGCAATCAGGATTTAGTAACAACTGAATCCAAGTCCAAATATACATATGTACAACCTGAGTTATATTATTATGTTATGTATTCTAGGCTAGTTACTAAAGATTTACATCTTACTGAATACTTTGTTTAACAAAAAGGTACTTTAACATGGTACTTCTCTGATGTTATGGAGAAGTACAAAGCTGCAGGGGCTTTAAAAAATGATGGATATGTCTCTAAACAATAAAACTTTTCCAACCCAATATTTATGCAGATGTACAGCGTGCAATCAGCGAGCATGACATCAAAGCAAAATATATAATCAAAAACAATCCATTCTTTATTCATTTACATTTTGTATTTCACGTAGCCACCCAAACTTCCATCTTCAAACTTTCTTTGGTCAGTGGTGTGTAAGACTATTTGTGTAACAGCTCCTCATTTTGGACCCAAAACATTAAGGAACAAAACTTGTAATGTAAATCATATTCCTCCTGGGGGGAGTTTCTCATTCAGGCCTTGCCGCTCTGTAATCAGCGTGCAGAACGATGCACAGCTCTCCGCTATCAGCCATGGATTGCTTAAGATATGGCTCTGAATATTTAATAGGGACTCTTTTGAATGCCTATTTTTATCAGCTTGGCTCAATAATTCAAAGCGCACTTCTCCTGTTCTCATCTGCAGCACAGTGAGTGTGTGTGTGTGTGTGTGTGGGTGTGTCACTGTACATGCATGTTTGTCTTGATGTGTGCATGTACAGTATGTGTGTTTATGCGACAGTGCGTACCACAGAGACAGTGAGTTGGAGAGGCAGATAGAGAAGCTACCAGCTGAAAAGGACCATGTCTCTCACTGGCTACTGCGTGTGTCCCGACACCAAGCTATCAAAGACGCCTAGCCGAGGAAATCATTTCAAGTTTTGCATGGTCCCGACCAGCTTGTCATCCTGTCAAACTCTGTGGGGAGGAAACAGCTTTTTTCTTCGGGATCTGTAATATTCAGAATATTTCCAACAACATCGGAGATGAGAGGGAGAGGATAAACTGCCAAATTTGACCACAGCCTGGAACTCAGGCTCCAGCTTCACATGTCAGCTCCCTCTTGAGACTTCAATCTATTCATGAAAAGGTCTGTTTTTGAATAATAAAACCCTAATCAAGCTCAGACACAGCCAAACGCCCGGCACTTGACCTACAATCAAACAACTGAGCGAGCAATCAAAGACCTGGCTCTATTTTTTTTTTCAATCAATCAGGATGAATGGCAGGTTTGGATAGGAGGTATGGTTTAACAACGCCTTCTTCACAATGTTGCCACAGAGTAGATTTAAATTGATTTAATTAACTACATTTATGACAGCCCTGAGTCCACTGAAGAGAAATGATGCGAGGACGTTAGACATCCTAACTAGGCCTGTGGGCTTTTTCATTTGGCAGGGTAATAACTTCAGTTAGGAAGATCTGAAGTATACCTGCTCCTGTTGTTCCTCTGATCATTAATATCACTGCAGGTATTGGACATGGATATAAATGTGGGTTAAGACAAACATGTGTACATATGGAGCACGCCAGTCTTAAGTTCAGACTGAGCACTAAATTCGCACTTGAATTAAAGGATAAGGTGAGTGATATTCTATGTTTTTCTTATTGTCAACAAATCCCACGAGAAGACCAAAACTGGCAATGCATGAGTCTGTCTATCAATACTTTTTGACCTCCCTTCCTGTGGGTCTGAAAACATAAATCTTTAACAACCGGGTCACAAATATCAACCTTGTCTTACGGAAATTACTAATCAATACCAAACTAGTTCACAAAAGCAAATGCATTATGAAAGCAACATATTGTCACCCAGATTACGTTTTCTATCAACATAACGTGGAAACATTAATTAACGTATTTGTCAAGTCACAAAATGTGTAGTGGTGGTGAATGAAAGACATTTGCATGTTTCGATATTCACTCTTGCAACGCAATATCTGCTTGTAGCAACTAAAAGATAGCATGCATCTTTTTTATGGTTCTGTTCAGGCACTCGCAGCACTTGGTGAAAGAAACACTGTGGTTTGGTAAATGTTGAAAAAGTCCAGAGTGACTGGAATCATGAGACACAATGCGTTTACTGTATTAACAACCAAAACCACTATTTCACTATATCACAGTACGACAATTTGTGTGACTTATGCGGCACATAAATGTTCCTACACGAGCAATCCTGTTCTAGGACTGACAAGTTAAAGCATCATTCTAAAAAACGATCATTGATCTAAAACAGCTGGGCGCTGCAGCAGAACTGCGGAGTATTCACAGCACGAGGATGGTGAATGTGGGATCAGCTCAAAAAAAAAATCTACACTTGATGTGTTTTTAATAGTTGTTGGACAATGATGGAGCTCTATTTACACAGGAGAAAGATATATCAGGCTTTGGAGCTTTGGATACACACACAATACTTGTTGGTAGGATCAATTCATTGTTGGTTTTTGTATTTATTGGATTTGACAACAAGAAAAATGTAGTACACTGCCAGCCTTCTCCTTTCATGATTTATTTCTTTTTCTTGATTAATCTGTTTAACTCATGCTCCACAGTCACTGGCTTATTCACAGCTGTGCTGCTATTCATACCGGCCAATATAACCTGATCCTGTTCTACGTTTTCATGGGTGTATGCCCATTACATGTAAGTGTAAAGTATATATGTAACTGTGCAACGATGTGCTTCAGCATGAATTTGCATATATATGGACTCTGTAATTGCATTAAACTGTATGTGTGTGCAAGCAAGTGTGTGTCTATGCAAGTGTGTGTTTGTGTGTGCATGAAGGCGTACTGTCAGACATTATGGAGACAGATGGCTCAGGTGCCCTCCACACCCATGTTTGAACACTGCTCAAGCCGGCGTGTTGCGTCGCTCGCTGCGTGTGTGTTCTGTTGCGGGTGTGTTCCTCCCTGCGTGTGTGTGCCGTGGCAGCGTGTTACTCTCCGCAGCGACCGGGATTGGCGCTGCGGCCCCTGATGGTATCAGAGAGAGGAGAGCCAGCAGACTGAGAGCTCTGGACTCATGTGGGAACACCCCAGACAAGACACAAGAGAAGAAGAGGCACTTTGTGTTTTATGGCGTTTTTTAAATAGAAGGTTACTGCTGAACTGAAAGTGATTCACTGTCTGACTCACTGCTGCTTTTACTGCCTAATCAAAGACACTTTCATTTTCCTGAGGGTGCATTGTTTTATATTCTGTGGGTGTGTAGGAAAACTACATTCACTCGTAATTAATTATTTGGAACAAGATAGTGCTTATTTCTAAAGATCTGTCATCAGCACATATATTACTTCATAACACCAGTTTTATTGCATTGTATATCTGAAATCTCGAGGACCAGGTTTTGAATGTTTTAACCAACAAACTTCAAAAGTGGTACCATAGAAGTTTTTTTTAAATTCAGTTTGTAAGAATGAGGTGGTGGAGATCATAGGTTGTAATGACCCTTTTGTGCATTTGATGATGTGCAGGTGCTACATCGACACTATATCTTTCTCCAGTATATATTTCTGGACTCAAAGAGATGGTGTTGCTGGTGAACACGACCTGCTCTCTCATCTGTCAATCTCTCAGATGCTCTTAAGAAAGCAGAGTGTCCATTCATTTCACTGGCTCACTGTGTACTCAGCAGCACTCTCTTCTCTTCACACATTTCTGTACGGCACATTAATAACATCAAGGATGTTTGATCAGTATTACGTTTGGGTTGTTATTTTTTATGACAGAACAGCAATAATTTTGTAGACATAATGAGAGAGGTTGTGTAAAACAAAACCCTCCTGTTTTTTGTCTTGACCACAGACATAAAACCTTGAAATAAGACCGACTACAGACACTAATACTATGGAAAATGAACATTTGCATAACAACTAATGATTTTTTTTTTTTAAAGCTTCTAGTGGAACATTTTCTGTAAAATATAAGCAACAAGTTGCAGTTTTGTGGGGAGTTATGTGCTGGATGTCCTGGAGTCTTGTAATGACAGTGAAGTGGTGGGCAGGTTCTTTTACCTTTGGACTTCTCCAGCTTTCTGCTTTAACGCAGTCTTATTTAAACTATAATCTTGAGAGAGGCATTGTTTTTCTTCTCATGGCAATAAAGCAAATAAGCTCCCAAAAGTTCCCAAAATGTCAAACTATTCCTATTCATAATTGCAAACATTAATGCAGAATTTCTTTATGATGCTATTTGTGATATAAGGACTTATTCAAGAATAGGTGGTTCACATAGGGATTATATAATGGGCAAAAAGATTTCATTACATAGCTTTACTCTTGCCCTTAGAGAATTGGAGGATGGGTTGGTGGTTAGAGGAAGTAACAAACATATGGCTGGTTGACAGAAATGGGCTTGTTGTCAGTGGGAATCGCCTGTTTAATGGATCCCTGTTTAAATAATCATTACCTCTGTTTTCCAGGGAAGCTTTTGTTTAGATTAGAGCCACTGTATGTATAAAGGGAATCAGCACACACACACGCACACACACACACACACACACACAGCACTGTGGCACATGGAAATCTAGTTACATAACGACAGATAGGAGGTTGGCAGAGTAAAGGAGACAGAGCATCTTATCAATGGGGGATGACAGGGAGATTTTTGAATTTGGTGGAACCCACCTAACAGACTCGCTCTGAGCACAGTTTAGTCGCTTAGTTTAAGTCGTGTTTTCTCATCTTTCTGTCAACTTCAGCTGCCAAAAAATATAAGATGCACTGACTGACCTTGTGGAAGTGCAATAATCAAAGGTCAGAATTTCAAAAGTTCAAGGTGACTCCTGCATCATCAGTGTGATTTTGATCCAAATTGAAGGCAGGATATATGTTCAGCATTTAAAGCCCTGACACACCCACAGTGCACCCACACACCTTTTCAATGGTTTTACTTAATTAGACCAGTCTACAGGACTGAGTGGGTTTGTACAGATGTGTTGAATTGACATCTCTCCCTCTCCCCTTTTTTGTTGTTTTTTTTGCACTTGTTAGGGCCCAACTTTAAACTGAGCAGACGTCTAATTAGGCAGAATAACTGAAAACACCTGTGTGGGCGTGCAGAACATTTAAAAGTGACACTGATAAGCTTTTAATAGCAACTGTTGGACCTGTTGAAAAGCACAACTGTCAATAATAATTCATTCAAATTTGGAGCTCCAGTATTCAACAAGTGTTCAATGTTAAATAAATTAATAAATGTAGTAATCCATGTTTGTATGTACAAATGTAGTGCCCATGTAGTAACCTGCGACAGGCGACTGAGTCTTTCCAGGATGAACCTTTCATACCCAATCATGATACTATCACCTGTTACCAATGAACCTGTTTACCTGTGGAATGATCCAAACAGGTGTTTTTGGATCAGTCCACAACTTTCACAGTCTTTTGTTGCTCCTGTCACAACTTGTTTTAATTTTGCTGCACCAGGCCATTAGGTTATGCTTGTTTTTGTACTGTGAGCAACTTGGTCTTGATAGGTGTAATGGTGAAGTACAAAAAAGTGTCAAATCACAGAAAACCAGGCATTTAGAGAACCCATGTCAGCTACATGTTAGATTTTATATACTCAATAATGGAAGAATGCAAGAATGTGGGAGTGAATCCAAGTTCAGGTGGGGAACAGTGTGCAAAATGAATGAATCAAATGTGCTGTACCTATAGACACAACAGTGGTCTATTATAGTTAAGGACTCATATGTCCCATCACTGTAGCATCAATGTAAGTTACAAGCAGACCTCTTGCTTGGTCTGAGCCATACTACAATATGAATAAAAGACCAGATTGCTATTGGTTCCACATATCTGTTGTGGTTCAACCACACCTGTCTGTTCCAGTACGTAACTCTGCCTTCTCTCCTCTCAAGAAGTTTTCTTCTCTGCCTGCATGTTTGCATTTCACTCCAAACTTCTGTTGCCAGCAGAACTGAACCGTGACAGAATGAACACTGGGTTTTTGTTACAAACAGAATGCAAGGCCTACATTCTGGTTCAAACTTTTTTCAACTTTGACAAGCAGTTTATCCAGTGGATGTCTGAACACTTCATAGCCGAGTCAGTACATGGCTGTGTGATCCAAGGCTTCCCTGTATGTCGGATAAAATCAGGTTCAGCTTGGTCAGTTTGAGTGGTTCTGAAATTGATGCTTACTTAGTCCACCCTGCTGAGACAGAGAGAGAGACTTTCATGGCCCAGTTGGAAGAATGTAAACATAAGAGTGTGTGTGTTTATCTGTGAAGACGAGAAAAATAAGGAAGGAAGAAAAGAGTTTCCCATTAATGTGTTGCTGTGTACACCAGAGTACACCAGATTGTTGCATTTAACTTTAAAATGTACAATATTTTTTTCCTGGGGAAGCATGCACCCAGACCCCAATAGAAGGTCCAAGCTCCACCCACCACAGTCACACTAAATCCTGTGCTGTGACATACAGCCAATGGAAAAACTGACACAAAAACGTTAACATGGAGCTTTTTCTGCCTCTTTTACGATATCCTTCCCTTGTGCCTTCTGTTTATAAGTCCAAAGCAATTGGGGGATCACCAACGTTAAAAATAATTCATCTCAAGGGGGGCAAGAATGTCATTAGAAGTAAAAGTTAGGGGATCGAGTCAGTCATGCTCTGAAGATCAGGAATGACTGTACGAAATTTTATGACAAATTTTATGGAGCTATTCAGTCTCGACCGAAGTGGTGGTTCGACCTGCTGACATCACCACACCAAGAGCAGCTGCTAACATTGCTAAAAGGTTTTAAACCAAATTAGAAACAACTGAAGATGTTTCAGCAATTTGACAAGTTTTATGTTTTACAAGAAATGTTAGTTCAAGCTGGAGTGTGGGGACAAATAACACAGTAGGTGGAATCTGTGACGTCGTAAGCACATCGGCTTTGTTTCTGAAATTACTCTCACTGCCAGAAGGGGGTGACAAAAGTTCCATACAGCAGGTTTAAAGCTGCTTTCAGCTAATTTTATTGCTTTTTTCGCTTGCAGCTTTACAGCTATAGTTCACTATGTTGTTTCTTTCAGCTGTTTTTCGTAATAAAGCTCTGATAGCTGATCTGTTCAAACTGTTTTAGCAACTAGCTAGAGAAGATGGTGGAGCATGTAGCAGCTGATGAGACACATATTACCAAAACAGAGCTAAAAGGAGAAAGACTTACGGCACCTGATGACCAGAAACCTGACTTCTTCAAATAATTGCTAATGCTGCTCTGTATTTGCTGGATGGATTAATAAGCAACTATTTGCTAACATGTTTGCAATATCAACCTTATATGTCAATATTTTGTTTCCGGCTCGATTCTGTTGTCCCCAAGTTGTCAATCACGTTATGCAGTTTTAAGCCTCACATCACCTTGTATTGCACACTTTCACTCCCATGTATTATTTCAGTCAGGACATTCACATTAAGGTTTTAAGCATTTGCTGCATGCAGTATGTACATTAGAGTTTGGCCCCGTCACCCTGCTGATGTAATGCTGTGAAACAAATGTGCACAAACTGACTGTCCCTGAACTGATGAAGCCTCCTGCTGGAGCCCAGCACACAGCATTTGAATGGACATGAACACACAAAGAGAGGAACATGCTGCAATAATCATACAAATCTAAATGCTAATGCAGGAGGAGGCTGGGAGAGGAGGGAGATCAAGAAATGAACAGTATATGGAACATTTGACAATAAAATGATTTCTGAGCCTGCCTGAACCACAACCACCTATAGCACACACATACAGCCACATAGAGTACACTGCTGCAGCACACTCCCACATTCGTCTGTCTCTCTTAATGATACAAGTACAGATAGTGCCTGTATTTACATGTGCAGGCATTCCTGTGAGCAATGAGCCCACAAAGCGCACACACACGTGTATTTCTCTGGCTGGTTAGGATGGATGGAGATGTAACGGTTCACTGAACGATCCGTCCTCCATCTCCATCCTCCCTCTTCTGCCATCCATCCATTCATCATTCATTACTCCTTTCATCCCTCCCCTTGCAAAAGCCACATTTATGTAAGAGATACTGTAGAGCCCAAACACTAAAAGCCAAATGGACTGAAGTGGATCTACATTATGGCCTCTGTGAGAGGACTTCAAATGGCAACACTGCTCACTTGGAATTAATGGAGTTAGTTTCAAAGAGAAGAGGGAGGATTTATGTTCATAGAAAGAGTGCAGTGCTCACAGCTTCTTATTTCTATCATCAGGCAGCAGAGCAAACTTACTGGTTCTGGGAGTAAATAGTTGTTTTTCTGTGACACTTCCTGAGAGCAAAATCTACATTGTATGTGATCGCGTCACAGTCCTTCGAATTTCCAAAATCTGAATTTGACTTTTGATCAGAAATCTGGATGGTTAGTGACACAGCATTTTTAGGAACACATTTTCTTACTGAACCGGAGGAAAAAACAGACTGTCACTCTGTGTTTTTCACTCTGTCTCTCTCTGTATCTGGTATGTTTAAATCTTGTGTCTCACTGAGCTGAGACTCGATTTCGTGGGAATGAGCGATCAATATAAAATTGAAGGCAGCTCTGTGGCAGCGATGGCCAAAAATGAACAAATGATTCATTTCTACTGATACTTTTTTGTTAGCCTCATGATCCTACTGACTCTAACTTTTCCTCTGGTGCCACCAGTAGGTTGACATTTTTGGCTTTTAGTAAAATATCCTGACAACTATTCAGTGGGTTGCCATTAAAGTTGGTGCAGACATTCAAGGTTCCTGGAGGACGAATTGTCTGGTGAACTCCTCCTCTTCATCTAGTGCCACCATAAGGTTGACGTTTGTGGTTTTAAACAATACCTAGACAAGCTTTACAGCAAAATGGTTTAAGTATAAATGTTATATCCAATTATTACACAAAACAGCATGTGTAAAAGAGACACAAACCAACATATCATTCAGTCAAAAGATGGAAAATGAAAAATCCCTTCAGATAAAGTGTGAAGTGCCACACAAACCAAAACCTTTCCACAGATCAACCTTAGAATATACATGATAACTGTGGGGGGTTGAAGCTCATTGATTGCCTTGGCTTAACTCATGCACATAAGCCTGAGGTGGAAGTCCACAGGATGCAATGTAAAAATCAATACAACAAAGTATATCTTCTTACTGGGGTATTCAAAGTTAAGTTCTCCTAATAATCTAATCTCCTAATCCAAGCAGTGAATCATTGGGTCCTGACACATTTGCTGGAAAAGTTACAGTGCTGTACATAATGCAGATCTTCAGGATGGCTTTGTCCCATGCATATAATGTACGTTCCTTCACATGTCTTTTAAGTGCAATGTGTCCAGTAATATTAAGTTGGAAATAAATGATTTGACGTGCCCTTGCTAGAACATACTAGTTCTGATAATTTAAGTGTTCTGCAGTTTGCATTCCTTGGCACCAAGTGATCTAATTGCTCTAAGACAGCATCTCTGGGAAACACAGAGAACATTTAATGTCTTCTTATATCTGTTGTCTCTGATTCATGATCATCTCTACAATCTGACCAAAAGTATATAGATCACCTGTTTGAGACTAATAAGGTTAGGAATTTGTAGCAACATCAGGCATTAGATATTGTACATTATAGAAAAGCAAATGAAGTGCTGATACTCAACAGTTCACAGACTGATAACTAGCACTAAGAGGCCATCACTGTCAGGGCTTTTAACATAAGTGATAATCATAATACATTTTGATTGATTTAGCACTAACGGGACATCTCTATCTGGGCTTTTGACTTAAGTGATGATAATAATACTTTTTGATTGCAGAGCACTCTCTCTACTCAGGCCTTTCCATTACATCCTCTTGAATTAAGCTTTCCTTTTTTCACAGAACAGCAGAGACCTTTGCATCATATACAAAGACTAGTAATTCCATCTGATGTTAGAGAAAAGATCTTATATTTTATCTTGTATAGATTTTCTTGCTGCAAAGCTAATTGCTTGCTCTGGGACACAGAGGCACAAGTCATTTTTCCTTTTCGGCAACCATGGGAGAATGTGAGGATAATTTGCAATCATTGCTTTTGTTTTATACTCCTTTAACCAATAAATCAAAAATTAATTATGCAAATTGAATTAAGTGCAGTGTGCTATTGTCCTCATCTTTCATAGCAGGGAGAATGCAGCATGAATGAGGCTCTAAATTAAATGCTGCCTTTCTGGAAACAATTTTAACAGAGGTTGGCGGTCAATCGTTTCATGAAAGAGAGGTAAAATTCAGCCATTTTGAAGCACAGCTACAAAGTGGCTGCTTTAATTACATAACTAAGCATGTGTACTCTAACACAGGCTGGTATGTGTCAGTGAGTGATATATTTTTCTCTCTGATTGATCAAACCTTTTAAGTTAATTTGCCTACACAGGAAAAGAGGCTCAATCGTCACAAGAAAGGCAGCAACAATCAATTTTGATTGTCTCAGTCTGCGTTTAAAGCAATAAGTCAACCTGCATGACTGGAGATCACTGCCAGTAACTTGTGACGGATGTACGAGAGTATATACAATGTGCTAGTGTTGTCAGAGTTTTTTAAAACCCAAGCACCCAACCCACAAAAATATGCATTAATCAAACAACCAAACTCGAACCAAACTGTAAACTGCCAACTTTATGCATTACAGTGTCAGGAGTGAGAGACGTGGGACTCTCCAAGGTGCTGATCCTGCTGCAAGGAGCAGCTAGGGAGCTGTCCAGAGTGCTCACTGTCTCCCCGACCCAGTACAGGGAAGATCTTAATCAATTTGGTGTTCTTTATTATTGTATAGGAGCAAAACAAGTAGTCCGTCATTCAAGACATGAACTCTGTCTCACTCTCTCTCTCTCACACACACACACACACACACACATACACAGACATAAACGCACACGCATGTTTACCACTGACCCAACTAAAACACCAGACGTACTGGTGTCCCAGAAAGTAGCCTAAGTCACATACACACAAACACACACAGCCTTTAAAATGTCAAGTCTCTACAATCAAAACAGTGCCTCAACACTATAAAACACATGCATTGACCAAAACCGAAATCACGAATTGATGATAAAGCTGTTTGTGTGTGTATGTGTGTGTGTGTGTGTGTGTGTGTGTTTGCATGAGAGAGAGTGTAACAGAGAGAGGAGTGGACTGTTGCATGCAATGCTTAATGTTATTAATAGCTTACTATGAATAGCACTTTGTCACCCGTCCACCATCGACCTGCTCATCACTACTGTGCACCAGTGTTGTCATGGTGTAAATGTGTGTAGGGAAACTGGCCTCTGTGCAAGAAAACACAAGCCTATGGCAATAAGGATTTCTCCATTTACACAACCACACACAAAAGAAACACACACACACACACTCATACACACTGCTTAATCCTCCAGGACAACCTGTTCCGGTGAATTTGCAGCTCTATTCATTTCAGTGCAGCTGGCCGAGGGCCCGGCTTCCAGGGCCACCGGGGGCCTGCACGCGGCCACGCGAACCCCAGGGATAGGAGACGCAGGCTGGGCCACAGAAAGAGACAAGAGTGGCTCCGTGTGTCCGTGCCAGCTCCCGACTTAGATCAAACACAAGCACAGACATTCACATGAACAAATACAGACGTACATAATAAAACAACGAATGCACCCATGTACCCATTCAAACAGCTCAGGAATGACATAAAATCAGACTCCTGTCGAAAGGCAATGAAATGCAATCTCATAAACAACATTCACCCACAGTGGCTATGGAGGAAGATCAGTGGGTATGTTGAAATAAGAAATTTCAATCTTTTATTATCTTTCTGCTCTGCTTTCTGCTACATGAACATGAATTTGTTCTGACTGTCAATGTTAGCACTGGTACTTCACTTAAATTCCTACAGACACACGGACAGTTTTCACATGGTAAAGTTGAATGGCAATCAGCTTTTTAACTTGGCTTTTTAGCAAGCTAACTACCTTTCACTTGTGCAAGCTGCTTGACCGAGCATGTTAGCTTCCATTTCCGAGAGAAAAACAAATTTAACATCCCAGGTGTGGAATGTTATCAAGGGATAAATGTCTTAAATAGTGGTGGAAAGTAACTAAGTACTCTTACTAAAGTACTGTACTTAAGTACAATTTCATGGTACTTGTACTTTGCTTTTGAGTATTTCCATTTTATGCTACTTTACACTTCTACTCCATGACATTTTGGAAGCCAATATTGTACTTTTTACTCCACTGCAGTTGATTAATTCTTTAGTTACTGGTTACTTTGCAGATTTAGATTATTAATACAAAAACAACTAAGAAAACATGATGCACTGACATGATGCATGAGACATTAATGCATCACTCATTATCATCCAATAATATAATATAAATGATTCTGAAATGGGCCACTCTACATAAGGAATATATTTTAATACTAATGCTATGTTTTAATGCTAAAACTTTTACTTGAGTAAGATTTTGATGCAAATGCAAAACTTTTGCTTGTAACAGAGTATTTCTACACTGTGTTATTGCTACTTTTACTCAAGTAAAAGGAGTACTTCTTCCACCACTGGTCTGAAAATCAATCATAGTACATATCAATGTTCCTAGGGAGTACAGCACAAACACCACCACGTTCTTGTTATATTAGACTGTAATTATAAGCAGCCAAGTCAGATCAACCACAGAACCACAGAAGGTTATGAACCTGTGACAAAATGGCTGCTGGCAGTTACATCTAAATCAAATCGAATCTAACTTCTTGTTGAATCTTTCACTTTTCACATTTCCTCACACAAATGTAAGAAGAATTCAAATTTAAGTTCACCTTTAAAAGGTTTTTTATTTTGCCTCATGTTGATTCTCTCTGGTAATTTCAGATCAAACTATCAGTGAGTCCACAGCACCACAGGCTGATTTGAACTGACTGTCCCAGCGGCTCAGCTGCTGATAGACAGCAGGTCAACTATAGAGTTGTGTCAGTAGAAAGAGAGGGACAGTATTGATTTCCCTGTGAGATCTTATTACACATGTCCTGTTTATCCCTGCTAATATGTTTGTTTGCTTGGCAGTATTTTGGCCGTACTACCATGGCCAGAGTAAACAAGTATCAAATGTGTGTGTGTGTACATGAAACAGGAAGAAGTTGGACATGGCTCTCGTCTGTGAATGTTTTTTTTTTTTTTTTTCATTCAACAGAGTGTTAACTTTTGAGACAGATTTTGATGAATAACAGAACATTTCTGATCCAAACTGGGATTGCAGATTGGCAGTGTCACTTTATCACTGTGGTATCTCATTAGTGTTATATTGCTGTGGTTTCTTGTGTTGGACATAAGAAGACTTCACTTCTTAATTAGCTCTCTTTGAGGTTTTGGTGAAGAAAACATTTCATCAGTTAATGGCAGCGGTAAGAAAACTTTATCTTGTAATACTGCAATCAATAACAACAAGGAAATTCTTTCATCTCAACTTGTTAGAGCCGAGGGAGCCTTGAAGTAAAACTCTGCACACAGCGTGCAGCAACGTTAGTGATTCGAGAAGTTTATAGCAAAAGTGCGAGTGAGTGATGCAATTAGTCAGTGATGCAGTTAATGAATGATTGAGTGGGTGAGTGATGCACAGCCCTGATTCCGTAAAGGTTGGGACACTGTGTTGGGAGTTGTTGGGACAGGAGCAACAAAAGACTGTGAAAGTTGTGGACTGATCCAAAAACACCTGTTTGGATCATTCCACAGGTAAACAGGTTCATTGGTAACAGGTGATAGTATCATGATTGGGTATGAAAGGTTCATCCTGGAAAGACTCAGATGTTCACAAGCGAGGATGGAGAGAGGTTCAACACTTTGACAAACACAGGATTGTAGAAAGGAGATTTAATAAAATAGAAGCTGGCATCCAAGTAATAGCCAGGGCAGGCACAAACAGGTTGGTCACTTGTGTCCAAGAAAATTGCACAGGAAAGGTTAAGTTGTATTAACAGCAGCGTAACACTAATAGAAAAAATGGCTAGTGGTAAGTATGATGACTCCTCTGTTGTACTGATGGGATTGGTGCTATGGATATGTGTCTTATCTTGAATTCATCAAGACAACAGGTAAACATGGAGAAAGTTTTAAATCTTGCAGTGCCAGCAAAAAGCATTGACAGATTTAAAGATTCATAAAGAGCTGACACATCTTATTAAAATCTACTTTTAAAACAACAATAACAAAAACAAGTATCTTTTTGAGAATATATTGTAGCGAGTGCTGCAATTAGAGAGAGAGTAAGTTCTGAAAGTCGTGGGTTGGAAAGTGAATGAGTTAGTAAGGGAAAGACTTATAAGACAGAACAAGTGAGCGAGCAAGTCAGGATAGGCAGCAAAAAGAATAGGAAAGGAAGTGAGTGGGTGAGCGAGTGGGTGAGCGAGCAAACGGCGGATTGAACCAGCGAGCAAAGCATGGAGTGAATCACAGATGACCAACACGCCACGGAAGTTGAATTCTAACGTTGACCTGTGCGGGACCAGCCTGCTGCAAGTCACTGCTGACTGAGCTCACGGTGGACCCATCCAGCTGTGTCTTCCAGCTGTTAATACAGCATCACAAGCTGTGTGTTGAAATGAAATGAAAAAAAAACCTGTCGCTCTCCTGCCGGGAAACAGAAGGGATGACATACCAACACACAGTGGCAGTGATAGCGTTAAATATTTATCATTTTCTCTCTCGGGCATAAAATATAACACAAGTGTGTACAATTTGTGTGAGTCTGTGTGCGTTCCATCTAGTGAAATACACCCCTGTCTTGTCTTGTCAAAGGCAGTCTTCCTCGTCCATGTTTCAACTGAAAACAGCAAAATGAGCGGGTGAATGAAAGAGAGGAAAATAAAATGCGAAAAGCGAGACTGACAGATATAAAGAAAAGATGATTGATAGGATATGGAGAACGGGATTGAGAGGGTCAGACGGAATGACAGAACGTCCAACAAAATGTCTGAAAGAGATACAGCGTGAGAAAAAAAGGGAGATCGACTACTTTTGAGAGAGAGAGAAAGCAGAAGTGGCTCTAGTTGACTGCACAGAAGAGAATAATAATACAGCACTAAAGTAGCTGCAGCATCAGTGCAGAGTTACATAAGACTCTGTCACAGATCTTTCTACTCTTCCATTCAGGCCAAAGCCTCAGGAAAAGCACATTCATATTTCCGCTGCCACTGAAGAGTGAGATCCCTGCCGCTCTGATGACGACTTAATTTAAAACAGTATTAAAAAAAATGTAAAAATGTCTCAGGTCAGAGCTGCGGTATCACATGTGTCATCCATCAGTCATAGACTGAGGGAAACAGGTGATGAGAGAAAGTAGTAGAAAGTATCTGACTTTGACATTTTTTACTGTCCAACCTGTCCCAACAGCAAAAAAACCCATTAACGAACACTTTTTTATAGTTTGTTTCATGTTCTTACCAGGGAAGTTTGAATTTTTATCCGGGTGATAAAAATCATTTCTTTACAGCAAGATCTACTGTTTGCAATTTAGGTCATCTAATTTAGGTTACTGTTGTATTTAGTGTGAATTTAGTGTACTGTCACACTTAACAGTGTCAAGTATCATCAGTCCATGTCAAAACACTTTAAAGCTGCGTTAACAGATTTTTGCTATTTGGATAATTGGGGCAGTTGAATGAACCATCCAAATGATCTAGCTATCCAGCCTTTTGTTACCCGCCTCCCTGCCCCTTGTCAGATACGTTTTCCTGTTCTACCCGATTCCTTCTTTTGATGCTCACCAGTTTGTCAACTTTTTGAACTGTCTTGAGTCATACTTCTGGGTTCTTATCTGCCTTTTCACTGGCGCCATACACAATTAAGCATGACCAGTTGCAAAGCCTGTGTAGCTAGATTGATAAAAATCGCACCTGTTCTGTGAGACACATGGCAGAAAAATACGGCTGAAATGCTTTCTGTGAAGACACACCATCAGGGAGAGAAATGACCTGGAACAGCACAGCTCTGTTCCTTCTCTGAGTTCCTCATGGATCAATATTCGTCTCCTGAGCTTTCAGGTCTTGCTCTTTCTTTTTCTAGTAAGCAAGCGTCAGGCTTAATGAAACAATCCAACATTTTAGGAAATGCACACACTCCTTCTTTCCCAAAATTAAGACAATAAGATCAATATCAATACATGTCGGCGCATTTACTATGGAGTCAAGGGGTGATAGCTTAGCTTAGCATGACAAGGACAAGAGGAGGGGTCTCTTTCCAATGTTCAAACATACTCTGACTAACATTAAGCTCACAAATGAACATCCTGCATCTCATTGATTGTATATGGTGAAACAAAATAGTACAATAAAATGCATGGGGAACTTACATATGTGCTGAAACATTTTGGACAAAGCCTGGCTAGTCGTTTCCCCCTGCTTCCAATCTTATGCTAAGCTAGGCTAACTGCATCCTGCTCTAGCTTCATATTTAATGCACAGACGTGACTGGCATCAATCCTCTCATCTAACTCTGTGTCCACTGCAGCGAAGCAGCAGTTAGTCTTAATCATACTTGACCTAAACAACACTTTTATTTTGATAATCTACATTGCTTTTCGTTCCTTTCTTGTTCTTGTCTGGAGGCCAGCTTGCCAAACATAGACATGTGCTGTCAAGTAGCAGCGATTCACTTTGACATGACGAAATGTGTTCAACATTTAAACCATCAGTAAACGGTCCGATTTTGATGTCCCTCACTTGTCCCTCGCTTCTGTCTGCATCTGCTTTCTACAAGCATGAGCCCAGCAGAGAAGTCAGAGAAACCAATTTCTCCACTGACAGAAGTTGAAACAGCTATGGATTCAATGCAATCAATGTTTTTTACACAGCAGGGGGCATGACTTCAGTGCTGGTGCTGGTGCTGCCTCGACAAACACTTACATCCAACAGCTGAAATGCAAAGTAAGTCCTGAAATTAATTGAGCCTCACAGATTGATGCAACATAGCAGTTAAGAGCATCAAGGGTGAGTTCTTCATTAAACACATAGCTATAAAGGTGAAGCACCTTCTTTAAAGAGGCGCGTGTGTGCACGGAAATGTGTCATCAAGGCCTGTTACATCAACGCCAGCAAGTTGTTTCATCGGCTGGAACATGCCTGTCAAGGTTCATCCCACAAAAACACACAGTCTATTTTATCCTTCAGGTTTTTGTGCAGGAAGCCGTCATGTCCCTCCACTTTGCTGAGACTAGAGTGACAAAGCTTTCCTCTCTGGCATTTCACTTTGATGTTCAGCACCGAATCAGCTGCTGTGTGGAAGAACATACTGTTTTTTTTTCCCTCTATCAGCGAGTGTGTGTGCCCTTCTGCTCCTGTGCTGAAAATAAACTATCACACAGCGAGGCGCGCTCATGATTTTAATATGAGCAGCAAAGAGAAAGAAAGAGGGAGAGAAAAGAAACGATGCAACACTCATTTTGTTGCGGGATGATAAAACAACATCATGTAAATATTCATTGCTATTATAATATGTTTCTTTGCTATTGCAATGCTACTGGAGTAAACTTTAACTCAAGAGAGAGATGTACAGTATATACACTACACTCTTGTACACAGATGAACATAGAGGGAGTGTGTGTGTTGGCGCTGTGTGTTTGTTGTTGTGTGATGTAATGGAGGGAGGTCATGGACGGGAGCACTGCTGAAGCGATGGAGGTCAGGCAATCAAACTGTAACGCTGGTGGGTAAACTGTGCTGTTCTGCACTGTGGTCACTTGGGCTCTTCTTCATTTACTGCATACACACATCCATGGGCTAATAAATGCATGCACTGAGACACAAACACACACAGAGGCGATGAGAATAAAAGCCGCGCTGGCCTGACGCCTGAGGGGATGAATTGTTATTGGAGAGACTGAATAAGGAAGGTAGGCGAGGTTTGATAGGCTGCATTTTTAAATTATAATGTTGATCTATTAGAACACAGCAGAGCTTTTGGCTCTCTCTCTTCAGTTTCTAATGCTGCCTCTGAGGAAGATTTAAAAGGGGGATATAAATTATTGACAATGCCTACACAGTTATTCCTATGGCTCATGGCAGCCCAATTAGTATTTTAAATAAATTATGAATCTATCTGAAAAATAATTTTCTTGACAAAAACAGAAAACACTATAGAATTGAAAGGAACAAAACAACTGTGTCAGCAAACAGCTATGAAGGAAGATTTGAACTGCTGACTCTTCAACTGCTACCCAAAACTATATTTATGTCAAATGCATTGACACAATTTACTTGGACAAAGTGTGGGCTTTTCAAGCCGGTATAGAAATCTTGCACAAATGTAATGAGCTTATGTATAGAAATCAGCATAGTAGAGTTAACTCCAGCATCTGCCAATTTTCTCTTTTTCAGGAAAGACAATCTCTATAAACACATTACTTTCCTGGAAAAAAAAATTTTTATACAAATTATAGAGGAACAGTCATTGAAAGGAAAGTTTCTTGTCAAAACAATTAAATATTTATTAATCCTTCTTTTTAATCTCTTTACTCTTCATATATGTTGGACAAATGTCACATTTTTGCTTCAGCTGACCTTCTGCAAACTGACTACAAGGCCATGAGGTTATACCAGCATTTAATTGAATTAAGTGTACTAACTGAATGCTGTCTCTATTTTCCCTATAATCTGCATCAAATTACGTTGTTCTTTTCAGGACACAAATTAACAGCAAATTATTAGAAAAATGACAGACCAGTAGAATATTGTGTTACCCCAGTCTCTTGTACTGTCTTTGGCTTGTGACTCATGCACACAGTCGCAAAGCACATTAGGAATTAGAACGACTGTAAATCAAAGATTTACAACGAGAAAGTCAGAGTCAATTCACATCAAAACAACGAGCAGAAATGCTGTTAAATGTTTATGTCACAGGGTGATGATGTGCGTGTGTATGTGTGTGAGGGGATGGACGTGACGGTGGGATCTCTCTGGCTTTGGGGTTTCACATTGACCTGGAAAGACACTTGGGTTCAGCATGTTGTGATTGGTGAAGAGATGCAGTGCTGGTGTGCTGACCGGGAGAGAAGCAGTGATGGAGAAGTGTAGAAAAGACATGGATATGTAGTTTGTTTGGTTGCAATGTATTTAGTTAACTATTTTGGCTCACCCTTGTTAATTAATTTAACTGGACTATTCCACCTATTCCACCAAATGGAGTCTTGATTCAGTAGGAGACTGAGGCAGATATGTCTGCTGATTTGTTTTCTCTGTACTTGCCAGTTGGAGTTGCTACTAGACAGGGAGGGACTGGAGTCCACTCGCGTGCGGCAGCCAAAAGCTGAATTAGACTCTTTTGACACTGAGACATTTTATTTCCTTCTGTGATGTTTTATTTAGTCAAAGAGACTTCGGCCTGTGTTTTAAAACTGTTCTTAACTGGTGTTTTAGCTTACAATAAGTTACTTTGTTTTTAACCTCAATTTCTGTCTTCTGCATACTGTTTCGGGGCAGCAACTCCACAGTAGGAATTATTGGATTTTACTTTTAAGTCACTCCACATCCGTGACATTTCCATGACAGTATGTCTGTCTTCCTTTTACCTCCTTGTTGGTGGTTTTCACTGACTAAATCATACCAACACTAAAATGGATCATGATACTGCCAATTGGTAGATGGAAGGTCTGTCAATAAGCTCTGGTTTTGTCCACATCCTGGTCTTGTCTGGTCTAACGTATGTTGATAATGGCTGGGTAGCCAGCTGGCAGCAGTGTATTACTTCCAGTAAGCATAGCAGCTAACTACATTATTTTGGGGTTTGGTTATATATTGTATTTCATTATATTATTATGTGCAGGTTACATTAATAAAAGCCAAAGATAAAACAATGTAAACAATGTAAAACAGGCACTCTACCAGAAGGGTTTGGGACTCTTCTTATTCACACTGAAGGTTGAATATTGGCTATTATGACATTGCACATGTCTCACCTCCACCAACCAATAGATCCTGTTTACACGTGGCATTAATGTGTGTCTTGGGTCCGATCACAAGTGGACAACTCTAGGTGTGAATGCACTCAAGATGCACACCGAGATCCGATCACTCATTACACTACATATTAAGAGCTGGTCTGGGACACATATGGCCACATGCGTTTACTGCTGCTCGCTGTCTCGGGCAGCAGAGTAGTACTGCATAGTCATCTGCTCTCTAACCTTCCAAGATAAGCAGCAGATATTTGAGCACACTGTCTGTTTCAACTGATTTTGCCACTGAAGTCCTAACTGTAATATCTCCAGACACCCTTAAAAATTGCACAATTTTGAGAGTTGCTGAGCGATGAGAAACTGAGTGATGAGCCACGGCAAAGATTCCAAAGACATTTCACCATATTTCACATACGCTCAGCCACTTGAGGCCTTGTAGCGTTGAGACATTTACAAATGGCTAAAACGTTGTCAGTGTTCATTGATCAAATTGCATGGATGATTGATCCACTGTATCTTTGCTATCTGAAAGTTAAAAAATTCTCTTTTTTCCTCACATGCCCGTCATTCATGTAGCAGAATTCGAGTACTTTTCATTGACAGTACGCCCTTTCTAAAAAAAATAGAATATATGCAGCCATAATTGAATCCAAACATGCCCGTGTAATACTAGATCTTCCCACTTAACTACTCTGAGCTTGCTCCATGGAGACTTCATGCCACATTACTCTCAGATAAAGGATCCTGTAAAATGATTTCAACAGACATCGATAATTTCTTGGAAACCAAAAAGATGGATACTGTTTCTCTGCCCTTGCTCTGGCAGACCTACACATCGAAAAAGAAAAAAGAAAAAGGGGTGCTTACTACAGACCCCCTCCAAATCAATGAGGACATTTTATTAAAGCCCAGTCATGTTACTCAAATACAAAACTCCTTCACAAGTCTAAACAGTCCTGTTATCAACCTTGTTCATAAAGCAGAGCTAAAAGTACCTCTCCAACAGAAATTTCAAATGCAGTCACGGCAATGCAAATCAGAAAGGCTCCAGGCTGAGATGGCTACCTCATTGAATTTCATTAAAAAAATATCAGCTAAATTAACTCGACTTATCTTAGAACTATTAAAGGAGTCAGTGGACAATGGGGCCTTGTAATGGACACTGACAGAGGCATCTATATCACTTTTAGCCGGGGAGCGTGAATCATATTGTCCCATCTCCTTATTAAATTGTGATATTAAAATATTAGCTAAAGCACTTGCCCGGCATCTAGAACCTGTTATGGATAATGTGATTTCCCCTGATCAAACTGGCTTTATGACAGGTCACCACTCAATCTCAAATATCAGAAGCCTTCTCAATGTCATAGACATTGTCTTGCAATCTTGCAAGGTGACCTGCCCTTCTATCTGTCTTTAGGTATTTGGGGATTAATATTACAACAACCTTCTCTAAACTATACCAAAACACTTAACACCCCTCTTAAGTCTCTGTCTCTGTCTGTATTTCTCCCCAAAATCGTTTTTTTCCATCCATCCATAAGTCTATATCATCAAGGGGGGGAGGGGTTGGGGGATGTTAAGTCCAAGGAATACCAAAAGGACTCCTGAAGCAGCATTGGTCCCAGGGCAGACTGGGTCTACTAAAATTTGCAATCACCCAATCATGGGATGGCCAGTATTCAGAAAATCATATACTGGGTCCATACCACAGCTAAGCTGGTGTGAAATTGAAAACTAATCATAGCCTTTAGCATCCCTCCCCACCCTGGTTACCTCCAATCTCCCTCTATCTACCTCACATTACACCTCTAACCCTGTTGTCATCAATGCTCAAATTTGGTCACAGTTTTGAGACCACTTCGGTTTAAAAGGTTTCTCTAATTTAACCCCTATCTGTAATCATCTTTGTGCCCCTGCTACAAATATACAACGCACTCGCCTCATGGAAGAGGCTCAGTCTCTCTAAATGTAAAGATATCTACAGTCATTTTTGATACCTCCGGGACCAACATTTTATACAAAATCTTGACCCAAACTCCCCCATTACACCAAAACCTTCTGATATAGATGACATCCTTCATATTCCTTCCAATCTAAAAGGCCTCATTTCAAGAATCTGTTTCAGTTCATCATCCCTCAGCAATACTTCTCTAAATACAATTATAGAGAAAAGGGAAAAGACATTTGGGGATGTAAAATGATGTGAAATGAAGCTCTAGCAGTAGTTAATAGTAGCACATCATGTGCTAAACAAGTTGTAATTCAATTTAAGGTCTTACATCGTATTTGTAGCAGATGTCAGAGCGCTCCAGCAAACCTAACACACGTGTTTAGGTCATGCCCTTAACTTAACCAACTGTTGGTCAGCAGTTTTCAAGACCCTCTCACAGGCAACCTGATGCATTTTCAGCACCAACTGACCAACGGACCAACTGACCTTACAAATCTTCAGGGATTTCAATTAGCAGCTTCCTATGGGATCATGTACGACTGTAACTTAATGCAACATCTAAACATAGTTCTGTGTGGTTGTGAAACTTTGATCAACTGAAGTTTGAAAACACACACACAGGCTTCATTCTGCGCTGAATGTACAAGAAACATTATCAGCAAACTGAATGATGGGTAAATTGTGTGACTGGATAAAGAGCCACTCTCACCAGCCTGTAGGTCCCCCCCATCATGAAGTGTACATTTCACCAGCCAGTTCTTCCTCTCGCTCTCGTTTCTGGGTCTGGCTCTAATTACAGCAGCTGTTCCCCTCATGAGAGCCCTCGTTCACATTTCCTCGTCAAATTAGACTCGTGCGTTATTAGATCTGGCAATGTGGTGGCGTGGTCCTTGCACATTAGCTGTCAGGATCGATCAGAGTGATGCCTGATCATATCAACATACACGGCTGTGTTTTCCCAACACAAAGTGTGTGTTGAATGCACGTTTGGCATGTGTTTAACACAGAAAAGGAGAGAAGGATAAGTAGAAGTATTTATCTTGTGAATTGTCCAGATCTCTTTCAAAAGGCACCTGAACTCTGAAAGACAATGAATTTAATTAGAAAGTGGCAGTTCTTCTGTTGACAGAGCTGTCAGCAGTGTGACAAGTTAATGTTAGTGGAAAGCAGTTTTACAAAGTCAGCAAGCAGCTTTACCTTTATCCTTGATTTTCCCATCTGATGTGGCAAATTCAAAAGGCAAAAGACAACAGTTAAGGCCATCAATTCAGGTAATTAATCTTAAGAGTCAACCTTACGTAATAAGGTTGCAGCAGGTTATGCCGGGTTCCAGATTTGCACACAGGTGTAAAATATAGAAATCTAAAATAATCTCCCGTTCAGCTGAAGCAGCAGTGGTTAAAGGTCCATATGAATGCAGGAGAGGTGACTTGCACTTTAAAAGCTCTACATGCTTCTGTTCCTCACATAACCAGCTGCTGTGTTAGTTATAGAACTCTTAAGAACTGTTTTACTGATTTTATGAAATATGAAATATTTCATTTGGAGTTATGTGGAGATGTCTGGAAACTAAGTTGCAGTTGAAGGTTACAGCATGTATTGGCATACTAGGCTGGAAATATCTTATTGTACACCCAGCAAGGACAAGCCCAAAGAGGTAATCAATACAAGATTCAATTTTTTTGTGTTTGAACTCGAGAAAGTAGCTAAGACTGGTACAAGATGTTAGAATTAATTACATGAAAAGAATCAATTGTACAGATAAACCTAAATACCTCTTTAATCTGAGTTAAGACCTTGCACAAGTAAGATGTGTGGAAAAATGTTCAAGCCAAACTTTTCACACAAACTCTTCTAATGAAAACTGGTCTGACATATGGGAGCACAGTGATGTTAATGCACCATGAAATCTTTTTAAAGGGAGGTTTGTCTTTGTTCTTGATGAGCTGCCACTATTAAAACCAGTGAGGATCAACAGCAGACAGCTTCATGGATCGATAGTGAAATTTCAGAACCTGTGAAGGATCAGTTTTTCACCAAGCTTACAAGTTCAAAAGAATGCTACTTTTTTTTTACTGGGATAGGTTTATAAGCTGAGAGATCGAGTCAAATGCATAGTTAATAAAGCAAAGTTTCACACCTAAATGACAGGGAAAGATCATCCAAATCTATCTAAATCCTGTGGATTTGGTCACCAGCAAAGTAAATTAAAGTCAAATATTGTCTTTTTTTGTCTTGTCTTTTACCCACTGTATGGCATTAAAAGAATCACTAATAGCACGTGTAACACTCACTAAGGCCACTGTAGCAAAAAGGATGAATATGTTTAAGTACCAAAATAAAATCTCAATAAAACAAATATCAATATATGGGCTTTCTCTATGGTAATGGTTACGCTAGATGCGCTCAAGGAGAGTAGAGTGACAAGGACGAACTTTTAGTAAAAAAAAAAAGTAAGGCTTACATTTATTTCAAATTTAAAGACCTTCAGTGTAGCTGATCATATATCATCAATGGCTTCAATTACTCACCACTTTAAGGGATGCTGAATTTTTTTTAACGAGACCAGAACCAGTAAGTATAAGCAATTTTAGGTCAAGGTCAAAGTGCACTTTTATAGAAACAAATAAAAATAATAAAATGTCCCAGAAAAAAATGTGTCTGTGTGTGTTTAGTCCAGTTCAGTCAGTACATCTACCCGGGTAGTAGCCTCAGCTGTACTTTGAGTTAAGATGGTGAGCATGGAAAACATCCCATCCAAACATCAGCATGTTAACATTATCATTGTGAGCATGCTGAGCAGAATGTTCCAATAATCACTTCTTGTGCACTAATAGAGAGGAATTAACTCTTAACTCTGTTCTGCAAATGTCTCTGGTGACCTTCCTGACAGACGTTATTTCTGCAGACATCTTTTAACGGTAGACAATGAACCCTAAGCACAAAGACTCGTTTTATCTTTTAAACCAGTCCCCTGGCTTTGCTGTCCAAAATGTCCATGAATAATACCTAACCTTAGTCTGAAGGCCACACTGTAGGGTTTTCTTTCCAGACAAGACACATTTAAAATAGCTCTCATTGATTTGACCCCTTTAATGATACGCACTTTATTCTGAAAAGTCTACAATAGCAGACACCCAGGAAGCCGGCAATGCTGATAAAAGAGCTCGCCAGTGGGTGGCACTTTTATAGCTGATTTAAGTTACTTAAATAGATGAGTCAGTGGTGAGCGCACTCTTATTGGTGGTTTGGGGTTTGTCTTTAAACCCGTAGCTGCAACACCCAAGGAGAAATGTGGCATTTAACAGAAAAATCTATATAGTGATGACTCAATTCTGCTGGGCTGGAGAAGCAGTTTGTGTGTGTGATGTGTACGTTCATCGCTTTGCTCTGGTAATTTTTAGTTTAGTCATTTTATGGCAAACCAGAATTTGCTTAGTTTTACACCATAAAACCTTGTCATTTTGGCTTTTGATGTTCTGGATAATTCTGCTGTAAAGCCTAGCTAATAGGGCCTCCTTACTATGTAGGTACGTTTATTTCGTCTTCCTTCTGATCTCCCTGCTGATCAGTCTTCTTATCAGTTTAGTTAAGTTGTTGAAAGCACATTATAAGTCCATTACTGCAGCATTATTTTAACTGTAATAGGAACAAGTTATCATTTAAAATAATACCAGTGAGGGTACACTATATTACTTTGATCATGGGCACAAGTGTGAGGCTGTCAGCAGCTCACAGTGAAAAGCACAGTGTCTCTGTGTGTCTTCATACATTTCAGCTGTGTTTCGTAACCATGTGGAAACAGCCAGGAGCAGCTGTGCACCCCCACCCCAACTTTCCTGCTAGTCTCCCTCCCTGTGTGTCTTTATCGCTTCGTTTGCCAGAGTACTTTTTCAAAATGTCACAGTCACATTTCCAGAGCGTCCGATGAAGCAAGAAAAAAACAGTGCACAGCTCATTGTGATGGAAGATGCTAAAAAATACCAAGCATGAGACAATACCTATACTGTCTTTTGTTTTTTCTGCAACATTGCATATTGCTTTACCTTTTCATCATTTGAGGTAATAATCCACAACACAGAAACACATAAAGTTGTACTGGGTACAAGTGCAGTTTACTAAGGTATATACATACAATTGACCTGCAGCATACTGTGTCAAATGCAACCTGGTTATTAATTAGGTTTCTATTCAAATGTAGCACAAATTTGAACAAAATCTCCAGAAAAATATCAAAAGAAAATTCCATCCACTATGCACTAATATTTGGAGATGGGTGCCATCAAACCACTGCAGAAAAAGAGGGCGCAACGTAGTGACATAATGAAAAGAGCTCCAATCAGACTTCAAATGATGGAAAGCAACAAGTCTGTTTCCATTGCATTTTCTCACATTTTATATTTATTAATACACCAACTTTTCTGTGTGCCTTTTGGGTGAATTCAGATATTATGGCTTTGTTTTTTGTTCTCAATTTCAATAATGAAGCGTTAGACATGGGAATCTTAGTACAACTAGTACGCAACACTGACTGACTTCACGTCTTCGTCTTCATGCCTGATATTTGTATCCTATTCTGTAGCAGGAAGTGATATCTACAGCAGTGAAAAGTTACAGGGAGGATGTTCGGGTCTTAGGTGAGCATACAAAACTTTGGACTGGAGACGAGGGTTTGAGACCAGTCAGTGCTGTTTACCTTTAATCTTAAAAGCAGTCTTTGCACTGTGGCAATGTGCAAGCTAGGTAGTAGTTCAAACAGGCAAACAAATCCAAATAGGAGACATATCAAGAGCCCAAAAAACACACAAGGTCCGAGGAAGACAAGACAAACTCCAAAACACTTGGAAAACTTGAGGAATGACACTAGGAAGGGCTGGAACATTTGACATTAGGTGCAGGGATGAACTGGCAAAGAGAGAGGGGAACACACAGTAAACAAGGAGGGAAATACTATTCAAAAACTAAACTAAAAAACCCAGACCATGACATCCACAACCTTCATCATATCTCAATAGTAATTTGAAAATACTGCCATAACCACTCATTCAGTTTACTTCGCTACTCTAGTGCAAATGCTGAAGCATATCAATCTTTAGGAATTCAAAAGACACACTATTAATAATAGGTGTGAAAGCACTGTTGTTATCTGTAGCCAAGTCACATGTTACTGGCAGCTGTAAGTTGTGTTTTTGGTTGCCATCGTCCGCTCCCTCTTTCTAAATCCTTCTCTCCACTGTGAATCATAAAACCGAACCAGAAATGCCAAAACACATCTTCAAAACTAAACGTCCATTTTCATAGTCTGTTGCTGATTGATGTTACACAATCATGATTCATCCTACTGTATCCTGAGTTCATTAAAGCTTGAACATTTGCTATTCCAAGCACAAAGTTTCATAATCCTCCACAGCGCAAGCAGTGACGTGTTTTCTGATCTGTGGCTGCAGCAACTGCAATTTGACAAACAAGGACGCATTTGCAAGCATGAACAAAGATATTTGCTGTGTGACAAAGAGTGTCACCAGCGGTGCAGTGCAAAAAGCAAGGCAGATTTTTCACTCGAGTATGTTACTGGATAGTTCATATTGACTGTTGACTGTCGCACTTAGATGCGAGGAAAGAAAGACAAGTCCGTTTTTGAGGTGTCTGACTTAAGACTACTTGACAAAAAAAACTTAAAGAACAGGATTAAAAATGATTTTTATTAAGGAGTCTGTTTTGTCATATGTAAATGTAAAGATTTGGTCCTCCTATTTCACTGGCTGTGAAAGGATCCCCTCCAAGCGTTGCTCCGCTGTAAGAAATAAAGCCAGTTCATCTACCGAGGCCATTTTGTTGCTAAAGCTTCAGGGTCCAGCTCGGGTTTGCATTCATGTATAAATTGAAATTTCTCTGTTTCTGTATCCCACTGTGTCAACCAACTGCAGCCATGTGCGTTGTGTTACAATACGCTACATTGGCCTTGACAGCCAACAGGCAGGCAATCAGCAGTCTGAGTCAACCAAATCCAGCGGGTATCATCAGCCTGGCACATGTAGCTTTATTGTTGTGTCCCGTCAACAAAACCCACATGCGACAGCTAGGATATATCCCTCTGTCATGGCTCAGCAAGGAAACTCAGTTAGGGGGAAACAGGGAATTTCATACCATAGAGGCTAACTGGAAGATACTTGCTTGATTTGGCCGATGCCAGGTTCAGACTACGCAATATTTTTGTGCTTCTACATAGTCACTGCATCAGGTGGTTATATAGTCTGAAATTCATGCTGTGACTTGGCCAAGAGACATGCACTGAACCAATCACAGCTGTCGTCTTTCGCAGGTTTCATGGCGTACATACATTGTTCCACCTGACAGCAACATGATTCCTTTCCTTGGCCATGTTGGCAGATCTGTGCTGCAGAGCGTTTAGCACTTCTGTAGGTTAATGTTACACAGCAAATAATACCAACATGCTATTTTTTGTCAGGAACCCATGTAATGTCCTAGATATTAGTTTAGCCTTCTTCCACTATTAATTTTTGCATCTAAGCCTCGTTTTCCATTCCAATGCCCCATCTTTCAGGTTAGGCCAAATACTGTGTAATCTGATCCCAGTTTAACTCTGAGACTCTGAGACTGCTGAAGCTTGACATTTCTACAAAGGACAAGGACTGTGGATTTTGTCCTCTTACCTCTAAATATTCTTTAACAGAAGATGTGGCTTCAGTATCAATATCCATGAAGTTAGACAAGGCATTACAGTCTGAATGAAAACTGAAGGATCTGCTGAGGGACCCAGCAGCACTGATTGGATGGATTGTGTGGCCCTATTTTCTTTACCCATTATTATGATACATTACAACTGTCAAAAGTATGGACTTGGTCCCTTGACACATCTTTAGATCACTGAAAGCAAAATAAATTCCCCCTACAGCACCTTCTAATAGACTTTCAGTCAAGGTAGTTTAAAGACAAAAAAATGCAGTGATTTTTTTCTGACATCAAAACACTTCAAAATCCTGGAGCTCATTCACTGGACGAAATAAATAGTAGCAGCCCTTTTTCTTGCATTTTTTATGTCACGTCTGCACTTTGCACCTTTGAAGAGGTGCATTCTTTCTACAAAACATTGTTTGTTTAGGCATCACCCGTCTGTTTTCTCCAAGATGCCCTTGTATGTAATTGGCAGGGTGCTCTGATTTTTATTACTTGTAGGGCTGTAATGGGGATGTGGGTGGGCAGTGGCAGAGAGGTGCCTGAGAGGGCTGCTAATCTTAGCAAGGGGATGGAAATTTCCTGGCATAACAGCAGCAATCGCACCGAGATCTACGGGAGATCATTAATATTCATTGAACATAACACATTACATACAAAAAACAACACTGGCTCAAGTGGTAAAAAAAAAATTCCAATCATAAATTTGCATGAACACAGGCCGTGGGGGTAGATCCATACTGGGACTACAGGCCGCTGTGGTTTTATTCTGAAAGTTATAGTCACAGCTCACGAGTTGCAGTGAGGGTCAGGAGAAAGCGAGGACAACAGGGTACATGTTACTTTTAAGTGCTTAGATTTATGTGTGAGTGAATTCAGTCGGGGCCTTGTACTGTGATTTCAGTTCAACCCCCTCTGTTTGCCTGTCTGAAGGCTGAAGAAACGTGGGGGAGAACTGAATAAGACAAATACATCATGGCCTTGATATCATATTGAACAATTTATTTGTGAACATTATTTTGCTATCTCATCAATATTCCTGTCCTTTTACTCACAGTTCCTCCTTATGTCACCCCTTGTGTTCACTAGAGGGTTTTCTCAATCTGTGTCTTGTCTGAACTTATGAAACATCATCAGTCACACCCAAGTACTGTCTTAATTTGAAGCCCACCTTTAGTCAAATATAATTAAGATACAAGGAAGTGTTCTTCTTTGGGTTGATTATTTTATGCCACTACAGGTGAATCTGTTGTGTTGAAGTAGAGTCACCTGGCTGGTCTGGCTGAGCTGATGAAGTTACCAAAACAGCTGTTGTCCCGAAGTGAAGTCAGTCTATACTTGACTGTTTTATGGTGCAAAGAGAGACTGAGAGTTTTGTTCAGCCAATGAAAATTTAACAAAAGAGTTATAACTTCATTTAAACTGTGCACATGTCTGTGTATATTACGATGTGGAAACAGTAGTCTTTCTTTAAATCAGCTCCTTTTCCACAAAGGTGCAAAAAGCAACATTTTACAAAGTATCAACAAAACAGAAAACAATGACATATCAAAACAACCAATAACATTTTAGAGAACAAATAATCAAAGCTGAAAATATGACATGTTTTTATGTTGTGATAAATAACTATACAAGAAAGAAGTAGGGCCCAGGACTGTTCCCTGGGGTGCTCCACAGGTTTTCATTCATCTCTAGTGAAAGGGTTTTGAATCTATGCATGTCAATGACACAACCTGCCAAACTGCCTACCAACCTCTGCAGCTGTAGTTAGCATGTTTAATGTATCTCAGTTTTATATGACACAAACTCTATATCTATCTAAACCTTGTTATATCCCTGCTGTATCCATTCTTCTGCATTTTAACTGGGAATCCAGCCAGTGTATCATAACCCCAACTCCCCTACTCAAGCATTTACAACCTCTATTGGCATAATGATATCCCATTGTACCTGAGAATTCTCCTGTTTCAGCAAGTGTCGAGTCATGATCATGTTATCTCATCTAACATATCTCCAGAGTCATTTCACATGCGGATGTGATTGCGAATGCTTCACTTTCATTACAGCTCAGCAAAGCTAATAGCTCAGCAAAACTCCTCAGTCAGTTCAGCCTTGCATTAGCATTTTGGCCACAGAGAAAAGATTAAGAATCACTGCTGGGTAATGATATTAAAGGCATTTTTCAGCCTTAATACTCTAATTTCATTGACAAGTGATAACCTTTAAAAAATTAGATTTCGACTCAGCCTTTTACATGTTTATCATTGAAAAGAACTGAGAACACTTCAGTGCATTTTCATTGACTGAAAAGTTCCTTCTCAAAGCAATATAGCAGAAATAACTTATTTTTCTTGATAGGACACTTAGTATATTGACTCCCAAAGTTTTGTAAACCACTGCACCCTTTTAAAGAGATTTTTGCACCCATGACTGAGAGTGTTTTCCATTTTCCTCCCTTTGAAGCACTGAAGCATTCAACACCTTTGCTGGCGTTTTGTCTCTAGGTGCCTCTTGAACTTATTTGGCACTATTGCCGCATTTGACAGTTTTGTCTGACTGCTATAAATCTGGAAACCGTGAGCTGTCATCATCAGTCTCAGCTGTGGCATACCTGCATATTAAACAGGGTTTTTAATGTAGTGATTTAGATGTTTATTCTTCCGTTTTTAAACATTCAAAAATGCAATATGAAAATGTAGTTAATGTAAATGTTGCCTCGTTTTTTTATATGATGATTTTGATCCTTCAACTGTGAAGAGCTCATCTATTGGTTTTGTTTATTGCATTCAGGCCAATTTTTTGTGAATACACTGCACACTCAAAACCCCTCTTAGACTCAGTGTGTAGTATGGAGCTGTGACACACATATTTGCTGTTATTCCCTCACTGCAGAGTCTCAGCTGGGCTTCTCTACTCCCTGCAAACCGCAGTAACTCAGCTTAACCGAGCATGGAGCAGCTGCATTGGTAGCATGAGAGATTCTTCACTTCAAAGTCCTGTCCGCTCAGTTCACTTCCCCAGCACCTGGTATACAGCAGAGCCTTGCTGCCTTATCAGAGAAGGGGCTTTCTTTACTGTGTGTATGTATGTGTGTGTGTATGTGTGTGTCCGTGACCTCATGTCATAAAATATCAGAACCACAGCTTTTCTCGAGAGTGATACCAGTCCTACTGTATAATATTGTATTCCATTTTATAAATCCACTGATATTGATTATGCAAAAGTTGATAGCTGCTGTTTCATATTTGTGCCGTCATATGACTCGGAAGCTATGAAATCCTTCTAAAACCCATTTTGCTTTTTCAATTATGAGCACATTTGGTGCTGAGACTCCTTTCTTTATTCCAGAAAGTGTGACTTAATTGAGACACATTGTTTTCATCTGTCATCCATTTAATGCTATTTGTGTTTTATCCTCCTGCTTTGTGTCGCCTGTCAAGGGGCCAAATCTAAAAATTTGTCCTTTTATTGTGAAAATGGGCTGCAAATCTTTTTCATACTGAATTGTTCTTGGACGCTAACATGATTTCCCTTACGAAGAAAAGGTCCCAGATGACTTTTATGCAGTACTATTCAGTGAAGCGGCTCAGAATATAAATGACTGGTGAATCCATGTCAAGGTATTATGCTAAGCCTGTTCAATTCCCCCTTGAGAAGAGGACATGAGAACAGGCTGAAATAGTAAACTCAAGTCTATTACCTAGTGTAGTCATGCAGCTATGGAAAAGAGAAAACAGAGGCTTCATGGAGCTAACCAGATGGCATGGAGAAAGGTATTTTTGAAAGGTATTAGTGATGGTTTTTTTTCATTCATGATCACCACATAACTGTAACATATTTTCTCACTTACTCCTAGGAAGACCTGTCTATGCACAAAGTTTTGTTTTTATTTGCCCAGCCTATGAGATATCTGTGTTTGATTTCTACTTCTGCGCCAATACAATGTAGGTTAACTTTGTTTATGGTGGTCACAAATTGAAAAAATTACATCTCAAAATTCAGCTGCAATGCATTTTTCCAGAGTTTCTGCAATCCACATCACACCATGACCTGTTTAGCCCCACTGACCTGGTTTGAAGTGATTTGTGATGATTTAATTATGCAAAAATGTATTAGTTATTCATGCACCACGTGTATTTAAGTACAGGTATAAACAGGACCTGCCTTACACCTGCATTAATTGCTTTTTGGCCACTGGGGGACGTTGAAGTGTAAATGCAACACTGACATATCACCATCTTATAGAGTTGTTATGGCACAGAGCAACATTAGCATTAAGCCTAACTTGTGGTTCTGGACACCAGATGACTGTAAATACAATATTCACTCTCCTTTTAGCTCTGTTTTTGGTCTCCACCAACTCCTGGGGAAAATATCTGACTCTTTACCCTCCACTATAGATAGATATACTTTATTCATCCCAAACTGGGAAATTCTTCCATGTTAAGCTGAAACATCCATTCTCTGTGGGTTTGTCTCTACGAACAACTCCTTTGAGGTTACACATCATTATTTAATCCATGGTTAGCAGACAGTGAATCCAGGATCCTTAGGGCCTGAAGGTCTGGGGCCAGTTGCTTAATAAGTTAATCAAACAGACAACAAATTTCCTTCAGACTATTTGCTCAGTAGTTCCGATAAGAGCGGCCACAGTGAGGTTTGTGAATTACAAAGTAACAAGGGCACTGACATGGAAATATTTGGTAATTAGAGCACTAATTTTTGCAATTAAAGGCCTCATCAGCTCAACTGATTATGTTTAATATATCATAGTGATTATGAGGAACATTATGGAGCTCCAGTTCCTTTTGTCAATAGACATAACATGGCCGCAATACACAGTTATTTCGGAAACATGTTGTGATGGCTTCTAAACTGTCAAATTTAAAGATTATTGAAAAATATTAGCAATCAACAAATCTCTTTTAGCAGCTCATCCCAGCTCAGATCAAACACTCGTGTGAGCTTTAGTTATCAGCATCCAACACAGTGTTTGTATGCTTGACATCCACTAGCATAGCCGGTATTTCCAACAACATCATTACTGATCATTAAAAGCTCATCAAGCGAGGATGTGCGCTTGTAACTAAAAGGAAATGTACGAGTGCGGCAGATGAGTTCGTTTCTAATGAAGTTTGTCGTAAAGTATGCATGCATTAGCCATTGATGGAAATGGCGCTTGGGGCCTTGCTTGAGGGCCTGAATGACTAATTGATTTTTCACGCAAATTCCTCCAATGCTATTGATTACCATTAGTGCACTTTTAATTTAGTGGTCCCAGGAGATATTCCTGCCTTCATTTACATGAATAATATGGGATCAGAGCTGTTTGCAATCTGTGCTCACAATTTATCCAGATTATTGATATTCCCAAAAACTCACATCAGATCAAATCAGATCAGATCAGATCTATCATTATCAGTGGAGTCAGGAGAAATTACCTGTACCAGGTAGAAGTCTTTTAATGTGAAAGTCTTGATCTGCCATATCAGAACAAACCCACATAGTGATGCTGTCTGAGTTGAACATTGAAGAAATGTACTCGTACCCAGTTAAATTCTGTCAACTTCATTTTATTGATCTTCAATCTGAGGCTGTAGCTGAGAGAAGAGGCTGAGCCGAGCAGGCCAGCAGACTGCCACCCACAGCAGCACCCACCGATTCACTCCACGATCTGAGGAAGTGCAGGCCAGGGCAAACTCACCTGCTGCCAAAAGCTGTGAACATGGACCAGAGGGATTTTATGCTTTGAGAGGAAAACAGAAGGCAGGGAAGAAGTTTGCCTACTTGGCGGTCATAAATCTTCCCTGGCAGTGTGAACGCTGGCTGAGTCACAGTTTACTGTGGGGCCATCCTGTCTCTGCAATGAAATCTGTACATTCATACTATATTGGTGTCTGTGTTTGTGTGTGCATTTGTGTATGTGCAAAGTGTGTGTATGTGATGTTGTTTGCTGGAAAAATACACTTTGGAAGAGCTGCTTTGTTTATTTGTCTCTTTCTTTCAAATACGGTTTGCTCCACTGAACACTACAGCGATTATATGAGGCTATTCAATTACAGCACCGTTCCCAAAACAATGAGATACAGCATCGGAATATTTGACTGGGAGGCATGTTAAAACAAAGTTCCAGTTTACTGCAACTAAGGTCTTATTTTTGATTTCTATTAACAGTGTTCGCCAAAGCCATTGTAGAGATCTGGGAACAAGGCGGCATCTCTGCAGTGAGCAGGTGATTACACACATAAACAAGCCAACAGTTTAGCCAGATTATTGAAACCACTTTATTTGGGGACTCAACAGTCAGCACACCTGGAATGTCAAAATCAGGAAGTTGGTCTGTAAACTGTGACGGATGTTCACAACAGACAACTGCATACCAAAGAAACTGTACAAATAAGACCAAGTCTCCCAACAGAGGATAAGGCTGTTGATGCTCTTTATTTTTGTTATTGTCAACAAATCACACGGAAAAGAGCAAAACCAACAATGAATCCGAACAAACACTCTCTGTGTATCCAATGCATCTGTGACTTCCATTGTCCAAAAACTATTAAAACCACATCAGTGAGTCACACTGTTGCAGTGGGTCACATGTTTCTCCATGACCGTGAAGCACAGTTTATTTTGAGACAAGCTCACATAGACTGTCCTGCTGCTGTGGATACTCACTACAGCATCAGATGTGGATTCATTTGCAGCTGAAAATTGACCCTTTTAAAATGCACTGTTTACTCCTCAGTCTGACTAAAATAAAGTGCCCAGCTATTTTAGCATATCATTTTGCCTTTTTTTTCAAAATAAGAATACATATTAATGATCCCTATAAGTCGGCAACTGTATCATCAGACATGAATGTTGATATTTGACGATTCTGCAAAACCCTGAATCATGTCCAGTGACAACATTTCGTCCATTGCCAACACAAAAAAAATCACTTTCCACAAAATAATGGCAACTAGGATATGGTAAGGATTAGTGAAAGATAATAGCTAAAGCAAATAAACCACAAAAGAAACCCTGGTCTCAAGCATGAAAGTTAGACTAGCTTCCACCTTGCTACATACAAGCATTTTCTGCCTGTATTACAGCCAACAGACAGATGACAGGAAACGAGGATAGAGAGGGGTGGGGTATGAAATGCAAAGGTCTCATGAACCAGAGACATTGCAGTTGATGTTAACCCCTCAGCCACCAGGTTGCTCCACAGATAGCAAATTTGATCAATTAACAATGTGCCATTAAAGAAACGCTCATGTTCTGTGGCTTAAATGAGTTAAGATTCAGTTGTGGTCTATGAGTGTTACTGTCTCGAGAGACGGAGGACTGTTGCATCAATTATAACTGAGTGAAACAGTGTAAATGAGAATTGTGCACGGCCCAGAGGCTGGGGGAACATTTTGAAATTAGTTTTACACACATACAAAAGTAATGAGATTTGGACGTGCATTTGGGAGGTGGAAAACTCAAACAGGGACTCACTGGGAGCTTCACTGACAAGCTGCAGGTCAGGAGGTGTAGTGGATGGTGTAGTCTCTTACTTTTTTTCTCTTGAGAGAGGTGAGAAAAAGCTGCCTCATAAAGAACAAACCTTCTCCTGGAGATAAGAAGAAGAAGAATTATTTACGCAGGCTAAATCGCTCCCTCTCTCCTCCCACATAGGTGTTGTCCAGTTCACAGTGAGTCATCAAAATATCAAACTGGTGCCGGCAGGAGAGAAACGTGTGCGACAGACGAAAATGCAAAGCCACGCCATCCATCATGCGTCATCAACAGAACAGAGCTGTAAATGCGATGTTGGAAAGGGTGTTTCACCTTTAAGATTCATCACTTAACCATCGTGTGTCATATTCAAAACAGCGCTTGTTGGAAAGTCACATGTGCCAGGTTGTCTCAAGGTGCCATCATTATAAATTCTTTATCCCTGACTGATTGAGAAGAGTGCAACAGAGCAGTGATTTAAATTCCAGGAAAAGCCAGTTCAGGAAAGCTGGCAGTAAGGGTGTTGACACCTTCTTGACACATCTGAGATAGGTTCATCTTTTCGATGATGTGCAAAAAATACAACCACTTCACGAGCAATGTGTTAATCTACATTGACTTTCTGATATCCTAACAAGACAGTTTACTGCCACAGTGCAGTCACAGCTCTGTGACACTGTACTGTACTGCAACAAACAGTTATTTGATCATGTCAGCGTGCTAACATGCTCACAAAGACAATGTTTGCATGCTGTTTATATGGTCACTATTTTAGTTTAGCTTGTTAGCGTGCTAACATTTTGTAATTAGTACCAGACACAAAGTACAGCTGAGGCTGACGGTAATGTCATTGGTTAGGAAGTATTTGGCTATAATAAATTATTTGATGGTGGCACTACACGATTCATTTTATTAAGGATTATTTTTTTCCTCTGCCGGCTTCCACATCATTTTGCCCTGAGCATAAAACAACTAAGCATCTCAGTGGGATGAAAGGTGTAACGACATTGGTACATCGAGCCCGATCCCTGACTTCAGTCTGATTATCCACCATCCATCTTTAAGACCCCTCAGTGTACAGGGCCTCAGAAGGCAGTGATAACAACCTTTAAGTACAAAAGCCCTCACACATCACAAATGCAGCCACAGTGCCCATTTGTAAATTGCCTGCGCCTCCCTAACAACTGTCAGCCTTCCAAGATGAATGGCTGCCTCTCCCAGATGGGGTGTAGGATCCATGACTACAGCTCGACCACTTCTTAAAATTCTGTTGTGTTTTTGGGTATGATTGACTCATCCTGACTCAGCCTTCCTTTCATTACACTGTAATTAGGCTTGAACAAAACATAACAAAATACGTCCTATCCAGCTGCACTGCTGCCAATGGGCTTGTCATTTTCTCGACCTCGGATTAATATGTACTTAAACTGAATGCAGCTGCAAAATAAACCACGCTAAACACATTATTTTTATTCATAGTATCTGGAAAAGAACTTGTTACTACATAAGCTCTGAATGGAAAGAGCTGCTTTTACACTTCGCCGTACTGAAACTATTTGATTTCACTGTAATGGGAGGCTTTAGTGAAAAATGTCCCTCAAGTTGCATGATGTTATGAATGCCTGGAAAAACTGCTGCTCTTATGGGAAAGATATTTGCTCTTTTATCTCAGTTATACTCAGACTCAAAACCTCAGATGGAACGGATTAAACCATATGTAAATTTCTTACAACTCTCTGTTCATCAAATTACATATTTAGTGTATTTAAGTTTTCATCATGTACAAGAAAATCCCTTTATGCTTTAAAATGGCTTAAGTGCAACTCTACACCTTTGCCTTCATTTAGTATGTGCAGATCTATGAGTATGCAAATAGTCCCCACCTCTATCATCACCGACCCCTCTGCTTGCCTGCAGCTCGAGCGTACTCACCATCAACTGTGCTCATCAAACACACAAACCTTGGCCTGTTTTCGACTTTGTCTTATAGGAGAAATTCAGCAATATATGTTGAAATCAGAAACAGATTCTGAAGAAGAAGAAGAGCGAATTGCACAGGGTCACCTACATGTCAATGTACCAGAACAGTAATGTATTTTATGTATTTCTCTCTGTAACATTAGAAGAACATAAGCCTTCAGCTTGACATTATCATGATATAGAAAGGTAGGTATATGACGTATGGCATATCAGACATGGGCACGTTAACAAGGTTAAAAACTTGATTTTCTTCGGAGCGGTTCTTTAAAGAAATTTGGTTGCAGACAGATGGCTGGTGAATGCTGAACGGACACATGATGTATCTGCAAATTGTCTTTGCATAGAAATGCAGTTTGTATGAAGTTTGTTATTAAAAATGTACACTAAAGATAAGTTAAAAACGTCTTCCCGTTACCTCATGTTCTTAAAGGAACAGTTTGACTGACTGTTGAAAGTTAGATGAGAAGATCGATACCACTCCCATGTCTGTGTATTAAATACACAGCTGGAACCAGGAGGTGATTAATTTACATTTGTAAATTTGACAATATAGGGGGATTTACGTGGTGTAGGTATTTTATAATGTGCAACATTAGTCACCTGCCAAGCATTTAGCTGTCCAATGTCATAACCTCACAGCAACAAAAGCCCTCAAAGTCACTGCTCCTGGCTGTTTAGTTTTTAAAACACAGAACTGTACAGGACATGTGCAAAAAAAAAGAAAAAAATGTAAGTATGTGGTGGATATATTCACTTTCTTGAACACGCGAAATATACCTGATAGTGTCATCAACCGACTACAGGATAATAATTAATCGTCATTAATTGTCATTTACTCATTGGTTGCAAAACATAGCAGGTCGGTGGTCTCTTATGCACCCCAGGTATTCCATACACACTCAACAGTATCTGCACTGACAAAAGAGTAGTATCGATCTTCTCTCGTCAAGAAACATGAATTTTCTGTTCCAACATGCAATACTTGCGTCTGTCTTGGAATTTCTTGGCATGTTTCTTCATTGCTTGTTTGAAATTAAATGAACTCCATATTTTCTTCTCACACTCCTAAATTCCACCAAGCGTGATATGGCAGAGTGACAGCAGCAGTTATGAGTGTGAAACTTGTGAACTGTGAGTTTAAATTTTCAAAGCGGCTACTGTGCAGGGGAGAAAAAGCCCATTATCTGAAGAGTCCAGCTCAGCAACCTCTGCCGTAAAACATGTTCAGTGTATCATGTCAGATAAATTGACCCTCCAATCAGATCCTTACTGGTGCGTTTTGATGTTATATTCTGGGTTTCAAGTACTGTTGAAGTGAATAAGTGAATGTAATTCCATGCATTGCTCTTTGAGAAGTGTCCAGACTCTGACTTGTGAAATATAATAAATATATATAATAAAAAAGTTTTTTGATAGAAAGGCATGGTGCCAAGCAAACTGGCCATGAAATAAGTCATATCAAATGCTGATTGTTTGAGTGTTAGTATAGGAGCATAGAAATGACAAATGAGTTCCAGGGGCTTCATTCATAAGATTTTCCATTTTCACTGGGGGCATATTTTTCAGCAAGTTGCATGCAGACTTCACAATTACCCATGCAATCCACAGATTCAACCGGGCTGTTCTGGCACAAAATGTTCAATAGTTCATCCAAATTTACAAAACTCCTGCAAAAAATAGCAACAGAAAACTGTAAGCCCTCATCTTAGCAGAAAAAAATCCCTGAGAAAAGACGGATTGGTTTCTCTGACCGTCAACAACTTTCTTTCCCAATAAGCACACCTCTAAGACTTTGTGTTAAGTGGGGAAGCTCATTTCCCCCGACTTCTGGCCGAAGATCAGAGCCTCGTGATTCAAGGCGATTGTGTGTCTTTAGGAGGGTATACGAGCTGACTGATGATCTTTTGCTGGCCCAGAGGGATTGATGGGAGACAGTGAAGAAGAGAGAGGGAGTAGGGTGGGGAACGATTGATGGTTAGTCGACCCTAACAAACAGATCAAGAGGTGACCTCTGAGTACAAGCCAAGAATACCTCGACAGAAAGAAAAAAGACAGAGCGAAGTGAGAGGCAGAAAGGTGAACACAAAAGAGGCGAAGTAATGGAGAGGAGAAAAGAGCTGGCAAAGACCTTTAGACACTACAATCACTCTCCACGTCTGTTCAAGTGTACCTGGTTAAAGCACAGGTGAGATACTTTGGTCAAGAGTTTTCAACCATCTCATTTCATGGCAGCAATAATGCCAAGGATAATGTTCAAAGAAGTCCCTGTCTTTGCTAAAAGTCTAACATCTTAAAGACATGAAGTGTAAGTGTGAACTACAGTCTTCCTTGTCAAAGTCACACACTTTCGCTTGGCATCTTTCTGTGTGGAGTTTGCATGTTCTCCCTGTGCAGCGTGGGTTTTCACCGGGTGCTCCGGCTTCCTCCCACAGTCCAAAAACATGCTGAGGTTAATTGAATATTCTAAATTGTCCGTAGGTGTGAATGTGAGTGTGTGTGTGTTTGTTTGTCCTGTGTGTGGCCCTGCGATGGACTGGTGACCTGTCCAGTGTGTCCCCTGCCTTCGCCCTAAGCCCACAATTCTTATTTATTGAGTGTTTTTGTTTGGGTGTGTAAATATCTCTATGAGTTTCAAGTTACATGAACATGATATCAGCAGAGCACAAGTTATATACAGCTAACATACATTGAAGTGTAGCTCAATCAATAGTATGCACTTCCGTCTTAACTGGCTAAAAGTTGAAGACAGAGTGATCGCTGTGCTTCTACTTTTGACATGGAAAGTTTAGATTTAACTTTTAACATTTGCAAGTAACTAAAAATTCAACTCAAGGATATCTAATCACCTACCATTAATGACACACGCGTGACACATTCAATTAACAGATGCAGTCTACTGTACTTCACTAGCTACTTACTCCAAACGCTGCAGGTCCTGATGTTGCCTTTATGAGTTGATCAGCTTAAAGTGTGGATACTAACTAGGACTCTTAATAAAAAAGAACAAGGAGAGAAATAAAGATTTCATAACAAATTCAGGTCACACCAGAGATTGCTTGCCAAGAAAAGTTTGTTTCAATTGTCTGAATAAGTGGCCAGTGCTCTGTGGCTTTTCTCATGAAGACACTCTCTAGAACAGTATTTCCTCTCTTGGATCACCCAAATTTAAATTTAAATGTCTCTCCTTTTCTCATGGCATGCTCCCAGGACTCCTTCTCTCTCTCGTAGTTACTGGTTTGGCTCACAGTTCCAGGAGCTCTGCAGATGACAGAGGTTAACAGTATGCTGCCCTTCCTCTCCCTCCCTCACTAAATTATTTAACCAGCGACCGACAGGCTCATCAGTTAAATCAGGACGGGTGCAAATCTGACGTGACACCTTTTCTCATCGTCGGCTCCACCCGGAAACAAAACCTTGGTCTGAACGTGGGCTACATGGGCTGCTAAAGACAACACGTTTAAACTGTGCGACCAGGGCTCCCTTCTCTGCTGTTTCTCCATGTTAGCTGAGTGACAGTTGAAACACACACCTCCGGGCATGCTCCAGCCAATCCCTATCTCCGAGACCCCTGGGACTGTGCATTACCATGCGGCAGCAGCGCAACTTCATTAAAGTTTCATTGTGTCTCGGAGCAAGCTTGACGGGAGCTCTAAGCTGCCTGCCTGCGTGCCACCTCTGACTGAAAGTACAAATGTTCCTCCCTCTGACTCTCTCTTCCTCACACTCTCTCCATCTCTTTCGCTTCATCTACCCTTCTTCCCTTCCTCTCTGGTCAAGCCCAGCGCTTGTTAAATAACACGCCGGCCCCCTGAGATTTGCCTACAGGCCTGTTGTTGGGCAGATGGGCCAGAGGACTCACTCACTTATAGCTGTCTCTTCTGGTATTTGAGTTGCCATTAAGAGGCAGGAGAAGCATGTAAGGAACACATGAAGCTGGCAGTTATCTCTATACTGCAACATCAGATGAATATATATCAGGACATGCAACCTTTCAGTGTTTGCCTTCAGAAATTCAGCTGAGAAAATCCATAAGTGAAGAAATGCATTTTAGACTTAGGCAGTCATCTGATGCTTTTATCTAGTGTGACTTTCCCTGAGTACAACATTAGCACCACTGCAGCTTTTTCGGGCTTTTCCCAGCAGTGGGTGTGTATGCACCAAGCCAATCTGTCAATGGACTTGAAAGGATCCTTTGGTAAATGCAATTTGGAATCAATTGGACTTGCTTGTGGCTGGGTTTGTAGCACAGGATTTATACAGCTGCTCACTCTCTGTGTGCGTTTTGCCGCAAATGGGGTTTTGTTTCAGCTGCTGAATATCCACTGAGTCAACAGGAGATTTTCGGGCAAAGCAGAGGGACAATCTCGCTAGCCATATTTCAGCAAACAGTTTTATGAGATCGCATTTATTGTTTGCAGTAATTTTGAACCAGGTGTCAATATTTCTCTCTGCTGAAAGCGTTATTGTTTTACTTGCTGAGCGTATCATGGCTTTTGAAGTGGCAGTAAGTCAAGGATCAAGAGATTCACTGCTCTATTTTTAAGCGCTGATAGATCCAACACTGCACTCAATGTGAAGTTCTTAATTTCTATTTGCTGTCAGTGCAAGTCTTTAATTCATTATACTTGATTGCTAGGTGATATGTTGCAGCTATATGCATTTTGTTATATTCTGCTCATAATGCTCGTACTACCAGTAGCAGTACAGTGTAAAACAATGTTTACATCTGCTGGTTAACCTTGAATTAGATGTTTTGTTTGGAACACAGGGTATACAATACAGTGAGGCTGCATGGGGCATTTCTTTTGTGTCTGATATGGTGCTTCTCTCAGGCACCTGTAGTCCTTCAGGGAAAATTACAGTAAAGAAACCATTCATTCAAACATTTTTGCTCAACAGCCCACTGTGACCGTGGCTGTGATGGTGATGTGTGTGAAGTATCATTTTTGGCCTTTCTGAAATACCTGTAATAAGAGTGAAATGGTTTCAAACATATTATTGCTGTTGGATTTTTTTGCACAAAGTAGAACACCTACCGGTACCACTTCCTTTGAAGGCGCACTTCGCTTATTTTATACAAGTTTCTTTGTCATTAGAAGCAACATTTGCATAATGCAGTCTGTGGCTCTGGAGGAGCCTTATAAAGCAAGGAAGTAAGAATAAGAAAATAACCCCATTGATGTCATCAGGGTTGGTTGTTTTTCCCCTCTTGAGTTTATATCCTGTGACAAACAGGGAGGATGGAGTTTGGAAGAGCTTGGAGCTTGACCAATATTTAGAACTTAGAAGAATAGTTTTAGGAAATATGCTTTTCTTGCTAAAAGTTAAATGAGAATTTCAGTGCCACTCTCAAGTCTGTGCATTGAACATAAAGCTACCTCCAGCTTAGCTTAGCCTAAAGATTTTACATTTGTTTAAGGATTAAATAAATGGGATACCATGTCTTAATTCAAACGTTGGACACAGCTAGCATTTCTAAACTTCTGAAATACCCTTTTAAGTTTTTCTAATCTATTCCCCTTCCTACCTGATCCTTTTCAACACCTCCATACCAAGTATACATATTTTTCAATACCTATGAAACTCCTCAAACCTGATTGATTTTAATATTGGTAACCCAGGAATATAAGCATATTCTACTGCTGTACCCACTGTCAAACAGGACATAATTAACAGGGTCCCACGTTTTATTATTCACACATCTGCACGTCATGCCTGTAACATCGCTTTGCTGGAATTGCCTCTACATAAATGAAAAAAAAAAACCCCTGTACATATGTTGATTTAACTCTTTATCATCTCTTTTCTTTTTGAATGAAACATTCAAATCAGGAGTGGAACGAAGTTGCTTATTGTAGCCATAGGGAGCAGATCAAAGTGTCAGTGGCTTCAAAGGATTGTCTTCTGGTTCTGCCCATACATTCAAGAGTGTGATCTCTACGAGGTGTTTGTATGCAAGGCCTTGTTCACACTGGCGACAAAATATGAAAACAATTACCATTACTACTAATTACTCTCAGCCCACTTTAACTGGCACATTAACTGGTCTGTAAACCACATCCTATCAAATCCATCCTCTTGAAATTAGACGTACTCGCCTTGAAGGTTTTACGAGAGATAAAGAGGCCAAACAATCAACAAACCACACTGTGATCGTTCAAGTGCTCAGTGGGGAAATAAGCAACTGGCGCTGGGCTGCGGTTCAGATCAGCCCCGTTTCCTCCCTGTGTCTACACGTAGTTTGTTTTTTTCCGAGAGAGGGTGAGAAAGAGCGAGATACTGTGGCAGATAACAAGTGAGAGAAGGATAGAAAGTGAGACAAATAGAGAGTTGGAGGGACTGTTAATTAGAGGGTGTGACGTCTCCCCTGGATGTTGTGGTGGGTGGCGAATATTCAACATCCAATGGAGCTAATTCACACAGCAGCGGTGACGGAGAATAGACGCCAGTGTCATCTCTCTGAGACGAGTGACGGCTGTGGGAGGGGAGGGGAGGAGGTAGAGATGGAAGGTGGTGTGGCACATGGCCTGTTACCATGGCAATGAGTCCCATGTCGACCTGCAGAACATACATTAATTCTAGTTTTTCTTATGGTTTGACATGAAAATTTGTCTCTCCTCCTCTCTGTGCGGCTCCTCTCTCAACTTTGTCATCCCGGACCTCTCACCCACTTTGTGAGGCGGATTTATGCTGCCAAATAATAAGAACAACAACGCTTGAGATCTGCTGTGCACTGTATGTGATAGTGAGATAACGCTTAGTCATAGCACTCATTTATATTCATACTGCTGTAACTTATGCTCATGGACACAAAGTAGGATCCTGTGGTGTTGAAAGAAGCTCGTTTCAGCGCTGTTAAAAATGTGCTGACAGGATTTCTATTGTATAATGCACCTTGATGTGTCTGACAGGTTGGTGGCTGTGATTTATGGTGGTGAAAAATTGATGCCGATGTTTAGGAGATGAAAGACCCCTGCAGGTGGCAAGGAACAGAGGAGAGAAAATAAGACGGACAGAAAGGCAGACCACAACGCCAAATTGTAGACAGACAATTCCTTAGCCTTCAGTCTTGTCAGCTGTCAGTCTGGTGAAAGTCCTGCACCGGGTCAGGTACCGCTGAGGAACCCGCAAAAAAGTTTTTTAACAGGCAAAAAAATATATTCATATAAATTTATGGTCACGGGTAATAATGGACTGAATGTGGGTAGGCATGACATGGATGAAATGGATGACATGAAGCAATAATAGCCAGTGGTGAATACTAAATTGGACAATACATCATTGTACTGTCACAGCAGACTGACAAAATATGCAGAGGATGTTCGACAAAACATCGTTCCAGAGCTGAGGATGCAACAGGTCAATTACTTTGGATACGTGATGATGACGATGATTACCGCAAAATAGATTACTTTTTTGTCACTTTGCACCAATGTGACAAAGTATAATGGGTCGCTTGAAGTAGCACTCCGCATAGTTTTCACCAGAATCTGCAGCCCCCTTGGCTTTATGGATAGTGAGCTCCAGCTCATTTAGCTGCCTGACTGAGACTTTACTTTTCTGGTTCACTCTCAGTGCTCTCAAAGCACAGGCATTTTTGGCAGCAGCAGGCAGCTGTTTTAAAAACCCACTGTACGCTACCTGCTCAGCACCAAACAGCGGACAAACACAGTTAGAACCAAGCTGGTGAAAACTGGCATATTTAGCAGTGACAGAGACAGATATTTCTCTTGGGAGTTGGTAGAGACCAAACAGAGCTAAAAGAGAGTGAATAATGGATTTAAATTTGTCATGTTGCCCAAAACGCGTCTGCAAATGAATGATAATGTTGCTCCATAGCTGCTGGATGTGTAAATAAGCAATTGCTTGCTAACAAGATCATCATGTCAACTTCAGATTATTAATGCAATAGTGGCCAGACAAAGTGACAAACCCAAAATCCAACAAAGCATCTTTCAGGTCATTGCCTTGTTGTTCATCTTTACTATTTTGGTTCACCCTTATTGCTCTCATCAGCATTGTTTTTGCAGCAGCTGTTTGAGATTAAAAAAACTCTTGGAAATGGACTCCATAGACAAAGATAGCCACTGTTTGGTACATAGTTGTGACGTGGAGTGTGGATGGCCTCAAATGCAACACACAGGAATTGATGGTTGGTAAGGCCTTTAATAAAGGCAAAAGAAATCTTTACTAACAAAAACTCAGGGTCGTGTCCGGGATAGTCCAAAAAAAACATGAACATCAGACGAAGAGCAGATCCAAACAATTACAAGAGCACAGACAAGCATGAGTGGAAGAAGAAGAAAGAATCCAGCAAAGGCTGAGTGGAGTGAAGTGTCTTATATAGAGTCCTGATTAGTTGTTGGCTGCAGCTGGGAACACAGGTGACTAGATGAGGTGGGAGTGGCTGGAAGGTGAGGTGAGGCAGAGGAGGGGTGAGAGGAAAAACACTGAGTACAGAATTACAGCAGACAGAACAGAGACCAGAACACAGAACTAAAACAGACAGAACTTATACATTACAGGAATGAGGCTGACAGGACTACGGCAAAACAGACTATGACAGAACAGAGACTATGACAGAACAGAGACTGGGAACTAAGACAGATCTTAACTGAGACTAAGGCCGAACAGAAACTAAGATTTAACTATGACATAGAACACAGACAGAAAACATAAGACAGCAAACTACAACACAGAACTAAGACACAGAACTAGGGACACGACATGACAGCAGAGACAAGGAACTAAGACCGAGTCTACGATGAGATCGACAGAACTGAAAGAACTACGCCATGAACAGGACTCAGACATGACCGCAGACAGAGACTGGACACAGACTTGGCAGGGACTGGAGACAGAACAAAGACAGACAGGACTGATACATGAACAGGACCATAACTGACGGAACTAAAACAGAGACTGGAACTAGGACAGAACTGTGGCAGGCAGGAAAGTGACTAGACAAAAACTAAGGCTGAACAAAAACTAAGGCTGAACAGAGGCCTGGCTGGCAGAACTGTGACACATAGTAAACCATTGAGCAGCTAAAGTGAGTGAGATATTTTTCTCGGTAGTTGGTAGAAACCAAAAACACAGCCAGGAGTGAATATTGGACTTTGTCAGGTCACAAGACACACGGCGCAAATGAAAGTTTTGCTCCTTTCCTGCTGGATAGCTTTATCAAATTTACAGGGTCATAATATGTCAAATGTGTGTTATCTTTCGTTTGTTGTGGGGGCAGTACTAAGTCAGGAAGTCTCCCATGAGCAGTAGATGGTTTTACAATTACAATAAATATTGTGAAATTGTTGGCTGCATCCCGGCCCTGGAAGATGGACGCTGACACAGTATCGTTACTCTTCAGGAAGTATACAGTAAATCCCCCTGGCCAGAGGTGGGTATACTGTGTATACCTGTGTATATGCACCACTACACCTATGGGTGTTTCTCATCTCTGTCTTCCATCGCTGTGTGGACTGCTGCCACAGCGAGCACTGAGCAGGAGAGAAATATTGACTATCTCTGTGCAGCACATGTAGGCGCAGCAGCCTCAGCTGACTGGGGTCAGGGAAAGAGCAACTGATATTTACATGCAGCCCAGTTCTCCCACCCTCCGAACGCTTTGAAATTTCAACCTAGCTTGGCAGGAGGAGGCTGTTTGGAAGAGTTAACAAACCCAACTATGGATGGAGGACTATGGGGCCAAATGTGAGTTTTTATTAAAGTCAGAGTGTTTGATTATCTCATAGTGTAATGTGAGATCTTTATTGCAGAATATATTACTTTATAAAACAGACATACAGTAAAATGGCTTAGGCAGAAAACAAATGAAGGAGCTATACTTTCTGCTGAGAGGTCATCATGAGGCAAACAATCACTAGTACAAGGTCTCATGTCTCATATCTAAATCTATTTTATATTTTTGTCATTACATGACTTATGGTATGAGGTATGTTGGCATAGGGATAAAGGATACTATGGTATGGACTGATTATTTTCTTTTAGCTTCTCTTTCCAGTATGTCAGAGCTTTCTATGGCTTTTCTTTTGGCTTTGTATGAAACTGTCTTTTTAAAAAAAAAAAAATAAGAGATGTGTGGCTGTACAATACCTCTGCAAGAGATAACTGTGGGTGGGGGGACTTCCCATTGTTCTGACGGCCCATTATTCTAACAGTCCGAAAAATGTCAGAAAAGACCGGCCAGTGTCCCTTGGATTGGCAGTCGTCCCTTGCTTAGTTAGGGTTAGATGGTTGGTTAGTTGGTTAGGGTTAAAAAAAAATCAGGATCAGATACAATCAGAGGCAGAGTAGGGGTGGGTCTTCCGTGTGGAGAAAAAAACTGTGCATTGAATTGAATAATGGGCCCTCGAACAATGGCTCGGCACTGTAGACGTCAGGCGTAAAGCTTGAACCTTGAAGGGAACAAAGGATAACCTTGATCTATACTGTAGCTTAGGTTGTACTTTACATAATTTAAAATGTCCAGGTCAGGTCTACATGTCAATAATGGCCTTTTGGATGTACACTGATGTTACAGTCATTGTGCTTGTCTAATTAGTTCCTTATATAATAGAAAAAAAGAAGACACATGGATACATGATTACATGAAGTGGTGAAGTGGATTTTCTATAAAATGTTTTTCAATGAATTACAATCTACAGGTGCCTCATCATCAAAATCCACAGACATGTTATTTTTATCTTCGAGTCTTGTTATTTAGCATGAATGTTTATTTATTTGACTGTCTGACCACAAAGGGAGCCGCAAAGTGAAAATGAGAAACAAGGGAGAGACCCTCCCACAAACACTTAATAGATTCTCGCGATTTGTTTTGCTGCATTGCAGCAGTGGTTCCCTCATGGCCGTGTCTCTGGAAAGGAGGGAGAGTAATAAAAAAAAAAAAAAAAGAAAAAGAAAAGAAGAAAACATGGCAGTCTAAATCTCAGTTCAACTCCTTGCATTAAAACACACCACTCCAACACATTGCTCTCTAAGCTGCACTGATCTGCAGTGCTGGATTTGAAGAATTAAAAACGTTGAGATGATGCTCCGGCTGGGTTGCAGAGATCCATCAACTCTCATCCATCTTTTTTATCTTTCATATTTGAAACCCATAATACTTTCATTTATATATTCCCCCAATTCAACACATTATTTCATCATAGCACTAATACCCCTATCTTCCCTGGCATTTCATTTCTCTGACCAGATCAAAGCAATTTATTAGCCTCTGTGCCAACACAGACATCAATTCCAAGACCATCAATATTATTCTGTGGAAGGTGTTGCCTGCTCCTTGATCATTTAGACAGATTTGCCAGTCCTCTATTTTTTCTGTGACAAATCAGCTAATCCCTGCAGGGATGTGTGAGACGGCTGATTGAGGAGGCGTGATCCTGGATCAGAGTATCGACAAAACCTACTGCAGAGGTCAAAGCTTTCCACACTTGTACAGTCCTTATGACAGGACGCCCTGCAGTGCACCATGGGGACAGAAAAAACAAAACCTGGGGGAATACAGTTTACTCTTTTCTTCTGCAACCACGGGACAAAATTAGACCCTGTATTCATTCATAGCAGTGCTTCTTCTTAATCAGTGTGCATATACATGCATCAGTGAGGTCAGTGAATGCAATAGCCAACATTTCCACTGAATGATTGGGATACTTTTTACATAGTTTCATTGTTTTGTTTAATAATTGATCTAGTCACAGAGTAGCCTACACGCTGGTACTCCAACATGCTGGGACAAACTGAAACAATTTTTTTGTACAAAGAGAGGATTAACTTAATTTATTACATTTGATGAATTTACAAGAGGGGACAAATAATTAAGAACCTGTTGTATTGAGGTGTAGTTCCTCCTAAATCAACAGCTCACAAAATGTTTTAAGGGAGTCTGGGGCTCATTTGCTGCCACCTCAAATTACTCAAGCACAGGGGTTTGCTTTGGAGGACAGAGATTTCCAATTTCAATAAGGATAACAAGAACACAATAAAATGTCAGGCGTAAACAAAAAGGCAAGATCTGATTATTTATTATCCATATCAAGTGTCTGGATACAGATCCCATTTTAATACCGGATGTAAATTGGGTATAAGGGACAAGAGACACATTGGTCAGAAGGTTCGGAGCATCTGGGACATTTGGGATTTTAGTGGAAATAGCTGGGTTGTGTATCAGAAAAGTGTTTCCCAATGGGGTTGCCCACAAATAAAAGAGTACAACAGTTTCTGCAGCAGCCAGAGGCAACACTTCAGTTATAAATTTTGAAGTGCAAATGTTAAATGATCCACTCAGTACATAGATTTATGCTTGGTGGCCAATGAAAAGATCTCAGCAGCAATAGATTTTCCAGACTGATGCAATAACACATCAGCACTGTTCCTATTCTTGCATGCAATCAGTCATTTCCACCTCTCCAATCTATCTCAACCGTCTCCACTTACCACCACCAATCACCTGACAGCTTCTTGGAAGCACTTCAATATGTACTCATCATTTCTCTGTGATATCACATGTATAAAAAGCAGCTAGCAGCAGCAGCAGCAGCAACAACTGCAGCAGTGTCCACAGCCGTTTTGTCATGACTGTTGTGAACAGCACCCTGGAGATCAATGATGGAATCAGCGTCACACTGGGAATCAGGGGGGGCTGGTGCAGAATGAGAATTAGTCTGGAGGATCAATGCTCTATAAACAATTTCACTGAAAACTCTCCCCCCTCCTCTCTTCCACAGCTGAAATACACCTAATTAAGCACCGGTGGGAATGCTGACTCCCAGACCCCCAGCCAGACACAGTGAAACAGAGCAACAGATACTGTATAGTGTAGCCCTGAACAAATCAAACGCCATCGATCAGGATCAATACTGCTGCACTGCTTCCTCCATGCTTCTTACTTGGGCCACCTCAGCACTGATGTTAGAGAAAATCAGAGAAGGTAACTTTTCTTTGTGACTCATGCAGCGCCACTGATGGCAGTAAAAAATCTATTCGGCTTCTAAGCATAAGCAGCATGTCCTGTCAGCCTATCAGCAGAGGCCTCATCGAGAACCATTATGAAACACTTTTACAGTCAATCACTACTCTGATACCTACCTACATACATTTTCCACCTAACGACAGAAACATCCTGTTTCTACCTGCGTTTGGCTCGATAAAGGCCTTTTTCACAGCATTTTGTCTCGTCGTAGGAGGAAAAGCACAGGTGTTGCTACTAACATTAACGATGTCTTCTTTAGATTCAAGTGTCATGACAGTGTGAGCCATCACACACATTACTGGGACCCTGCAACTGAAGAACCCAAATAGTATTCAGTCATCATTAATTTCAGTGCTCACACGTGCTTTTCCTGCTGTTACGTGTCAAAATGTCTGTTGTGTGGATGTTGCCTTTGCATTAACCCACAAAGCATTTATGCCATTCAATCATTCATTGACTGTCATTTAATCCTCCTGCCTCATATTCCCATTAATTCAACGTAAATTGACATTTGTTCATAAACAAATAGGACTAAAAAGTTAAGTGATCAAAGTTATTGGAATGAGGAACCAAAAATGTCACTCTTATTGTGGTGGTATGTGAAATGAGGCAATCACCAATATCATCAGTATTCATTCTCTGAGAACCATGAATATTTGTATCAACTTTCTGGACAATATATCCAAAAATAGTCAAGATATTTCTCTCTGGTGCTCATTCAGCATGCATAGCTAGCATGGCCGAAAATCACACAACCGATTTTTTTGTGCTTTTTTATGTATTTATTTTTTCAATTTTGAGTGCTTTCATATTTGTTTCTTACTGAATCATATTACCATTTGTTGCTGCAATGACCTAATGTCCCCAGAAGAACTTGAATTCAGAGCAAATACTGTGATTTCCTTCACTACGGAGGCTACAGCACAGAGTTAAGTGCTGTAGGGGTCACAAACAAAAAGTCCTAACATCACTCACCAGAAATGAGGAGCGTGTCTGACATATTTATGAGGACAGTGCAGAGCCATTTCAAAGAGTGTTTGCTTGGAAAAATAATGCTTCACAGTGTCCGGGGAGAAAAATCATAAATCTGATTAAATGCTGAAAGAAAATAACACGTCTTCTGTCTTTGCTTGCACCGCTAAGCTTCTGCTCCACAGCATTTCCTCACGGGTGAACCGAGCCACAGAACTACAATACGCAGATTAATTGTCATTTGACTGCTACAGTAAAATGGCAGCCATGAGATATTCAACAACTATATTCACTGCTATAGCCATGAGGTTCAGAAAGCTGACATATCTGCTTAGAAAAAGCATCAATTCTCTGTTCAGTCTGGTCACAGCTGTGCTGAACGTTTGAGCTTTACCAAGCAGTTTCCCCGGGAGAAGCAAAGCTCATCCCATTTAAAACATTATCAAATTTCTATGGCAGTCAGTCCACAGGAGCTGTTCTGAAACACGCCAGGATACGTATTTATTGTAGGTGACTTCTTTTTATATCATTCAATATTAGCAGCTCATTAAAGTAGTTGCCGTTTTAAAACAGGTTAAAAGCACAAAGTGCAGTTATCTGAGGGATGAGGGAGCAAATTCCCCAGCTAGTCCTCTGCAGATTAATGCCCTCTCCCATCATGCCTGTGGGGTTAGCTGAGAGGCAGACAGCGATTAGTCACTGGGTGCGGTGAATTTATGACAGCCCCTCATTTTCATGTCAGCTCAGTGACTGTACTTTAGCACTAACACACACTTTGAATATCTTCTTGTTTAATCAGCCCACTGCGAACGTGTTATAAAATCGGTATTGCATTTGCAGACCTTATGTGCCAGTCAAAGCCACGAATTCCTTCCTCAATCTTCACAAATTTTAACGTATAACAGCATGATTATTTTTACATTTTGCATATCTGAATAGCAATGCACAGTATTTAGCTTCAAACCTGAACTCTGGAGACAGCTGGGATACAAAAGGCCAGTGTTCAGAGCGTGGGTGGATTAAAATGTACTGCAGCATGTACGTAATGAAGTACCATAATGGAATTATGAGAGATTTTGGCACTTGTTAATTCAGGCCATTACTAAATGGCCCCACCTACGTTCCTTTAGCTGATAGGCCCTGGCCTTGATTCAGGCTCCACACACTCATCTGGACTTCAACTCACTAAAATAACCATTCGCCTCATCGCTCAACAGCAGATTTTACTGATGCAAGCAACAGCATTTGATGTTAAGGACCCTAATGATGATTTATTGTATGGCAGAAGCTGTCCAGTTCTGACCTAAAAAGCCAAAGCACAACATCTGTGAGAAGTCAGAATGTAACTCCATCCATCCAAAACCGCCAGTGAGGTATGGCATATGACTTAATAGCAGTTATAGCAGTAATACTGGCTGTATGGAATGAAATAACACTAGTCATGACCTTTTACAGCTAAACAACTCAAGCAGTTAGCTGCCAGAAGAAGCACTGTACTGCACAAAAGGAGTTTTGGCAGATGTGTAAAGGTCAAAATACACTTTTGTAGCACTACTGCATTTCCTTCAGATGCAGCCTCTGGTACTAGTTATTTTTTTTTTTAGATTATTTTCATGTGTAATCCTTTGCAACTGCTCATGTGATTGGCAACCTCATCTGCAAAGATATACTCTGCTTTTATGCCGCATGAGCGAAATGCAGATATGTAAATTTAAAGGAAAAAAATGAACAAGTGTGAGAATGGAGATGCTTCTGTACATAGCAAGTTGGGAACTTGGGTTCAATGGTTTGAAGAGTGTGAAAGTGACATAAATATAGTGACATAATAATATATGTGGTGTTATATTCACCTTATATTGGAGTTATCATTATATGTAGTTACTCACTTATTAATAGCATTCATGTCAAAATCCAAGTTGTAATCACGACTAGGAAACAAGGATTTTTCTGAAAGCTCTATATAGCCATTTTGGACCTCAATGCTCCATCCAATCATCAACAAAATTTCTTGTCAGCATCCTGTTTTGTTTTATTGGGGGGGGGGTCTTCCTTATTCAAATCGATGGTCTATGTCACAGTCAGTCCCCCTGTCCCTCCTTTCCAGCTACATTTGTAATTCATATTATAGTTTGAAACAGATTACGACCAATATTTATTTAGTCATCTCGCAGCATCAGGTGATGAACCTGTGAGATTGTTGTGGCTGCACAGTCTAAAATTATTTTGTTTCAATGCATGTATATGTTTTGGCAAAAATGTTTTGCCACCCAGGTTGCATTGTTCCTTAATGTTTCAGACAGAACACTTAGCTTGTGTCCAAAATTACTATTTACTATACAGTATAGTATTCAATTTTTCCACTATATAGTACCCTCAGAAATCCCCACAATGGAATGAAAAAAACCTTCTGCTAACAATCCCGCAATGTCCCATTTTATAGATGTGCAAATTTCCTTTGTAATTATGTTAACATCTGTCCGTATCACTTCAGAGTGAACTATTATCTTTTCTATAGGGAGTACTGATCTGCTGTAATTCACTGAGAGTTACAGTAATCTCTTAAATCTTCAGCCACCATATGGTGTGAAGTGTAAACAACTAAATCTGTCTGCATTGGCATGTTAGACTTTATCAAAAGCATTTGTACAGCAGTGTTGTTGACCATTCTGTATGCAGAGCTTTAATAACCCCCCAGCCCTCGCTAGTGACTCTCTAGTTGATCTTGCCATGAGTCATAGAGGATCCTGTGTATTCAACCGACACCGCTGTTTGTTGCGCTCAGACAGGTCTCCTGTCCAGTCAACGCCAATTTAATTAAAGCTTTTCAGGAACACAGCAAAACAATAATGCAAAGTTGTGTCATAACACTTGACTGTGAAATCCTCTTATTGTCCTTTCTCTCTGCCTGCTACCCTTCATTCTGCCCTGTACCAAAGTACAGATTACTGCGCGGGCAGACCCGAGCAAAACAGCAGTGGGATATATTTCGAGTGCTCACAATGCTCCACTTCTGACACTACTTAGATGTTGGACAGGATAAATCAAGTGTGATTCAACAACTTTAAATTTATGAAAGCTCCACTGAACACTATTTTTGTCCTGGTCCACTACAGGCTCTCTGTCAGAGCAGCTTTTCAGTGACATCTCATCAGATTAAAAATGAAGTGTATCATGCACTCATGATAAAATAATCCATGAAATGCTGTTTGTAGAAGCAAAAGTATTTAGTTCTGATAACTTTCAAGGCATTACAGTCCAGCAGTGAACTCAGCAGTCTACACAAGCGATAGATATTCCAGTGTATTTTTGGTCTCCAAGTCGATCATCTGATTCTGCTACTGTGGCCCGGTGATTGCTATTGATTTGAAAAGGGCAGCAAATACATGCAGGCTCAGTTTCTGAGTGTGTGAGTGTACGTGTGTGTGAGCGAGTGTACATACAGTGCTGTTTTGTGTTTGAGAGGCAAACTCTTCGCTTAAGCCCTAGTTGTTTGCTTTGGAAAGCTGCTGTAGTCTGCAGCAGACAGTTTGACACCACAGGTTCTCCTTTGATAATAATGCAAAGATGCATCAGCTACTGTACTGAAACACTGTCAACATTGTAAACAACCTTTTGATACAGACAGATACCTTAAGGCTCCAGTGTGTATTCAATAACAGTGGAAAGAAGATAAAACTTGTAATTTCCTTGCACAGCCATTATTTTCATATTTGATAGACATTTTTGCTTGTTAATCTTTGCTTTGCTCATACTTTCTCTTGCACTCCTCTTGCGTTACATCCTGCATTCACAACCTGCAAAAAGCCTGGGTCAAAGAAGAAGTAGCAATTCAAAGCTGTGTAATAAAGCTCTTGCTAGCCATTGAAACATTGAAGGCATATTGGCGGATGCCCATTAATTATCCTCTAGCTTTCCAGCAATAAGCTTTCTATGTATAGGCCTCTGTGGTTCTTCCAACACAGTGGAATCATGCAAATGATTGTAGGGACATAAAGGGAGGAAGAAGTGTGTGTATTCTGCATCTTCAAGGTCTCTCCATGAACATAATAATGTTACTTGGACTCTCACGCTGGGATAATGCCGGTCTTCCATTCAGCCTAATGAAAATAAACAAATGTGTGCATGCCTAATCCCTTTAATTGTGGTGGTGGGGAGGAAATTAAAAACACAGGAATGCAAATCATTGCCAGGTTTCATTTCTTGTATTGTTTCACATGTTGGATCCCAGGGTTATGCTAGGAGATCATAATTTGTGGAAAGTGAATTATACAGTGAAGCTTTTGTTAGAAGGGGGAGGAGTAATTTTGTAAGAACTTAAAAGCAAAAAGATAACTTCTGGCTCAACTGGAGCCTTTGAAGCCTCCTCACTGTTTCTAAAGCTGTAATGTCTCTTTCATGTTACATAGAGAGGCAGCAGATACAAGTTTAAAGAGGCCTAATATCACATCTGACATGAAAGGGAAAAGAAAATTAACCCTGTACTGCATGAAGTATCTTTTTTTTTTTTGGAGGAAAAGCATTTCAATTACGGCAACAAATGGAAATTAACAATTTCATATATAAAAATAATATAGATCTTTAAAAGATTTATTCATATTTTTGCATTTGTTATGGATGGCAATGTCAGGCAGCCTGGTGAATAGTGAAATTAATAGTGAAATTTACCTTCCTCTATTGTGTGAGTGAGTGTTACCATCCTAAAATGCAAAATATCAATCTCCTTATTGATTAATTTGATCAAAAACATGTCATGAAATATTACAAAGTGTAAAAATTAAAATATTTCTAAATGGGATTGTGTGAGGGTCAAAAGGAGACTTCAAAAAATGTGAAAGTATCATAACCATTTTATAGAAAATTAAACTTTACAAAATAATCAAATAGGTGTTATCATTAAATACCATTTAAAAAGGATAATTAATTATATTATAGACAAACCTTTCATCTGCTAACTGCAGCAGATTTCAAATTCACAAAAGTGTACTTTCAAATGTAGCTACAGGATGTAGGCCAAATACACTTTCAGAACAGAACAGACTCATAACAATAGTCTGGTTCATTAACTGTAAAACTGTCTGGAATTAATTCCCCACCCTCATTACAATGCATGTGGTAATGCCTCATCATGCTTTCATTTTGAAATGTGACAATTATGTAAGAATAGCGCATAGGTAACACACTTCACTGCACTTCAAGTGAAGTGCAACTAAAACCAGAAGATTACTGGCCTGTGTGTAATCAATAAGCAATAACAATAGATGAAACTGCAGATGGAAATCTGGTCTCATTAAAGAGAGTCAATGGAACATTAAGTTGTTCGAAATTGATATATTAATAATGTATTAAGAAGTTGTCAGGAATATTAGGAATAAGAAACTGTCATGAGCAAGAACTGAGTATTACTTTTCAGCTAAAGGGAGAAAAAATATCCATATGTGAAGATTAAGCCCTGTAACAAATAGGCACACAAACTTGGCAAATACGGCTCAGAGTAGCACTGACAAAGTCATTATCAATCAAAAAAAATCTAACTCCCAGCCTTCACAGACTGTGCCTGATTAAAAAAGCAGATTGAATGTGTAGCGTCTGAATCCAATTATTTCTGGAAAGCCATATCGTGGCGTTGTTTCTTTTTGATTTGCACTTGTCTGTCTGCCAGCTGAGGCACCTTGCTTATTGAAACAAAATGCTCCCCAACAACCTCTTACATTTTATAAAAAAAAAAAAAAATAATTCCATTTTGATTCAGAGATGTGAAAAATGTTATTCCAAAGTACTGAAAAACATCAGTGAATACAACATTGGTCAAATTGCTTTTGATAAAATACACTGAGGAGACTCCTGCTAGCACAAAAGGAACGATTGGAGCTAGATTCAAAACCTAATTGCTCTTTATAAAACAAAATGTGTCATGTAATTTCTTCTTTACCACTCATTCTGCTCCTTTACAAAGAGAGCTCCAATCAATCAAAGTAAGTATTAAAGTAAGTTACAGATCACAAAATAGTTCAGAGGGCATATTTAGCAAGCAGGCTACTGGCAAATACAGGTGAAGGGAATTTGTCCTTAATTCTGTTATAACTTCTGTTTTAACATTTTGAAATCTGTAGCTTAGTGTACTTGAATAGTACACAATGAAGGAAAGTAAGCACTCACAATATGGCTACTGTGTTAATGTAAACAAGAGCAATTGTCATTGTATTCTTTGCCTCTACCCACTGGATATGTCTCCAACATGCATTCCATGTTCTAAAAACACAGCCCTCAAAGAGACAAGAATAAAAACAAACCTATTTACTTCACATTTAGGGAACTGTGGATGGCAGGTAAACAAACCCAAACAGCACCCTTGATACCATCGTTATAACTTGAGCTGAGGTGTCGCTTCCACAGCCTACAGCCACAACAGCAAGTGCTGAGTCCATGTTAAAATCAATTCAGTGCCTCTCTACCGGTTGTATCTGGAAACCTGTTAAGCATTTAATGAGGGTAACTGCATTTCTACAACACTAGAAGCTTTTCAGAAACCACTCTAATATAGCCAATAGTCCGATCAGACAGTTTAAGGATATGGAGGAATGAATTTGGAATAAGTTCATTAATATTTGCTGTTGTATTGTGCTCCAGTAGTAGCAGGATGTTAGGAAAATTGTAATGTGTCTGTCTGTTACACTAACAAAGAGTACATTTATCTGACCAAGTTGTTAAAAAATAGTGAATGCAATTTGGAGTCAAAAACTATGTCTTTAAACATTAAGTTTTGTTGAGGAAGTCAGCCCACCGCTCACAAACAAATGAGAAAAACATATACAGTATCACAGCTTTTCCTGAGCGATGGAACAGCATCAGAAAGTGAGGAAATGCTCTTCCTGTTTTTCACAATAATGAACAAGGATCCATGTTTTGCCCAAAGGTAGAGTCAAGTATCGTACATACAGCATATGAAAAACACATTTTATATGCAATTATATAATTTAATTCAGTGGCAAACAGGCCATTTTGAAATCCAACTCCAGCTAACCTCCCACAGAACTGCTCAAGGACATGTTGCATACATGTGAGCCCGTTTAATGGTGAAAACAGAACACAACTGAATACGCCCACGCGTAACAGGAACAAGTAGAATGCTGCCTAAATACACCTACAGTCAAACACATGAGGGCCAATTACATGTAACGGAACAGATTAAAAAGTGAATGTATTTTATACAATGCAGTAATGCAGTTATTTTACCATGTAGTCATATTTTGCATATTTCGAAAACCAGGGTTGGTAAGGAGCAAATAAATAAATAAATATAGGGGAAAATATTTTTTAAAGCAGGATCTTTTTCCAGGAGAGCGAATGTGGACAGGAAGCAGGTTTCTTTTATCAACAAACACTGTCAGATGTCCTTGGGCAAGGCACTTACTCCCCCGCAGACTGTGATTATATGGGAATCTCCTGTTAGAGGATGCAACTAAATTTGTATATGAGACAGGATATTTCCCTTGGTAAAGAGGCAGTTTAAAATGTACAGGAACCAGAACCACTCACAAAAACCAAAAAAGAGTAAAAGCACAAGACAACCATCAACAATCTTGCAAATCAGAAAATAACATTGCAACAAATAAGGCTTTTACAAACTTCATTAAGACTCACGCACATCACCTGGCTTGTATTTCTGATGTTCATTTGTAGGGGTGGGGATGGTGTAGGTGTTTGGTCTTGGCTCTCTTTGAAAGTCCAACCCGGATCGGCCGTGTGCACGTTCTCAGAGGCTCCAGTCTTCTTGGCTGCTCCGGTGGTCCTGTTCAAAAAAATTCCAAAATATATCTGAATAATATGCTCTGCAAGCCCGGTAGCCTAAATAGTCTACATTGTGCATTGAGTGTGCATTTGTCTAAGCCCAAAGCCCAACAGATCATTCTGGTGTTCGCGTTCTGTTAATGGTTGTAAATAAGCTACAGTGAACAAAAAATGAACATACCACCTTTCCAAATGCTTTCAGCATCTTTACCAGCTGACAAGATAAACATAGTGCTTCTCAGTGTGCAGGTTGTTAGACTGACTCTCCTCTGAAATATTCAGAGGCGAGCCCAATTAACTCCCGGGAGACACACTTGGGTTCATAATGCATTGAATCCAGCCAAACGAGGAGTCTAAGAAACATCACTGGACTGATCTATGCCATTTTGCACCAGACATGACAATATGTAAAGACATTAAAAACAATTCAAATTAACAAGTGAGTGTCCCTTCTTTTTGTAATCACATGACTCTTATCCAAAAGGAACTATTTTATCAATAAAAAAGCTCAGGGGTTTTTCAGTCTTTTGTCTGCCATTACAATGTGAAACTCACTGTGGCTCAGTTGTTCCAAGAATGGCCGACACATGAAGGACGGAGACCACATTTCCCTTTTCTGCTCCATCTCCTGGGGCTCTGAAAGAAACATATTGACAGTAAGAGACAGCCAGGAGAGGGCTGACTAATTCAGTCTTATTTGCTGCTCTGTTTACCCTTGAACAACGTTTTTGCATGCATGGCGGTGTTATCGTTTCACTGCAGCTTATTGGAGAAGGGAAATGAATATTTGAACATTCATGAGAGGGAGCTCTGTCAATTGGAAAAGACAAATCAATAAAAGTAATTGTATTTCCTCATTGAATTAACCTAGCTGACCTTTGAAAGTCTATCACCCAACATTCTGGAAAAACAGTGTTAACCGCACAACACCGGAAACAATGGAATAAAAGAACAGTTAGTGCAAATGAAACTATTTCCATATAATGTTTTTCAGACTCTAAATTTAGTTTGATCCTTATCAACACTGATCACTGATATTTGGTTCTTTTGTTCCTGATGACACAATAAGCGTTTTTGGGTTTTTTGTCTTTAATTTTTTGAACGAACCGACTACTAAAACTACGAACCTCTGTGTTTATCTGCAGTGTACATGGATGCTTCCTGGCACAGGCAGCTGCCAAGGGGCACCTCCTGTTCACCGTCACCACTGCCAGAGGTACAAGAAACCACTGGATCGCCTCCACACATATCCAGGCTGTGGCCTTCATCAGTGTCATCTAAACAATAGACATGTAACACACAGTGCAGTCAGAATATATTAGGACATGGAGCAGTGTTTGGTCTGTTGTGTTTTTCTGCCATCATTGTTTGAACATAATCATGGTGTCAGTGAAGAGGATTAAAAAACAGAACAGAACCTATTCTCAAGCCTCATGGCCATTGTTTGGGTGAAATATTCTACACTATACAAGTCTGAATATAGTGTTGGTCCTTGATTCAATTATTTAACTTTAGCTGACCAGTGCTTTGAGACATTATTCAGCCTAAATGCAAGAGCTTGACTTTTCACTTCACTTGAGAAAATCAAAGAAAAATTCAGCATGGACTGAATTTAAAATGCCTTTTTTTCCTTAGCAGCATGGCGTAGAGTGTTCAGTCGTTTATATAGCTCAAATACTGTGAAGAACGACTGACATTTAGGGAAATACCCTTATTTACTTTCTTGCCGATACCACTCTCCTATGTGTTTGCTAAATATGAGGCTACAGTCAGCAAATGGCTAGTATGGGTTTGTCCAAAGTGAATAAATCAGCCTACAAACACCTCTTAAGCTCACAATAATACACTGTATCTTTTTTCATTCAAACAAAAAGTGAAGTGTAAAAAATAGTGGTTTAATGGGGATTATTTGCTGGAATATTTCTGTGTGTTTCCTCAAAATCTCAAACAACTGTTTTAAGATATGCTCACAGAAAAATGTTTGTTTCAGTACGTTCTGCACTGTGAATTTGGACATGTACACAAAAAGAAATATATATATATATAAGTATACTTAAATCACATATATTTACATATATATGTAAATGTACGGTTTATATGCATATACAGTGAGTAATAAACTCAAAATGTCAAATAATTTCCCAGAGGATATTTCTATTGTGATAACTGTTCATGGTGATACAACAGCACAAAGACAAGAATGTCCTTAGGGGTATTATGGCTTTTATATGATCTTCAAAATGTACAGAAAGCTAAACAATAAATATTACAGTAACATTTAAAAATGAAACATGGACAGCCACAGTTAATCAAAATGGTCAAAAGAATATTTCTAACGGTGCTTATGGCTGTATCTATACCTCGTGGGTGCTGTTAATACTACTGGAACTAGTCTTTTTGTCAAGTGACAGAATGTATTCATTATGAAGAGTAGTGTAAAAGCAGGGTTGTATTGTTTGTAGTTACCTGATGATGCGTCTCGATTGCGTCCTAGTTCTGTGCTGCTGAGCTGTTCTTTGCAGTTGTCGTCCTCCAAGGCTACAGTTACATCACTACGCTGCTCAGGTGATGATGCTTGGCTGTTGCTTGCAAAATCACTCATACTGATATCAAAATACAAGTTCAGCTCTGTCACAACCATGTCAAATTGTTTTTTCATCTCAAACTTGGGGCTGTTGTTCACATCAGAGGCTGGACTGTTGCTCTTGGAGGAAAGAGTGGAGGACATTGACTTGGGGTTTAAGTCACCCTGGATGCACTCAGAGGAATTAAAGACTGATTCACTGTCAGGCTGTTGCTTCGGCCATCTGAGAGCAGTAACATCTGCTGCTGAGATAAAGTTTGGGAGTTCATTACAACTGTAATCAGTGCTTAAAAACCCATTTGCCATGTTCTCAGTGTGACACTCAAATCTTTCCACTTCCTCCTCACCCTCCTCCTCCTCTTCTGGTACCCCCTCGTGCTTATTGCTCTCTGCCTCTGGCGTGGATTGAACTTGTCGCTGGGGTGTTTTCAACAGCTGCCTGGGCGGGCTGGTGAGGAGAGGGCTGTTGCTCAGGCCAGCATCTCCAGCGTCATCATCATCTAGTGAGAGCTGGATCCTTTCAAAAGTGTCAAACCCCTCTGGCACTCGGTTGCAGAAAGTGAAGGCAGATGGCACCGGGGAAAATCTGTCATTACAGTTTAGGGTTTTGGGGTTGTTGTCAACATTTCGTGAAGGGATCAATTCATGTGGACCTGGCACAACTGCATCATTAGTCGAAGGAAAAGTGAAAGCCAAAATCTCATCTTTATTGTCAACCAGGAATGCCTCAGCTTTGTGTTGGCCATCTGACAAACAACTGAGCTTCTTTCCTTGTTCATGTTGACTAACTTGTGCTAATATGTTGCCACTTTTACTCATGTCACCCTCTGTCCATTCACTGATACAGTCATCAGGTGATGCCTCAGTCAGGTGTCCATTCTGATGACTTTGCTGCTGATGATCATCCACTGATGTCACTAATATCTCTGAGTTGTTCTGCACAGTTTCTTCTCCAACACTTGCTTCTGCTTTGCTTTCATTTTCCTCTGTTGTATCTATCATTATTGGAATTACAGCACTGTATGAGCGATCAGAGTATTCATGGTTATTTCCCAGTTTCTCATCAATATGCGTTAATGTGTGGCCATATTTACTTATTTCACCTGCTGCCCACTGTTTTTCATTTTGTTGAAAAAGTCTTTTCTTTAAGTCCATTGAATTTTCTGATTTGCCAGGTTGATCACATCTTATTTCTTCTTCAAAACTTGTTATTTCTTCACTTTCTTTTTTCTCAGTTGCCCCATTCATTCTGGCAATTTCAGTCCGTAAATATTCAACCTCCTGTGTCTTCAGGTGGTCAAGACTGACAGCAAAACAGCCAGGCTGTTCCTGCTCTTTGAACTGATGTCCCACAGTATCATGACTTTCTTTTCTCCCATCCTCAGCAGGAGGAAGCTTTGGGCTGCTGCTGGGACTGGGTTTCCAAAGACAGCTGCAGTCATTGTCGATCTTGTTGGGTATTTCGTTAGTGGTGATGGAACAAGCCTGTGGTTCTGTGTATGACTGACAAAAGTGCTCTTTTTCATTTTTGCACTGTTGTGTTCTGCTTTGGTGATTAAACTGCCAGGTCTGGTTGAGAGCTGAAACCTCCTGTGATGGCCTGATGTCAGAACAGAGTGGAAGAGGCATTTCCATCTCACAGACTTTTACTGATGGAGATAATTCTGCACCTGCAGTGCTCTCTGAGTTACAGCATTTCTCTTCAGCCTCCCTGTCAGTTTCACTCCAGATTGCAGGGTCAATTACACTGAAAGGGCCTGCATCATTATCTCCTTCAGCAGGCTCTTGACTGATTCTTGCCGGCATTGGAGTCTCTGTTGTGTGATCAGCCGTTTCACTCTGAGCTTTGGCTATCATCTTGCCAGCAGCATGCTCTCCTTTGGCCCCACAGAAGTCATCATCTTCAAGACTCACATTCGCGATAGCAATATTTCGGGCTAATACCACATGAGAAAAAACAATTGATCCCTCAGCACATTCAGCAGCAGAAGGGACGGAGTTTTTGCTCAGGCCATTCTCATTAACTTGGCCTTTTGTTTCCCCATCACAGACGACAACATTTTCATTCTCAAATATCTGCAATTCTAATATTTTTTTTCATTTTTTAAACCTTCTGCCATGTTCCCAGAGGGGTCCTCTTCAGGGTTTGAGTATTTCATGTCTGCATAATCACTGGGAGAAGTGAGACTGTTACCTTCTTCCTTTTTCTCGCTGAAAAGTATGTTCTCTCTCTTCTGATTACTCTCTTCAACTTCAGCAGATCGGCTCCATGTATTACAGAAACCTGTGTCGTGTATCATATCTTCATGAGTGCAATCAGACCGACGTCTGACCTGCTCATCACTTGAACTGTGGGTGAATGCTTGGATTTGACTATTCACACTATTTTGCACCTGTCTCCCATCTTCATCATTTCCAGTGGGAAGATTGCAACCACCAGGGGGCTTGTCTTCAAGTGATTCCCAAGCCGCTTGCAATCAGGATGACTGGACACGTCATCGTTGCCGTCTTTTAAAGTGTGAGACTCTGCTAATTCCCCACCTGCATCATCTGCTGGGTATGCGCTGAGCTTCTCACTTTCAATAACTGGAGACTGCTCATCTTTTACCAGAAGTAGGAAGTGTCTCTCAGAAGTGATAAAACAGGCTTTAGATGGTCCTGTATGTGCATCATCAGTGTGTGAAGTAGTCAACTTAATAATAGGGGTGAGAATTAATTTAGTGTCTTGTTGCTCATGGCGTTTTTCATCTTCAACATCCTCATGTTCTGCTGTGCACACTAGGTCTGCATTCTTCTGCAACAGACATATTGCTGATGGGAAGCCAGTGGTTCTCTGAAATGTCAAAAGCTCTGGGAAGCCAAACCTGCTTTTTCCACTGCTGTTGATTGCCATTGTACAATCTGTCCTCTGTCGTTTGGGGGAGACTGGTGAATTAAGCACTCTCTCAGGTTGTGGATTGATATCTTCTTGTGTGATTTTATCCATTTTCTCCTATCTGCTAAACCTAAAATAGAAACAGCTTGAGTGTGAACACTGCAATGCAAGGCCTCACTGCACAGATCAATAAGTGTTACTTGATTAGAAAAATGCAATCATGTCAATAATGTTTCTAATGCATAGTAGTTTACTTCTGGTAGAAAAAGCTATTACACTTTGAAGAATGACTTTTCAGACTGGAACAGATCAGACTCAATCTAGTGATTTAAAACAGGTTGGTAGAAGAAAGTAAACCTCAGCCTGTACTATAGACTATATTTCCACCTGTATTCCCATAACAGCACATGTGCTCTGTTGTATAAAAGCTACTATAAAGTGAACTCGCCTTACACCAAACCTGCAATTTAAAAACCTGGAAGTAATCCCACCAGAAACCTTTGAATAAAATATAGGAGACAACAACATGATATTCAGTGTGTGGATGTCCTATACCAGAACAGATTGTTACACAGCATGATGCTGATTCACTGCACTGAATACAGAGATGGCACTATAGCACTGTCGCTGTACTGTTGCCTCCTTACTTTAACACCCCAATCAGGAACTGCTGTGCATCAGCTTCTGACAATAGCTAGCTTTGTTACAATGGACACAAAAGGCCCTTTTCACATCAGACACACTACCTTGTCATTGTAGGGAAAGCACGGGTGTTACTAATAACATTAAGGATGGCTCTGTTTTATTCAAATGTCCCACTAAGCCGTGACAGTGAGGCAGCATGCACAATACCTGCAAACAAAGCAGCTAAATGGAACTCAGCCATCATTCATTTTATCATTTACATAAGTGCTTTTTCTACTGTGACACATCTAAGTATCTTCTGTAAAAAAAAGGCCTGTCTCACGCCTGTGTTTCCCATACAAATTTACCAAAGGTTACAAGGAAGAATTTTAGGATACCACCAAACATGTTGTTTAGAAATGTTCAAAAACTGTATTTTTTATTTATGGTATGGGATTTGCAGAACTATATTTAAGAACTCAAGCATGCTACATTATAACATAATAATAAACATGATAAAATCATGATGTTCCTACTGTCATATGTATGCTTTGAAGCAGACTACACTTTTCAATGACCAGATGAAATAGAAATATTTGTACAACCACAACAAGTTATCACTCTGTATTTGTGCAACATCACATAATGGTTCAACAAGGTAATCTCTTAATCACACAAAAAGATGTATTTTATATGTTGATGCTGTAGGGAATCTACTTAATGGGCAGTTGTCTCAACAATGCTGTATCATCCATGTTACTATGATTAGCTTATACCTCTTTAAATTAAGGTTTGCCAGGAAGCTGCTCACTTAGCTTAGCTGCTAACATTCATGACAGCTTTAGTCAGAGAAAGGGTACAAAAAAAAAAAATGCTTTTTAAAAAAAAAACAACCCAAAAATGAATTTACTTTTTAAAACTAAAGTTACCCTGTTTTCTAACTAATCCTTCCTAATTTCAGTATGTTAAAAATAATGACTCTATCATTATAAACCTTACAATAGGAAATGTTAGCAAAGCCAGCTAGCTTAGTGGACCTATTTAAACCCTTTATACCTTATATTCAGCTGATACTTTAAGCTAGTAATATACAGCATTTTACTTTTTTTACACAAATTCTGAATAAGTTAATTTAGCACAAGTTAGCCAGGTTACGGAGTTAGCTGTTAGCTAATGTTTTCCTGTTCTATCCTGTATGTGGCGCGAAACTATGGCGGCGGCTAAACGAAGCAGCTAGCTAACATACGTTTAGCCTAATCTTTACCTGATGGGAAACACTGAAGTTTGTGTTTCTCTGTTCTTGCCTGTAACAACCAGCCCCTCAGTGGTAGAGAGAGGCAGTGGTTCTCTCTCTCTCTCTCTCTCTCTCTCTCTCGCGGTGTGTGTCTCCTCCTCTCAGTACATCAGCAGCAGTGTGTGTACTGAGCAGCAGCATCCTCCGGAGCTCACTCTCGGGCACTTTCCTCCCGCACGACACAGAATAAGAAGCAGCCGGACAGAAACCTCAGGCTCCCGGTGGCTCGACTGAAGAGCAGCTTCTGATCGCCTCTTGTTTCAGGGGTTTTTGTTGTTGACCAGTCCAGACAGCAGACCGGACTTCTCCCGCTGACTCTCTCAAGGTAGGAAGGATGCTCCGAGCTACGTGTTGAAATGATCACATGAAAATGACATGTTTATCACACTGACCTGCATGATGCAACCCGGCGCGTTGTCCCCGTGCTTTCACTATGACTAATTTATGGATTGATTGGCGTCCTTATTAAAGAGGCGCGAATTGCAATAACGCCACCTATCATCAATCAATACATCCTGCACAGATGTTTTATCGATACCTGATGCTGTTTGCGCGCCAACAAGCGACCTGTCAGCATGAGAAAAACATGGTTATGTCTTGCTTTGGTTTACTCTGACTGCCTACACACACACACGCACACACACCAGTCTTTCGAATCAACAACAAAAGTGTAAAGACAAGTCAGCATCGATCAGCTGGTTTGTTCAATCTTCCTGATCAATCTTCATCTGTGTGAGTTTTGTCCATCACAGTAGGATGGACCCGAGTGTAGTTTGGCACTGGTGCTCCTGTGTATGTGTGTGTGTGTGTGTGTGCAGGAGGAAGGTGGGGGTGTGGTGTGTCTCCTTAACCCACATCATCCTCACTCCCCATGAGGCTACCTTTTTTTTTTTTTTTTTTTTTTTTTTTGCAAATCAATGCAGACATGACCACATCTCATCCAATTGTGCCTCTGTGCTCATTGTACCCCCACCTCTCCTGTACACACACACACACACGTACACATGCGTTCACACACATTTCTCGAGAATAAGATTTCTGTGTAATCCTGTGTAATTTGCCTGAATCAAACTCTTAAACTGCCTTGGTCCTGTGTGGTGTTGCCTCTCTTGGCTGGGCCTCTGCCTGGCTCTCAAGGTCATCCCCTGTTGGCAAATGCTGGTGAAGGGACAGTGTTATGTAATAGCCCACCGCCTGGCTCAGGGGCAGGTCTGCTGGTTGTTAGATTACTGATTTGACAATATATCTTTGAGTCAGTCCGCACTTGTCTGATGTGTAACTACAGCTGTGATTTTTTTTTCTTTTTGGCTCTGAGAAGGCCCCGGTGGACTGGGAGACAAAGGGCTATGACTCAGGTTTGGAGTCAGCATGGTGCTCTGCCCTGCAGTGCACTGCAGAGTGACCCAGAGTGTCTTGTCCCAGACTTGGTCCCTCTCTTTTCTACAGCTAAAATAAAAGCACTGACATTTGCTGATTATGCACCATGCTGTCTGTTTTTCCCCCTGTAGTTGTGAGTAACTGGTGAAGAACATTACCATGCATAAAATTAAGAGCTATAAGGGGGCGGGGTGTGTTCAGTGTTTTGTGCTTCAGTGTTTTGTGGGCAAGTGTCTTGCCTCTGCATCAGTCTCAAATCACACCCTGATTTCACTCACATCACTTTCCTTGCATTTATATTTTTACTGTGCCTCTTTGTTCATCTTTAACTGCTGATGCACTTTTCTCCAGTCTGTAAGAGTGAGCTGGAGAATGTAGAAGGAATTTCACCATTATCACATTTGCTGACTATCGAGTGATTGTCGAGCGAGAGAGATTCTGTTTGGTTATCTAACATTTAAAGACAGTTTTCCATTCCAATCCTCATTTATCACAGTACAAGGTTGAGGGTGAGCATTAACAGGACAGATGAGAGGGTGGCAAGGCTCTTACACGGTTCTGAAAAATGACAGATAGTGGAGGCGTTGACAAGTATGGAAGACAAATATGAATTCTCAGTATGTGGCAAGACACAAAAATGTGTATTCTCTTATTGCCAAGCTGGCTAACAAATAACTCAGATCTGTGAAAACAGGCAAAAGATGAAGGTCTTTGAAAATGATATTTAAAAATTGTGGAGGAAGATGATGTTTTGAATTCGCTCCAACACACCATGTTGCCACTTGCGTCACTTTAAAGGTTGTGCAGTTGCAGGTTTTATATATAGTGAGCTGTGGGGGATGTGTGATTTATTTAAGTGTTGCCTTTTTGCACATCGTGAATTAACTACTCAAGATGAATCCTGTCACAGGGAGGAGGGCTGAACAATAAATCGAAATAGTATCGCAATCGTAATATGGCCAAGTGCGATATCCAAGACCGCAGAAGCTGCAGTTTTTTCAGAAATGTAAGATGTGTGACAAAACATTTTAATGAAGTACTGTAGCACTGCAGAGATGCCCTGGCCTACAAATCTTGTTCTCCAGATGTAGAAAACATGCGTAGTACAGACCCAAAGAAGTGTCACATCATCATGATTTTAATAGTTTTTTCAATTAAAATGATCATTTGCACTAATCGTGAATATCAGAATATCTGTCAAAATAACTGCAATATGATTTTTTCCACCATATCTTATTATATAAGCTATTTTTGGCATTTATTAGTAAGGACCAGATATACGCATTACTGTATGATGTGAAAAATAGCTCCTGTTGTGACGTAAAGCTTGGCCACCAGGAACACACTGACAGGATACAGATGCAGATTCAGCTCTGCAGCTTGTTGCATGAATGAAGGAAGACATAGTAATGAGTAACGCTTGCATTATGATGCAGCGTGAGCTCTTGTAAGCACATTGTGAGTGTATTAGATGTGAATGAACATTTAGTGCCAGATCAGAAGTTTGTATCTTTCACCAAAAATGTATTAATTCCTCAGCAGCTTTCTACATCCTGTGTGCTGTAACATCATATAAGTTGACAGTATGCTCGCAATGTGCTTGTGATGCCTTGAAATGCAGCACTTATACTTAATTCTTAAAGACTTCTGTAGGGATGCAAGGTGCACACACACACACACACACACACACACACACACACACACACACACAACGGCCTGCACACACATCTACACAGATACATAATGCCGAGGCTGTCATGCATCTTGTGCTCACATCTCTCCCGGGACACATCTGTCTCCTGCTGCAGCTGCCGTCTTCAGGCTCAGCCTATCTCGTCTGACAGCCTATATTGTAACAGAAAAGTGTTTGCTACTTGCTGCTGGAGTGCACTGCCACCTCATTTTCACTGCAGCACTGACAGACTTTTTGTGTGCGACTGGGAAGGTTTCTGATCGCTAAACATAGAAGATGAGGCTGGTCTTTAGTTGTCATATTCAGTGTTGTTTATCCCATAACCACATGTCCATAGTGATTGCTGCAAGTGTCATCTTCTAAAATACAGAGTCTGTGCAGAATCATTTCCCAGTAAGAGAGCAGCTGACAAATTGAGTTCAGTAGCATTTACTGAATCTAAATGGAGCATTCAAACCCCACGTCAAATCTTTTTTGGTAGATTTAGTTTTGGAGTGTTCTGTCATAGGCAGAGCAGACGATCTAACTTACAAACATGAACATACATCTTGTCCTGCACCTTAACTTGTTCAACGAGCCACCAAACTAACATTCACCAGCAGCATTAAAGCAAGTAAGCACACCTGCACTTCAGTCCACTCAGATGCTGGTGTGCTGCTTTCTCTTCACTACCACTAACAGCACGCTGTCTGCCCATGACTACTTTGTCTCTCGTTCCTTCTGGTGTAACACCGGCACTCTGGCAGCCTGTCAGCTGCTGTCAATCAAACACCATCTTGCCCCTCCAACTGGCTGAGACGAAAAGGAGCATTTCTGATATTTCCCCAGAGACATTTTCTCTTCCATTTAATAATCAAAAAGCTATTATCAATATATTAAAAAAAACACTCTGACATTATTTTGACCACAAAAAGGATGACTAAATGTGATTTCAGTTGGACTTGCCATTGGCAAGAAAATGGAAATGGCACTGATATTTATATTTATGGATGTAGATCAGTTTACTAGTCATGTTCACTGTGAATCATGTTGTAAAAAGAGTTATGTAATGTTCTCCATGGCTATGGAGTTGCTTGGTTAAATCTGGGAAAATGACCCTGATGATTTCATAGTGATGTCATCAGGGTTATTTCAGCTTGGGCATGGAAACTACAAATTGTAGCATGCAAAAGATGTGGATGTCTACCAGGCAGGGAGGTTCTAGCAGAAGATATGTTTTGCATTATGGGAAATGTAGATTACTATGTTTTTGGATCTTGACCCATACTGGGGGCTAAAAGTCAGGATATCTCGGCCTCTGCTGCTTCGATTCGTTTTTGCATTTATATCCCTTACTTTATGGATGTGCAATACTAAATCACTAGATTACCACTAGAAATAAATCCAGGTCTTTTACCTCTGGATGCAAAATGGAAGCCTACTAAAAACAGAATCGAAACAAAGTTTGACCATAATAAAAAACTAAACTACAAAACTACTAAACTAAAAAAAATTAACTCAAATGAGAAACACTTATGCTCAGGCATGCCAATTTTTGGTCCCTTCAATGAATGTTGTAGCATCATTTTCTCATATCAAAGAGACATATTCTGAATGCTAGATGAGTCCGATTTCCATGTGTTTGTGTTGTGGAGGCTGTTTAACAAAGGGACTTTATTGCACATTTTGTCAACTAGCAGTTTTACTGTTGGGCTGATCCGCTGCAGCTAAATGATTATAGTCCCTGTTGAAAATCTCAGAACACCAATTTTGTTGATTTCACATTGAATCTGCAGTTGAAGGATCACAGGGTCACTTATGAATCAGAAAATTGTACAACTTTCTCTCCCTTTCAGAAGCAAATGAATGCACTTAGAAGGTCCAGCAGGTCACATTAACACAAGGCTGTTTTTCTGAAAAGCCCCTTTTTGAGGAGTGCAGTTTTTTTATCTGAACACTTTTATGTGCTCATATTACATAATCTATGCCATAACTACCACATAAAGAACTTCTTCGTCACACCAGGCCTACATATAAGGGACAGTATTTGATGTGTCAGGTTTGTAATCAAGGCTTCCTTAGGTGAGATGTTACTATTTTCTGACTCACAAAGCAAAAAAAATAGGGCCTTGATTTGCAAGAGATCAAACAGCCTTTTGAAAACGAATGATGAGTAGTTGAGATGACATTCAGCTATTCTCAAACATGGTTCCAAAATGCTGCTTTTTCTGAATTAATTCATCAAAGATCTGCAAGAAGCAACATTTTTTTGGTGAGCTTTGGCCCTATCAAGGTGCTCATTTGGTTCAGCTGATAGTGGGGGCATCCATCCAGCCTGCTGTGATAAACTCCATCTGTACAATGTTTATGTGTCTGTACATATATATATATATATATATATATATATATATATACACACACACACACACACCTATAGATACACTCAGATACACACAGACCTTCACCAGTCCTCCATTTGACAACTTTCTAAAATAATTCAACCCCTGTATTTATTGGAGCCTGTATGAAAGAAGACATGATCATCTCTCTAATACACAAAAAAAATGCAAACCCTAAAAATACAAATCCCTGCTGAATTCCATCCAGATAAAGGCTCTAAGAAATTGTTCTGCATTTTGGGAAAAAAAGCTTATTCATGTTCTTGCCGAGAGTTGGAAAGATTGATGCTACTCTCATCCATTAAATATCAAGCTATTGCCAGCAGCCAGTTAGTTTCACCACCTGTAAAACTACAAAATTGTTTTTTTACACTTTTTACTTTTGGACAGTTTTTATGTTAAGCTAATATAAAGAGCTGTTGAACTAACATAAAGACAGCTGGTTGCTTTAATACAACATACAGACATAAGAATGGTATCAATTTTCTCATCAAACTTCCATCAAAAACAGTGAAACTTCCATAAAAAAAAAGTGAGGCTATTTCCCAAAATGTCGAAATATTCCTTTAAAGCTCCAAACTAGTTATATGGCATGTTTTAACTACCAAATGAAAAATCACAAATACTTTCAACATGATTTATGAATGTGCAAAGCATACTATATATTTTATTCTTTGACATCATACCTTCCTACCCTCCACTGAACTACTGGTTTCCATTTACTTCACTACAGTATGAACATAAATTTGCAGACACTCCCTCAACACAATCTATCACAGATGACCTTTCTACTGTATTTTTATGGTGTAGTTATTGAACTGTAGTGATGTAGTTGCGAACAGGGACCATTTGGAAACTTGCCTTGCTGGCGTGTTCAACACAATCTGTCATCTAGGATACGACAGTTGGCTGCTGAAATGCGCTACATTCCTGAGCTATGTTGTGACACAATCAGGCCCTGAAAATGAACAATCAGCACTCATGAATGCTTTGAAAAAAAATGTTATTTCTTGACAAGTCATTTCTTGCGATACAAAGGTTGCTGTCTGGCAGAGTTGAAGAGAAAAAGGGCAGCAAAGTGATGCATTATCTGTCCCAGGTGAGCTCTAGGTCACTGCATTGTTGATTTTCATAGCCTGTTGAAAAAAATGGAAGCCAGTCGCAACCTGGAAGGTACAAAATCAATCTCAAAAGTTATGCTTTCAAAAAAATGGTTGCTTTGAGGAAACACCCTTAGAGCTTTGTAAAAACCAATGCAGCATGGCAGGCCTCAGTATACATTATACAGTGTGACTGCAGCACCTCTTGGATGCTTGCCTGAGTCTCCCTTTCTCACCCCTGGGCACTCTGAGACAGATTGGCACCACACATACTGCTGCTGCCTTGTGTCTCCCTCGGTCTTTTCAAGCTAAAGAGGTCTAATAAAACATCTCAGCAGAGAGTAGAAACGTTCCAAAACTCAAACCATCTTTTGCAAATTATGATAATTATGGTTTGGTTAATGAACTAATCAGGGCCATAAAGTGGCGGCGTCAGCACTGTGCAGATACATCAGCTATCCACAGAAGCAGCTGGGGTGCAAACAGCTCCGGTGGAGAAGTGAAGGGGACATTAAACACCAAAACACACTTGAGTTTTCCTAAAACGTCACAGTGGACCACTTAGATGTCATTATTAACCTTTCTAAGAGTTCCACTTCAAAGTGAGATACCATTTGGAAAGTAAATAGATAAAGACTTTATGTTTGTACAAGCTGGGGTCAAGGAAGGGCAGGGAGTCATTGTTCTAAAAAAAAAAAAAAAAGGTAGTTTTCTGGCAAATGTAGAGCTTTTCTGAATCATGATGAAAACCCAGTATAGTGGTTGTCAATCCCACAATCCATTTTTTAGAAAGACAGTTAATTATTGGATAGCACTTAAATGATTATAAGGGTTCAGAGTTCCCCTGCAAATGAAATAACAACAAATCAAGAAAAGTGGGACAAGCAGCTGCTCAAAGGAAGACGGAACAGAAAGGTTGTATGTCTTACAAGCTGATCCGTTCCTGTGCCTCATATTACACTCATTTGTTTAAAGCTTATTTTTTGATGGAGCTTCAGTTTGCACTTTCACAGTTCTCCAGTAATCTGTTTTCCACTTGGATATATTGCTCTTCCAGACACCCTCCAGACTTTTAGGTTCATTGCATGTACTTTATAAAGAGGCACTTCTTTGTCTTTTGCATGAGTTGAAAGGTCTTTAAGATCATTCATTTTCTGTGCTTGTGTGTGTGTGTGACCTTTTTGCAGGCAAAATGGGGAAACAGAACAGCAAGCTGACCCCTGAAGTGATGGAGGACCTGGTGAAGAACACAGAGTTTAACGAACATGAGCTGAAACAGTGGTACAAGGGTTTCCTGAAGGACTGTCCCACCGGCCGGCTCAACCTGGAGGAGTTCCAGCAGCTCTATGTCAAGGTGAGACTCCACTGACTCACTCTCACTTGATGGATTACACACATACTGTATGCTTCAACGCTCACGCTCATTTGTATGTGCTCGCTACACACACACAGAGGACACAAAGCATAAACCTCTGAGTAGATCTGACCAGAGTTCAATGAAGCAGTAGATGTTTAGAAACTAACAATGGGGTTGGATAAGTTGTAGTAGAAGAAAAAAAATATGTAAAAAATATATGTACTGTATGAATAGAATAAAGCAGAGAGTAGTTGTAGAGAACAAATAGAGTCAAGTTTGTTAGAGTTCAACAGAAGAGAATAGCAGAAAGTGATCCCAGAAAAGAAAAGATTAGTTTCACAGAACGCTGCTGAACTCATGAGATAATAAATTCTGATAGTGGTTATTCATGACAAGAATGTTTTCTTTTTCTATAAAATTGTGCATTGATTAAAACAAATTTATAGTACAGTAGTATAATATGGTATAGCAGTATAGTATAGTGTAGTAGTACAGTATATTATAATATAGTATAGTGTAGTAGTATAGTATAGTGTAGTGTAGTAGTATGGTATAGTGTAGTATAGTATGGTAAAATATAATATAGTATAATATAGTATAGTAGGCAATTGATTAAGTTTTTTGCCCTCTTCTTTTGGTTAGCATCTTTGCAAACAGTTGCCTATTTGTACATCCAGCAGACACTGAGAAACATTAGCATTCATTGTTTTTCAAGGCAAATGACGCTTTTAGCTCTGTTCTGGTCTCCACCAAATCCTGAGGGAAATATCTGGCTCTTTAGTGGCTAAATGCTATGTTATGTTCATGCACAGTAAGTGTATCGGACCTTTCGAACACAGTGAAATTGTGGTCCACAATTTGGATTTAAATTTGGCTTTAAATTCTGGTCAGTGTGCCATTTGTTATGTTTAAGGAAGGGTAATGGTGACCTTAATGTAAAAATCTGGCCATGTCGATTTTGTAGCGCTGACATTATTTTGTATATATCATATAATTCACATTTAATTTTTGCACAAAATTGGGACAAATTTTGCATGAGGACAGGCTCTAGTAGTGGTATCTGTAACCACAGTTATAGTCATAATGGCTGTAACACTTGTAGTAGTTGTAGAAGTAATAGCAGAGGATGCAACAGTAATGATATTATTGTAGCATCATTAGCAGAGGGAACAGTGTCAATTATTAGCTGTTTGCTCATTTTAAAGACCAACATAATGAATTCTCATTGGGTTTTTCCCACAATTAATATTAACAGGGTTGCTTGGGGTCACATTAATACACTCTGAATCACTACAAAAACCATTGAGGGAAATTGCATTCTCATTATAAGCCCTGCAAGATTTTAGCAGGCATCCTGCCATGTTCCCATTCGCCACTCCTGTATCTGGGCAGAAAACCAACGGAGAGGCAGATATCAGAGGCACGCAGATGATTATCTTCTCATGCTAATATGTAGCCCACCGTATCTCATTACCTCTGACGGAAGAGTGTGAATTTAGTCCGTGATTTATTCATTTAGTCTTATAAAACAGACAGGAACATGTTCATACAAACTGTGGTCTCTTAATGAAAGAGAAATTGATAAAATAGTACAATAAGTGACTAGAAATGGTCGACTTTACAAATATTGACTACTACCGAGACTACTTCTAATACTATAACTAATAGTACTGTCTTCTAATATAAAAAATGGAAAAAGGGATTTTTCGTGGTTCAAAATTAAAAACGTTATACCTCAGTGCTGAACCTCGCCTAATACAAAAATTAATATACACATTCACTTGTACTGGTCTGGCTTTGAAAACAGGGGCATGGGATTTGAGGCCTTTAGATTTAACCTTTAAAACGAAAAAAACTACACATTGCACAATACATTACATTAAATTAATTGTATTATAATATACAGTGCGGTTAATAAACCTGAATAATAGTTGAACAATACCATACTACTATACTTTACTGTATACAGAATAATGCTGTTACATCAGGTTTATCTCAGTAATGTAATGTTTTTTTTTTTTGTTTTTTTACTTCCTTCATGGAAGAAAGTGAGTCGTGTAAGAATAGGCTGGTTATGAGGCAGGAAATGCCTCATAACCAGAGGGAGCTGCCGTTATATAAGACACACCCGGGCACTGAGGTCACGGGTGCACTTCCTCTAAATGCCATCGGAGCTCATGCATCAGCTGAGACCAGGAGAGAAAGTACAAAAAAAAACCAAACATCAGATGTAAGTGAAGGTATGGCTGCCAGGATTAACAAAAAAAAAAAAAAAAAGAACAAAGCACATCTGTCACCACCGGGAATTTTCCTTTTGGACCAATTTGTCCATTAAAACCTACTGAAAAGCATCAAAATCCTTTTAATTGAACTACAAAAATAACCTGGACTCCTGGCAAATAAGAGAAAGTTGGCAGCTGTGATAGAGGGACACAAACACAAAAGATATCAGACAGAATATCCCTTAAAATCTCTTCACAGCACAATCCGACGGCTCAAGAGCAACAGTGGCAGGAAAATCTGCAGCTGCACAAAGGGGGCAACGCAGCTCAGATCTAAAGGGGTCTTGTAGGCTTCTGGGTAAATCCTATTATTGATGCATCCTATTGTGTTTCTAGGCAACAGTGTATCAGTGATAGGGTTTTATTTAAATCCACAGAGCTGATAAGTGGAAAAACGGTCTGCTGTGACCTCACATTAATGGGACAGATTGTTCCTGTGAAGAGTGACTGTGTGTGTCTGTAAATGTGTGTGTGTGTTTGTGTGGTGGGGGGGTCATATGTTTAGTGGGAGGGACGGGGAGACAGCAGTGTGTTTTTGCGTCGGTTGAAAGCGAGAAACGGAGACGGGCAGCGATGAGAAAAGTAAGCAAGAGAAAGAAAGTGTGTATACATTAGCTATTAGGCATTAGCTCCAGTGGAGTCATGAGAAATGTGCGTGTGTGTGTGCGTGCTTGCTGTGCGTGCTCGCTGTGCGTGCTAGCTGTGCATGCATGCTTGCATGTCGTTCAGATCTCCTCACATGTGCACAGATCTGCACCTGCGACAGTTGTCCAGAAGCCCCCCCAGCCAGGGTGCTAAATGCAGTGTCACCTCCACTCGGCTGCCTGCCTGGACTTAATGTACTGTTTTGGTTGGAAGTAGACAGGCTGTTCTCTCGCTTCCTCTTCTTCTTCTTCTTCTTCTCCTTTTATTTTTTTTCTCCCGTTCTGTGCTCTGTCTCTCACTCCTTTCATTCTCTGTGCCTTTGTTGAGGTAATCATCTTTTAGGCTGTGAAAAGAGTGAGGAAGAGACAGTGATAAAGAGGGAGAGGCATGAAAGAACAGGAAGAGAGAAAGAAGCAGGCAGAGGGAGAGAAAGCAGGTGTAGCATGTCGGATGGAAATAATAGGCGCGCGTATCTCAGGGCAGTCTGCCATATTCAGAGTTGATGCTGTGGTGCACCGTAGAGTCGACAGTAACGTACCATGTACTGTATCGCTCCTCATAGTCTCATTTGATCAGAACTGAGGGGTCATGAATTCCTCTGTATATCACTTCAAAAGAACTCATTAAAAAAATGAATCTCACTTCTTTCAAACAGTCAGATACATATATAGTTTGAAAATTAATTTTGATCAACTGCTGGATTCAAAAGTATGACTGAATGGATATAGAAATTAAGATTGTGAAATCAGAACCATTTGAAATGGTTTCCAGATGATAATAACACTGTTTAAATGTCTGTCAGTAATGTCAATTCACATGAAATGGCCTCTTTAAATTCTTATGTAGCATTTAAGTAATCAGTAATCTCTCACTGTGGTGATGAGGCTGAATAGATGGATTTAGTTTGATCTGTGTAGAAAAATCATCTTTCTAGATAAATGCATGAGACCAATGCTCAGTTTATTAGTTAATTTTCTGCCAATCGACGGATTGATTAATGGACTTTTGGTACCAAGAAACTGCATCTCTACCGACAATCAACAGGTGGCCGAGTTTTAGACTCTACGTTCCTTTTCTTTTTATATCGAGTAGAGTTATTTAATTGTAATACCAAGTTTAGAACAAGCTTGAGAACAATGCTTTTTCTGTCTTGTTTTTCCACTTCATAAATTCTGGTCAAGCTATGCACGACCATTAAACGGACCTCCCGCAGGTCTTTCTTTCCCAGTGGATTTTCACTCTCTGTGGCATCGCCAATGCCAGACAGTGATATAAAAATGGAAGAGAAGAGGCCTCTGTGACAATTCACACTCAAGCGCTTGCATGCCATGGCGTGTGAAATTTCTCATCCCTGTCACGCCAGCCGCCGTGGGAGCCATTTGTAACAGGGTAACGACACTCCCTGAGATTTTTTACTTGCCCTTGATGCATGCAGAGACAGCAACCGCATGGAGATATCCACAAACACACACACGTACTGTACTTTTAACAGCGATCCATAGACATCCACAGCACATTGATATTTCAGCTTTGCACATTGAGTTTGTGACTGCGGTCATGTTTTTTTTTGCAGGTGTGGAAAATGTATTTTATTATGTCTTGGAATTCAGTTGTTGTAGCGTAGCATCATCATGCAGGAGGTTGAGAAAAATATGACATTGGAAATGAAAAATACGTTGAACTCCGGGTTTGTTGTTGCTTTAAATGAGAAGTGATATGAAGAGGTGAGAGGGCCTTGCTGTAGATTGGAAGCGTTGTGATACTGGCCCACACACTCACACACGCACGCACACACACACACACACTCACACACACAGATGCTGACCTGAATGTAGATGTACTGTATGGATGGATTCCGCTCTGTTGCATCTCGCTTGCATAGCCTCAAGGCTTTTGCTGTTGACGGGTCTGGAGTGTGTGTGTGTCTGTGTGTGTGTGTGTACCACTAGCCATTCAACAGCGCTGACTGTGACAGTCCCTATCGCCTACCCAGACAGACAGACAGACAGATCGCTGGGCAGAATGATGGGAAGGTAAATGCGACAGATGGACACTGACATCATGCGCGGCCTGTTTCTGTGAGGAACCCATATGTTGCCTGATCACAGGAGACAAAAGACAGACAGATAAGATAGAGATGCAGCGCTACGTTGATATGGAAGATCAACTGTGAAAGCCCATCCTTGTCCAGGAGGAGTTGTTTAGAATATCCTTTTGTAATAATTTGGACAGATGAGACAATGGAGCTAGGCCTCTGCAGTGGCTGCCACATGAGATACACATTAACTCCCAATATTTTCATATAATATTAAAAAAATTACAGCAAAAGGTTATCTTAGTGTGTTCCACTGTTATTCATTACATTGTGATTGCTCAGTGTGGGTGGCTCTGCCATCGCCATCTCCACAGTGCCTGACTCCACCTGACTCCCGACTAATCAAAAAATGAAAAGAGGTGGAGTGTGGCTGAATGAAGCTTGGTTTGCTGAAACCTAGCTCAAAGCTACCACACTAACCCTGTGGTACTGGCCCACTTCAAGCACTGGTTACACAGCTTTGCACAATTCCTCCTGAAATGCACTCATATATGTCAACATTTCAGCCTACAGTCGATTACAACCAGTCAGTTTCTGGAGCGTAATAATCTATAACAATATTAATAGAAATAATTTTGTTTCGTGGGCCATCATATTTTATGTTGCAGTATAGCCACAATAACCAACTCCAGCTCAACTAATAACATATTGCATCATCTATGTTAACAGTATTTCTGGAACAAGGCTGAAATGTGATATTAATATTTTGAAGTTACAAACTTCTTATTGTATTTGCACACAGTTTGTCACTTCTTGACATACCTAGACAAGTCTAGCATGACGTTATGGTAATGTTACATTGCCCAAGTTTAAGATTGCATTGCAACATTGGTGGACCATAACTTTTCAACCACACAGATGCCTTTTGAAGTGTTATCACCATCAATTAGAACACTTCCCTAAAGTGTAAAATACTGAGTTTCTTAAAAATTGTTGGAGTTTCCCCATTGGAGGAACCACAGTTTGTAGTTTTGAAAATGTAAAGATGCAGATCAAAAAGTTGTGGTTCCCATCCAAGAGCTCACTTGATGTTTCAATCCCATTAACAGTACACAATATAAAAAAGTCAAGTTTGTTTTGATCCATGTTTGCAGGCTTCTCTGCATCCCACCAGCACCACATTGTTCCCTAACTTCTATACACATGCACCCCACCACTGCCTCCCAGCACTATCACCTGTTGTAAATAATAAATGTATAAGTACATGTACTCTAGCAATTAAAGAAAGAGTATTAGCAAATATAATAATTAGTCCTGCCATCAGTTACCATTCAAAATATATATTCAACTATTTTTTTAACTTCTGTGGTATCAGAATATATATAACACGTAAACACAAACCATTTACCAATTACAGATGTGTGCTTGAATTATGATCATTATACAATTTTACTGAACGTCAATAAACAATAATATAATCTGAATCTAGTCCAACTGCTTTATTAAAAGCTTAACCTGGAAGGATTCATCAAAAAAAAATAATGTGGTGTCCCTTCACACCAGAAAGTGGAAACCTTGTATTTCTCCATTTACACAAATAAAGGGCAGAGTTATTCCTCTCCTTCTTCTCTGTCTCGCTATATGTTACTCTTCCTCTTTCCAACCTCCCTTCTCATCTCTTTCTCTTTTCCGCCATCTCTCTCTTTACCCACTTGGTCTCACCTTCCTTCCTCTCTGTCAAAGTGGGCTTGTGGCTGCCATGCACCAAAAATAGCTTTTGTCATCTCAGAAGCTCTCATGCCATTCTCCATCGCTGTCACAACACAGGCACACGCACAAAGAGAGAAATTCTGTTTATGTGGTTTAGCAGCATGTAACAGTTTGTGCTCGCTTGAAAAGGCTTCTTTTTATGAGTTGCATCATGCTCAAATATAGAAACAGCCCTGACTCTTTGTTTGGAGCTCAGAAAATTTGAGTCACACAAATGGTAATGAAAAACTCTGGACAAAATGAATCACTCATTATGATAGTTTGTCATTTGCAATGTTTAGAAAGCACAGAGGGGGGATCTGAAACTGAATTAACAGACTGTAATTTTCATGAGACAAACAGTGTTTTTTCCACTCTGAATTTTCTCCAGTTTTTCAGAACAGAAAATTGGTGTTAATTGCTGAGAGTGTCTGTGTCAGTGTTTGCAGATGAGATGCATCCGAAATGAGCGGTAATGGAGACAACTGACACATAGATGCACTCGAAGAGGCAGAAAGAAAGACACAGAGACAGAGAGGGAAACATGGACATTGACAATGTACAGATGGTTGGATTTATAACAACGAATTGCTTTTGACCTATCGGCTGCTCTAAGGCCTTCTTGCAGTGTCTCAAATTGAACCTTGAAGTTTTAATTGAATTATTCAGCAACTTTCAGCAAGCCTCACCACTGCTGCTGCAGTGCGAGAAGAGGAAAAAGGAAGTTAGTGAGTGCCTTTAGATCCACAAAGTAATATAATAGGGGATATTCTGGGGGGAAATCATATTCAGATTGAGCTGTGTATAACCATTAAGCACATCCTCTGTAGGACTAAAGCGGTTATCATGGTCGAATGGTGAAGGCAACAGGCCACAAGGCTATTAGTCTCACCATGCAGCTTTTAAATCGTGCTGTGAGGTGGTATTGTGAATGACCTTCAACTGGTTAACAAGGGTTCAAGCCACCGCATCAGTAAGCATTCGCCCATGAGAAAGATGCTGCATCCCAATGAGGCTGACCTCTGACCTTCATGTGGAGGGAGGCAAACAAGGACAGAATAGCCCTTGCAGGAATCTGATTACTACTCATATATTGTTTCCATTTCTATTATGTATGAATAGAAATGACAAATCAATAATATATTCTTAGCAACACAAGCTGCAAAATCATTCAAAATAGAATAAGTTGTGCATTGATACCTTCATTGTGTTGGCAAATACTGCAATGGCCATTAAGAGGACAGAAAACAAATTCTGCCAAGATATTGGATTTAAATATGCACTGAAGGTCAAGTCAGGTCGTCTTGCATTTGTCAAAGTACTCTGTAAATAAAATGGGCCTTGTTAATCAATGGAGTGGCCCTCCTCTTCCCAGCTTGTAGTGCTTTAGAGGAGGGCATTATTAGGTTAGGAGCCTGGTTTTCCCTTACTTTCTCCCCTGCTCTCCTTGTCTTGTGTCTCATTTGTATTCTCCTACTCTCTCTTGTCTTACTCTCCATCTGAGTCTTGCCATTTTGTAATCATTCTTATTTATTGTGGTCAGCTTTTGTTTTGTTTTCCTTTCTCACTGTCTCATATTCTGTTATTTTTGATCCAAGGTATGGCCCTGCATATTGATAGTTAATTTTGGGGAAATGCCAACTATTGTCACTTTCTTGACGAGAGTTTTATGACTAGGTTTCACGTCTGTACACTAAGTATGAATCTGCAGCCAGTAGATGGCTAGGGAGTGATCACTTTAAAGGGAATAAGAATAAACTTCAAGTTGACAAGTAGAAATGTTAATTGGAAGCACTAATCAGCCCTTACAGCATTACTTTTAACTGGTTTCACTTCAATCCCACCACAAGTCACTAAGGTACTCTACGAAGTTACATCTCTGGCTGTTTGATTCAGGTGTTCCTCAGGGTTCAGCATTGGGTCCACTCTTATTTTGACTTTTGTGCCCTCGGATTGTAAGTATCTGGAAAAGTGCTTTCTGTGCTTCTTCTTTTTTGATCCTGTCTCGTGTTTAAATAAGTACTACTATAAGTAAAGTTTCAGTTCTCTCAGCATAACCAATCTCTCTTGCTTTCGCAGTTATATGTCTTCTCCTAAGAGCACCAAGCCAAGTAACATTTGTGCTTTGACACATACACCAAGACCACTATAACAAGGAAAGAACTCAGTCAAACCTTCTACTTATTCAGATTTTTAGAGAACAATACACTGCTATCTTTAAATGCACATCATTCATGATCTGACTCAGCTGTCCGATCAGCATAAGTTGAATTACTGTGCTTAACAGTGAGTGAAATTATTCTCCAAATTGAATGAGATCAGAACAGGACAGTACGTATGTATGGGTACGGACGTTAAACCATTAGGTTGATGAGTGGCTTGCTCTGCCACAATATTATAGTAACAACATTATAGCTCAGTTCAGATGGAATTTGTGAAATTGCATCTATATGATTGGAGCTGTTAGATGAACACATTATTAAAGTTGTGTAAATCCATTTGTGGTTATGGAGAGAGGGAGTCCTAATCAGCAACATCTGAATTTCATTCTCCATGGGCACACTGTGTGAGGTAATGTGCCTGCCAGATAACCAAAATGAAGTTATACAGGGAGCTTGTTTCCCCACATACTGTTCATCAAAAGCATTTAATTACGGAGGTTAATCTGAACACAATTGCAATGATTGAAAAACAAACACTTGTTAATATTATGTACTGCAACAGCTTTGAAAAATCATTGTTTTTTGTATTGGTGGTGATTAATATTTCAAAATATTATTTATTTCATACAGAGGCTCTAAGTTGTCACTGCTGTAATAACTTGAAATGTATGAATACATCTTGAGACATTCCACCACTCAACACTTACATAGAGAATAGAGAACCCACACATGGCCTCCATGTATCAAGAAATACATTTACCTTATTTGAGTGTGAAGGAATAGAGAATTTCCAAGCACTTATAGTTTCTCACTGTCCCAATCACCATACAAGCATTTAAGATGTTCAGGGGTATAGATGGTAAATGCAATAACCTCCCTTGTTAATGCACAGATGGGCACCAATCTACCAGGGTAGCAGTTATTATTGAGATACTGACACCTGATTCAGCCAGTTGATCCAGCACTGAAGAAGCTGGTGTGCAATAACAAATAGAACGATTTTTATTCAGAACTGGAAGGTGTTTTGTCTACTGCCAGTATCTTGGAAATGAACTGTAACTGCTTAGTTCTGGTCAGAGAAAACAAGTCCGGATCTGCTGGGGGAGGCAGGGTTTCTTTCGACAAAATGAAGGTTGGAGATGCATTTTACGTAATTAGTAATTAGAACTAAACACAAAATGCTGCTGAGATTTATGGGAGCGTCAATAGTTTTGCAAGTATTTGGCAAATAGCCAAAGTATTAGACAGTGAAAAATTCAGAGATCACCAGGATTCATCCTCTGCTGACAATGAATGTCTGAGCAAAATTTTATGAAAGTGATGGATTACCAAAGCTTATCAAAGTGATGGACCGACTGACCGACTAAACATCTGTAGAGCCATGCAGTTAGTGTGGCTCAAAATATATTATGAACTGTCAAGGTTTCACTATTCAAACGGTGATCAGTGAATATGTATCTAAAATGACATCATAAATGTTTAGTTGTGTTAAGTGGACTTCAAGTACACCAAAATGAGAAATAAGAAAAGTGAAGTGTAGGAAAAGAGAAATGAAGTGAGCAGTTTGTACCAAACAGACCCAGTTACCCTGTCAGGCGAGAGTGGGCAAAGTGCTGATACCTGTGAGAGGTGAATTGAGAGAAAAGGGAAAGAGGAAGCTTGGTACTGTTCATCTTAATACAACACATTAAAAGACTGCTCAACAACCTCAGAGTGCTGCTAATTACTAACAGCAGTCAGCTGGCGAAACTCCAAAGTCTTTGTAATGCAGGTGCTTTCAAAATGGGCTGCAGGCCTGTCAGTTACCTTTGAGTCCCCATGCCGTGAGAATACAGCTCGATCTATATTTGCATGCACCTCAGGGTTAGAATAAATGCACATTAAATTTAGATCCTTGACTTAAAGAAATGGACTCAAATATGAGGGAGATGATATAAACCCTTTAGATATCTTGTGGGTGTTTTAGCACTCTCTAAAGTCAGATGGAAATAATGTTGAGGCAGCGGGGAGAAGAAGCACATGAATGTTTGCATGCAGATTCAGAAGTACAAGGTTTTTTCATGCATACACGCACAGACTCAGGCATGATTGAACAGCCATGAATGATGAATTTATGCTCATGGAGGAATAGCCAAGGAGGTTTGATGAGTCATGTAGAGTGGAGGCATAATACGAATAATAAACCATACTGTAGACATCCAGAGAAAATGGGAAAGGTTGTGTCTTTGTTGTGTGGTGTTCTCTCGCTTCATCTCGCTTTTCCCTTTCTTCCCTCGCCTCTTTCGTCTTCTTTCCCTTCCTCCCTGGCGCTGTCTTTTGGCCCCGGCTGAGCTGGAGAAGCTTGCAGGCCGATTATGAGCTTTTTAAAAGGTGGCTTCAAACTGCACAAGCTGCTGTGGATTTATCTTGCCAAGCACTTTAGAGACAAGCCATTCTGGACACACCGCTGGCAAGCGAAGATAAAGCGAGCAAGTCCTTCCCTTGTTCTCTGATATTCTGCCTCGCTTTGAATTGCGTCACAAGGAAGCAGAGGGTAGCCCTCAGGTCTACCTGCCAAACCTGGCAGTGAGTCACACTCTGCTTCCTGTCTTGCTTGGCTGCTTCTCTGTATCTGATTTAGATCATAGTCAGTATCAAAAAGGCAGAAAAATGGCACTGGTGGAATGTGCTAGACATGACATTTGTATGTGCTGATAGGTTGATAAATATATTTTTCCAGGCCTATTTCAGCAGCAGAATGGAGAGTTACTGATGTGAGTTACTGATAGGGGATATTGTTTTGGATGCAGTCTGACGTATTTACCTCTCATTCTATCTTCCCACTTTTTCTCTCCTATAGTCATTCTTTCCTCAATGCCAATACCTATTCTCCTCACCATCCCCTGAGGCATGAATACGTTTCCACACTCAATAGTGCCATCTGCTGTTGTGCTGTCATTTACACTTCCACTAATGCAGAGTCAGTGCTGCCAGATGGGCGTTTTGTAACCACAGATAAACCAGGGTCAGAGACAGGTCTGTTCCAAATTCCTCTTAAATCACACACTGAATGATTGCAGTCCAGGAATCAGAATGGAACAGCTGATTCCTAGACTGCACACACTCATTCATAATGGACAGCGTAATGGATATATAGTCAGTCATTCAAGGCAGGTTAAATTTGCTTTTGGTCAATCTTTTCTATGGTTTGCTTGTGATGTCAGGCAAGAAGACTCCCACCATTCAATATCTGCAATATATCCTCACACACACACACATTAGCAGCACTTGTTTCACTTATCAGTCGTGGTTTATGTTTTAATCAAGTGGCCCCTCTTCTTGAAAGCCTATTGTCTCACTGAATCAAAGGCCCATCCCTCAAGACCAAAGCAATCTTACAGACCTTGACCATAAACAAAGGTCACACGTGTATTGCATTCTGACCACGGCGCAGTAGCCAGAGATAGCTGCCTGCCATGTTCGACTCACTGTAGCATCTTTGATTGTGTCAGCAGTGGGAAAATGGCTCACATCAGTCGTCAACTTGTAATTCAGAGTCGGAGATATCAGGAATTTCTGACACAGTGGATATCTTTCACTTGGTAAAAAAATATTTACAACAAACTGTTGGCTGAATGGCTTCAAATTCAGTACCACTGGCAGTTACATCAAAATAAAATCCAATGTTAAGACTAATACAATCTATTCAGCTTCAGGAGCTATACACCGTCTGTATCTGACTTCACTTGGTATTGAACTGCTACAAGTAGATAACACAACAAAAAAGTAGCTAATAACGCTATTTATCTTGTGTGACTTTAAGGTTAGCCGTTGCAGCCAAGCACCTTCAAATAGTGCGTGAATATTTCCAAGTCAGAAACAAGGGGTGTGTTTCCTGTTCCTTCTGCCAACATTGCATCCTTATGCAAATTTCCCCACTGTGGGACGAATAAAGGTTTATCTTATCTTATCTTGAGCTGTCGTTTTTCCTCATGTGAGGTAATGAGAAACAAATCTCACCAAGAAAAATCTAGCTCGAAATTGATTGTATAATAGTGACTCTATATGTAAATTACTAATGCAAAAAAAAGTGGGTTTAGTGTTAAGTTGGTGTTTAAGATTTCACTCCTGGTTCATGTGACGACACCCATGATTACCTTGGTAAAAGCAAATGTGGCTTAGTAAGACAGCAAACACTCCTTAAAATGTAACAGAGGAGCAACTTGTGTATCTGTTTACAGTATCAACCAAATTCACAGTTTATTAATACAGAAAGTCAGTCACTAATCTGTCTTTTTCCATCCGGGAGTGATCGCAGTCTTATTTAGAACAAAGTGAAGTGATTATTTTAGTAGTTATTGTTAAAAATATTCTCAGGGATAAATTACTGCTAACTTGTTTACATTTGGAGACACTGTTATCACAGCAGACACCCATCTGAGAGTAACAAGAGCATGATTAAAAATGCATTTTACAAAGCAGAGGGGATTGTGAGTATGCGTGCTTGTGTGCTTGTGTGTGTGTGTGTTATATCTGTGCAGACCCTGGAGGCTTGGAAGCAGTAGCAGCTACAGCAGCGTGCTGGCTAAGTTTCTGTTGCTGCCTGGCATGTCACTGAGGGTTTATGTAAGAGCGCACGCAGGCTACATCGCTCTCACGCAGACACACACACACACATGCACGCACACACACACACACACACACACGCACACACACACACACACACACACACTGTAAATATCCCAGCAATGGATTATGCATGTATTTCCTCTCTCCCTTCTGCTCAGTGAAGAAGCATCTAAGTGATGCTTTGATGAAGCAATGCAAACAGCCATATGCAGCGACAGCCAGTGCTGTCAAGCCAAGGTCCTGCTAGTGTGTTTCTCTAATAGGCTTGACTGCATCTGACAATGTTAGCAAAGGGATGCATGAAACATAAGGCATTATTTACACTGCCCTGTGGTGCCACAGTGGAATGACAGAAACCGTAAGAAACAAGTCAAAGCTACAGCCTCACTGTTGAATGTATTGCTGATGGGGAAATACAGACCTGAAATGCTGTGAAGGGCAAATTACAGTCTCAGATTGACCTCTAAAACCTGTGCTTGTATGCTGGGGAGATGAATGGCCAATGGCAAACCTGCTATTGTTGATAACATTAAAGGCAGTGCTTGTAGGACCCTTAAGCAAGAAGGGATGACCTTGTGGGCTTCATGAAAGCAGAGTGGAAATATTAACAGGCTTTAGAGCATAGATTCTTGATCTACTGTATTCTGTTTCATTCTCCGATTTTCCAGTTTTGGTGGTCAGCGTAACTGACATGTACGATGAGGGATTCATTTTTCTTTCGGCACTAGTCCTGCAGGTAATGATAACATTTATCCATGGGGGAAAATGATATTGAACCATCCATATTGCACAAATGAGCTCTGAGGCTCCCAAAAGTGTGTACATGTGAGTGTGTGTGTGTCTGTGGACTATGGGAGTAGCAAGGAGAGCAGAAAGATATGGAAAGGGATGGATTTGGACACTATCAGTGGAAAATAGAGGTATGAACCACAGAGCATGGTACCATCATGGCAGGAGTCCAGGACAGGCATCATGGGACAGTGAGTGCATGAATGAGCACCCACTGGGTCATCTTCTGGGAGATAGGGTGGACAGGGAGAGGTCTGTTTTGGCAGGTCTGCAGCTTGTCTGCTTTCCTGTCTATTGGCTTTGTCAGGTGTGATTAATTACAGTGGGCCGACATGGTACTGACTCTTAATTATATTATTTGATCAAGATAGAGTAGATGGATCAAAACTTAGTTATGGTTATAAGTTATAATACAGTACTTAAGATTTTAATAATATAATGCCCCATTACTATTCATGCCTGACATTTTTGTCATCAATAGTAATTAAATATATTTACATTTACAAACACCTCTCTGTATAGTACTTTTTATTACTGTTGACAGGGTCCGCCACTGTGACTGTGTGGTAATAACAAGGGATTCACAGGAAATGATGCGGAAGATAATATTTACATCAAAAGTTCAGTACCTCCATTTCATGTTTTTATACAACTTTGTACACACCAGATATCATTAACAACATTTTGTCTGTCGGCAAAATATTAGCCGCTTACATTATCTTAAAAGCTATCCTCCTTCTAATGATTAAAAAAAAAAGAAAAATCTTGGAAAGACCTTAGAGACAGAGGTTTGACAAAAATCTTGAAGGTCTACTTCTAGGTCTTTCTAGAGCATTCAACCACATCTTGTTTGCTCAGATGTCACGTCCATTAGGGTGGCCCTGAGATGTGGTTGATGTAAGATTGATGAGGTTTTGGCTGCTGATCAAAATAATACATTTTGACACAAGCCTCATGGTGATGCAAAGTTGTGACATTGACATTTTATAACTGAATAATAAATTAATGAACTGATAAAATGAACAACAGATCACATGTCAGTGAAAGTAAATTGTAGTTAATGTTCCAAAGAGAATATAAATCTGATTCCTATTCCTTTATGACGGGCGGGTGTGCCTCAATCTTTTTTTTTTTCACTATTGTGTAAATGCTCATGTAGCAGTAATCCAGTTACATGCATCCCGCAGCTCCTCAAACTGCAACAGAATGTGCATATAGTAAATAAATCATCGTATTTAAATCCTGACCCTTGCAAGCTCATCACTGCGAGCTTTTAAGCTACAAGATGTCTGTCCAGCTTAGCTGTTATCTGAAGAGCTGGCAGCGCAGGCAGGCCGACTGAACACCAATCTGGATCGAACGCTGCCGTTACCTAACTCTTCAAGTTATTTTAAAACCGAACACGAGCCATTTGTCGCTCATTACTTGATGAGCCTCTCGTTTGAGGATTGCTGTTGAATCGCTGCTTTGTGTTTTGAGCTGTATTATTCATCTGTTCTATGATCTTGCAGTCAGTCACTGATCTGTTAGTGTGAAATGGCCTTCGTTTAAGTGTGACTGGCGAAGTGTGTCGTTCTATTTCACACTATTTCTCTCACTCTTTCCTCCCCGTTCCTGTCTTTCTATTCTCTCTCTTCCCTTCTTTCCTCCCCCCCCTCTGGCTTTCCCTCTCTCGGTTTTTGGATCAGCACCGGTGCCAGCTTGCAGGCTGATTACAAAGGCTTTAATGTTCACTTTAACAGCAGCATGTTTTGGGTCGTGTGTGTGTGTGCGTGGAGGTTGGGTATCTGTTTGCCAGAATAGGCCTCGCCACACGCTCATTGACACACACACGGACATTAGCCTTTATTAAGCCAGCTGTGCCTCTCCGCCTGGTTCTTCCCTGCGTGGACAGAAAGGTCTGGCATCCAGCCTGTCCTTTAATGGCCAACTCCAACCAGCCATAACGGCAAGAGGGAGCCAAATCAGGGGAGGAATAAGGCTTAATGGAAATGTTAACAGCCTAATATCCGTAGCTGTAAAGGCGAGGAAACTGTGGCTTCAGGTTCTGACTGGGTCATTTTGCTTGTTAAGTTGTGATTGTGTGCCCTCTAGTGAAGGTTTTGTTTTTCATCCTCGACATCTGACAAAGCTTTCACGTGTGACAAAGAGAGATAAGATGAACCTCAAATGGAGGAATTTCACAGTCTCACCACTCTGCCCCACTTTCAGTCTTTCTCCTCTTCGTTTTTACATAACAAAGTGTTTCATAACTTGCCAGATTGTCGAGGAGCCGCAGTGGCTTTCTCTCCTCTCTCCCCTCCCATCATCAACATCTCTCCCGCATCACTTCCCTGACACCTTTCCTCCCCATCTCGTCCCGTCTGTCCACGTGCCTCCTCCCGTCCCCCTGGGGCTTGGGCGGATGAGCCGAGGCAGGGCCATACGGGGGCAGGAGGCAGCACTCGTGGGAGGGAAGCCACGTTGCATTTGTGCACGAAGCGCCGGGCGGCGTCCCGTTCATGCGGCATTCCCAGACAGGGACCTGGATCAGAGGGGGGTGAACTGCATCGCTGTCACACTCCCTCTAACACTTTCTCTGTCACAATCGCTTCTTTTTCATTCTTCTGTCTCTCCTCATCTCTTTGCTCGTTGACATCGCTCTCTGTCTCCCACCTCTTCTCTTCTGTCTGTTAACTTCTCACTGCAGTCTGATCGGTTTGCTGCTGCAGCAGAATTTACATGGGTGGGTCCTTATTGCAGATGGACACTTTTGCAACCTGAACTGACTCTCGCCATCTAACCCATTCTTAACTATCCTCCTCCCTCTATCTGTTTCTCTCCCTCCCTTCTTCTTTTTATCTCCCATCCACCGCACTGCACTTATATCTCCAACACCCACCCCCCCACCCCCCCGTCGTGACTGCAGACAGTTTTTACTCTTAGGAGTGGCCAGGGCAGCGTCCTCGCCTTTTTATCCGCCTCTGCGTGATGAGACTGTCTGCTACCCACATGGCCAAGGACACAGTGTAGAACAGTCTTGTACTTGCCTGAAACAAAAGTACACGTGCCTCGGACTTGCTTGCCTGAATCCGTAGCAGGTTTTTTACCAACTGCTTTCAAAGTTAGAGCTTCTTTTTTTTTGGAGTTTAAAGCTGCTATAATGAAAATTTCTATATTCATAAAGGATGAAATGACTATGTGTTCTTTCAGTGATGAAACCACACATAGTAATCACCTCCCTCAGCTTTACAGAAGTTTTCAATTTCCCATTGTTTTAGTTCAGTCTGCAAAAATACTGATTTGATTCACTCTCAACGCACTAACATCACTTCTGAATGCAGCAGGTGCCTAAAAAAGTTCATTGTAAGCTACCTTTCCAGCACTACACAGCAGACAAAGTTAGCAACTGGTGAATTTAGTGGAGCATTTAACAGCTAAATAGACTGATATTTCCCTCAGGAGTTGGTGGAGACCAAAAACAGAGCTAAATGAGAATTAGGACTTAGATTCATCAAGCGGTCAGAAAGATGATGCCAACTGAATGATAGTGTTACTTTGAACTACAGGATGTTTAAATAAGCCACTGTTTGCTAACAAGTTTGCCACATCAACTTCAAATAGCAACTCATATTATATCAAAAACTCAACTCAAAAAAGGTGATGATATGTCAAAGTTGTGTTTACGACTTGTTTCCCTTTCACTTGTTTGCTGAACCTATTTTAAAGCCTGTCTTGCTCATGAAAAATGACTTCCCCCTGAAAAAGTAGACTGCTTCTCATCATTTAGTCCTGCAAATGTCAGTTCAAGGATCTGTTGACATTTGCTGACAGATTAAATATTAAAATGATGAAGGTACTTCATTTCCTCTGATTATGATCCACCTTGACTTAATAAATGAATGCTTGCATCCTTCACTAACTATTTTGGTGATTCTTTGGATTCTGTCTCATGCAAAGATGTTTATACATACAAAATGATCTACAAGACATTCTCTCAGATATTAAAACAGAATGGAATATCTCTTCCCGTTTGTTGTATTATCTTGATGGAGGTTGTTGCTGTAACCCCAGTTCCCCTTTTATTTACACAAGTCCTCAGAGAGCAGCGTCGCTCAGCTTAGATTACCCATCGGCTCTAAGAGTGTTTACCAGAGAGGTCAAGTGGAAGGTTGTAACTAATGAATCACTCTGCTTCTCGCGGCTATCCACAGGGTTCATGGTCAGTAGATGACAAGCCGAGCAGGGGCTCAGTGTTCATCCACAGAGTTACTGCATTAACCTCTGACCTTGTGTACATGTAGTGCAGTTGTGCAATGATGACATGGATGACTTGGACTGCCGACATTCAGAGGGGCTTTAAGTTTTAGCCAATACAGTGAACAGAGCTGATCCATAGTATTTTTTAAATTATACTGTAGAGTCAGGGTAGCGCCGTAGACTATGACAACATTGCACAAACACAGATTACGGTTGAATAAAAACCTTCTTCATGTGCAAAGAGCAAAAAAGGAATTGTTTTATCTTTTTCAGTGTGACTCCAGTACTCTGGTCCTATTAAATCCTGGAATTAATCTTGACAGCCGCATCAAAGGGAAATATTTTGTATAGGAAGTGTTTGGTGTATTTGGCAACATCTTGTAAATTTGAATTAAAAGTGAGTTTTAACAAGACTAAGAGTCTGCAGCCTTGCTAGCAGCTCTGTTGCACAGCAGTGCTTTGAGCTAAAAGCTTAAGTCAGCAGACTAACATGTTCAAAATGAGAGGACAGGAAGGTTTAGCAGATATAATGTTTACCATGTTCAACATCTTACTTTAGCAGGTTAGCATACTCACAACACAAAGTACGGCGGAGGCTGATGGGAATGTCATTAGTGTTTTTGTTTGTAGGTATTTAATACAAACAAAAAAAGTGGAAAAGGACTAAATAAACCCTGTAATGGCACTAGATGAAAGAAGAGGGATCACTTAAGTCATTACAAATCATCAAAATTAAATTGAGTTAAATTTGATTGTAAGACAGTGAGAATGTGTGCTGCTAACCCACACGACCCATTAAAGCTGAGAGTTTTCTTAGCCTCTAGTTTTCCCAAAAGAGTTTCTAAATAGAAACTATAGCACTTCAGATCTGCATATGGACACAACAGCAAAGTCCTGCAAAAGGAAGTTGTGAGGCAGGAGGTCCTGCAACCAGTGGACTAACAGTCACATGTGTCAGGGTATAACGGGCGTGTGAAAGTTTCAGAGTGAATGAATGGCTTTTCTAGTCCCTGGCTGCTGTGTGTTGGTGACACACGTGGTATGGATGGTTCTGCAAACATACACATGAAAACACAGACCAATGGTAACATTTGCAAAGGTAGAGCTTAAAAGCACTGGATGACATTAGAAAATAAAAGTTCACTTAATTACTGCAGGTAATGAATGTCCATCGATTTTAGATGCAAGTAGTTCTTCGTCATTATGTTCCCAAATAACACCATCTGTTTTCATCGGTCTGCCCTTTTTTGCAAACTGCAACATGAGCTGGCAAAGTCCAAAAGTGGCCTCACTCATTTTTACCAAGGCTTTATATACAAAACATGGTCTGCATTACTTTGCCACACCAGAAACCTGAGGCTATAATTCCCAATTAATCACTTTAGGGCCACAGTTCATCAGAAGCTCCATACAGGTTTTGGAGGTGTGAAGGCAAAAGTGATGTATTTTGATGCCAATTTCTTCCTGAATATGTTCTTTTTGGGTGGTGTTTGTGCCACAGAGATCAAGCTAATGACTCCGACTAAACGTTTCCTACACTCAAAACTACTGGCATCAATACACAAGGCATTCTTTTTGGAGGGATTATAAAAACAAGCAAACTTTGGAAGACTTGATCATGAAAATGAACTTATGTGTATATCCTCTGTATCCTCTTTTCTCATTCCAGTTCTTCCCTTACGGTGACGCGTCCAAGTTCGCCCAGCACGCCTTCAGGACCTTCGACAAGAACGGTGACGGCACCATCGACTTCAGAGAGTTCATCTGTGCGCTGTCCATCACATCACGAGGCAGCTTCGAGCAGAAACTCAACTGGGCCTTCAACATGTACGACCTGGACGGAGACGGCAAGATCACACGGGTGGAGATGCTGGAGATCATTGAGGTATCACAGCAAGGAATAATGTTGGAATAATCTTTTTAAGGAGCTACTATATTAGAAGTATTAGTAATCGTGATATTTTTAATACACCTTGAACTGCTGATGATTAAGCAGCATCATTGCAAAATCCAAAATCCACCTACCAGCATATTTAGTGTACAGACGTGACAGTGGTATCGGTCTTCCCATCTAACTCTCAGCAACAAAAGCAATAAGCCTATTTTGCAGAATGTATTTCTTCAAGGTTCTCCTGCTTTGATATGTGGCTACAGTTGGCAAACACGCAATACATTTCCCTCATGGCTTCTATGCTTTTTAACAAGGATGCAGCACTTTTGATTTTTTTTTAATGCTCAGTTAAAGGTTATACAGCAAAGGGCTCAGCCTGCAGGGCCTGACAAGACACTAATTATTCATAAACTGGAATAATATGAAAGAAAAACAAGAGGCAAGAATGCATGTTTGGAGCAAACACATGTAGAATTGGGGACATTTTGTCTCATGGAGATTATTATACTCAGGCAGAGGCGGTGATTTTTTGTTATTCAGCAATAAATACATAGTCTGTCTGCATCATTTCCTTTCACTCACATGTGATGCTGAAACCATGGTGCCTCAGGTAACTATGTCTTTTTGTGAGATATATTACATCGGCTAATTTCCATTTCTCTAAAATATTTAGAGTGAAAAAACAGGTTGTCAGTAGAAGTGGCTCATGTGCATTCGACATCTGTGCAGTGAAGTCCACGAACAAACTGTGGTTCCACTGATCTGTGCATAGTACAAATATAGATGAAATTATTCATGCATGTGTGGATGCTTGCAGAGACCAATCTTTCACATTCTGTTCTGTCATGTGGGAGTACATGAATAAAAAAAACACTAAAAGCACAGACTGTGGTTTCTGTGTGTTCTTATTAGTATTTGGACAGCACATCACATTATCTGTGCAAATATAAACTCAGAAAGACGCTACGACTGACAGGTGATCCAGCTGTGCTCCATTAGACACGTCTCCTTTATTCCTTGATTCCTCTCTCCTGGCCTCTTTTCCTCACATCACTCAGGAAAAGACGCTCGTGGGGGAAGCCCGGGTACATTAGGAGATCACTTCTAAAAATCCGCTGCTCTCTTTCTTTCCTTGCAGGCGATCTACAAGATGGTGGGCACTGTGATCATGATGAAAATGAACGAGGACGGTCTGACGCCCGAGCAGAGGGTGGACAAGATCTTCTCCAAGATGGATAAGAACAACGACGACCAGATCTCTCTGGAGGAGTTCAAAGAGGCAGCCAAGAGCGACCCATCCATCGTATTACTGCTGCAGTGTGACCTCCAGAAATAGGCCGGAGGGTGAGCGGAGCGCTCCACCAGCCGCCACGGACTGCACAGAAAGAATTTCATGTTCCATTCAGTTTGCAGCTATTTCCACTGAAAAAAAAAATATGCTTGGACTACCTTTCAATGGATCTGCTTCTTGTGTTTGAAACACTCGTGTGCATGAGAATGTTATTTGCTATAAAAAGATCTACACACAACATACAACAGTGTGCGGGTGCAAGAGTGCGGGTGCACACTCACGGTACATACACACACACACACACACACACACTTCTCACTACATATGAACACGTTGCACAAATAATATATATATAGATATATAAATATGAATATATATTTAAATTATTCAAAGATCAACTGCCAAAATGTGAAGTGTGCAAAGTATTTTCCATACAGTTTCATTCTACTGGAGCTTGCGCATCAGTGATGTGCTACGTCGAATTTGCCGCTACTCTATTTATCGTTCCGAGTTTACTGACGCTAGCTGTATGTGTTTCATAATACTGAGTAATGTCGACTGAACCAAATTCCTATGATAATGTATCTGCCTCCAATAAGACACTCTATCCATCGTCTCCAATATTAACTCTAGAAGAGATGGATTAGCCTTTGTCCAACTTTTCCTTCCAAAACATGCTTGTACTGTCAGTAACGAAAATGTAAACGTAGTTAATTTGCATGCCTTTAGGTTCTGCCTTAAAAATCTCCTCATTTTGCATCCTGTAATTGCAGACAGAAAGCCTTATCAAAGCAGCGCGGTGACACTTGGGACAAACCGTGAGAAAAGATTTTTACTGAGTCGGGAGGGAAAAAATCATATTGCAGTAGGTCCATCTACAAGTATTGTCGTATGGGATGTAATTTTTGTGATCTGTCCAGACGTTTTCTTTTGACTGCTATAACTGTGGGAGCATGTTTCCTTGTAGATTAGCTGTAGTACGTACCTATATGTTGCTAAGAACTAAATTCCCTGCCCCTGTGCATTTAAACACACTATCTCATTACAGATGTTGAATGTGGAGGAATCCATCATTTTGAACCAGATAAAGAGAGATAAATTGATCCATTATTGAAGCAAACGGACCGGAGGCAAGTGAGATCAAACATTTACATTAGGATTCCCTAGAGAATGAATGACGCTTCCCTTAGCTGGAGTCAAATTAGATTAGATAGAAAAACTATTCATCTATAGTTGGAGAGCATTGTTATCAAACTCAGTTATGTGTCACCATCACATCCACTTTTTTCCCAATTAGCCTGCAGGTTGCATATCAATATGATGAATTCAGAGGAGGTTTTTTTTAGACTCTTTGAGCATTAAAGAGAGGAAATAAGGCCCGCGCAGCATTTTAACTTTCTTGTTTGTCTTTTTCAGTGGAAGTAAATGAATGCTAGTTAGTGAGAGGAGCAGTGAATGGCGTTTCATTATACACTGTAACTCGTAGAGGACAGCCCTTATTGTAAAGCCATGTTTTTAGTAGGTTGGACAATTCGCCCTCCCTGACCCTCAAAGTGTTTCTCTCTTTCCAATCAGTCAATCTTTTTGTACTTTTTTACTCCCCTCTCTCACACATTGTACACGTACTGATGCATACTAAATGTAGAGAAGTTCAGTGTGGTACCTCCTAAAAATGATTTGGACATAACTCGTATCTTTAAATAAGTTTACCTGCTGTGTCTGAAAGCACCGCAGACACTTTCCAACCTGCGTTAACAGCCGACTACCAGTGTTTCTGTGAGCTTAAGGAGGTTGAAGGAGGTGTGATATGTCATACCATACAGTACTGCAATAAAGATCTAGCATACCAGTCCATCGTCGTCTCTCCGCAGTGTGGCTCGTCCCCCGTCACTTTCGAATCTGAACTTCTTTACATTAACATCTTTGGCCAGACAATGTTTCGATTCCGACTCTGTTATTACCGTTATTGCTATCAAGATACCAAATGTAAGCAAAGGCAAACGTGTACAAGGATTCTTTTGTAGCATGTATTGTGTCCCTGATGACATGGCTGCACTACTCCCTGTGTTGTGATTTACTCTAATAAAAGGAACTCTATGGGCTCTTGTCTGGTCTGCTCACTCAACACATCATCTCTTCAGGCAACATCTACACATAATAGATCTACACTTCCACTTAGACCAGTGGTTCTCAATCAATTCAACTGTTCATCCATTTCATTTAAATAACTTTCAACTGTTTATCCATTGCTTTTGACTAATTCATTTGCTTATCCATTACTATTAGCTTTACTTTCCTTCTCACTTGCTAAATCGTTTTCATATAATCTCTCTGGCAACACATTGTATGCCTTTAAGGTATTAAGGTAGCAATACAGGTCAGTTGAAAGTGTGTTATGTGCCCACTGGTTCTTGTGAAACGTGAAACAAATATTTGTACTAAGTATTTCTATTTTATATTATACTTTACATCACTACATTTCAGCGGGAAATATTAAACTTTTACTCTTACTCTTTTTTTACTCTTTTATCTGACAGATATTGTTCCTTTGCAGATTTGTAGATTTTACAAATAAAACATGATCACAGTGTAAAATATAACACCTTATTATAGAATTAACTACTCAACAGAGTACACAATTAAAATTAGTCCCAGTTAACAGTTTGAAAATGCTGCTTAAACATTAATGCATCAGTCATATTAATCCAATAATATACAGTATAGTATATAATAATAATACAGCACTCACAGTGGTCTGTTTTCTGCATAATGAGTCTTTAAAAATGTTAATGGTAAAAAATGGCCATCACAATTTCCTGGAGCCCAGTGTGAAGTCTCCAGAATGGGCTCCTATTTTGCCTGTACTAAACTGCGTCATTCAGTTTACTATCTATCATAGAAGAAAAAACACAATCAGTAAATCCTCAAGATTGTGAAGCTGGAAAGAGGTCATGTTTTTTTTGTTTCAGCTTCACTTTTGATACTTCAAGTACATTTTTTACTGATAATACCTCCATACTTTATTTTACTGATTAAATATTGTGGTATTATTACTTTTTCAAAAGGATCTGAATAGTGCTTACCAAGGCTGTGAAGACTTGTGGTCAGTTGCCTTGTTGTCCAAACAGTTACTGTCCTGACATAAACTCAAGCAATCCTGTTTCCTCCTTTTTTGAGTTTTCAATACAAGAGATAGAGCTGCTGAGTGTCCTCCAATACTTGAAGCCAGTATTAAAAAGGTTGCACTGAAGCACAGCTTAGTAGAAGACATTTCTGATTTCTAATGTCCCTGTACAACCACCAGATGTCACTTTTGAGAGAGTTGTAACAGCAGTATAAACTGTGCTTTTCATTTTTCATTTTCTATGGAAATATGATTTGAGGTTTCTTTTTAAGGTGGATTTACATTGGCAATAAAAGTAATGAGTGGGACTATAGTAACTCTTTTTGTACTGTATACTGAAAAAAATTCAGTGGAAATGAGTGAGAAAGCCAGCTATGTTCACCCATGACTCTTTGGCACAAAACCACTGATTAAACAGGGTTCATTTGGAGGCTTGTGCCCTCACACATAAACAGCAAACTCCATACTAAAACTCCAGAGACTCCACCATCACAAGCTTCGAAGCTTCAGGCTAACCAAGAATCGGGCAACCCCCTAACCCCTGCGCATATGTGGAAAATACATAGCCTATTGATCTTAATGGGTTCACACAGAGGACAGGACTTGTGCTACATTACATCTACAGTATGTAAAAAGGGAGGAGAAAAGGGCTTTAAGAAAAGGAACATTTATTTTACAGAAACCATTTACTTTACATAGCCAGTACTGATCAATTTCATATCACGCACTGCATGAGCATGGTTGGCTTTAAATTAAAAAATTGTAAAAGTAGCAGTGACAACAAAAACAATCTGCTCTGGCCGATATCAACATCTTTCCCAGGGTGAATACTCTGACCAGTCACTAAGTAAATCTTGGTAAGACTTGTTTCGTGCTGAAGAGTTTGTCCCGCCTGTCAATCACTTTGACAATAACACCAACCAAAAGTTTGCAGTCTATTCTAAAAATCAAAGTAAAAGGTGTTTTTTGAGAGACAATTTTCTGTGTGAATGGCATACAACTGCTCACTGCCCTGATCTTAACTCACATACTGCAGGTCTAACCAGTGTTCACACATATTTGATGAGAGAAATAGTAAAACAACAAAATGTTCCAACTCCTAATTTCACCAAAAACATTTTATATCAGTAAATCAATATCAGCATAAACCAAGGAACATGTGATTTTTGTACAGATAGACAAAGAAAGATTCTGGACATGTAGGTGAAAGAGGGGGTGGGGGTTGATTGGGTTTCCAGAAGGCTATTTTGGAGGGTCTGTGTTGATGCCGTATTTCTCTTTCAGAAGCTTCAACTGTTCCTCTTTCTTCTTTGTGTCCATCTTCTGGAAAGCCTGCAAAGACAATCGATAAAACCGAGAAAACAAAATTAATGTTGGAATAATTGTATGAACATATATGATCATATAAGATTCAAAACCTGTAATTGTTTAAATTCCCAAGACTATACTTTTGATATTTACTAAAGCATATTCCATGATTGCCCTTTGATTGAATGATGAAAACAGACACTGTAATGCTCATACGTACCCTGTTTGCGTTGTAGTAGAGGACCACCAGGTAACGGTTGCAGACGTTGAAGCCTGACAGATGGTCACAGGCGTTCTTGGCATCAAAGATGTCTTCATACACCACATAGGCTGTTCCTCTTGTTTCAGGTGTGTTCCCTCTGAGAAGCAAGGAAGAGCAAAACACACAGGAAGTGAAGAATGTGTTTAAGGAAAGGTAAAATTCATAAGATAATTCTTTATTGATCCCCCATAGGGGAAATTCGGGAACATGCATATAATGCACATATAATGACATTTTAATGGAACTGAAGCAGTTTAGAGTCTCTGTTATACAAAAACGTAAATTTACAGTGGAGTCCAAATCCGCCACTATTAATGTTGCAGTAAACCTGGAAATAATCAGAATGTTTGAGGGTCAAAGGTTTGAAATAAGGTAGGACGTGTAAAATGAAGAAAAAATATTCAAGACTCTGCACTATTTCTATGTCAGCAAGTAAATTTAAGCAAATTTGTTGCATTGACCAACTTAACCCCTTTGTACAAAAGGTCAGATTTCCTTGAGTCGTATTTCCTTCCATTGAAGTATGTGTTCAGATGAGGATTTGATCTACTAATCAGAGGCTTATTCAAGTAAGTCAATTTGAGGCTAGTGTTCACCTGTTATAAATATGGCTTTGTCTCAAGTTTCCAGCAGATCAAGTAGCATTGTGATAGTGGCGCAACAGAGCATCAGAACTAAGAGAAGTTAAGTTGGTTCATGCCACAGATTTGTTTACATTTCATTGCGATCCTAGAAATAGTGCAACCTCTTAAATGTTGCTTCTTCATTTTACATATCATAATTTGTGAGTTTTTAAATATTTCGGAATCCTCATGATTATTACCTATTTTACGTGAAAATATTTTCAATGTGGTCTCATACTTTTGGACCTCACTGTATATATGGGCAATACCAATATTTCACATCTACAATGAAAATGATCAAATCCAAATTCTTGTTAAGTATTTCCTTTTGACGACTTGGCCTCCAAAGTGTAAAAAAATACTTACGTTCTGATTTGACGTATTGGTCCGTACTTCCCAAAGATATCATACATTTCCTCAGCTGTGATCTTGTAAGGAAGGTTCCTCACGTACAGGATCCTGTTCACCTCAGGAGGTAATCGAATCTGCAGCAAACAACAGGCAAAACATCTCGTTAGATAATAGCTTAAACCGCAGAAAAGAAAAAGCCACGAAATTAGGCAAATCTAACTGAAAAAAGTTCATGTCACACATGTAACATTCTTTTAATGCTTCTTGATCTAATGGAAATACAAATTCAGAGATTATTTTACCAGTGCTGCGTTAACGGCTACAATTTACTTGAAATCACCATTAACGAAGTTATCTTCCTGGCCATAAAATGTCCCAGAGGCCGTATCACCCTCCCCAGATACGATAAAGCAACGTTACTATCTTGAAGAACCAATGCCCAAACTTAGCTAACACATTAGCAACCGACATTTGAGTGTTTACACATTTCCAAACCTTTCCTAAACAAGATTGCAGACCCCACATGGTCCCAGATGAGTAACTTAAACAAGCAGATGTTTTGTATTGTCTCAATAAAAGTATGTTGCCATTTTTAACATAGGAGGTGTGATTGTTTTCAATTCGTTAGCATGCTAACTGGCTAACCGTATGCTAACGATGGCTGACGCTAACTTCTAGCCTAACAAAGGTAACATTTTGAGTCATAATATTCACAGAATAAACCAGCCGATAAGCTTTAACTTACATTAGCGCGTTTCGCTGCTTGCATAGCCATGGTGAAATATCTTTAAGTGTAAATCAGACCGCTGAACAACAAACACGCAGTTTCCCAGCTATAGATTCTTCCCGTCAAAATGGCAGCTGACGCCAACGGGTGACGAACTTCCGGTTTCCGACCAAGTGATGAGTAGTGCTGCCCCCCGGAGGATGGCTGCAGATTTGATTGCAAGTACTTCACGTATCCACCAGCTGTTGTTGTTGCTCTTCTTCTTCTTCTTCTTCTTCTTCTGCCCTGAGTTCAATTGTAGTAATTCCTTTAGTTCAAGTTAAATATTTAGATGTTGTACTGTTTCCTTTATTTTACAATATTATCACAAAACAGCTGCATGTTTACCAGTTATCATAAGTGTATATTCAAGACTAGTGTGCCCATAGCTAGTTACATTGTTTGTTTTTAAATAATTTTTCCTTATTGAATTAAAGAGTGCTAAGAAATGTTTTAAATGACAAGTGAACTACAAATTATTCGATGATACCTGGGCCCAGGCCCCATTTCTATATGCCCAATAGCCTTCCTCGATCTTTAAATTTTTATAATTATCTTACATTCTGTCATATCTATCTTTCTTCTGACATCTGGCCTTTTCTCATTCTCCTCAAATGCCCCCTTTCCTTCTTTCTCTTTTAACATTATCCCTCCTCCTCATTTCCTGCTGCTCCACTATTTTTTGTCCATTCAGTCTCCAATTCTTAATTGTCTTCATCCACTGCTACTTGTCATTCTGATCCAGTCATAATTCAGACTATGCCCAAAACCACCATTTCAGCAATGTTTAGTGCTGACTCCAAATACAACAACCTGTACAAAAATCAATTTTCTCCATATGAAGCCCATAGGCCTTTATTGTACTCACAGTGGCGTGGTAAGACAGGTGCCACAAAGAAAAGATGTTTCAGGAATTCAATATTTTCTCTCAAGCCATCTGTTTTTAATTATTGTATACCCTGTTATACTATTACTTTATTTTTGCTTACTAATCTACTCAAGTAGAATAGAATGAATAGTAATTAAGTAGACAAACAGGTTATGTATCACACTATTAGAGTAACTGCACTCCTTGTTCATTGTGGTGCATTGGCTCCCCCTAATGGTGCAGTTCAGCCAGGGAAATTTACCCTATTGTTTTTGAGTGACATCTTGAATGTCCACTTTATCATTTGGAAATGGGACAGTACTCAGTTGGTACTGATTTATGTTAGTATTTGACTTTTTTCCTGTAATGTTCACTTTACTTGATCTGAATTGCAAATGATTGCAGAGTTGGATGTTGATTGTCCCATTGCCAGGACTCATTCTGCTGAGTTTTAATATAAAAAATATAACTGATGGAGCTTTAATGCACAAACAGTCTACTCCATATTTATGTTTGGGACTTGGAGATTTGGAGCAATTAAGTTTTGTTCAAATGCCTTAAGATGAGATGAATCAATATCACTTTTCTTCTTCTACATACTTGTAGAACAGAACATTATTTACATAATTTGAACTGGTAAATGCACCATCTGTCAAAATGATCGGAGATGGGTGTTTGGGCAACCTGAGATGCGAACACAGAAGATTTTATTATTGATATTATTATCATTATTATTATTATTATGATCCTTCAGCAGTAGAGATAACAAGTGAAACTGGAAAAACATGTTGATTCTTGTGGCTGGGGACAAAATTGCACAACAGTCTGTGGCAGGTCTCAAGAACATGATGAAATGATCAACACTGGCTTTAGTTGTGTTAGTCTAGTGGTTATGCAAGATAGAGGGCCAGGTGTGTATAGTTAAAGCAAAGATCAATCTGTGTTCAAATACAACTTTATCAACCCAAACTGTTCTGCTGTGACAATACATCCTGCCGACGCTCTTGTCCACAAATTAAGTATGACTCAACAGATGATAATACATACATTTCTCAACTCAAAGTAACCAGTTCCTTTTGCTTCCATCCTGTCTGTGTACAGGAAGGTGCTGATGAAATAACTCCTGAGGCAACACTTTCCTCATCACCTTGTCAAAAATATTTCTTTGAACCACAAGAAATTCTTGAGCAGTTCACTAGGCATTCATTCATTTCAAGACATTAGAGTTACACCAATCAGAGGAAGACATCAGAACAGACAGTTCATTTTAATACTTGACATTTGAAATGACTTACACATTTCTCTTAGTTGTTGTGATGTTTAGTACAGAAATATAAAAAAAAATCTTTTAGGATGCTCTCTGTCCATGTGTATGTGTGCTTGACAGTGAGGACACTATTTGTAACTAACAGCTTGTATGATCATATATGCATTTTAAAGAGCATCACCTGCCTACTCCATTTACATTATTGTGATGTACTGAAACATCTTCATAGTTTATACGTGAAAAGAAAAAAATATTCAAAAATGAAATTCTGACTTCACCATGTATTTGTCACCTGAAAAAACAATTTTTTTAGCCCATGTGATTGCATCCTCAAAGGTGGGAATGGTCACCTTTGACCTCTAAACATTTAAACAGGGCAGTCCCGATTGATGTATTCACCAGCTGCATTGTGAACATTATGACAAGTTAAAATTAATATCTTTTATCTGTGGTGTTAAGCCACTTTAATCTGACAGTGGAAATGAAAATAACATAAATCTGGACCTGCCTTGTCAAAGTATTGATCTGGGCTGTCAGGATCAGAGCCAGGCCTTCATGTGTCAAAGACCTCTGACTTGGTAAGGAGGATTACATTTTTTAACTTTCACAAATAGCTTTTTTACAGTCAGCCTCCATGGTTATTTAGAGATAAATCTGTTGTTTCTTTTTTTGTGATACTTCTAAAGAAAATTATACAAAGCAACATTAACTAAACTGAATGGACTAGAAGAAAAAAACACCAGTAAATTTAGTTGAATATTTACATTTACTTGTGCGACAGTATAGAACAACAGTAGTTCCGGTGTGCCGCCATATTCTGTGACCCATCAGATCCAGGCACCTGAATAGGATCAGGGTTAAGGGTTGGGTGAGTGGGGCAGGATCTGACGGGTCACAGAATTCGGTGTAACACCGGGTCACTGATGGGAAAAAAAGTTCAGCACGCGCTGATGTGGGGCTGTTGAACGTTATTCACTGTTACTAACGTCGGTTTGATGTTGAATCTGCAGCGACACTAAAATACTTTCCGAAGCAGTTAAACGGATAATCTGTCCCAATATTGTACATCAGCTAAAACACTGGATCTGGAGCGAGCTAAATGTGAGAAGTTTAGGCAGTTGGAACAGCGTTAGCGCCGCCGTGGCTAAGTTTGGACTTGCTAATTTACCATCAGGTTAATTAACGTCCAGCATCATCTTTCAGAAGACTCGGCAGGATCTCCTGGAATAAAACAGGTGAGTTATTGTGTGCTAACTCCTTTTGAGTTACTGCATATGTGTAAATCTAAACTGCTAATCTGCCCACAGTTCGTTTACCTGCCAGTTCACTTTTGAATTCAAATGGCTTAATTAACGGCAGTTGCTAACTTGGCTAACGCTAATAAATGCTAGCTACAACTGAAGGTAACGTTAGCTAACGTCAAACAAAACCAATGCCTTTGTTGTGATTAAGTTCAATTGAACAGTGGAGTTTGGGGTTATTTTGTTGGAAAAACTGTGAAATGAATCCTATTTGTGATTGTAAAAATAAATGAGACCGATTTCTGAGTCTAAGTTAACCGTCGATTAAAATTAATAGCTCAAACCAAAATGTGCCAACTTGCTAGCTGCAATTGACTTACATGACAGTTCAGTTATTGTGATTGGGTCTCATCAGTTTAGCCTCAGTTGCAAAACTCTGTCTGGTCTTCAGAGATCAGATCACCCAGTCTAATTCATCTTATTCACTTATAATATAAACTTGAAAATGAAAGTGTAATTCCAAAATAACATTCGAATTTTCCACATATGTGCATGTTGAGTAAAAATAAAAATGCAATAATCCAACTTACATTTTCATTTTCACATACTCACATGGCTGTTCTAGGATAATTTTAAAGCTGAATATGGAGAAGCTGATTGACATTTAATGTTCAAAGCTGTACTGTGGACAATATCCAAATGTTAATTCAAATTTAAAAAATAAAATGCAACCTGGAACTTTTTTCCATTAATGCAAGTAATAATTAAATCACAATTAAAATGAAAATACAGTTTTCTAACAATTTGAAAATGAAAACAGCATTTGAAATCACATTTTTGAAACTCAGCTTGTGGAGTGGGTCTGTGGTATTCATTATTTGAAAGTTGAAAATGTCTATGTCTTAATCTATTATTAAATTTTATCAATTATGTGAACAAATACACTATAGATAGTGTGACTTCAATGTTTTTTAAGGCAAAATTATGTGTGTTCTAATTGTGTTCTATGAATCTTAAATTGTCCCACTACAGACTTTGTCAGGACAGTGTACTTTAAAGGGGAACTAGTAATGCAAAATGTTATAGCTTAAAGTGATCAGTGCAATTATACTGGAAAGATCAGTAATGAGTATTGACAAAACTGAAAAAACTCATTAAATGTAAATTGAAAATTGACTCTGACCACAAGTCTGTCTAAAAAAAAGCAGTATACTCTGAACAAAACTGAATTTGATATGTTTGAAAAATAATGGTGGTGTTTTTTTAAACCCTGCTTTTGACTTTGATTGCTGCAGTGTATGCTGGTTAAGCTTTGTTTAATACCATCACATAGCTTCATCATCACTGTTGTCTTGTTTATTTGCATGCAATTGATTAACAGTGTCACTTTTAGTTTCTGTGTTTTACATGTGCTTGGGCCTCATCTTTTCAGATTTCCCACTCCATCTGCTCTCAGCAAGTTTTGAGCAAGTTCCACCATCTCCTGTGACCATCAAGCATCAGAACAGACACAGTGAGTATTTTAGAATATGGCACCACCTCCACTAACAAATTTCCTGGGGGAATCCCTGAAAAGCAGTGTGCATCTTTGTGTGTCGGCATTTCTCTTAGTTTTTTGTAGCAATGTACCCTGATTCCTGCTCTGTGGGTCACTGGCCACATCTCTGATTTGTTTAGTAATTTCTGAGGCTGTTTTTTGTGATGTGAATGTCGCAGAAACGCTGTCTGTGTACAGATGCAAGACCAGAAGTTATATACTGTAAACTAAATGCAACCTTCTGCATGATTTGACCTTCGGACAGTCACCCAGCCTCACCAACTCACCAATTTTTTATTCAAAAATGACAAACCTTTTCATATTTCAACTTCTCAGTTGTGAGGATTTTCTGCTTTTCTTTGTCTTATTTGATAGTAAACTAAACATATTTAGGTTTTGGAGTGTTGGTTGGACAATACAAGCAATTTGATGTCTTTTTGGGCTTAAGGAATTGTAATTGTAATACTTATTGATGAGATAACCCATTGATTAATTGGTAATGAAGAGTTAGTTGTTGCCCTAATTGTGATCTGTTTCCAAAAATCCAGGTGAATAAGAATTCTATGAATAAGGGGCAATGTTGTGTTAATACGTGTTTTTGTGTGTATGTGTGTATATTGTGTGCTTGTATGTTTTCCAGATAACTTCGAGTGCTCACATGACTGTGTTGATGATGGGTGACAAAACATGGGTAGCTTGAATTCATGAAAGTGCCAAGATGTCTTCAATCGTAGGACTCCCTGCACGAGGGTCAGATATAACAATTCTCATAACCAAGTTCCACTTGCATCCCCTTTGTGTGCTTGTGGAGTTCTGGGGAAAATTTAGTCAGGGCAGGACAGCAGATTATGAGTGTCTGGCCACAGACATTCAGTCTCCTGGAAACACATTTCAAGAGTTTGAAGGAAATCCTGGTGATCAGTGCTTGGCTCAGATAGATGGTACTTGGTACAGATCCCGCATAGTCTCAAGAAATGGCTCAAAATACAGTGTTTTCCTCATTGACAGAGGGATGACATATAGCACCACAACAAGTAAGCTGGCATGGGGTAAGAAGAAGCACTTCCACCTGCCACCTGAAGTGGAATTTTGTGTACTAGCTAATGTGTTGCCACTCTTGCCTGACAGCAGATGGTCTCCAGTGGCTCTTGAATTTCTGAAATCTCTCTCTGGAAAGTCTGTGATGGCACATGTGCAAGATGTACTGGTACCACAGAGAACATTTCTCCTGCACATCCCTTGCATATCCAAGCGAATGTATGAGATGGGCATTGCTAGGAAGCTGTCTCCAGACATGTTCCAGGACTTTGTTCTTATGTCACTGCAGCCTCATAGTGGAGCTGAGGTGTCTTCAGAGACTCCGCAGATCTCCATGGGAGTAGGTGAGCGACTGCACAAGCAAGAGCTCTTCATGTACCCAGAGCTGCCAGTAGGAACTGTGGAGAGTGTCATAGTCACAGAAGTGACAAATCCACAGCGGATTTTTTGCCAGTTGAAGGTGTTCTCACAAGAGATGAAAAAACTCTCAGAGCGAATTACACAATGCTGTGAGGGCAGAATGACCAATTGCATTGTAGGCCCAGAAATGATTGGGTTTCCATGTGCTGCAAGAGGAAGCGATGGCAGGTGGTACCGCTCTGTTCTACAACAGGTATTCCCAACCAACAAAGTAGTGGAAGTGTTGAACATTGACTATGGAACAAAACAGTTTGTTCAGGTGGAGAATATAAGACCACTGGTTGCAGAGTTCTTCAGGCTGCCTGTTGTGACTTACATCTGCTCCCTCCATGGAATCATCGACAAAGGGGTTGGATGGACAACTAGCCAGATTGACTATCTCAGGACTCTTCTTCTGTACAAGACCGTGATTGCCAAATTTGAGTACCAAAGCATCTCTGAGGGTGTTCACTATGTCACACTCTATGGGGATGAAAATACAAACATCAACAACTTGTTTGGTTCCAAGGAGAGCTGTTCACTGGATTGTGAAAACACAATGGGAGATTATGCCATCCGTAGCACTGCATATTGCCGGCAGCTTCCAGCTCTGCAAGGAAGAAATCAAAGAAAGACATTAACTTCTGGACAGGCTGTGGAAGAAAAAGAAGGGAAAGGAATAGTAGAGAAGTTGCCTGCTGAAGACCTCTCCCTCAACTCCTCTCATGTGGCAGTTGTTCAGGAAGTATCTGAGCCATCTGAGTTTTGGATCCAAACCCTGAACTATGCAAATGAGTTTCATGAACTGATGGATAGTATCTACCACTTGTACAAAGATTCACTGAATGAAGATGTGGTGAGAAATCCAACTGTTGGCCTCTACTGTGCTGCCAAGGCAGAAGATGGTGATTTCTACAGAGCAACTGTGGCTGAAGTCCATGAGACACAAATCAAGGCGTTCTTTGTTGATTATGGAAACACTGAAGTAGTTGACAGGAGAGATATCAGGACCCTTCCTGACAAGTTCAAAAAGCTGCCATGTCTCGCTTTGAAATGCACCTTGGCTGGCATCAGGCCGAAAGATGGGAGATGGAGTCGAAGTGCCTGTGACTTTTTCATCAAAGCAGTCACAGATAATGCACTAAATGTACATGTGACAGCAAAACACAATGATTGCTATGTTGTCCAACTAACAGATCCTAAAGCACAGGGAGAAAAAGATCTTGCTATATTGATGTGTGGTTCTGGCCACGCTGAAAGAGCTGAGACACAGACACAACCCAAAGCCAAAATGACCACACAACCTGCTGTTCTGCCTCCCACACAACCTCCAGATGCCAGACTTTCAAGTGTATACAGGTACAATGACATGTCTTTACAGACCCTAAACACAGTTGGTCCTGCTAGTAATGAAAGAAGAATTCCTACATTCAAGGAGCACATGTTTCCCATCGGAAGTGTCCTTGATGTCAGTGTGTCCTACATCGAAAGCCCAAATGACTTCTGGTGCCAACTAGTACATAATGCAGGGCACTTGAAATTGCTCATGCATGACATACAGGCTCATTATGCAGGCAGTGAGTTTCAGCCTCTTGTTGAAACAGCTTGTGTTGCTCGCCACCCAGACAATGCAATGTGGTACAGGGCACTTGTAATTCACAAACATGAAACTCCTCATGTGGATGTGTTATTTGTTGACTACGGCCAGACAGAGACAGTCCCCCTCTATGACCTGAGGAGGATCTGCCCAGAATTCCTCACTCTGCATGGCCAAGCTTTTCGATGCAGTCTGCTAAACCCTGTTGATCCCACATCTGCCACAAATGAGTGGAATGAAAAAGCAATAGCAAGGTTCCACAGCTTTGTGGAAGCTGCTGCGTCCAACTTTGTGATTTTGAAGTGCACCATATATGCTGTCATGTACAGTGAGCAGAAGATTGTTTTCAACATTGTGGATCTAGAAACTCCCTTTGAGAGTGTTTCCACCAGTATGGTCAATCTAGTCAAAGGTGCACCTCTCAAGAAAGGCGCTGGGTCGTCTTTTCGTCTGGACACATACTACTATTCGACGCACAACATCAAAACTGGAACAGAGGAACAGGTCACAGTGACATGCGTGAACAATATCAGTCAGTTCTACTGTCAACTCGAGAGGAACGCTGATGTGATGAAAGATCTCAAGACCAAAGTGAGTAATCTCTGCCATCAGCTTGAGAATGTAAAGCTCCCAGCTGTCTTTGGAACTCTGTGTTTTGCAAAGTACAGTGATGGGCAGTGGTACAGGGGACAGATCAAGGCCACAAAGCCAGCAATTCTGGTTCACTTTGTGGATTATGGTGACACTATTGAGGTGGATAAATCTGACTTGCTTCCAGTTCCCAGAGAGGCCAATGACATAATGTCTGTGCCTGTACAAGCAGTTGTGTGTAGTCTCTCTGATGTCCCTGCTGATGTTCCCAGTGAGGTGAACAGCTGGTTTGAGATGAGTGCAACAGAATGTAAATTTCAAGCACTAGTAGTGGCCAGAGAACCTGATGGAAAACTGCTGGTTGAGCTGTATCATGGAAACACTCAGATTAATTCAAAGATCAAAAAGATGTTTCAGATTGAAATGCACACAGAAGAGCAGGTTGTCTGTCAGGGCCGGAGAGCACTTGAGGCTTCCTCAAATCATGCACAAAAGGCTCCAAAAGCTTTCCCAAAACAAGTGGCAGAAATAAAAAATGACATTCAAACCATCAAGAAAAACGTCCATGCCCCAAAACCAGCATGTCAAATGAGGGATGCTGACATGAATCTGCAGTCTGCACCGAAGCCTTTGCGCCATGTTTGTGAAAATGGTCAGAAAGTCAAAGCTGCTCCTTTACAGCTGTACAGACCTCCACATCAAAGGCAGTCATGTGGAAAGACAAGTAAAATGGGAAATGGTTCTGAGCTGGCAGGTGCCTGTATCAAATCAAAAAATGAACGTCTTTCCACAGAAGCTAAACAGCTCAACAAGTCCAAATCACCTGACACAGAATCTCAGAAGGAAGGCAATGTTGGAAAACTCCCTAAACTTGAAGACCTGCCCTCACAATCTATCATATCAGGTATGGCAGCAGATGTTTATGTCTCACACTGCAACAACCCAATGAGTTTCTATGTGCAACTTGTCAGAGAGGAGGATGAAATATTCTCCCTCGTGGAGAAGCTCAATGAACTCCAATCCACCCCCCAAACCAATGACATCATAGACGTGCAGCCAGGTGATCTTGTTCAAGCAGAGTTCGCAGAAGATTCCTCATGGTACCGAGCAGTTGTAAAAGAAATCCACAGTAACTTGATGGCTCTTGTTGAGTTTGTTGATTTTGGAAATACAGCAGTGATACCAATTTCCAAGATGGGCAGGCTCCATAACTGTTTCTTGCAACTTCCCATGTACAGCACACACTGTATGCTAAGTGATGCTGCAGCTCTTGCAAAAGAGGAAGTGCTTGATCAAGAAGTGATGGCGGCTTTCAAAGAAGACATTGGTGTTAATGGAGAAAAGATTCACAAGTGCCAGTTTATCAGGCAGTCAGGATCCGTGTGGGAAGTCAGTCTTGAACACAGTGGTGTGATTGTCATGTGTAAGGCACCTACTAGATGTTCAACTGATGGTTCTGAAATAGCCTCAGAAAAACTTGAACAAGTAAAAGAAGAACCTGCCAAGAACTCTGACATCAGACAAGTGCCAGAGAACTCACAGACATTGCTACTGAACTCCAGTTCTCTATGTTACCAACAACAAGAGTTTTTAGAGGGACAAAAGCTTGAGGTCTACATCTCAACTTCAAATGATACCCTGACATTTTGGTGTCAGCCTGCAGACTCCGAAGAGCTTGATAAGATAACATCAAGGGTCGGGGATGCAGCCGATCTCAAACATGCTGATCCTGGCTCTCTCCCCCCTGGCAGCCCATGCATTGCTCTCTTTTCAGATGATCATTTTTGGTATCGTGCAGAGGTCATCAGCAAAGATGGAGACAAGCTGTCTGTTCTCTTTGTGGACTATGGAAACATGTCCCAAGTCAAGGTTACAGATGTGAGGGAAATGCCCACTGACCTGATGGAAACCCCTCCACAGGCGTTTTTGTGCGAGCTTGAAGGTTTTGATGCTTCACATGGATCCTGGGACAGTGGTGCAGCAGATGAGTTGTCAGCACTTACAACAGACAAAGTTTTACAGCTGACTGTCACTAGAGTGACAAGGGAGGAAGGAAAAATCAAATGCCTCGTACAGATGGAATGTGAAGGCCAGGTGATAAATGAGGCTCTGAAAACCTGGTGGAAGAGCTCCATGACGGAAAACAAACCTGGTGCAGTTGTATTGACCACTTCATATGAAACGTCACTGCAATGTGACTCAACCGTGAAAGAGACAATACCACCTGAGTATCCCGAAAGTCAAGAAATGGATACTGCTGTTATTTACATTTGCCCTCCATGGGAGGACCATGGTGAAGATCAGAGCCTTGGCAAGCTTGTTGATCCTCAAACAGCAGATAAGGTCCCCCAACTAGCAAGTAGTTCAGAGGACAGTAAAAGCTCTGAAGACTATCTTCATTCTGAGTTCTTTGTGGTGACCCCAGAAGAAGAGGGGGATCTGATTTTGTCAGAATGCAATGAAAGAGGAACTGAAGAAGACGGTGCTTCAGTGATGGACACTATTGGTCCAGATGTCTTAAATTCTCTGCTGGATGAGAACCCTCCAGAGGCCATGAATGAGTCAGAGATCGCAATGACTGACCTTGAGTCCCTGCCTGGAGAGGTGAATACCTACAGCATGGAAAGCAGCTTTGACATCATTATTTCTGGTAAGCAATACATTCATTTCTCCTTTTTTATCTTTGTTTCTGATTAGTGAACAATATGATGCATTTGCTGTTCATCGAATAAGCAACTAAAAGTAAATATTTATGGAAATTGTATTTATGTGGATTTTTAGTCTTAACAAAATTTTGCTGCTCATATTTTATTTTATTTTAAAGTTTGGTCAACTCAAAACTGATGGTCACCTGTTGTCAAGTCATGGTCAGTGATTGCGTGAAGTTGATAACTTTGTATTTGATGCTTTTCTTTGCATTTTCAGATCCAAAGGAGCAGAGAGATGACAGTAAGGTTACCATGGCAAGAGATAATCCACGTAGCAGTACGACCACAGTGAAAATGGTATGTGTGACAATGATTGCAAAAAAAACAAAAAATCATGCACACACACAGACAAAATCTAATTGGATGTTGGGTTCTTCTAAACTAGGTTCCCTGTAAAGCTGGGGAGAGCGTGGATCTGCAAACAGTTGATAAGATTTTGAAAGACTTAAAGCAGGTACATGAAGTTGTTTGAATCACTACTTCACACTGTACATCACAGTGAACCGATGAACAGAGTTTTTGCTGAATACATGTATTCAAAGGTTTGGAGTGATTTTGCTTATATTTAGTTGTATGGAAATGAGGTACAACTCATTTGGTCATTTTGGAGCTCCATATTTCAAAAATGACATTTGGAAAAACTAATAATGAAGAAAAATACTTGCAAGGACATGATTTTTTAATTCCTTGTGTGTTTTGTCATCTTGTAGATTCAGACTGAATTGGTCTCGCCTTCCTGTTTGCTTCCTGCATTTGGTAAGGGATTCCTAATTCTAACCACACAACACTCATACTATAAAGGCTTAAGCTATGAAATGATTTGAAAAAGGGCAGGCGACTGCCCGTCTGCCTGTCTGTTTAGGCAACAAAAAAAGGAAAGACAGAAAATTGGGAGAGCATTTTTTCTTTGTAGACAGTAGTTAAAAAGTCACACTCATCAAATGTAGGCAATGCAGGTGTAAATAAATTATAGCTAAAATAAATGAAAAGTGTAATACTGTGTGTTCTGAAATGATTGTATTTTGATGATGCAGTGAGATTGTGATTGTCTTCATAGATGCTCCTACAGAGCAGGAAATTGAAGCTGGAGATTGTGTCCCAAAGGAAGAGGTGCCATGTGTTACCACAAACGTTGAGGTAATGTTATTGAAATACAGTATCTTGGATGGTGGTTTTGTCTTGTGGAAAGTAAATAGTACTGATATATTTTGACTACCTGTGTGTGACATTTTACAAGACACCATTGACACAGTCTTGCATTAGACGTAGCCCTCAGGTCAGTGATGAGTAATCTGTTCTGTTTTAGAATGACTTTGTGGCTGAAGAGGAGACCTTGACTCATCACGAGGATACAAACTCAGGTTTGGTGACATCATCTCAGAATATTTGTTTGCTAAATTGAGTTTAAACAGTGTTCAGACTTTTCTTTTTTATTTGTTCTTTTGCATCTATGTGTACATACTGTATGTACAATAAAAATGGGGAAATACAAACAGGATCACTGAACAAATAGTTAAGCAAGTAGTGTAAAACACAGTGGCAGGCTGGGTCATTTTTATTAGGCTGAAGGTAAATTTTTATTATAATTCAGTTGTGCCAGTAACAGAGGCTTCTTGGTGTATGTAGTAAGACAGAGAAGTCCTGTGAAGTCTTCAGACAACACATACGTTGTGTAACTAAATCATTTGTTTTTGCATGTGCAGCCCTGCTAGCTGACGCTGACATAGCAGCCAGTGAGCCACACACCTGCGCAGCTCCCTCTCAAGATCTGGTAATGGATTTAAATCCACAGAAATCTAAACTCACACAAGACTTGTCATACCTCACATACCATGTGAATTTTGTCTTTATTGCTGCTCAGGGTGATGGGGTTGAAGAAGTGACCTGCGCTGTTAAAGAGGCCTGTTTGACAGATATCTGCACAGGTATCACGCTTGAGTGGCTGCTGAATAAACATGTGCCAGTTATACTGTGTGATTACAACTTTATCAGTCTTATCACAGCACCGCTTTATCGTAGTTGGTAGTTGATGCAGCATTAGCTTTTTTTCCCCCTTTGCACTGCAGATCCAAAGCCAAGTGATGACAGCGAGTTCAGTAGTGCAAGAGATGATTGTCTCAGCAGTACAACAGCTGAGGAAACGGTAAATTACACCACACTGAGTTTCTACATGTGAGGTATATGCAGCTGCAGTGTTTTTATATTGGATTGCAGGCTTTGCGGTGTAGTTGCAGCTCAGGGTGGGTAAATGACAAACTTCATTTAACTTATGTGGCTATCTATGGTATTCAGAGGTGAATACCATAGATGGTCATATAGATTCTCAACAGCTGGCCTTCAAATAAAATAATAATAATAATTTATTTTCCGCTTTTTGCTTTTCCCGACTGATCTTAAGATGCTGTCAATGAAACTCAACTGTTTGTGCAGATTTTTCACATTTAAAGCCTATTGGTGATGGAAGGCTTGAATATGTTCAACATGAAAAATTTGCTGGAAACGATGAGTTTAATCTATGGCTGCTTAACGGCGAGCGGGACAAACAAAAGTGGTTGGAAATAATTGGTAAATGAAAATTTGAGTTTTAGAGATGACAAACTGAGACCCAGTATGACATGACTGTTGTTGGTGCTGTGGAAATGTACACAGTACTGAATTTATCAAGACAACAGGTAAACATGGAGAACGTTGAGTTCGCATGAGAATAAAAGCCACAAGCAAGCTTGTTCTAAATAAGGCCTGGGCCTCTGTGCTCGTGTACTGCTAATGTAAAGTGCTATAAATACAGCACTGTTGCTGTGATTTCTTTACACTAACATGGTGCAATTTCTCAAAATTTAGGTCCAAAATGAATCACTGTTTCCTTGTAGAGAGCTTCCTCCTGAACAATTAATTGGTGAGTCATTTCTATCGCAACATGCATAATACACTATAAGATGAGCAATAGTAAATACTGTAGGCTTAATGCTAAAATATGAGCTAACAGTGGTTTGAAGCATGCTATTTTAAAAGGAAGTGCATCATTTACCACTGCACATTTACTGGTTAATACCACTAGTTCCAAAGATACTTATCAGCCTGGTCTTGTTGGCCCTGACAAGTCTTGTTTATGTCCTGTTGTGTTCTTACATTACGTTCAGTTTGCTGATTGGTAGATATCGAGTGGGATTGTCTTCATAGAAGCGCCCTCACAACAGGGTTGTTCCATTTACACATTTTGTGCTTTTTTTCCACTCTACCTCTTGAATCTGTTTGCATGCTTTATAGTATTTTAAGTAAATTAGTTAATTAAAAACATTGTGACACGTGATATTTGCATCAACTGCCTCTTTGTTTGCAGCTTTGCCATCTGACACTGAGCCTCAAGCCTACACTGTTCCAGATTTGGTAATAGAGATCAATCAACACAATTAAAAACTGAAACCCCAAAACATCACGTCACTGACGGGTGAATGCTGCCTTTCATGCTTTTTAGAGGACCCTGGTTGAAGAGGTGACCTGTCTTGTTGGAGAGATCTGTCTGACCGATGTCTGCAGAGGTATCAGACGATGATGAACAACATAATGTGACAGTCATGCATTGCTATTTATAGTGTAAATGAATTTCACATTAATGGCCAAATAATACTGCTCTCCCTTATAACACTGATCATGATTGTCACAAGGACATACATATTTGACAGTAACCATAATTCCATTATGTGACTACAGAAACCAACCATATTCTGCCATTTTGGAACCCTTATTATACTCATTCCTCCCTGTTCTTTCAGAACCACAACAAGAAGATGAAACGGAGGACAGTGAGCAGCCAGTGCATACACCCCCCAAACAAAAAGAGGTAACTGCGATGATGATGCCTTTTGATGGTTGCGTTCATTCTAATATGCTAAGTCCACAGGGTTGTTGTCCAAATGTATATGCATAGATAACTTTTGATACTTATAGTGTTAAATGGATAGAAGGTGTCTGGAATTACGAGGTTTATGTAGCTGTAGACTCAGCATTCAGGATGTACAATCCCGATTCCATAAACATTGGGAAGTGTAAAACGTAAATAAAAACAGGATGCAATCATTTGCAAACAAGCTAGGTTTGAGTTTTGAGATGCCTGGACATGCTAACTGGACTACTGATACTGATGCTGTGGCATGGTTTCTCGTGTTTCCATGTAAACATCATAGCCCCAATAAGATCAAAACCAGGATATGAGTGCACATGTAAACACACTCATTGTTCTGAATTTTCTGACGTTTTTCAAGGATTTCAGTGACAGTGTTCTTGAGGAAGAAATATCTTCTGCTGATGACAGTTTTGGTAAGTGATTATATTAATAATTGATCTTAAAATGACATCAGTGTAGTTGAGAATTAAACTCTTGGGTGAACTGTATCAAGTGGGATGCATCAAAGAAAATAATATACATTTAAAGAACATTCTCATGACTCTTAAGCACATCCTCATGCTCAACATTAAGCACACAGCTGACATTAAATGATCAAGGAGTTCCTGTCATCTGCTCTGTGGTAACACTATCTTTTCATTCTCATCTTCATTAGTTTCCTTTGCAGGATTTTATCTACAATCTGAAAAAACCCAACAAGAATAAATTTTTTTTTCTTCCTTTATTAGAGGCCCAGCTGTCAAAGATAACTCATCTGTCTCTGATCATCAATGATGGTTCTGCTGATATTCTGCCCGAGCAGCAGCCGGAGGAGTAACCTGGTTCCTTCCTGTGCCTTTATCAGCACCTCAAATAGAAGTATATCAACTGCATATACTTAAAACTATGAAACTGGTTCAAGTTCATTTTTTTTCTGTGTTGTGTTTGTTCCCAAATTCCTCAGTTGAAGTCTTGATTTGTTGGATTGACCTGACAGGCCATCTTTGTCCTTTGGCCCAGTGGCTAATTCCATTGTTCCTATTGAAAAACAACCATCTGGTTAACAGTGCCTTTCTATAGTAATAGCTGTCAATATCTTAAAGTGTGTTGTGAGTGTCCATGTGCATTCCCAGTGTTATATGGAGCACTGTTGTGTTACACATGATCTGTTCTGATAAAGTGCCTCATAATTCTTTGGAAAGTACTGAATCTTTTGTTGAATATAAGACTGATTTGAGTTTTTGTGTCAAGTGAAGTGCAGCAGTTTAAAAACGTTTTCTATATTTTGTGATACATGTATGTGTTGATTTATTTCTGTTGGCACAATAAATATCATTACAGATCTATGAAGATGAGTCATGGGTTTTCCTTCCCCTCTGTTTGCATAGCACAACTTTACATAATGTTTGTAAAATTACATTTGGATGTTTTGGGTTTTTTTATTGGCAGCTCCAATTTGCTAAGAAATAACATGTCTCATCCCTACCAAGAACTAGTTTTAGTCAGCTGGTATTATTCATGTGATATATTTTACTACTCTAAGTAAAACTATAATATGTTTTGAAAGTAAAAGCTCAACATTTTGTATGTCTGTCTGCTCCAGTCCCAACTTGCATTCGAGTATTAATGTTTGCAGAATTTCCACATGAATAATCCAGTTCTCTGTCACTCTTTTAGAGCATCTCACCGTGTCTGAAGATTCACGTGTGTCCATTTCAAATGTACCCGAGGATGATGTGAAGGGATGAGGTCTGATCTCCATGAAGGCAATAACAGCACTTAGGCTTAAATTACGTCTGGCATCTATTCCATGTCCTGCTGGGAAAAAGTGATTTTGTTTAATTTTACTAACTGGAGCAGGACATTTGTGTTTAATTAGGTTTGTTTCATGGACACAAGTGCTGGACTGTTTGAGAAATATGTTACTTTGGAACATAAAATGGTGAGGTTTGATACAGATTTGGTACACACTGCCCTTATGTCACTGAACAGTTCTTTATCAAGCATGAAAAGCATGAACAGGATTCTCTTATTTAGGTAACATATGGTTTTGGTTGTTGTATAAGCAAAGTTAATTCACTGTATTTAATTGTATTCATTTTTGAATTAAGCATAGCCTGATATTACCAAAAGAATTTTTCAACGTCTTACAAGCTCTGCAAGTCTGACATACACAAGCATATTGAGAAGCTTAGTCTTAGAAGCGTTCCAAGCTTGCCAGCATTAAGGGCTTTAAAAACTGAGTAAGCAAACCAGAAGATCAAGCCACTTAAATGATTTGGCACAAAACGTATTTGTATACAAACCAGATTTATTGGATTTCTGTTGTGTATAAATGGCAGATATTTCAGACAGTAAGTGTATACAAGTAGAAGGCTGTTTACAAGGTATTGACCCAGGATGAACAGTACTGTGAGTTATGACAAGGCATCTTAATGCAACCTTTTAGTGTTTCTCGTCTTTCAGTGATGCTGATTGGCTTATGCAGCCGTCGTCTGTTGAGTCAGGAGGGATACATTTAGTTTGCCATTTCGGCTAATAATCTGAAATCCTAAGAATCTTCAATACCCATCCCTCGCCCATTGGTTGGATACAATCCTCATTATAGGCCTCATCACATAATCGCACTGCAATCATAGTGTAGCTCGCCTCTGAAAGTCATATATCCAAAGAGACGTGTTTGTGTGAAATAACATTATTATCTTAGTTGGATTTATATACACTCAATGATAAAAATGATTAAAAGAATTTCTCTAAGAAATTGCTGCCAATTGTGAAGATTTCACTAACAGTGAAAAGAGGAAGTGTTGAGGAAGCTGCAACATTCAGGCCTCATGAAACAAACGCTGGTACACTGAGTGAGCGCTTGATCTGTCGAGAAAAACAAATCTTTCCTGCTGGTGAGGTAGAGATCATCTTTCATATCACTTTACTACTCAAAAATGTTACCCAGGTCGGCCTGGCTTGATATCTTGGGACCGCTGCACTGAGTCCCAGGCACCAGGTGACGTGAATCAGCTGACGGCCAGACAGTCCCGCGTGTTTTCTGCACTACATGAGGCAGTTCAGATGGCCGACTGAATCACGGTAACATTAGTTCCTTGAATTAGGTTTTCATCCTGGCCATCAATCAGAGGGTCCCACTGATTAAAGTTCTTCTCTAGACCTGCAAAATCCAAGAAGACTTTTAGCACCATTCAAAATGGCAGCAGAAAACAGAATTTAATGAAAGGACTGGCAAGGATGGTGAGCATTTTTTTTGTTCTTACCAAGATGGCGTTGCAGAAAGGCTAGTGTTGCTTTGTTGGAGAGGTCTATGGCGAGCTCTGGGTCGATCTCTCCCTTCAGTTTCATCAGCTTCCCAATCCAGTTGCCCGTCAGGAAGGTGAAGTCTGGGAAACTCTGGTGGACTGTGCCTCTGATGAAGGAATACACTCACAAAGTCAGAGGTGACGATCAACAAGACTAAATTTTAACCCAAATGTCAGTTCTGTCTACTCTACCTGATAGTGATCATTTTCCTCTGTATGACAGCAGAGTCTAGCTTCCTCATGCGGCTGATGTTCCCCGCCCACTGAAACTTCTCTGAGTTGACGAAGAAGATGGGCTGCTTCACCCGAGGAAAGATCTCGTCATCTAAGGGGAACATCCAGGCGTCCAGCGCTATTCCACACCTGATTGAAGAGAGTTTCAGAGGTTATTGCAAAATACAAAGAGGATACACATCACTTCAGTATCTAGATCGAAGATTGGGTATTGGTTGACATTCTGATAGTAGTGTCATGATATGACACTAGGTTTCGTGCTGAAAGCAAAATGCTGTGCTTGATACATTTTTTTGAATTTTCTTTACTTGCTAATTGACAGATTGCAAGTCTTTCCTGTGAACTTATAACACTAAAAACAAAATTCATATGCTGTATCATATAGTGCACACTGTAAAACCACATACTTGAATTTAACCTCCTTGCACAGAGCTTCAATCACTGTTGCTCCCCCGAAGGAATGCCCCATGGCTGCTATCCTACACAGATCCATGCAGTTCTGTCAGGAGATAATGGGAAGAGCGGTTCAGAAAAATACTTCAGCTTAGATTCACCACCATGGGAAAGAATGAGGTCTTAAGACCTGTCTGAGAGCACATTTTAGCCACTGCAGCCCAGCACCCTCACAAACTTGACATGAGTACGCATACGAGAGCACTATCTTACCCACATAGGGAGGAGTACTATAATTTGAGCTAAACATGACTAGAATATAAACAAATCTAAAACTACAACTAACCAAAGGTTAGTTAAACCAAAGGAGGATTTTTGAATAACTGATTAGAATGATTCACGAGTTTTTTTTTCTTTTTTAGTTTCTTGGAGACTTGCAAAAGGTTACAATATATACGTATGTAAATGAAAGAGCTTCAACATGGTGATCTACTGTAATCCACAGCATGAAACTAACCCTAAAATGCCTGCTGACATGTTCCAGCTTGTATTACCATTGCTTTCACACAATGGCAGGAAGACACATACTTCCTGTCTTACTGTAAATTCTATATTTTCATTGTTTTGTTACTTCATCTTGCATGCTGCTGCCTTGCTGACTGTTTCATTTCAAAAGAAACTCACAATCTCTCTAAAACTAGAAAACAAAATGTTCATGAAAAGGTTACCTCCAACGTCGTCCAGTCAAACTGTGTTTGCAAGACATTCTGCACTGGTATCCCTGAGTTGATTTCAGTGAGTTTATCTAGAGCCAGAATGCACTCATCTGCTCTCTGTTTCACCTGGGAATGAAACCAAACATTCATGCAGGTTAGGAGAAAAAGAAAACACTGCTACAATTTTAAATGAAGCCAATCCTGCAAAATACACATTACGATGAAGTGCAGCAATCAGTAACAATAACATAGATGAAATACTAAGATAAAACAGTTATAATGTCAGAGATATCAGATAAAAGAAGTGACAAGACTGAAGAAACAAGGATGTGGTTTGAATGCAACAAAATCAGTCATGCAGCATGTTGGTTAGTGAGTGTAAAGTTCAGATGTTGTGCAATCCAGCTGCTATCAATTCCAAACCCACACTGTATGAAAGAGGGATTAAGTCTCCACCTTTACCTTTCATACAGTGACTGCTGACTATCCTTCTTTTGAGAAACATGACACATAGATTGTACCTCCCTGTACCAAAGTACAGCACATAACCACTTCTTACCTGTTTATTTCTGAGGGGGAACTCGCTCTCTCCGTGCTGCAGGACTCTATAATACATCCACTCTTGTACCAAGTTGTCCTGGGTTGAGCCTGATGTTTTAGGCACTTTCTTATTCGCTCTCTCTGACTCTGTCTTCTCACGAAAATAAAATGTAGCTGAGGCTGACTGGTCTCTGCATAAAAAAAGACAACAAACACTGATGAAAATTATAAAGAGTCAAAAAGCTAATTGCTAAATGACAACTGGCTGCTTGGCTGGCTTTTTAAAATTATTTCAACCTTTTTGGAAGTCCAACGTTAAAGTGAAAATAAAGGAAACATATAACTATAATAAAGCTTACAGAACATCCTGTTTAAAATAAATATGAAAAAAGACAGTTTCTAGTTTGCAGATCAATAATCTAATAAATAATTGGTGTGTTTAAGCATGATGTCAAAAAGGGACTTCCTGACTGTTTGGGTTTGTTTTTGGACAGAGGCTGACCAAACTGATTTGGTCGTGTGACAAAAGCACCACTGGCTGACCTCTGACCATCAATGCTGGCATGTGAAACAAAGTCTGTCTCATGTCACGGCTATAAAGTGTGTCACAACACCAGCACATGCTTTTTTTGTGGCTTTAGCCATTAACCTGCTGCTAAACTTCAGTGGAATTGTCTCTATACTGAAAAGAAATGTGATGACCTGGTTCGTACTATTGTCTGCACACCTTTTCAACTCCTACTCCACAGATAAACAGACAGCCGCTTGCAGAAGAGACTGCCCTCTGTTATTGTTGGCTTGGCTAATGTTCAACTAGAATTTCCTCCAACTGACACGTGGCCTTTCGGTGATTTGTTTCCCATATTCAGTGAACATACCGTCAGCCTACAGTTTAATGTAGTTCAAATACCTAAAGATTCCATACATGATAGCTTACACCATTAGATCTGTTTGAATTACTCCTGTAAAGCTGCCCTCAAATCCTTATTTGGTACATCAGCTAAAAGTGTATTCAATAAAAAATCTTGTACACGTACCTGTGTTCCACAGATGCCACAATGAAGCCCTGAGAGGCCAGTTCGGCACATATAGCTGAATACAAAGTCCTAGGAAACACCAAGGAGATGTTGATTACACCATTTGTAGAGGCTGATAAGTGACTTAAATACTGTAGCAGTGGTCACACTGAATGTGTATACCTAAAGGCTCCAAGGCCATGGGAGAAGATAACTACAGGACATTTTCCATTTGATTTAAAAGGAGCATCCAAGTAGGCTGGGATCTTGAAGGACCCTGAAATAAACAAATGATACAAGCAGAAGCCCTTTAAAGTACAATACCAGAGTTTTTGTACATTTTAGCCAGTTCACAAGATCTTATGGAGACTTTATTTTACTGATTACCATTTTCCAAAAGATGCTGTCGTGTTTTAGGTTTTCCCACCTTTCAGTCAACTGCTGCTTCCCACAAATTTCTACAGTGTGAAAATTTACTTGCAGAATTGAAACTTACCAGAGTATGGTAATTTATAATCATCATTTCTGCTTTCATTGTTTTCAGTTATTTTTGCTTGTAATGTTGAAAGTACAGATTGATTTAATAAAGGATTATATTGCAAAAGTAACACAATTTTGACTAAAATAAAAATTATGAAATTATGTAATGGTGTTTCTAAGTCTGAAACACTAGACCTGGAATACCTGGAAACACTTGGAGGAGGAATATAGACTATATTACATTTGTCATAAATGAACAAAAACATGCAAAAAAAATGATGTGAAAGATGTGAAACAGTTTGCATACTATAAAGTGAAGTTAAATTACCAAAGAGGTAGTTGAAAATCCTTTCGCTGAGAGTCCTCTTGATTTTCATGAAGTCTGCCAGGCCATTAAAATACTCCCTGCAGGGTACCCAGTCTGGTTTTTCTGCTTTTTCAGTCTCTTGACAAGGATAGTAAAGCCGGAAGAAAGTGCCCTGTAAACAAGACAGACACACTGGCTCACACAATTTACCGTACAAATACTACTGTCATTTTATGTTATTTCTTTTGGAGTAGAAAAGCATCTGTTACACTGTCATTGACATATAAGTCACAGCAAATACTAAATAAAATGCCACAGATTTCCACATACAAAGTCAACATATTCTCTGTGATTAGACATGTGGCTGGGCTTTTACCTTTGCAGTGTGATCCATCATGAAGTCAGTACATCCCACAGCATTGGGGCCCTTAGCTGGAGGGATCCCAAGATGATTACTGCTGGCGTTCCCCATGGCCAAGAAACCGAGTGTGTACCTCCTCTGGTCTGTCAAACACAGAGACACTTATATGATTAAAAAAAATACTCAGTCAACTTGATCGAAAGTAGAGACGATGACCTAACAAGGATGATGCCATGCGGTCATGATCCAGACACATGCACAGCTAAACTGCTGGTAGTGAATTTTAAATGTCAGCAGATTATGAATACAGATCCACACTGTTATTGAAAAGCTTCAAAATGACCAATGTTCTTTTTATGATACTGTTATATTCCACCTTGTACCTGAGAAATTAGTTAAAATTATTAATGACTTAAAACGTAAGCATGCTGTTATCTTCAGATCTTTGACTCCTGCTTTGAAAGTGTGATCAAGAATGAAGAGTTTGGTTTAAAGGACACGCGGACAAAATGAATCAGCTGTATCAGTTATTACAATCGTAGCTTTACTGTTAACTAACTTGAGTAGTTGTAACTGAGTATGTGCTGAAGTTCGCTTTGTACAGATGTTGTCACCTAGCCATAGCTGTAGGGGACATTAATGTAAAGTTACATATACTATCAATTAAAACGTGTTGTTTGATCCCCTACCTGTCCTTGTCCACTCGTAAATCCGCTTGACTAATAACTGCAGGGTTACAAATCCTCCATGAGAAAACATAGACCCGGGACCCGTTAGTTTCCAAAGCGAGCTGACCTCGGTAACTTCTGGTTAGCTGTTAGCCACAAAAACACAAATATCACTAACAAAGAACAAGGCCGGCCGGAGATAGAGAAAGTAGCTGTGTGCCAGGGTTACTCCATCAGTTTCGCAACATTACCAAGCAAGTCATTTCATTTTCTCGGAGTTAATCCACCGGTGTGAATCACTCCAGAGCGATTTGACAGGTCGTCAGTCTTGGAACTAGCTTGCCTCTATTAGCACGGGAGGGGGGGGGGGGCTAACTTCAGTGTCCTACAGCCGAGCCAGCGATGATGGACAGCTCTGCAGTCTGTGCGCACGTGCATTTGTTGACAACCATTATGGGTCCTTTTGATTGCTATTTTGATCATTATATTGTATCAGACACGGTGTTTTTTCAGGGCAGTCACAAAAAAACAAATACGTATTGTTTTGTTGCGTTTTTTCATTGTATAAGCTTAAGAAACACTCCATCCCTGTAGAGGGAGCTAGAGGGAAACAGAGCGAGCGGAGTCCCGAAAAACACTGGAGGAAGATGCAGCGTTAGCGAAACCGACTATCTAAAAACTAATTGATTAATCGTTGCTGCTGTTGAAAATGAAATTGGTAAGTAGGCAGGCTGTTAGTATTTTAATGAAGCCAAATTCACTGTCAGCTGACTATAATAATGCGTTCAAAATCGTCCAGGGTATCTGTAGTTACTGTAGAGTTACTCTGTTAGCTTAGCAGCTAATAGCCCTGTTAGCTCCTGTCTCCTCCACTGTGGCTAACGTTAACTAGCAGCTAACAGCGAGGTTATGTCAACTATTTAATATATACAGTCAGTTGTGGAGGAAAAATACTGAGTCAGCTGGTTAATCTGATGTTGGTAAATGGATCACTGTTCTTACAGTGAGACTAAAGTGTGTGAGAGACATTTTACAGATCTACAGACTGACAGCATCTCTTGCCTGGACTTGACATGAATATATATAATATGATTATAATATTTACCCTGATTCTGATGTAGCTGTCATGCATTGTGTTGCTGGCACAGATATAGTTTTTTTCCACGTGTGTCCCTTATGACTTTCCTTCCATGCTCCTCAGTATTGTCTGTCTGGTCATCCTACATTGCCTTGCAATGTCCTCAAGTTCAAATCCACCACCATCATGCTGGACTGTGGGCTGGACACCACCTCTGTCCTCAACTTCCTGCCCCTTCCTCTTGTGCACAGGTGAGTCACTGCCACATCATTGTTGTGCCTTTTTATTCATTCATTCATTCATTCATTCATTCATTCATCTATGGGTGATAAAGTTGCCATTGTTGTGAATCACAATACATTTTCCTGTTTTGTTCTTTCTCAGCCCAAGACTCTCCAAGCTACCTGGTTGGGTCTCTAAGGATGGAACATTAAACTTGGAAAAGGTATGAGGAACTGTTTTTGTTGGAATAAATTCACTGAGCTTTTAAGCTACATCTGAACTTCAACTTGTGTTTGATTGTTGCTGTGTGAGTTCACCTAATGTTGTTTCTGTTTCTATGTCTGTAAAGTTTAATTGTATTAAGATTTGTATGTGACAGAGGGCTACAAAAGTGAACATCATTCTTTCCATCTTTCCAGGAGCTGAAGGAATGCGCAGGAAGAGTATTTGTGGACTCGCAGCCAGAGTTCTGTCTCCCTGAGGTAAACGAAACCACCCAGTGACCAAACATACAGTATATTTAGCTAAAGTGCATTTCTTTTGTCTTGCTTCAGACATCTGTCAGATGCTTCAAATGAAGCTAGAGGAAATTAAATTCTAATGCTAATTATAAAAATACTCTACTTAGAATAATAATACATACTTGAACTGAATAAACTATCTTTCCCATTTATATTTCCACAGAGAGAACTACTGGATTTATCTACTATTGATGTCATCTTGATCTCCAACTACCACTGTATGATGGCCCTGCCCTACATCACTGAACACTCAGGCTTCACTGGCACAGTGTACGCCACAGAACCCACCTTGCAGATTGGCAGGTACCGAGATACAAGAGATGAAAATTTCACCATATTATTCCTATATTAATTTAGTGGAAAGTGCGTATGTTATTTTAACACTGCTTTTCTCATTTTTGTAATGGTTTCGTATAAAACAACTTTATGTGCATTATTTTCCTCAGACTGTTGATGGAAGAACTGGTGAACTTCATGGAGAGAGTTCCCAAAGCCCAGTCTGCCACCTGCTGGAAAAATAAAGAAATACAAAGGTAGAAATGCACTAAAAGAAGAGTATCTGTGGGTGGTCGAGGAAAATTTTTATTTTAAAATATAAAATACAATCACACACCAGCTTTTTACCTCTAATCTTTCTCTTTTTATCTGTCTTTATGTTTTATCTTTTATGCTTTGGTTTTTAATTTGCACCTTTTCATCATGCAGTTTCATTTTACTAGCAGTTACTTTTCAACAGATGCATTCAACATAATACAAAATAACATGAATGAAACCATAATTTTATCATATTAGGATGCTCCCGGGGCCGCTGAAGGATGCAGTAGATGTGTGGACGTGGAAGCGATGCTACAGCATGCAGGAGGTCAACTCAGCTCTCAGCAAAGTGCAGCTTGTGGGTTACTCACAGAAAGTGGTAAGAGCCTCTTTTCTCCTACACTGTCTGCACAGACATACACTAATATTGACACTGAGACCAATGTCAGGCTTCGGTTAATACAGCTCATCAGGTCAGACAGTATAGTGCATCTGTCTTCTTTCTGGTTTTTTTTTCTCCTTTTGTGTTCTCACAGTGACAACTTCTTCCTTTTTCCAGGAGTTGTTTGGAGCTGTACAGATCTCCCCCTTAAGCTCCGGTTACTCATTGGGTAGCTCCAACTGGATCATTCAGTCTCATCATGAGAAAGTTTCCTATGTCTCAGGTTCATCCCTCCTCACCACACATCCACAGGTAAGTCAACATGAGAGGAAATTACATATGGGGCCAGAGATGATCAAGAATGTTTTACATGACTTTAGGTGTATGTATGTAAAATGCTCTCCAAACTGAAAAGATTATCAACCAGGATCACTGTTTTTTGTCAGTTATTATTGTAGAAAATGGTAAATACAAGCTATTTTGTTTATTCCAAGATTCCAAGAACAATGTTATTTGCTGAAGACTTGTTGTTGAAAAAGTATTTAATTGTTGTAAAAGCATGTCTGGCCTCCTTGTCCAACAGAAAAATAAGGCAGGTGTTAAAAAAAGAGCTTTTGTCCATTCAGTCTTGGGAAGTCATCTTTGTGAATGTTTCTGTCAGAGAAACCTCGAAGTGACTGAGAGACCTTATAATAAACTCACTGGAATGTTTCACAGGGCTCGTGATTTATAGTATCTCTTCTTCTTCTCTTCTTTCAGCCGATGGACCAAAGCTCCCTTAAGAACAGTGATGTTCTGATTCTGACAGGCCTCACCCAGATGCCCACCGCCAACCCAGACGGCATGCTGGGAGAATTCTGCAGCAACCTTGGTATGTTCACATATACTGGATAATCATAAATGTCAGCTGGTTTGAACCTTCCAAAATTTTTAAATGTTTTCATGTATTATAAGTCAGTCAAAAGTTTGGACACACCCTCTCATTCAATAGTTTTTCAAGAGTTCAAAAGAGGTAGAGAAATGAACATTCAATTCACAGGCAACAGCTCTGGTGGACATTCCTGCAGTCAGCATGCCAATTGCACGCTCCCTCAAAACTTGCAACATCTGTGGCATTGTGCTGTGTGATAAAACTGCACATTTTAGAGTGGCCTTTTATTGTGGCCAGCCTAAAGCACACCTGTGCACTAATCATGCTGTCTAATCAGCATCCTGATATGCCACACCTGTGAGGTGGATGGATTGTCTCAGCAAAGGAGAAGTGCTCACTAACACAGATTTAGACAGATTTGTGAACAGTATTTGAGAGAAATAGGAGTTCAGCTCATGAAAAATGGGAGCAAAAACAAAAGTGTTGCGTTTATATTTTTGTTCAGTGTATGAAATGACACATAACACAATTATGTGATAAACCCAAAAAGTGTAAACAAAACAAAATGTTTTTTACTTACTTTACTATATTCTCTGCACACTGTTGGCATTGTCTTAATACTGTGTCTTCAGTATTCTACAATGTCAAAAATAATACAAATAAAGAAAAAAGACATTGAATGAGAGGGTGTGTCCAAATCTTTGACTGGTGTTGTAAATAAAATCATTTGTAAGTAAATATATTTATTTGTCATATTTCCCTTATGCTTTGTTTGGGAAATTTAGGAATCATATTTTTCTGGAGTCCTTGTTGATTCTAAGTGCTTTAATGTTGGTATTTTTGATTCATCTGTGCCCTTAGCCATGACGATTCGAGCAGGAGGCAATGTGCTAGTGCCATGCTACTCCTCTGGGGTGATATATGACCTGCTCGAGTGTCTGTACCAGTTCATCGAGAGCGCCAACCTGGGGACCACGCCTTTCTACTTCATCTCCCCTGTCGCAAACAGCTCACTGGAGTTCTCTCAAATCTTTGCTGAGTGGTGAGAAGCTGCTCATCCAAATTCCCTTATTTTACCAGTCTGTTGTACAGTACGTTGAAGGAAAGCAACAATATGGTGATGCATTCAAAATACTGTACAGAACAGCTGTTTTTCCTTTAGCAACATTTGTGATATGAAACTGTTTAATGTCTTACTGTACATTTTAGGGAATTAACACCAACTTGTGCAAAAGAATCTGTTAATATATCACCTAATTTTAATTTGCTTCAGCTTCACATTCAGTGTTGTTTTTACCTGTGATTCATTATACAGTCAAACATTTACTTTTGTTGGCTGCAGCTGTGGTGGTTTGTCTGCTCATCATAATTTTCTGCCAGAATGGTGCCTTGCAGCAAACAAACTTCATTTCTGTGGAACACTTGTACTTTTGCTTGATTTAATGTTCGTTTAAAGGCGTGTAAATACAATACAATGAACAATTCTTGTTTACAATTTGTTTTTAACTATATTGTCTAAGGCTATGGAGAATTATGGTTACGTGATATTGATCTTGTTCTCAGCCACATTTTGATTATTCTTCAGGATAATTTTGGAATATTCTGATTTGATTTGTGATTTTTCTTTCCCCTCTTTTTAGGCTTTGCCACAACAAGCAATCAAAAGTTTATCTTCCAGAGCCTCCATTCCCTCATGCAGAGGTGAGTCCTGCTGTGTTTCCTACTAGTGAAGAACAATGCTGCCTTTCAGAGATAGTGGATAGTTGAAAATCCTGATTGTCTGCCAGAAAATGAGCACTGAAATCACCCTGCAAGCCAGTAAACAGCTTGTAGAGGGTTTCTGAAACCATATGCAGTTATCTGACATCTTAAAGAGATGCTAAATTTTCAGTATTTGTATTAAAGTTAGGTGTCCAGCATTTGTTTTAATGATATTTTGAGCTGGTGAGTGAACGTACAGGAAACAATAATGTCAACTTCTCTCTCATAATGTCTGCGTCGTTGTTTCAGTTGATCCAGACAAACAAGCTGAAACACTACCCCAGTATTCACGGAGACTTCAGCAGTGAGTTCCGTCAGCCGTGCGTGGTGTTCACTGGTCACCCGTCTCTGCGCTTCGGCGACGTGGTTCACTTCATGGAGCTGTGGGGCAAATCCAGTCTCAACACCATCATCTTTACTGGTAACTCTAACTCTATAAGTACTCCTCTGTCATACACAAGACATTAATGAAACAATACCCTCCTGTAATTATAAAGCAAAGGCTGTGTTTCTAAATGTTTCTGTGACTTTTTTTTTTCTTGCCACCAGAGCCGGACTTTTCTTACCTGGATGCTCTGGCTCCCTATCAGCCTCTGGCCATGAAGTGTGTTTACTGTCCCATTGACACACGGCTCAACTTTCACCAAGTATCAAAGCTGCTCAAGGAAGTCCAGGTATGTCCAGCACCCGTTTGTCATATATGGCAAATGTTAGCTCTGCAAATAACAGCAGAGAAGAGAAGAGAAATAAATAGAAGTAAGCAGTCAATGCAGTGCACCTACATGAACTGTAACTATAACCTTGAGTTTATAGAGGGAACCTTGTTTTTTAAGATGAGGCTGACAAATGGAGCAAGATAATGACTGGAAAACTATCAATTTGTCTAGCACAGACATGGCCGCCTCATGGGTTTGTTGTTTACACGCAACACTGGTAAGAGAGGAATTGTTCAACAAGCCAATAATCACTGAGTCAGGAGCAGTCCTGTGGGTGAAACCAGAGAATGGAAACAATTTTACAAGCTTAAAAGCTAAGGCACAAACAAGATAACAGAACAATGTTAAATCAGCATTCAGCGCAGAGCAGGAGGGAATACAAGACATGTCCTGAAATGCTGCAGAGAGAGAAAATTGATGGTTTAATTGTAAGTGATTCAGTTGACCATGTAATTCCTGTATGATGTAATCATGTCAAAATGTTAGTAATGATGAAATTAACCTTGGCTTTTCCCAATAGCCATGCTCGTAGTTTTGGCTTTATAGATGGCAAGGTCAGGCTGTCTCTCAGTCCACTACTTTGGCCCAGACTGAAATATCACAACAAATATAGGATGGATTGTCATGACATTCATGTTCTCCAGAGGATGAATCCTATTGATTTTTGTGATCCCCTGATTTATTTATTTATTTTTAATATTCCACCATCTTCAGGCTCAATACTTTAGTTTATGACCAAACACCTGCTAAACTAAAGATCAAGAACCAAGAACAAAACTAAGATGGTCAACACTGTAAACGTTTATTGCCGAACATCAGCATGTTAACATTGACAGTTATTACGACGCTTACGTTAGCAATTTGCTCAAAACGCTACAAAGTACAACCTCACAAAGCTGCTAGTATAGCTGTAGACGCTTGTGTTGAATTCTCTATCTCTTTCCTCATGTGATGCAGGCTTTCAGGTCCATTTCCAAAAGAATGATGGTCGGTGTCACAGAGGTCATAGAGTTTCACAGACTGTGGAGTTACACAAACTGCATCAGCGAGAGGCAGTTTTTGCTACCCACAGGTCTTATGACTCAGCAAATTCTGCACTATGTTGGCTGATTGGATAATTAAGACCAAATGAGACATGGGTGTAGATATTGTCCTTCAAACCCTGACATAACGCCCCTGATTGACATGTTTTTATTTTGTGTTGTATCAGTGCATGGATGTGTGTAACCACAAACATCATCATATCAAATATCACATTATGAACATGTTTGATATGTCTTTGCTAAAGCCGCTCACATGGTTCATTTTAAATGACTCAAGGAAAACAAATTATCTAAAAGACTTTTTACTATTTCAAATTAAAATGCTTTGACCATATTTTATTGCCTTTTTTTCTCAAAGTAGTTACTTAGTCGACTTCTCTTATAGTGCCATTGACCAGCAACAGTTATGAGAATTTAAACTTCTATGCAGCCTAAATTTAAACCCTCCTTGAGTCCAGTCTATCCTTAACAAAAGCAGGCTCAGGCTCTAGAACAAGATACAGCAAGCATGTGTAAAAGTTACTTTACTCAGAGGACTGTTTGATCCATCAGGAGTTGATCACTGTCTTCCCCTTTTGCAGCCTCTCCATGTGGTGTGCCCAGAGCAGTACACCCAGCCTCCACTGACCCAGTCCCATCGCTCTGATCTGATGCTGGAGCTGCAGCCCCCTCCCATGCCCTACAGACGCTGCTCTGTGCTCAACTTGCCCTTCAGACGCCGCTATGAACGTGTCTACATACTGCCTGAGGTGAGTCACATCAGAGAGGTAACTCACACAGCTTGAACTCATGTGGATGCATGAATGTATTCTTCTTCAGCTTGTCTGGTTAAAAGGAACCTAACAGACTCGGTTGACAGTGCTGAATAAAAGATAAAATCAGCAAACAGATGGCGAGTGCACACCTGAAACTCTCTCATGTGTGGGTAGGAGACAATGACATATGGTGTATAAAAAGCTGTCAGGATTAAAAGAGAGGAAGGTGGCTAACTTTCAAGTCTAAAAGTCAGATTCTTCTATTCCTAGCTGGCCAACTCCCTGGTGCCCTCTGAGATTAAACCTGGCATCTCCCTTGCAACAGTGTCTGCAGTGCTGCACTCTAAGGACAACAAACACACACTGCAGGTGATTGTGTGTCTGAATTTGTACCACAAAATACTGTATACAGTATATGAATGTGTAAATATGGACACCATTAACTTAAATCAGGCAAAACTTGACATTTTTCCTCTCCTGTGTTGCCAGTCGGTGCCTAAACCCCCTCCAGTGCCCCCCAGCAAGAAGAGGAAGCGGGTAATAGAAGAGCCTCCTGTAGTGCTGGCCCCAAAACCCCTGTTGAGTGGAGCTGTGCCTCTGGAAGCTTTCCTGGTCACATTGCAAAAGGTGTGAAATCTGCAGACATCCATGGGAATCTCATTATTAACAGCCAGCAGTTAAATTGCATTTTTGTCCTTGTCATTCTCCCCTCATTTGCAGTGGCTTTAGTATTCCCAAAGGAGATGGTGGCACTCTTAAATCTCATCTTATCTGTCGTTATAATCTCTTCATGCATAACATTGTTGGATTAGTAATGTTTTATCGCAGAGACCAGGGATTTAAAATAATAAAACTAAAGTAAGACATTTTAGAATGATTTAAAGCATGAGCATGCCCAGCAATAACTGTAATGTCAGTTTTGTGAAACTGGGGATTTTAAAAATCCCCCGTACTTTTTTTTAGTAGGAGATAAATCATACCTATGTTGTTGCTTGATACAAATATTAAATTCACACAGGCCTTTTGCAATTTTGTATCCATTGCTGAAATACTTGCCAAAAAACACATGATCTATAATTTAGATATCTAGATTTTAGTTTATTGTGTGATGACTCAAAGCAAGACTCACTCTACATTAAGGCATGTATTGAATAGCAGTACCATGTGGTCATTATAAAGAAAAGTGGGTTGTTCGGATTAAGCAAATTTGACTGAATCCACACCGATACAATCTTTTCACCATTTAGGATTCACCTCTAGTTGGTGCTACAGTACCAATCAACTTTAACTTCAGCTCAGAAATTTAAAAGAAGTTTACAGTTTACAGAACTTTGATTATTGTACACATCAATCACCAGATGCAGCAGTCACAGGCATTTCCTTTACTTTCTCCTCCCCCCTGCAGCATGGTATTACAGAGGTGAAGGTGGAGGAGACGGCAGATGGACACATCCTGCACCTGCAGGCGGAGGACACACTGATTCAGCTGGAGGAGGACGGGACACACATCGTCTGTGACAACAACGAGCCGCTGCGTACCACACTGAGAGACCTGGTGCTCCGCTTCCTTCAGAAACTCTGACCTCAATCCTCTTCATGCCCCTTGCTGTTAGTTTTTTTTAACAGTATTTCTGCTTGACTGGACTTTGGTTGAGAGCAGAGATGATTGTGGAGGGGGAGGACAGGACGAAGAGCTGTGAAGCAGACTGTCTCCACCTCAGTTATGTTTAACATTGCAACATTTACAGTAGTTTTACTGTAAAGTCCAATTATATTTTGTAAAATAGTGTTTTGTATTAAAGTTTTGTCAAACATGTTCAAGATCATCTCATTGAGTCTTTAAGCTCTGCAGCCTCTTTATTGAGGAAACTAATATGGTAAAATGTTACTGAAAGAGAGATCATCAGTCACGAGCATCTGTTTTCTAAAGGTGCGATCCTGACATAAATTTAATCATACATAATAGACATAAAGATCTTGTCAATTTGTGATCAACTCAGGTTTCTGGACATAATTAACATATTCTCAATTTAAAATATATGAACAGTTCAGGTGCTTTAAAGTGGGTAGAAAATGTTCTGCTATATTTGTATGAGGGAACTGGTCTATTATCTTATGGCAGACATTTTGTCATGATAGGAAAAGCACAAGTGTAAATAACCAAATGAATGATGGCTGACTTCTGTTAAGCTGCAGTCTCAGGGTCCTGGTATTGTTCACACTGGCTCACAGAAACGCTTGGATGGAACAGAGACAGTGTTTGATGCTGCTAGTGAACCCTGTGGGTTTTTTTTTTTAACTGTCAAAATGTCTGCTGTAAAAAAGGACCATCAAACAGCTTGTGGATGGAGGTTTATGATTGGTAGCAGTGACAGCAGTGTGATAAGTGCTACTGAAGCTATTTGAAGACTTAAAGCTAGAATTATACTTTTTCGGACATGATGCTATTTATATACCTCGGTCATGCACAGTACATCAGTAAGGAAACACATTGTACTGTTGATTGAGAGCAGTCATATTTAGAGGTGAAGCATAAAGTTCAAGTTCAAGCAAAAATATTCCAGCATGTTAAATCTGGAGAATTATGTCGTATATAATAGTTGAGTGAATTTATTTTGGTTTTGGACTGTTGGTCAGTTAAGACATTTAGAGATGGCACCTTTGGCTCTTGGACAGGGTGACTGTGTCCTTGTTTGTTGACGGTCATCACAAAAGAAACTCCAGGTCACCTTTGTGTCACAAAATATTTAATTGATGCAGGGTTTACATGCAGCTAAAATACATTTAATAATATGCTTTCAATGTACAATATCTTACAGTGTACTACATGACCATTGCTTTGACAATACAACTGTGCGCAGCAGGAAGAACGACTATGATTGATAAATGTCAGGGGCCCAGTGAGAAAACTTTAAACAGAAACACTCCCCAAAAATTATAACACTTCCTTCAGTGACAAATACAACAGACTTGGACAGATGCAGCAAACTGTTGAATATAAATGCTTCAGCTTGTCCAAATGTGCTGCAGATCAGTCATATTTGGGGAAAAAGAGAAAAGGTACTGTGGCATGTTTGTTGCGTTTCAGCGGGTGCAGACATTAAAACAGAGAGGACACATATGAAATATGGTTCCTGGGCAGGATAATCCTGGGGGACAATGGTGTTTCAAAGTCAAACTGACAGTGCATGTGCGAAGAGGTCAGTGAGGTGTGGTCTGTAGTCACCTCCACTACACAAACATATTCATAAAAGAGGTGCGATTGGCCAGATATTAAACTGATGCATACATATAAACATCAGTACTGTCTCCTCTTTGTTCTTCCTTCTTGTATGCTGTTATAGGCAGTGTGTTTGGAAGGTTTCTAGCTTGATGACATCTTTGTGACCCAAGCAGCGTTATAAAGATCTTAGTCTTGGTGCACCTTGAGGCTCATTCGGTCTTAAACAGACTGTGGTTTAAAGGAAAAAAGGTGGACAGTAGAGGTAGCAGGGCTTTTAGAGGGCCGATGATAGACCAGCATTCCTGTATAAATTCAAACAGGAAACTGATCCCTCTGGCAGTAGAAGTCCAACCTCGTTGTGAAATTAGTTCATGAACAGTGGCGATAAAGTTGGACATTCACTTATGTGTTCATCATAAAAGGACTCCAACAACCATGCTGGGATAGATTTTTTTTATATTTTTTACAATATTTATTAAGTATAGTATTTAGAATTGGTGAACTGAGATGTGATTGAAAAGTACTCATAGCATAGGTACAAGAGAACAAAGATCAACATTTTTCTTCCATGTGTTAAGTGAAAAATATTAAAGCTGCTATAATCAATGAATCAATGTGAAAGAGGTTGTCCTCTGATTCTGGATCTCTGAAGACTCTGTCCACTCTTTTTCCTCCATATATTTAAGTCTTTGCCTGTCAGACACATCATCTGTACAAGCTCAGAGGACCTGAATGGAGTGTAAGCAGTGCAGCAGGAGCTCTGTATCGCACTCCAAGCTGTTTGTAGGTATGGAACATAAATGTCAACGACTCAGGATACAGTGCTGCCACCAAAACTGCTTACACTTGTCACTTTCATCTGCACTCTTGCTGTGCCTCACTGCCCTGAAGGGTGAGTCAATTTTGCCCATGGCTGCCTAGAGACTTGATTTATCTGCGATCATCTGAGTGGGGTATTCAACCTGATAAATGTGTCCTCTGTCCTGTCAGCTGTTTGCAGTTTATCGTCTTCCTCTACTTAGATTCCTTCTCAGCATCCAGCAGTGCAGAGCTGATGCCCAGCTTCTTTAACTCCTCCACCAGGTCTCCGTTCTGGTGCATCTGGAGCAGGATGTCACAGCCTCCCACAAACTCGCCGTTGAAGTACACCTGAGGGATCGTGGGCCAGTTAGAGAAGTCCTTGACTCCTGTGGAAGGCAGATGGCTTCAGTGTCAGAGGCGGAAATAAACTAAAACCAATATTATATCAGGGGGCTAAGAGAATCATGGCAGGTGTAGTAACTTATGACAATTTAATGTGAGTCCAAAACCACTTCAATGAAACTTACAACTGAGGCCTTTAGTTTATATCCCTCAGCAACAGTAGGTTATAAACTAAATAAAAGCAGCCACCATGGCTTGAAACATAAACTTCAGTAACGGCACATCTGAAGAAACTACACACCAACTCTGTTTAGTTATCACATGATCTCAAATAATACTGTTGAAACACCACAACAATGACTCCTCAAAAAAAAAAAAGAGATCACCACAGAAAAATGTGCATGTCTTTATATACAGCATTAGACTAGACAACTACTATTTGGTAGCCTGTATTCATATATTCCGTTTGCCACTCTTCATTGATATTAGAAATAAATAAAGTATTAGAGGATGGACAGAGGGAGTTGCCTTAGCTTGTGTGCAGAGTGCATAGAGACCAAATGTGAATGTTAATAATACAATGGTTAATGATTTCACACATGAAGATTTATTACCTTGTTATGAGGAATACTACTTACCCTGTTGAAACAGCTATACAGTAGTGAGAACGCCGACGTTATGACTTCCCCTAGTAATACACTTCTGACATGCTTTTCAATGTTTTACACTACTGAACCGACAGCAGTGACAGCACCAGACTTAAAGATAAGCCATTTCACATTCAGTGTCAGCTTTAGGCGCTCTTACAATTAACTTCCTGTCTATCTGAGCCCATAGACCCAGGTCCTTGGGAAGAAAAGGGTCACAATGAAACTCAAATTGTTCCTATTTTGCATCACTTGGGAATAACTGTTTCTTTCAGATTAGTCAACATTCCTAGTTGGTGAAGTCAGACTACGTTTTCCCCCCTGTTCTTCTCATTATGCCTGAAAGCAGGATATGCAACAGTCATGAAAAATGTGTTTATGCGAGGGATTTTTAAAGTCTGAAACTGAGGGCATCCCCCCAGTTTTGCTCACTTCCTGGGTGCATATGGGATCATGATTATATTTGATCACGTAGACACTCCCCAACTGAGCCAAGGTAGCCTAAAATTGCTGTTTGATGTAACTTCAGACTACAACAAACACATAAAACAGATCTGTCCTAAGGCATTTATTAGTTTCTGATTCTGGGAAAGTGAGATAAACAGTAAAATTCCCCCAAACCCAAAATTCCCACCATATCTCTGAACTGAATCTTTAACCAAATCACACACATATAGACTATTCTATGTGATCTCCTTTTGAAAACTAATGTAATAATGAATGTGATATTTGTTCACTTCATCCTGAGCCCCCCTGAAACTGTAGCTCCCCTCAGAAGGCCCACCTCCCACTTTGAAAACCTCTGAGATATGGCTTTATTTCATTCTCAGCATACTCAGCATCTAATCAAGTCCAATATCTGCACTGAGGCCTTTATTTGCTATTCATTAAATAGAACACCATGCCCTAATTTAGATTTCCCATCAGTTGGATTCTGGCTGAGTAAGTATGAGTAAGCTTGTCCCCTTCAGTTTACACTGCTGTTGCAACATAAGGCCCCAGTAACAAATACCATTAAAGGTCAGTGCTGATGTAACTACAAAACACATTTCCTCCTTCCTTAACATGTGTGCCTCCATTATTCACAACAGAAAATGGTCCAGTTCCAGTTACTAAAGACACACATGTTCATTCTGATGGTGGACTGTTTGACTTGTCGGACCACACCCTCTGTCCTGCTGCACAACGCTGATAAAGACTGAACACATGGAAATCTACCAAACTGACTAAAGGGTGATGTGTTTTAATGTGGCAATAAAACACATGTTAACAACAAGGACAGCTGGATAATGAGTGTAACAATAATTGCACAGTGTTACATCAGCTGCAAGAAAACAATCTCATAACACTTCCACCATCATGTTTGTCAAAGCAAACTGAGAGGAGACCACTTGTTGATGTTCAGGCTCTTCTCTCTTCACTGACCTTGTCTGAGCTCCTGGTCCTCCAGCACGTTGTAGGCAGCGTAGTCGTCCACCCCGTGCATCCGCAGGATCTGGACCACGGCGTTGGAGAAGCCGCACATGGGCTGCGCCGGTGTCCCCTTCATAAACACCACCACCTTGTCCTTCTTCACCATCTCACCAAGGTCCTTCTGCAAGTCCGCCGCCGCGCACAGGAGCCGGGCCGGGGCCGAGCACACGCGTCCGCTGGCAGGTCTGGTCAGAAGGACCGCGGCCCCCGACCGAAGACAGCCAGCGGTGGATCTGATTAAATGATTCATCGTCTTTGGTGAGTTTGAGCTTAGTATGAGGTGAAGAAATGTCGCAGAAACTGATTAACCTGCTTCTGAACGAGCCGGAATTAAACCTGCTTGTCAACACACTGAACCATCGAGAGAAGAGGCAGGACCTAAACCGTGATTGGACAGCTGCGCCCCAAGAAAATCTAACCTGGTTTGCCATTGGTCGACCGTAAACGTCAATTACATCAGTTACACAAGGAAATCTATTCAAAATTACATTTGAATAAAAATAAATACTATCATATTCATTGTCACATCCCTAATCAATTTTGTGCGTGATTTTTGAGAAAAGCGAATATTTAATAAAATGCAAAATAATTCTTTCCAGGTTGCAGAAGCCTTCAAGAACTTCCGGGTCGACTTCAGCAAAGCAGAAGAAGAAGACGACAGTTTGAAAGATGGCGGCGCACACGCAGAAAAATAACAAGCCGGGGAAACCTGGAGGAAAAGAGGCTCAGCCGCTGATAATCGCCAAAAATCCGGCGGAAGAGCAGCGTCTGAAGCTGGAGAGGTTGATGCGGAACCCGGATAAGCTCGCTCCCATTCCGGACCGGCCCAAAGAGTGGAACCCGCGCGCTCCGCCGGAATTCGTCCGGGACGTGATGGGCTCCAGCGCCGGTGCGGGCAGCGGGGAGTTCCACGTCTACCGGCACCTCCGACGGAGGGAGTACCAGAGGCAGGACTTTCTGGACAAGATGGCAGACAAGTACAACGAGGACCTAAAATATCTGGATAAGGTGGAGCAAAACAAACAGGACGCCGAGGACAGAACCGCAAAGCGGCGGAAGAAGAGAGAGAAGCTGAAGCAGAAGAAGCTGATGGCGAAGAAGGAAAAGCTGGAGGCCAGAAATCCAAAAGATGAAGAGTCCGACAAGAGATCTGACAGCAGCGAGGAAGAAGAAGAGGAGGAAAGAGAGGCTGAAGATGATGCCGAGGCTCCTAGCTTCATAATGGGGAGGAAATGACGCCCCCTGCAGGGTGGTGGACAGACTGCCAGGACTGGGTGCAGGGTTTTCCTTGGTAGTGACATTGTGGGTGACTGACCATGATGCCTTTGAGGGACATGGACACTAGAATCACATAACAACCTCTGAAAGAAGCAGAACAGTTTTGCATCCCCCACCTTTTTTAATAGCAGATAAACCAGGATTGACTGCCCAGTTTAATAGGCAGGAAACCAGCTTGAGTGTATGTTTTTAAGCATACAGTGGTGGTTGAGGTCCCACTTGGAAAAGAGACATGCTGAGAAACTTCAGACATTTTCATTGTGCTGTCCATAATCTCACTGAAATATTTGTAGTCATGTTTCAACTAGCAGTCCATGTGTTGTCTTCAGAGGCTTCTTGACTTGACTTGATTGAATCTTTGGGAATCTGATAAATTTTCATGTGGTATTTTAAATGTTTCAATAAAAATGAGAATATACATGGACTTTGGGGCTTTATGCAGTCTGTTCACATTTAGATTTTGATCCTTGTTGTTGTAGTCACTATTAGATGTATTATGAGGATATGATAGCACAGGCTTGAGTAACAACTTAAGGTAATATTAGAAATGCAAGTTGGTGTATGTGTGCATCACAACTACTGTGTCTATATTTTGCATGCAGCCTTGTGAAGCTGCTCCTTGCAAGGACGATTGCTTGCGGGCACAACAAGGCTGCAGAAAGCAACTCAAAGAATGAAAAGGCGTGACTTCTGGAGGTTCAGGAGTTTCACGTGCGATGTTCCTTGGACAGGCTCCTGCTTTCCACGGTGGTGATGGTCTCCCTCTGTAGCCATCATCTTTCTTGAGGCAGGTAGAGTAAAACCTGACAGCCAGATATTGTTTGAAACAGGGAAAGCTCTTCCTGTCAGACACTGTCAGCTGTCACAATAACGTCTGATTTTTTTTTAATATGCAAAAAACGATCAGTTCCTGTGAGGAATGAACTTTGAAATGTAAATAAGCCAGCCACACTGCTGTTTGTAGAACACATGAGACCTCTGGTCCACTTATTTAGTCTTTTTTCCTGGTTCATGTGCACGTATTCCACACAGATTTCATTTTATGATTCTCTTTAATGTGCACCTTCACAGTTCTGCTGTGTAGAAATGAATTCAGCTGGTGCTCTTATGAATTATAAATGACACGTGTAATACAAACTGCAAGTTTCTCATAAGTGATTCTGTTCACTGAAGGTAGATTTCACTCATTAAAGCTGCATTGAAGTTCCCTGCTGAGGCTGAATGAGAACTGTACTAAAATGTGGGTCACTGCAGAAAAGCATGGGCTGCCTTTCACAGCTTGTTTTATACAAATTTCATTGCATCATATTAAAATCCAAAATGAGGTTTTAGGTTCCCACAGATATTCTTAAGTGACTCAGAACTTTCCTCTGCGTGCTCTTTAATAAATGTTGTATTTTATAAAGTGAACTCATTACATGTCATACATTTTTCAAACTGAAATGTAGGTTAAAAAGCAGAATATGAAAGCAGTTGTCTGACCAGTGCAGCAGAGAAATATGAATCTTCATCAGTAGTCCCTTTCAAAAACAAAATTTCACAACTGAGAAATGTATATATTCACATTATTATTGTAGCATTTTATAAAGCCTACCCTGAGGCAAGATGGAGAAATGATACTTTGACCTGTGCCGGCAGCAGCCAATGGAGGATAAAAAGATTAAACGGATAATACACAATTTTCAATAGCCATGAGGCAGAAGAAGAAGAAGTCTCACTTTCTAAATATATAAAAAATGCTATAAATTAGCATTATCAGGGTGCAATGTTGGCCTCAGGGTTAGCTCACATTCAGACCAACTTTAGCCCTCTTATTCATTCGAATGGAGCTGGGCGGGTGGTGCAAAAACACAGGGCTCTGGGAAAAAAGTTAAACCAGGCTCAACTTCTGCCGCAACATGACATCATCCTGGTGGATTACTTTGTAACCCGAACACAATATTTCTCTTTTACAGAGCCCCTAAAGTCCCGTAAGGTGACGAACATGTTATTATCTTGTGTGTCACAGGATAATAACATGTATTAGTGACCTATGTTTCATCCCTCTGCTTATTTCCTGTCTTCTCTTTAGATAATAAAAGCATCAAATATTTAACGATACTTAAATAGACCACTTGCAATAGTATCCATTTCTCTTAATAGATCCTTTACATAATTTTTCATTAATACAGCTGCAATATTACTTGTACAATTAGACAACAATATACTGTAAAATCATGTTATTGTCATACTGTTACCACAATCATCCTGTAATCATCACTTATCTGTCTAAATCATTAACTCATATTATGGAATCATTGTAGTATTAGTATATAAATAAAGTAATTTTACACTATATGCTTGTCTAATAGTAATATTACAGGTGTATTAATGGAAAATCATGTAAAAATGTAAAGAATCTATTAAGAATAATGGATACTATGACCAGTATTTAAAGCATTTTTATATATCTGATGCGTTTATCGTCTGAAGAGACTGGAGGAAATAAGGAGAGATGAAATAAAGGTCACTGATACAAGTCATTATCTTGTTCATGCACAATAAAAAATATCACCTCTTTAGATTCTCTGTACTGTTGGATCTGTCTCTGTGAAAAACAAAGTAGCCTAACTGTTTGTTTGACGTGTAAAATCCTGTGTGAGTATTATGAACTGCTGTGCTGTATTTTGGCCTCTGATAAGCCTTTGAACGCATCAGCTGGACTTCCTAGTTTGTATGTCAGTGTCTCACCAGCACCTTAAACAACACCCCCCCCACCAGCACAGCCCTCTGAGCCGCTGTGATACAGGACTGTTTGGGGTATGAATGTCTGCTTAAGGCGCTGGCTGTAAACTGAAGCATCTCTGCTTCATGTCCTGGACCTCTTGTTTTACGTCATACCCCATTTTACTGTCCCCTAATTTCCTGTCATTTCTCCACCATGAATAAAAGAATAAAATGCCTGAAAGGAAGCATGTCTAGAAAGAGTTTGTCTCTCAAACCATCTCTATAGGATAACATATGTTTTTTTTTATGTGCACATACTATAGAATAACCTCAAGCAAAAACCTTGGCTACATTTGCTCATTCCTGTGAAAGCCAGACTCTGCATTCCGTCAGAACAGAACATGCTTCTTGTCTTCACTCTGTTATGGGAGTCAGAAAGATTTATTACAGGCCTCTGCAGGAAAACCGTACAACCTGTAACCGAACGCAGTGATCCCAGCTGATTCCTTCATTTTAACAGTTAACGACTTTCTGTGCCTGCCTCCTCAGACAGAGGTTTATGAACCGCAGCCTGCCAATAGGATCCAGGTTGACTTTTCTCAGGGGAGTGGAAGCTGGAGTTGATCAACACCTCAGAGGGAGGTTTCAGCGTGTTCAGGCAAGACACGCTGCCTCGCTCTGCCTTCTCTTCATCCGTAAAAGAAGCGAAACCTCAGAGCACCTCTAATTGCTACGAGTGCCTGACATTTTGAATTGTTCTTCCCACCTTATCTCCAAAATGGCTCATAAGTAGAGGTGAGACTGAGGTTAAATGAGAATGCAGGACAAGGCCAGCGGGGATTCGCTGAAATCAGTGGGAGAGATCAGTGATCAACATGAGCAGCAGTCTCAAGGTACTGTGACGAGAAATACTGTCAGGCTAATGCTGACCCACTGTGTGATAATGTGTATGTGATAATGTTAGATAGCTGTATACAAGAAAACTTGGACTATTAACACTTGGATAACATTTGTTTGTCTTTTCCTCCCTTTGGCGTTGTGGCATCTGATTGCTCAGTCATGCAGTTTCATCATTGATGATTTGCTTCTAAAATACTTCAGTGTGGCATGTGTTGCGTGTAAAACATATTATACAAAGGATAAAAAGAAAGTGCTCATTTCAACTTTCTTCATCTTCTGCAGTCTTTTGGGTTTAACACATACAATAAGCCAGTTTCCCATCTTCTATTAGACTCTTCCTGTATATCATATTGAACTCAATATCTCCCATGTAGTAATCAGTTAAAACAAGATTTTAAAAACAGTGTTCAACTGGACAACTGCAGTAGTTTCTGTGCCAAATCCCTGTTTTCTCTCCCCCAGGCGACAGGATGGCAGTGCAGACGAGAACCTTCACCAGGTGGATGAATGTGTTTCTGCAGAGAGTAAGGCGCGAATCAATATGGTTTTACTGTAGCATTATTCTTTTATACTTCAGCTCATAAATGCAATCACCGGTAGGGTTTACGATTTGTTATTTCCAGAGCGATCCTCCGGTTACGGTGCGCGACCTGTTCACAGATATTCAGGATGGCAGAATGCTGATGACTCTGCTGGAGGAGCTGTCTGGGTGCAAACTGGTAAGAGTGAAGCAATACAGTGGAACAATTTGACGTCACCAAGAAAATGTAATGCAATACTATTAAGCTATTTAATTTGCCTCAGTTTAGTTCAGTAGCTTTGCACCATATTTTGGAGTGTGTGGATCCATGAAACAAATTCAAAATAATCTGATGGCTGTTGAAGATCATGTCTGTGTACCATAGCATGTATGAACTATTCCTTTAAATTTTCCTCCTATAATGTCTTATATCAGCTTTACAGATTTAGGTCGTCTCCTCATCGCATTTTCAGGCTGAACAACATTTCCAAGGCCCTGGCTTTCCTGGATGATAGACACGTGAGTGTGATTGCACGTAATAATAGTGAAAGTGTTTTTACATTCAAATCAGGAAAAACTTGATTGCGGAGATGTCTCCTCCCTGTTGTCCCTCAGGTGAAGCTGCTTGGCATCGATGCCTCTGGTATTGCTGATGGAATCCCTTCTGTTATTCTTAATCTTCTCTGGAACATCATCCTGTATTTCCAGGCAGGCTTTTTTCATCCATCACTCTAATGTCTTGATATATTATTTCACTACTTGCGCCGTTGTTTGTCTTTGTCACTGACCTCACATGCACTCTGCCCTTTGCTAATACAGGTAAAGGAGGTGACGGGAGGCCTCCAGAGACATTTGTCTACTAGCCTCTCTTCCTTATCAATGAGCAGTTACCCCTCTTCCAGTGACCTCTCAACCCAGCCAAATGACATTGGCAGCTACTCCTGCAGCACCCTGCCAAGCAAAGGCAGAAAGGCTGCCAGGGAGCCAAAGTACCATGGGAAAGCAATCAAGACTCTGCTTCAGTGGGTCCAAAGATGCACATCAAAGTGAGTCTGAAAAAGATCCAAACACTTACAAAATAATTTTTGTCAATGAAAAATCCCGGAATCCCAAACATATACTTACAAAACCACAATGAGTGAAGCAAAATGTGTGAGCTGGCTGTGTAGAGGTTCTGTTTTTCTATTATGCAATTTCAAATTTGGAGGTTTGGGGTGGAGGTGCGTGACTTTGGGAAGAGCTGGAGGAGTGGACTGGCATTCCTAGCTATGATTAAGTCCATAAACCCAGTCTTGGTTGACCTGAGGGAGAGCCTGTCTAGAGAGCCAAGAGAAAACATCCAGCTGGCTTTCATGATAGCCCATCACAGTCTGGACATACCACCTCTGCTGGAGCCTGAAGGTAAAAGCTTACTGAATAGATAGTGTCTCACATTCATTCATTTTCATCCACAAAGACAAATGTCTGCATTTTCAACAGTAGAACCACTGCACCTACGCTAAGTAGGTGCTAGAAGCCCACCACGGTGTAATGACACCACCTGTCAAAGGGCTGTAAGAGTAAAGCAGAAACAGACCAATTTAGAAGTTGACCTTGCTGGAAATGAGCAGCAAAGGTCACTGCTGTGTGTAGTGGCAATTCTATTGCATCTTCAGTATCACATAGAGGCTTGACCTGGCCCTCCAAGAGCAGGATGTTCTCCTCAGTAACAATCTCCCCCACTAATGTGTGAAAACCTCCTTTTCTTCTTTCTGCAGATGTGTCATGCTCTTCACCAGATGAGAAGTCCATCATCACCTACGTGTCTTTGTTTCTGGGGCATTGTGCAGGCATAGATGAGGTTAGTATGGCTCATTATAGTTTGACATTGTTACTTTTTTGAGAGTTAGATGAAGAACAATGACACTGGGTTTTTCATGGAGGTTATGTGCGGGACTATTTTTTGGCTGAGTGAAGTAAGGGTGGGAGGTTTTTGTCCTAATTAAACAAAAGTCTTTTCGTGAGCCTTATGGGTGTTGTTGTTTTTTGTTACCTTTGGAGTCAGTCTAGCTGTTTCCCCATTTCAAAGTTTTTATGTAAAGCAAACCCAACTGGCTGTAACTTAATATTTAATGCCCAGGTGTGATATCATGTAACTAACACTTATAAACCATATGTTACAGGGTCATACAAGAGATACTGAAGTTCCTGAGATCCCCAACTTTGGATCACTTGAGTCGGTCAGCTTTGGTGAAACCCTCGCTGATGACCCAGAAGCGCAAGCTTTGCTCAAGGGCTTGGGGAAGAGCAGTGAGCAGCTCCTTTGGAAACAGTGGACCAGAAGACCCTCAGGGAGCCAACATGACCCCTCACTTCACACAGGTGGAGCAGTCACTTTGGGCCTCTCCTCCAGCAGCAGTGACATCTTTCCATCCTGTCATAGCCAAAGCATCCCAAAACAACCTGCCAGTGCTGCCACCTCAACATTCAACGTAAAGAAAAGCAGGACTCGAAGCAGCATTTTGAAGCCACCCAGTCCGCTGGATGCAGGCGTGGTCAGCCAGGAGATCCGATCGTGGATGGAGAAAGCGTCTGCGGATCAGGGCTACAACAAGCCAAGAGTGGATGAGAGTCACTTGTCTTTGAGCTCAGAGGAAGGAATCTACAGCTTGTCGGCACTGGACTCAGATGAGGAGGAGGCCTACAGCTACATCCTTGATCTGAATAAAGAAGTTTTTCAACCTTATAATCAGTTGAAAAGACAAGTACCGAGGGTTGAAGAGGAAACGGTGGAGGAAATGTTCCTGAACGGACAGCAGACCGAAGAGTCCAAACATCTGGAAGTATGTGAGACGTTAAATGGCGGTGGATGTAAAAATCAAGAAGGCTCACTTGCACAAAATGTTGAATCAGGAGTCAGGGCTCAATCAGCGGCTCACAGGAAGTTTGATTGGGACAAAAATGAAAGTGGTTCCAGAGAGATGGCAAACAATAGAGCTGTGTTTGATACAAAGCCAGAGGAAGAAAGCAGAAGCAGAGGGGAAGATGAAGTAGGGAGAGTTGTTAGAGGACAGACTAATCATGATGGCAATTATTGCGAAGATGAGAGGAAGATGGAGAAGACAGAAAGTGCTAGATTGGCGGCGCATGGATATGATAAAACAGAGGCTGTGGGAGATGAAACCAAGAAAACAAAGCTTTTTGAAGTGGCTAGTTGGAAGAAAGAGCTTGAGGAAATAACTGAAGGAGGACTTTTTGAAAAATGTGGACAAGTGAGTGAGAAAAACTTGTAGGGAAAGAAGTAGAGGAAGACAAACTTTTGATATTTGAAGAGGGGCAGGAGAGAAAGTTAGGGAAAGAAAAAGAAGAAGAGGATAATGTAAAGGAGGAAGAGAGGAAAGTCAGAGGAGCCGATGCAACTAGAATTAACACAGAGGAAGAAAAAGTCAGGAAAATCAATGCACATGAAATGGAGGATTTAACTTTTAAAGATGAAGACAAGGAAGAAAGCAGCGATGAAGTCAAGAATTCAGTGGATTTTGAGGCAGTTATAAAGGACAAAGTCAGGGAACATACGATTAAGACATGTAAACTGACTGACAAGAAAGCAACAATAGATCATCTTGGTAAAACTACCCCAACAAATGACACTAATGGAGGTATTAATGTCCATAGTGGTGATAGTAGCTGGACTCCTGCCTTCAGTGCGGCCTCCCAGTCATTCAGGTAGGTCATGGTATTTGTGATTTATGAGTACTAACACAGTTGATTGTTGGCTAAACGCTTCCCTCATAATTATGGAAAGCTTGTGTAAAGCTTTCCAATTGAACATGGCATGTGCAGTTTGTAAACGTAGGTAAATGCTGCCACTGAAACTCTGTATCAAGCTCACCTTTTAATAATTCCAAAACTAGAATCCTGTAGAGAGTAAAAATCCTGGCTACATGATATAATGCAAAAAGACTAATCCCGAGTTCATACTACAGGATTGTAACCCAGGATTTTCAACTCGGAGGCAAATTAGTGTTCCCTTGGTGCTCGATCGCTGTGTATGAACTGTTCAAAGACGCAGGCCAAGAGCTCACCAATGCCTGAAATATGCTTCACTCTACAGGACGGTGGGGTTGGAGGTGGGGGTCAAAGGGCAGAGTTATTTCCTGTGTAACTTCCCGTTTTGTTTTCATGAGAATCGAAGTTTGGAGACCAGACTGACTCACGGAGGATTCCTCCTGATGAAAGATCTCATAATATGTGACCCCCTGTCGCTGATCAGTCGTGTTTTACAAATCACAATGACTTCAAGATTCATGATTACAAGTACAAGTACAGCAATCTGATGACTTTGAAAGTCTTGTAGTTTGACCAGAGCTTAAAACTACACGTCCCAGTTAAAAGTCAAAGCATCCTCGCCAGTTGAGGGTCCATAGAAGACAAAGAAATAAAGGAGCGGCACTGTTTTTGTATTGCAACATAGAGCTAGTTGGCCCTAGTCTTATTGTGCAGTATTATAGCTGAAAATGTGATCAAAATGTTATTCATTTTAACATACCCCCCTGAATGATTTGACAAATGTACCCTATGTAGGTATTTGCTGGAGTGTAAACCTCCCCAAACCAAATAAAGAGCGGGTCAAAGTTAAACTCTGATACGCCAGCATCTCGGCTCACAGTGTGTGGATGTTAACAGCTATTTTTGTATTGAAACCTTACCTCAGCCCCAAGCACGCAGGTTCAGCTTCGACAGTGATTAAACAATTGCTGGTCAGTCAATGGTCAATTCATTCACAAAACCTGTGCAGATAATCTGTGTTTGGTTTTATCGCTTTAATCTAACTTCTATTCCTTCATGATGAATATGAATGTAATGTGCCCTATTTTAGCACGACTCTAACGCTCTTGTGTTTCATCTGCTTTTCAACAGAGAGCGAGGATTCATTGTCCAGTCTTTAGCCTCTTGTGACATAACCCCGTTCGAGCTGGAAACGCTCTTTGTCCTGTGGATTGTGCTCTACTGCTGCTTCATCCTACCTCAGATGAACCTCTGAGTCACCCTGCAACACACCCTTCTTGTTAAGATCTGCTTATTAGCCCAGTTTCCACACACGAGCCAGACAGGGGCACTTAGGCCTGGGTTGACTCTTTATCTGTGTCACTAAATTTCCCTCAAGGCAGAATTTAATGATTATGTTTGCTTTTTGCTGCCAGCGAGAAACAATTTGTCATGTGGGCTATCGCTTCAGATAAACACATAATGGTGTTGTTCCTATTATTACACATTTTATCAGCTGCTTGCTCTTACAGTGCACCAATTATTAGACATGGTTTGTGAGGTGTTTTTGCTGAATGCATGTCCAGAATGTTCTGTTTTTTGATTTATTTTTCTGGCAGAAATACTCAATTCAGTGGACGTCGTTGACCACATGGTGGCATCGCAGCATCACCGCAGCAACCGTCTCGCATGACAGACCGTCTATACAGCATTCTGTTGACTGCTGAGAATCCCATATGACCTGCCGTTTAATTAGAAGCTGTATTGACATGGCAAGATTAAGCTGATAATATTTAATTAGTACTTTGACATTTCGTGGACTCTCAGCGTGTCACTTGTGGCCTAGAATGTATACTGTTTCATTGTTTTCATTTAAGACACTTTATGGCCAAGCTTAAAGCTTAACAACAATGCAGGCTTTTTTTGTGACATTTTGGTGAAAAAAAATAATAAACCAGAAGCTTTTTTTCTGATATATTCCTTCTGATCTTTTCCACTACATAGAACTAACCATGTAAATACTGTGTTCCTAGGTGCTGTAGACATATTAGGCACATGTACGGTGACTTTGTTGGAAACCTTTGTGTGCACAGTGAATCTAGAGCTAAGTTTCAGTATGCATCAGTTGCATAAGTGTTCAAAATCCATGTTGACCAGAATGTGTATTAAAGGGAATGATAATGCACTGTCCTCACTGTCCACCAAATACACACACACACATTAATTCCTGCCGAAATTCTAAGAAACTAAACATGCCGCCATTGTTTGCTTGGAACTCAACCCATGGGTCAATAGCTCAGCCCCGGAGATCGATATACTTTCAACACCACAGCTGCCCCCGCACAGAGCCACAAGAACAACACTTCCCCAAAGCTGGAGTTTGGCCGGTCATATGAGAGCTCAACCTGCGGCATCTCTGAATCCGGCCAAGCCAGGATGGTGAGAGAAGGAGCGATGGTGTCTGTTATGTGCAGTTTTACATGTCTAACAGTGCTGGCACTGCTGACGGGTTGCACAGCAGATGGGTCAGTTCTACCAAAGCCTGAGAAACGCTTCAGCGGGCCTCTGCGAAAGGAACAAGAGGTCAATCAGCAGCAGCAGCTCAACTCATCAGCCTTAAACACAGCCTTGGCCTTTGAACCTTACCATGACCTGGCCACCAGAACCACGGCTGAGCCTGGGGTCCAGCAGCAGCAGCAGCACAACATCTTGTTCTCGCCTTTGGGCCTGGCGTCAGCTCTGGCCCTGCTGTCCCGAGCGTCTGGGTCCGAGAGTCGGAGCCAGGCCCTGGAGGCGCTGGGGCTGGCAGCCAACTCTACAGAGCAGAGCGTGGAGGCCACCATATCTGCTTTTACAGATCTGCAACAGAGCCTCACTCTACAGGAGGGAGGGGTTGGAGGTGGGGTTCAAAGGGCAGAGTCTGAGGCTGGAGCTGGAACAGAAGCAACAGGAGGGGCAGAGGATGGAAGCAGAGCTAATGCAAATGATGGAGCGGAGCAGGGGACTGGCACTGAGGGCCGGGTTCATGCTGGAGGTCAATTAAGAATGTGGAGCAGCCTACATATTGATGGAAAACCCTCACTAGACTATGACAGTTTTTTGTCCAGGCCTCAGCACGCTGGACCCTCCTCCTTCAACATCAGCTTTGACACTTTGATGAAAGACTTGCAAACCTCTGACAAACTTGAACTTAAGAATTTTGTGTATTTCAAAGGTAGTTTCTTGTTGTATAATGAACGTTTTTATACACATATTCATATTCTCAACTCAAGGCTGGAAAGCATACTTGTACATTAAGGGTATGAACAGATAGACAGATATATCACTTGAATTGCTCTGCAAAAGAAAAACGTACACCCTCAAAAACGTGCTCAAGTGAAATCTTAAATGCAAATGAATTGAAGCTGAATTAGAAAAAGTAAAGTAAGCGCTCTTCCAATTTGTAAATCCACAATCAGGTGTGAAACCTTTATCTTTGCCATTTTCATATTTCACGTGTAACCTGTTTCCTTTTCATTAATGACACATGAATCAGGTCGTGAACCATTTGAGCGGCGCCACACAGTGCCACGGAGCTTCCAGCTGAACGCTACAACCAGCATTGAGGTTCCCATGATGTTCAGGGACGACTCCTCTGAGGTGATGATGCTATACGACACCAACTGCTCGGCCACAGTGGTGCGGCTGGCCCAGTCAGATCGCCTGGCCTCGCTGCTCCTGCTTCCCAAAGCCGAGCTGCAGCCCCTCGAGGACTGCGTCTCTGACAGCCGCCTGAGCTTTTGGCTCAGCAACCTGAAGCCGGGGTAAGTGGGGAGTCCAAATTGTTACTTGCAATTTTGCATCCCTGTTTGAATTACATTGAGTTCTTACTGACGAGAATTCAGAAAAGAAGCTTCAAGTTGAGGAGGAGGAGCTGTTCGGAAACAGTAACTGTACAGCTAGATGGCAAAATTTTAAGGGAGGCAGACTGTTTCTATGCATTCTGTTTTCAAGACAGCCTAAATTAATGGAGGTGGATGGTGAATCTCAGTTATAGTGCTCACATTGAACATTTTCATATTTTAAAAATTCCACAGCGTTGCATCTTTCTGGAGGCAATGAGTGTGTTTTTATCTACGGTTTTTAACGGTAATCAATACATGAAACAAATATAAATGCCATATTTCCATCATGTTTCCAACATTGTTTCATTTATTTAAGGTTTGACAGGAGCTCTTCAAATCATCTTGTTGCATGCTCTTGTTCAACAGTGGTTTAATGGCACCTGACTGGAGAATTAGCGCCACCAACTGTTTATCTCGATGAACCAACTCCTAATATATGCATAACAGTGATTCATTTGCATTTTTTTTTGCTGATTTTCTGTCAATTCTGTTTAAATTTCCTCTAACATTGGACAGAAAGTCAGTGTCCCAGTTGCTCTGGATAGTCCTCAGAACACATTGTGAACAGGTGTTTTGGAACCAACAAAATGTTTCATGTCCTTCTTGAATGCTGTCAACACCATAAATAGAACTTTCCTCACCTCCATTGTGTTGGATGGAGGCATAAATGTCAGAGATGAATATCTCAAGTCCTGGACAAATACAGGATGGCTCGATTATACATGGGCGAGGGGAAGTGAGAAAATATGTTTGCTTGTTTTTTCTGTTGTACTTTTTTGTGATTTGGGTGAATTGACCCTTTAACGAAGCAAAAGTTAGCATTTACTGCAGGATTGTTTCAACTTTTGTGTTTGGTCTCTGCTTGGCGTTTAGTGGTAAAGCATGTGTGGTGGTTGGAATCTGCATATATGTGCATGAGCACATGAACCCAAAGGTTAGCTTGCCCAGTATATGCCCTCTATGAAGCATGTTTGCTTGTCCCTGAGCGCACAGTATATCGATCCACGTCATGGCATGGTGCAACACCCCCTCACCGGTCCCTTGTTCTTACTTGCTTTCTGTTGGTCGGTAGCATGATGAACGATGCCAAGCAGATTCTAAGTCAGCAGTAATTACTGCTCTCTATACATCAGTGAGTGAAAGCCTGCAGTACATGTCCCACAGGTTGTTACAAGACAATTTAGAGCAAAACCATTCACACATTGATTATTGTTTTTACAGGCGGGCAGAAATCCTTTTTCCTAAGTTCCAACTAAGGAAATCCTACAGTTTAGAGAGCCTCCTGAGGAACTCCGGGGTATCATCCATTTTCTCAGACTCAGCAGACTTCTCAGGAATATCGCCGAAGAAGACGCTGAAGCTCATCAAGGTTAAGAGAGAACCAAAATATCCTATTCTTCTTTGTCAGATTACTATGAAACCATCAGGCATAAGCACCTGAGTGATACCTTTGAGGAACATAACACACATTAGAAATTCACTTTCATTTTCTTTGAGCAGTGGACATGCTGAGCTATGCTTTTTTCTCTTACTTTAATGCTTGCATTCACTCTCTTTATTCTTTCCATCTCTCACGACTCCTGTTTCCGTGTCGTTCCACTCAGGCTCCTCATGAGGTTATGCTGGAGGTGGAAGAGACCAAGTCAGAAGACAGAGGGAGGCCTGACATCATGCTGGACTTCTCTGTCCCTCCGAGAATCACCTTTAACAGACCATTCATGCTCATAATCTACGACGATCTCACGGGGCTCGTCCTGCTCATAGGGAGGATTATCGATCCTACAGATGTCTAGACTAGAGTGAACATTACACTCTCCTCTTTGTCCTCTTGTTTCTTTTGCATTTGATATAATGCTGCATTCACTTACATTATATAACAGCTATGTTTTGTTTTTTTTCCAATAGTATGGCATATCATTTTGGGGGAATAATTCATTTCCAGCAATTTCACTGAAGATGCCGAGTGTGTTTTGTTTTACCTCCAATTTTCCAAACATCGCAGGATGATTTATAGTTCATTTTTCTATTTTTACAAAATGATGAAAAGACATTTAAATGGCAGTAATTTCTCCCTGTGACTGAATCTCTGCTATTCCTACAAAAACATAAAACACTTTTCTTCCATTACAAAAGCATTTTCTCTTTTGTCATTTTTTCACTCTGCAACCCATTTCCTCCCGTAACATCTCTTTGTCGTCTTATGCAATTATTGGAAATGGCTTCGTGAGAACGTCTATTTGCCAACACAAAAAAAGAAACAGTGTCACATTTTCACACTGCAGTAGAGTTTAGTAGTTCCTGGACATTAGCTCATTTTTACCTGCGCATCAGACAGCCTTGTGGAGATGTCGCGATGATATTTAGCTCATTGAGGAGATGATGAATAGAGGATAGTTTGATGAATAGGACAGCTGATCTATCACAAGTAACAGAAATGTCAGCCTATTAATCAAGAAGGATCCAACTGGCTGGAAAACCTCAGGTTTGTGAGCCAATAGGAAGAATGTAGGGTCCCCAGAGGAGTGGTACATCACTTTTTTTTCATGGCTCTTTTCACCCTCAGAATCTATAACTCTGACAATGACAATTACAATAAGACCAGCATGACCACTTCACACAGTGACTGACCTGGGGCCAGATGTTTAAATGATTCATACTACATACAAAACCCATGCATGCACAATTTTCCATGCATGAACTGGTATTTATAAAGGAAGAATGGTGGCGACAATGTGTGCACGTCATGTGTACTTCACACTCAGATTTCTAGATGTGATGAGATTAAATACACTGCTCAAAAAAATAAAGGGAACACTTAAACATCACAATGTAACTCCAAGTCAATCACACTTCTGTGCAATCAACCTGTCCAGTTAGGAAGCAACACTGATCGTGAATCAGTTTCACCTGCTGTTGTGCAAATGGAACAGACAACAGGTGAAAATGAGAGGCAATTAGCAAGACAACCCCTATAAAGAGTGGTTCTGCCCAGGCGGTGTAGGGAGGTCATACAGGCACATGGAGGCCGCACACACTACTGAGCCTCATTTTGACTTGTCTTGAGGGATTTCCACTGAAGTTGGATCAGCCTGTGATGTGATTTTCCACTTTTATTTTGAGTATGATTCCAAATCCAGATCTAGGATGTTATTTTAGTGTTCCCTTTATTTTTTTTGAGCAGTGTATAAAGTGACGAAGATTATAATAATACATCGATTGCTTAGATTATTCAAGACATTGCCATATTGTGTTATGATTTTCACGATCGAATTTATAAGCAACATTTTAAATGTAATGTAACTCAATTGTTCATGAGTGATTCGTTTTATTATTTACATTCCATCTTTCAATTTTATCCTCAATTGTGACGCCCTTGCAAATTCTCTTTCAATATGAGCGCTATACATATTAATCATTGATCATCCCTCTGACGTTTATTAATGATGACTGAGATATCACTGCCGATGATGGCTTACAGGTACATGTGATGAATTAATGGTGCCGGCACTATAAATATCCACGGCCGTCCATAACTGTCGTGCGTAATGATAGCTGCTGTGGCGCTGCTGGAGATCCTCACTGATGCAACAAAGTCACTTCTTCTTTGCCGTTCTTCCCAATGACAGATGTAATGAGAACCAGGCATATGCATAGACAAAGAGAATGCATATTTCTGTCTTTGTGCATACACAGAGTTTTAGTTGTGAATCTACACAGTTTGAGGCGCCAGGTGTGGAGAGGCGAGACAGCAGCCAGTGGTTTGAATTTCTCTCTGACACTCTCTTTTTTCATTCTTTACTTCATCTATAAGGCCAGCTTTTCATCCTGCCTTGGTGGGTGGCCATTCTGAACAGCTATAAACACTTCTACACTTATCTACACATAAGCTACTGCGCATATATTATGGTTTTTCATAAAGGAATCTCATCCTATTTATTTGGAAGATTGAGGCTCTCTGACAATGTATAAATGATCAAACTATTTTTGTTGCCTCAGGGAATGCTGTGCTTTATTTAAGGGTATGAAAACACAAAAAAACCCTGATGGTTTCAGAAAAATTATTAAGTGAAATATATTAGAAATATGCACTCTTTTCATTTGTTTTCATATAGGAGTTGTTCAGATCATCTGCACTGTGCAGCAAGCACAGTTTTAGTCATTGTGCTGTGCAGACTGTGCAGAAAGTAAAGTGCTCCAGTTCACTGGCAGGGAGGTTAAGTGGCTTGTTGGCATCTATCTGTATAACATATAGATTTGACTGCTCTACAATAATGTCAAGGATATCTTCTGAGAACAACCTCTTGAAGTACTGGAATGGGGACATAATGTCACCAGGCTGTGGAAATGTGTCTTGCCATTCAGAATACGCAGGGAAGCTGGAATGATGTTTTCCATCACGGTAGCTGAGGAACATTCTCTCATGTATTTTCAACCTGAGGTTGGCCGTTTCTTTCAAAAGGTTCAACTTCAGATGATGCATCAGCTCCTTTTACAGCAGGCATTTTACAATACAGACAACACTAGAACTTGTAGAACTGCACTTCTTATTTTCTTCTACTCTTGACTTCTACCCAACACTTGGCCCTTGTGTCCATTACCTGTGAATGTCAGTGAATGTGTTTATAAAAAAACATTGATCAAGACTTTCATTTTACATCACATTACAAGTCCTTCACTCAGCACAATACTTCTCTGGAAAATAGCCTAGGTAGTAAGAATATTTTTCTCAAAAACCTATCAAATATGCACACAAATTCATACACATGTACATATTTTTATTGACAAGGATTCTCTATTTAAACATGCAAAAGAAGAAAATTTATCTCACCTTCCACTCACTTTCTTCGCCTTTCTGAAATGAGCTCCCTACCCCACTTGAAACATCATACCCATGAGATTGTTTACAGGCATATAGTCTGTGAAGGTTCTCAGTCATCCAGGTCATGGTATTCAAGTGCAAGTTGAATCAAAGGCAACTTGACCTGGTGTAGGTTCTTGAAGACGGTTCACTTCTCATCCAAGAAAGTGAAACATTGTATTATAAATTTGTAGTATTTAACAAGTGAAACCAGAGGGAAACAAGCTTGGAAAAATGACACAGCCATGAGTTTTAGTAATTGCTTACAGGAAGACAGGATTTTTCCTATCTTTCAAACTTAAGATAGGACAAGCAGTAAGGATTTTTTTTTCTGTAATTTGGACCTTGGACACCACGATAGTTGCCTATTTAGTGCATGGAGCAACATTAGCCTTCACATGGAGTCATGTCTCTGGCCATCAATACACATTACGGGCAGCGATCATTCCTTTTATTTCTGTTTTAGTCTCCAGCAACTTCTGATGGAAATATCACTGTCTTAAGCTAAATGTTCCATTATGTTAACCAGCTAGTTACTAACTTTGTCTGCTGTTTGGAGCTAGTGGACGTGTACAGTGGGTTAATCAGAGCTTTTCCACTGAAAAGAGCTGCCTCCTTTGGCAGGAAATGAGGTTGATTAGCATTGTGTGAATGAGCCAAAACAGTGAAGCTGCTGGCTGTAAAACCAAAACAATGAGCTGAATGACACTAAAATAGAGTATCAGACCGGACATGCATCAGCAGGACTTGTTTAAGGACTTGGATTGAGGCAAAAAAACAACTTGATTGTGGCTGTGCTGAGTGAGTTGCATCAGTAAAGACAGTCTAGCCAGATAGATCAGGACAGAGAATAGGGGCTGCTCTTGGTTAATTTTTGACCAAACTGTCAGCTGACTCTCAGAGCTCCTGTATATAATGGGAAAGTTTCTGGCAAACTGTCTGCAGCAAAGAGGACATTAAAGGTAAGCATGGCACCTCTATGAGATATGCAAATGTTCTTTATATAACTTTAAACTTTATATGTATTATTGGCAAAAACAAACAAACAAAACAACAAAAACAGGTTTTAAAGTGGCGATTTGAGGACATGGTGACATGATATAGAATAATTTTGAAGTTCCAGGGCTGTGCAGTGTTGGAAGCTAAACCATATTAGTGTGTCCAGTTTGTTTAAAAGATGCTGAGTCATCAGCTCTGGTCCACTTGTCATTCCATGAAAAAAACTGTTCAAAAAGGGTTCTACATTATCTAATACTACTATGACCTACTGTGGTTGAGCCTGACTAACCTCCTCCGGTTTCCCTGGACAGGCTGTAAAGATGCGGGGGATCTTTGCTAGTTGTGCGCTCACTGCACTGCTGCTGGTTGCAGCCTGGGCAGACCACCACCCAGATCACCATGGCCATGAGCACAGCCATGATGGAGAAGCGAGCTGCCACAAGCTGGTCACTCCAAATGCTGACTTCAGCTTTGCCCTCTACAAAAACCTGCATGCCAAAGCTGCTGCCGGGAAGAACATCTTCTTCTCACCACTGGGCATCTCCACCGCCCTGTCTATGCTGTCTGCAGGGGCCAGTGGTGACACCCACAGCCAGCTGTTCTCCACCTTGGGCTACACTGGTCGCAACCAGGCGCAGATCAATGAAGCATACGAGCATCTTTTCCACATGCTTGGTCACAGTCAGGAAGAGCAGCAGTTAGTTCTCGGCAATGCCGCTGCGGTGCAGTCTGGCTTCAATCCTGTGGAGAAGTTCTCGAAGGATGTCAAGCACTACTACTCTGGTGAGGTCTTCAACGTCGACTTTAACAAACCTACTGAGGCTGCAGCTGAGATCAACAGATACATTGCGGGTAAAACACACGACAAGATCAAAGATCAGGTGAAGGATTTGGACCCAACAATGGCCATGGTGCTGATCAACTACGTCTACTTCAGAGGTAGGTCAGATATGCATACAGAGAAATTCTCAAAGAGAACAGATCATACATGCAGATATGCATGCAAAGGAACGCCCTGTGTATGCATGTTTAGGTGCACATCACCTCAGTAGTAGTTTAAGGTGGAGAGCATGCCATGAATATGTAAACTAGACCAGTCTAAAATATATTAAAAGAATGCACAACCACAATTATTTGAGCTGATATACAGTAACTACATTTCCCCTCCACTGCATCATACAGGACAGTGGGAAAAACCCTTCGATGGTAACCTGACAAGCAAGGCAGACTTCCATGTGGACGAAACCACCACAGTTCAGGTGGACATGATGAGGAGGACAGGTCGCTACAACTTCTACCAGGACAGTGACAACCACACCACCGTCATCTTGCTGCCCTACAAGGGCAACACCTCCATGATGATCGTCCTGCCTGATGAAGGCAAGATGAGCGAGGTGGAGGGCTACATCAACAAGGATTACATCCATCACTGGCATGACTCACTCTACAGGAAGTAAGAGATGAATTTGATTTTCTTTTGAATCCTCATCCTCATGGTTGTGAAGCATGTCATAAACTAGTGACTGGAGAAATCACTTCAGTTGTATTTGAATGGATCAAATTGTCTTATTTACTACTTGTCTACTACTTGTGAATTTCCCCACTGTGGGACGAATAAAGGTTTATCCTACAGTAAGTTGAATAAATCAACTGTATATTCCAGTGATTCTGACCCTGGTGATGTTCTGTTCCTCAGTTCTGTGGATCTGTCTCTGCCAAAATTTTCCATCTCTGCTGATGCCTCCCTGGACAGCACACTGAAAGAACTGGGCATAACCGATGCATTTGGTGATAATGCTAACTTCTCTGGCATATCTGAGGACGTCAGGCTCAAAGTCTCAAAGGTAGGAGAGGGGAACTTGCCTTCACATGTTTGTTATGTAAATTGAATGTCCCTGTTGTGGGACTGATAAAGGAATATCTTATCTTATTAACATGTTCACAAATACATATAATGGAGTAGATGCATTTTCTAGCTTGTAGCTTCTACAGCTTTCAAGACCTGGGTTCTGATTTTGACAAGACACTGACTGACCTCCTGGTTCCTCCACAGGTGTCACACCAGGCCATGCTGAGTGTGGATGAAACAGGAACAGAGGCAGCAGCCACCACCACCCTAGAGGTCATGCCCATGAGCCTGCCTGAAACTATGAAAGTCAACAGACCCTTCTTGGTCTCTATCCTGGAGCACTCAACTAGGAGCATTCTCTTCATGGGCAAGATCATCAACCCCACAGCCATGTAAAGATTCCAGAGAAAACACTGTCACATTTGTTACATTTTCACACTAGTTTGTTTTAGTAGAATCAGGACAGCTCTTTTTTTTTTTTTTTACCTCAGCATCCAAAAGCCCTGCAGAGATGTCACAGTGATATTAAGAGCATTGCAGGAATGATGAATAGAGGATAGTTTGATGAATAAGGCAACAGATCTATCATCGAGTAACAGAAATGTTAGTCTATTAATCCACATGCAGTCGGTCAGCAAGAAACATTTATTACCATCTGTCATCTCAACCTGGCCAGGTGTATAAATGTCTAAATACATCATTATATATTGTATCCAGCTGACTGTTGTATATGATACAAACATTAGTAGATATATCACTTGAAGCATCTGCTGACACACTGAGCCAACGTGTTATTGCTATTGCTGTCTCAACGTTGTTCAATATGGAGTGAAATAAAGACTTGTCATGAACAACTGACATTTCATGTTATTTTAATCTTTCTATCGAATACAGTTCAATTATCTCGAATGGGGCTATATGATATTACAATACCAATTCATGCTAAATTATTGAAAGACGGAACCAATATATTTTTTTAAATGGGAATTAGCTGAAATGACAGTTTTGAATGAGCCTCTTTATATTCCCCTCAAAAAACCATTGATTTCTGCTGTATCATTTGATGTCTGCAATTGTGTGATGATTATTGTGAGCTCATACACATTTAATGCAACTCCTCTACCGCACCGGCGGTTCTTCACTAATTTTGTGTCGAGTGATCCGTGTTGCATCAGTAAAGCCTCGCCAGAAATCTCTTGGCACGGGACAGAAAAAGAGGCTAGTCCTCGTGAATTTTTAATAGACCTGTCCGCTATCTCTCTCGGATCAATTGTGTGTAATGGTGAAATTTCTGCCAAACACAGCGAAAAGGACATTAATGATAAGCAGGACTCTTCTTTGAAATATGCTGAATGCTTTATATAATCTCTGGGAACTTAGATGTAAATTTCAGAAGCAGAATCGAAGCTTTCAGAACGTGGGCGTTAAAATGTATATTTGATGGAAGTGTAATGTTGTTCAGAAGAAACATGATATAATTAGAGCATTCTTGAGCCATTAACTACTGTCAGATATAATCTTCATTACATCAAGTATATCATCACAACACAACATCAAATGATACAGATATAAATACTGTAGCACTTGTTATTGAGGGTTTTTATTACAGTCATGTTATAAAGTTATGTATTATGAAATACTAACATCATTTACTGTGAACAACTTGTGGTTTTTCCTGTCATATGGACGGGCTGTAAAGACGCGTGGGATCTTTGTTAGCTGGGCACTGGCAGCACTGTAGCCAGAGCAGAACACCAGCACCATCCTGAACACAGCCAGGAGGGAGAGCTGAGCTGCCACAAGCTCTCCTCTCCCAACGCTGACTCTGCCCTCTACAAAAGTCTAAGCGCCAAGGCTGCTGCTGGAGAGAACATCTTATACTGGCCCCTCTGCTGTCCTGCTCATGCTGTCTACAAGGGTGAAAATCACGGTCAGCTGTTCTCCAGCTTGGGCTACAATCCCGTAAACCAGATTCTGGTCAATGATGTGTGGGAGCATCTTTAGGACATGCTTGTTCACAGCCAGGAGAATCATCAGTTGAATCTTGGCAAGTCTGTGGCCCTGCACTCATGCTTCAGTCCTCCAGAGAAGTTCCTGAAGGATACCAGGTGCTACTATTCTGGTGAGATTTGCAGCCTCAACTTTACCAAACCTGCATTGGCTAAAAAACATGGACCCTGCAAAGGCCGAGGCGCTGATCAACTATACCTACTTCACATGTAGGGGAGTAAGTTTAAGCACACAGCTCCATTTGAACAGGACTGAACACATACTGTTAAAAAAACAGGGAAAATAAACTCGTCAGACAGACAGGAGCCTGTCTATCTGTGACCCGAACTGTCTCACTACAGATTCCACTCAAAGCTGGTCTCGACCGAGAAGTACAGGGCTGAGTAAACTGGTACGTGTAGAATACATCTGACCTGTTGTACAATGAGGTGAAGCTGAGTGCAACAGGACCTGACAGGACTCGACAGGTTGGGACGGCTAGGGAGAGACCACCACTGACTCAGCCATTAAACATGCACCACTCACAACCCAATGTAAAAAACTACGAGTTACTAGCTTTCAAAAATTCAACAGAATTAAGCTATTAGCTGCAAGTAAAGCAGGTAGGTTAGCTCACCACGCAATATATTGTTAGTCTCGATCCTGATTGTTTGTTTGGATGCTAGAACCGGGGACCAGTGGTGGTTTTATTGCCTGTGTGTCCAGAGGCGCTTTAGCCCCGCACTCCTTCAGCAGAATTAAGGTTTAAAATGAAATGGTATTAACTTCGAGTAAGGGTTGAATCAACGGCAACTGGACTTGATTGTAGATTCTTGAAGACGTTTCACTTCTCATCCCAGAAGCTTCTTCAGGTCATTCAACCCTTGCTTGAATACCATGACAGTATGAGGATTAACACTGGAGTAAAGGGCCTGTCTCTTCTGGGCTGTGGATCCAGCATTAGGTCAGCTTGCCGTACAAAACTACAAATATCACTCTGTAACTATTTTTATGCAAATCTTTGTGATCAGACTCATTTATTGGTGGATTGCAAATAATATTGTAATGTTTATATGGTATCATGACCAAAGTATGAAAATCTGCCTTTAGCTGTTTAGCTTTATTAACTAACATGTACACACATGTCGGTGCTAGGTGTGTAAGAGCACATGCTCAGCTATGATCTATTTATTATCACTAATTATCATAGCTGGTTAATTATGTAAAACCGACTTTCAGTTACCACAACAGAGTATTATATTTCAAAAGCTCTTATTATAAACTAGTATTTTATGTGTCAAATATTCATTCCATCATGTATTAATGATAACTTAATTCTTCCTTCTCAGCTATTAATTAATAATTAAATAATCTATTGCTATCTGATTGTGTAATAGGTTCAATCTTCCTGAGCTTCCTGTTTTCTTGACTGAATATGTTGTGAACATGAGCCCGATCTCCTATGTTGCTTAACCTAATGCGGACAGAGGCAGATGTCCACGTGGGATGGCTGGTGCCTGCCATAACCCTCCTAACTGTGACGCTCCACTGCCTCCGGCTCTGCTCTAAGTTCTGCCAGCCACTGATTGATGCCCTTCAAGGAGGAGCACAGCAGCGGTTTGGACCCATGCTCGCTGACCCTGAACTGATTGCTGCAGCAGCTCTTCTTCCAAAGTTTTGTACATCCTGGATGAGCAATGAGGACATGCTGAAACTAGGGAAATCATTTAACCTGTTCTTTAAACTGCCAGCTTTTCATAAATTATAAATGCTGTTGTACAGGAAACGTAGTGTGTGCTCTCTAATGGTACCTTGCAAAGAACAGCTCCTGATCATAATACAATCTTACATTTAATGCCAAAACTAAATGCACAGTGTACAGGAGCATATTATTTGATGAAATTATGTGCAGTATCCTCTTTCCCCATCAGATTTCCTCATGTGAGGAGAACTGAATCTGAGGAGCAGTTTCTACCCATAATGGTCATATCTGGCTACAGAGACAGACACTGTACTGTTGTTATTGGGAAACTACAGTAGTGTCAGTATCATTCATGTTTCTTATTGAGGTAGTTAGATAAATTGTGTTCCCCCTATTTGATATTAATGGTAATTGTTGGACATAAGCCTGGCTGGACTACATCGAAACCCACCTGGAACAAGAGCCAATGCAGCTCTCAGGTAACAACTCAAGCTCATCAGAGGAGGAGGCCTACTTCAGTGTCATGAAGCAGGTCCACATTCAAGAGAGCACCAGACAGCTAGATGGACTCTTGGCCAGCACAGATACTATCATGAATGTTCCCACATCAGGGCCTGCAGTGTGCAGTTTCAGTACCTCTGAAGGTAAACACATTCTCGCCTGTCTGAGCAGCCTGCAAAAGACTATTCAGTACAGCAGGAAAGATTTTCTCCCCCAAAGGAGCCAGACTCAAATAACTTTGAAAACAAACTTCTTCTGAAGCTGAACAAGAAATTCTGGCAGTGATATTTACATGTGAAGTTTATGGAAATGATAGGAGAGGAGATGAGAGACAGCTCCAAATGGATCGACACTCAGGTCCAGTTTTGGAAAGATCCAGTTTTGGAAATAGTGAAAGGAAATATTGATCACTATTGACCCATTATAAGGTGGAATATACAGTATATAGTTGATGATGAATTGGAGTTGAAATGTAAGCAGTAAATATACTGAACTATGCAAACCTCATTGCTGGCAGGCTCCTGTAAACTGAAGAGTTGGAGGCACAATTGTGTAGAAATGTTAATGAAATGTAAATGAATATTGTAATACTTGTTCTAAAGACTCAGTCCAAGTTACAAAAAGGAAAAGTTTGAAATCACTGACAGCCACTCGTCAAATGTTCAGATTTTTCCATTCATCAGGTTTGACTTCCTGGCAAATTAAATTCCTTTTTTCTAAGTCTAAAAGATAGCTTCATCTTCATAACACTAAAATGGAATTTAAAAGTCAGATGGTTAATCCTCCTTGGCATGCTCATATCGAACCAAACCAAATTTTCACCTCCTTTAAGAATGCTTTCAAAAGTATGACTTTTGTAACAGATAATATTGTGTAATAAGATGCTGTTAAAGCCACTTTTTCAGGCAGAAAATGTATGTGATTACTACAGTCTATAGAGCACAATGGTTTTGCATTAGATTTACAGTTAATAAAAAAAAATGTTAAAAGGCATAATCAATCTTTTGTGTTATTTTGCTTAATGGCAATCGCTCTTGAAAAAACTTTATTCTGATTCATAGAATAAGTCCAAGTGAGAACTGTGTCAAAGAGGGTAAACACAATAAAAACGATAACCTTTCAAATAATTGATATGAGATTGTTTGCCAGCAGCATCATCTGCAGAATTCTTTATTAAAATGCCACAGACCATAGCATTTTTATATTAAACAAAATATACATACAGTGGCACATCAAGTGATATTCTGGCATTAGGGTGTACATTTGGTCAGTGCTTTAAGTATATTTAAAAACAAGTACTTACTTACTCAAGTAGATAAGTTAATGTGGTACTTAAACTTTTACTATGGCACATTTTTTTTGTCTGTTTATTCATACTTAAGTGTTTGAGTACTTCCTCCACCACTGATCAATGTCCTTCTCTTGGCTAGAAATGTGTTTTAATCTAATGTCTGCTGATGCGTCCTTGGGTAACACACTCAAAGAAATAATCATAATCATAATAAATGCTTCTGAGGACAATGCTGATTTCTCTGATATGTCTGACAAGGTCAAGCTCAAAGTCTCAAAGGTAGGAAAGGCAAAAATCTCTTCTCAGGTTTGCTATGGGAATTTAAGTTCTTCTGAACAGCATGGGAATATGCCCACTCCACTACACCAGCAGAACAAGTGCAGAAAAGTAACATATACCTCCAGAGGTTGCTGAAAAAGACCCTTTAGCTTCTACATTTTTCAAATTCTGACTGCCCCCTCATTTTTCCTCCAAAGGTGTCCCACAAGGCTATGCTGAGTGTCGCCGAGATGGGAACAGAGGCAGCAACCACCAGCATCACTCAATTTGTCATCAACAATCAAAATAGACAAACCCTTCTTGGTTTTCATTCTACAGAACTCCACCGGGAGCAACCTCTTTATGGGCAAGATCAGCAACCCCACAGTCACGTAGAAGCACACGCTTGGAAATAAGAATCACCAGTCTCATCATGAGGAGCCCATCATGATCAAGATCACTGATTCTTTCTCATCATACTGATAATATAGCAGTAAATATGCTTGTATGAGTGTCTGTCTTTGAAGTAGAGTTGATTCATCAATTAGTTGACACATCATTACTTAGTATAATCAGTAACTATTTTGATAATAGATTATAGTTTCTGTCATTCGAGTGAAAATTGCTACATATTTGATGGTTTTTGGCCTGTTGGTCACACAAAACATAACATTTTATAACATCTCCTTGAGCTCTACAAAATTTTGATGAGCATTTTTCAATGTTTTCGAATTCAGCAAATTATTCTATAATGAAATAATCCCTAGTTGCAGTCCTAATGAGAAGAAGAGGTTTGTCCTTTACTTCCAAAAGATTATACAGGTGCCCTGAAAATAGAGCTTAGCGATTTCATTTTTCTATTCATTGTGCAACATCAAAAACAAAACAAATACAAAAATTTTAATTTCACACATCGTCCTTGGTGGGCTTCATTTGTCTCCAATCTCATCTTTCTCTATCAGTGTTACATGACTGATGCTGTATCTATATTTGGCCATAATTTCTAAATTTGTTTGGATGTATCATTAAAATCCCAGACATGTGGGTCGGCTGGAGGAAAACATTCAGTATTGTCTAGCGGCTAAACCCCGGCTGTTTAACAGTTAAGTTTTATTCGGCTGACGATACAGCAGAGGGAGGATGTGTAACCTGATGGCCATCAGCCTTGAACAACTCCTCGCCCTTTGACCTGTCAACAGAGAAGTTGCTGCAGGAGCGTTTACACAATCAGTACACATACACTTTGTCTCCCCTGCAAGCACCCACACACAGTGACTTCTGCGAAGGACGTGAGTAAGAAATGTCTGAATCAGAGAGCTGAGTAGGCAGCTCTTCAGAAGTGTTGAAACACTTCCAATCTGTCCACTTTGCTGTACATGCGTAAGAAGTTACTGTGGAGGATTGAATCAGAAGCTGCGCTGATTTGTGTGGTTATTTTTGAATCAATTGCTGTTACATTTATATGGCCCAAATTTTAAAGGGCCATACCAGTATTAGTAAACTGGTAAGCTTAAAAAAAAAAGCAAAAAAACAGTCAACTTATATTTTCTTTGCTTGGCAATGCAGTTGAAGTGCACATCCTGATTTGAAAAGTATGCACTAAGGTGATATCAATGCAGCTCAAGCAAAAGAGGGTTTTTTTTGCTGACTGGTTCTCATACCATACAAGAATCAATGGAAACAAATGATAACCTGCAATGTCAAAAAACAAACAAAGCAAATAAAAAAGAATCAAATATTAAAAACACAACGATATTGTTTGCAAAACAGTTTTGTTGTACTGTAAAATATATGTGATTTGTAGTAAATGGGCTAATGCATGCACAACTACTGGTGCAGTCCTTCAACATGCAGGACTGATCAATAGGACAAACCTGGTGTGATGTTTGACCAGACAAGAACAGAAACAACTGAATCTACTAGAGAACATAATTTCCTCAAATACCTTATGTACCTACAATACCTTATATATGCAGAATTTCACGTATTCCCTCTGAAGTAATTTTGCTTCTGTACTCACTGTGACCTTCAGCTGAACACAAGAAACTACTTTCACTACATTAAAGCTTCAGACTTCTTCATTGGACCTTGTCTCAGTGTGTATTAGAAGACACTGTGAGGATACTATGACCTACATAGACAAGTTTTAATTTTTCATTTTATTCTGTGTCTTATCAAGGTCTCAAAGCTCATGGGAAAGAAGAAACCACAACTTTAGAGCTTTCTGTCTACCTTTGATTGTATATTGAGCAACCATTTTTTTCAAAGCGTGACTGTGACACAATATTGCTGAGATAAACTCTTGATATTACTTTACATTGCATTTTAACAGATGTTAAATATTTTCTAACTTATTTTTTTTAAATCAAGGATCCATGGTTCTTTCTCTAACTTCATACAGTGTTTCACTTTGAGAGAATCGCCTTGGCGTGACCATCTCATTCTGTCTTTCTTCCAGTAAAAAATGAAACTAACCACCCTCAGCTTGTCGAGGCTAGCTTGGCTATTTGCTTGACAGTCCATTCAGGAATGCGATGCCAAACACAGTGACCGTTCTCTGTTCGGATTGTGCTGACTAAGTTGTTTGCAAGAAGTGTACTTTGCTGTTAATGTTACACAAATTAAATCAGAAGCGGTGTCAAGATGAGCTGTTGGTCCTACACCCTATGGTAAGAACTATATCTGTAGTCATGGCTTCCCTAATACAGATTGTTACAGAAGTGGCTTGACTTTGTTGTGTTTTCAGCAGGAATACTACAGGCAGCAGTGTGTCTCTATGATCCTCTCCTTTTTCCATGACTACATGTTGTTACTGTGATCATGAAGGTGATGCTATTCCACAAACTATATAGGCTACAACATAGCACAGATTTAGGTATTTATAACATATAGTTTAAAGAATATTATAGATCCAAGATGAAACTGACAGAAGGGCGGGACTGAGAGAAAAAGGTCCTCAGGCTAATGAGTTACTTCCTGGTACTTTAATTTCTGACAAAATACTTGAAAAACTAACTAAAACTAAATCTTGTTGTAAATTGGCTGTTGTTAATTTAATAATAACAATTATTTAATTAAGAATAAAAGAAAGCAGATTTGACATTAAGCAGCATCTTAAAGTATATGTCAACACAAAGTCAGCACTGCAACATACCCCTCAGTGCACTCACACTGGGGAGAGCACTAACCCATTAATAATATTATCTGCACTAAACATGTACACAACACACACCGACACTCACAGTTTGACCTCAGGTGCACAGAACAGCTAATTGTATAAAAGCAGATAGAGACGAAACAGCAGGAACAGTGGAACACAATGTATGACATAAAAGCCCTGGAGCATGCTGGGAGGCCCTCCTACACAACCACCTCCAAGGATGCCACAACATAAAGCTGCTGATAGAATTGCTAAAGAGTAAACAGATGGCTTGTGTGTATTTACAAAGGTGAAGATGTCCAGAGTCATCAGTGCTATTTGCACATATTTCACTTTTCTCTAGTTTGGAGCAACATGTAAAATACTGTAAACACAACTTCTAAAAGTAAATTTTTTTTTACTGTAAAGTGTCTCTTGGAGTTCAATTATGTATGCAAAGTTAAGTCTGCACCACAGTATGCCTCCCCCCCGCTCTGGAAAACATCACAAACTCAACATCATTTCTGAGGCTCCGCACAAAGACGTGTTCATTAGTGTCGAGCTCCACGACTCTGCCTCTTCTACAAGTGAAAATCTCTCAGATCTCTCTGCTTTACTTATTACTCCTGCCTGAAGAAGATCAAATGCGTGGTACGCATGCAAATCAAGACATGATGTGACACATTGTGAAGTGGGCATCTATAATGCATACACCATCAATTTGAGAGGCCTATCGCTAGTTATTTCAGTCTGCCGGTCTCACACGGCTCATTCAGTCGGATGTGATGGGAGGAGAAGCGGCGTCTCGCTGCAGTGACACTGACAGACAAGGGCAGGGACAAGATGTAAAAAATAAACCGATGAGATGACCAGGTGTTCTCATTTTTTTTTCTTGCATCACACAGTGTATATTCCAGTATTTAACAAATGCATGGCATTCAGAACAGGTATTGCTGCAAACCAAAGGAGGACCTGCTTAAACAATTGTTTGTTCACATACCAGCTGTGGTATGGTGTGATCAGACCTATGGTTACAGCTATATGGACTCAAGCAGCTGGTTTACTAAACAACCTTGAGCCATTCTGCACCTCAACGCAAATCTGATTACAGTCTCTGTAATGTTACTTAAAGCTTCTATAAACAATAGTTTAACATTAACACTGGATTCAATGACTATGTTTACATGTAAAGGGTTGTTCAAAGTGACAAAGAGATAATTATCACCCATCTCTGCAGTTCCCCTCAGCTCTGCAGAGAGTTTTTGCCTCTTTCAGCTCATTGTTTTGGTTTTATAATAATTCATAATTTGGTGATATCAGAGTGTGTATTTCCAGAACAACAGGCCTTTGGAGTAATAGGCGTTTGTTTTTGGAATAACAAGCTGTTGGGCAAATGGGCTTTTGGTCCAATGAGACATTTTTAGGACCATCACTAATGGGCTGTTGGAACAGAGACAGGGCACCACTTTCCTCAAGTGGTCAGAAACAGAAACTTCAGATTAATGCTGTGTATCTACTGAATGTGTAAATAAGCAACTGCTAACACGTTCACGATACCAACCAAGAGAGCAAAAATGATATGTCGCTGTTGTGATTACAGCTTGTTTTAGCTGTAGTGGCAGTTAATGCTGGTTTCAGGATTATGAAGTTTGCTGTATGTTATGTTCTCCAGTATTCATGTGACCACATATAACTAAATAACTAAATATGACTAAATAGCATTTCAGGGTGAACCTTGACCTCATGAACTCTTTGTTTGTTTTGATATGCTCAACTTTTAAACACGAGTTTAACAACTGCTGGCTATCAAATGTCAATATAACCCTAAAACTGTGTGTATAAAAATGAGTGTGTGGTCATGTTGTGGTATGACCTTGTGCCCACATGTTATTCTAGGAAACAGCATTTTATCTGGAGAAGGTCCAGACATGAATTCACATACGTTTCTGTGCAGCTATTTGGTGCAACTGTGAATGAAGTTATTCTCAGTTGTATAAATATAAACACAAGATATTAAAACAGCCAGTAAAGATTTATGCTGATCAGGCATTTTCCTGATTGCACCCCAAACAACATTATATATGTTTTCATTACAAGACAAGTTACAGTGAAAACAGTTGATTTGTGATGATTTAATCGCATTTGATCAGGAATCCTAGGAGAGAAGAGACTGTATTCTGCTTGCTAGCACAGTGTTTTGCATGTATTCCCCTGTTACTGTAACAGCGATAAAGAAACAACTGTCCAATATACGCAGCTTATAACTGCTCTGAAAAAATGACAGTTGATTGTCAGTGAATACGTCAAACCTTGTTTTCTGTTGTAAATACAAAAGGCGTGATGTGTGTGAGGAGGCTTTAGACTTGCACCTTTCACAGGGCAGTACAGTACAGTAAGGAGCAATGTTACTAACTACTTTTGCTACTCAGTAATTTGTAATGTAGTTACTGCTGTAGTTAGTAATGTACTTATAAAGATTGAGTTATAATTAGCATTATGTCATGAGCAACGAATCAATCACAAAATGAGGACGTTACAATAAATATATATTACAAAAATGGCTGACCTCAGTTACAAGCACATTACATTTCCTGGGGCTTCTTCACAATTTAAGTCTGTTACAATGGTTGAACATGTTTAATATGAAGCTGCAGCAGTAGGAAATGTTTCATTTCAAAATTGCAGAGGATTATGTGCATGCATCACTTTCCTGTGAACCCCTTGTGCTTAGGTAGGTAATCTGAATCCATCCCAGGAATGGTGGACCCCACCACCAACAATAAAAACTACAATATGAACAATATGAAGAAACAGTTGTTGAATGTAAATGCATCATATAAATACAAAAACGATCAGATCATAAATGCTATCAAATACAAGGTTTGATTTCATGAAAATCTTAAGGATTGTAATGTTTCTTAAGGTCCTCCTCCACTCAAATATGTGTTTTGCTTATTGTGTGTTCTCTTAGATGGCTGAACAGAATGATGTAAGTGCAGAGTTTGGCACCAGAACCAGGTTTTGAAATCCATCTTCATCTGAATCTTATATTATGACATCACATCATAGTTTGGAAGCTATTCATGGTCCAACAAGTGATGTGGAAACGTGAAACCTTTGATTTCACAATAAGGAAGGACTAGATGTGCTTTGGAGCATTTTCACTAGATTATAATAATCATTTTGGGGGGGACAAATAAAACTGCATGTTAGACATGAATTAATATTCACAGCAGAGTATTTTAATATGCTTTTAAACAATTCTGATGGGGATCTTGTGGACAGACACAGCAGATGAGCACTCACACAAGCATCAAAGCAAAAAAGCAAGCAAAAAAGGGTATAATGTGTCTTTACTCAGCAGGTCACACATAATCACACACACACACACACACACACACACACACACACACACACACACACACTCCAGTAGGTGTCACTGTTGTGTCACAGGAACTGAGCTGGGCTGCTTGCACCTTGCCATTGTTCACCTCCTGCTTGACTCATTTGAGTTTGTAATTTAGACCAAAATTAAAGCACAGCCGCTCCGCCATTCATTGCTCTACTTTACACATCAAAGTCAAATGAGTTGAATGCTCGGAAGGTCATTGAAAGGCTTTCTCTCCCCTATCATCTCATATCATCTGTGTTGCTGCGCCACAGTCTCAGCCAGGGAAAACACATTAAAGGGGGGATCTACCCAAAAAGAGAGCGGCTTTTTGTTTTTTCAATCAACTTGGACAGTGTAAACAGGCGCAAAAAAGCAAGAGCCAAAGCTTTAATCTACCTCTGTGGAGAAAAAAAATGTGGGCTCCTATCACAGATTAGCACCTCATTTATTTTGCAGTAACAGTGAGACTGGGTTGTTTATGCACACACATCCAGAGTTAGGATCCAAGATCATAGCGGGGATAGTTTAAAATTCTGTTTAGGGGTGTGTTTCTCATTAAGAGGCACCCCAAAAAGCTTCTTCACACAGGCTTTGGCATTGTAATAAGCAATGAGGACGCATTAACAAAACCCATGTGGTTCCTCATTACACAAGTGTCAGTGATAAAACCCGTACAAGTGGGATGCACCTGATGCGCTGAACGTCTGGGTGTAACCTCGTTAAATGCGCATGAAAGCCAACGAAGAAGGAGCTCTGCTGACAGAAGGAGGCTGCTCCCGCATCAAAGAAAAACAATAAGGAAACTGATAATGTTTATTATTTATGCCTGCCTTGCCACAGAACGTCGAGATGTACAGCGAGAAATACGACACCTTTCATGTTGAGGCCTCTGTGGCAGAGAGGAGATAAACTCACAAGAAAGTCAACAAAAAAAACCGTGTGTGCCCAGCGAGCTCGGGTTGTGATGCTTTAATACAGTAACTCGTGCTGACAGTCCAAAGCACATCACTCACTAACTTGCGCTGACCTACGCACGCAAACACACACATACACACTGTTACTGTACAAAGCCCATCCTGAGTGGCGACGGCTGCCGCCTCGACGTGTTTGAATGTGTTGTTCGATGCCACGACCCCAAAATCCGAGCGTGTCTTCGCTGTTGACAAATGGGATTAGACGTAGCGCGTTTCGACTGAGAACCCGCTGTGTTGGAGGATTGACTGCCTCTGTATCTCAGTTGTACTATATCAATCCAGGTCAGTGGTAAGACAGCAGCTGCGTTTCATTATTATTCCCCTGTCATATCTCATCAACCCTACAGAATCACACCGCTCTCTCCGGGTTCCTGATGCATGTGTTGACTGTTTTTTTTACACTTGCAGCTCCAAGGTGTGTGGCAGTGTGCGACTGATCCATCACATCTAATGCGTGGTGAAATTGCTTCAGGCCTGTTAGGGACACCCATGCACGCACACATGTTTCTATCACTATCCCTATGGGGACACACTATTGACACAATGCAATCTCTAGCCCCTTACTCCAACCTTAACCATCACAACTCAATACCTAACCCTTATCCTAACCCTAACCTCAATCTAATTCTAACCCTAACTGTAAAACCAAGTCTTAGCCCTGAGAAAGCAATCTGGATCACAGGGAGTCCCCATGGGTTGGTGTGCAGTCAGGTTAAAGCCTCCACCGGGATATAAGAACAAACACACCACCTACGACCTGTCTGATAGAGGCAATCAGTAAGAGATTTACAGGATCATAAAAGATACACTGCAGGTGTTGGCATAAGAAGCCCAAATAAAGTTTCCCTCCCTGGAGTGTGACTGTAGAGTTGAGACTTTCCTGTTGGATTATTTGGTAAGAGTTCACTTTAAAGAATATCATCAAGTAGTAATGGAAACAGCAGCACATTAGTTGCATTGAGCACTGATGGAATACAGACAGAAAATGGCTGCCGTCCAATTAAAATCCTGTTAAAATCAGCGGGACTCACTGTGGATGAGAAGATCAGAGTGTTGAGGAGATGTTGACTGTGGGAACAATCAGGGACCAACTTTTAATTAACAGACAGTTAACATGTATTTGCTCAAGACTATATAGTAAATAATGATAAAGTTCTTTAAGCAAGAAACAGTGTTAATAAACCAATTTCTACAGTTATACTTTATTATTATTATTATTACTATTATCACTATTATTATTATCTTTAAATGACCATCTTAATTATTTGGAGTTAAATGGCATACAATTAATTAATTAATTATATTTACTTCTTTATTATACACATATTAGGATATAAAGATAGTATTTCCATAATTTTTTTTTACACCATCAGTAAGTCCAGCTTGCATGATTAATAAGTGAGTAACAGGCCGGAGACAACAAAAACACAGCGTTCATCAACAATTCAGAACACGTTTATATTATTACTCACATCCATATGCCATATTAGTAGCCATCATAGATGCTACCCAGCTGCTGAACTGATATGTGTTCTCATATTGCATTACACATTTTCCCTCAATTAATAATGGCAAGCTATGTGCCAATTACTTAAAAGTGTTTGTATCAATGCCTTCATTCATGAAAGTTGTTTCTCACACTATGCATAGCTGCTAATACGGCATATGGATATGAATATTAATGCAAATGTGCTCTGAGTATAATGATTCAAATGTGATTTAAGAAATCTGTCGTCTCTGGTGTGTGTTAGTCATGAATTAATGGTGCAGTGTTGAGCAAAAAAGTTTGGTGGGATGACGCTCTGCTTTACTTGATGGAACATAAAAATGGTAATTAATGGAAAGGTAATGAAGCAGCAAACACTTTACTGGAGGAGACACAAAAATAGCAACTAGTATGTATGTAACATGCAGTGATTAATAATTGCACGTGTCATTTCACACCTCATTGATTTGAATATAAGTAAGGTGTTGATATGCAGACAGATGTCAGTTAATGAACAAATGTCATTAGACATTGTACACATTATAATTTAATATACTATATACTTGGTGTGATAACTTATTGACTATGATTTATAGACCATAGACCAGTTACATGTTTAATTTATGGTCTTGCTATTGACTGAAAAGTAATTTGTTCCTGATTTGTTCTGTATTTTAAGTTTTAATAATTTTCTTAATAATAGTGTATTACAATGACAAATTCTGATTATAGAATTAATTTGTCACATTTCAAATATGACATTTTTGCAAATGCGATTATTCACTTTCTTGTCAAGAACAAGATGAAAAGAACAATTCTACTCCCATGTCCGTTAAACTTACAGTGAGCTTGTGGTTAGCTTAGCTTAGCCTGGCTCTGTTTAAAGGTAACACAATCTTCCTAGCATCACTAATATTACTAGTTCACTAATTAACCCATTATATCTTGTTTATTTAATCTGCACAAAACCAAAATGACAATTTGTAGTTTCATGAGACTCCAGGAAACACACTGGCAAAGAAATAGTCTGCCACGTAACAACCTATGACCTTAGTAGTGTATGGATTAAAAACTAACAATAATTTCATGTTAACTAGTGAGTTTCAGAGGTGCTGGTAGGCTTTTTGTTTTTTAACCTTTGGTCAGAGCCAGTCTAGCTTTTTCCTGTGTATCCAGTCTTGAGTCTCAGCCTTCCACCTTTAGCCACGGTGGATGCTGCCTCCTCATCCCACCTCAGCTCCACTGTGTGTTTTCGTGCTAAATCCAAATCCAGGCTTCAGTGCAGACCCTCATAAACTCAAAGGTGAGGTCAGGTCACATCCATACTGTATTTTCAGTCTGCCCCCTAGTGGCTGTTATACAGCGTCTACAGCTAAAATAATAAAAGCCTTTACACCTGCAGTAAAATGTTGCATTACAAGTGTACTGTTGTGTCCTGAGGCACACCGAGGCACAATGCACCGAGATCCAGAGCTGTAGAAGACTGCAGCTGCTGATTTGACTCTCAACACTCACATGAATGTGAACACAGCTTTAACCCTGCAGTGTATTCACAGTGCAATGAAAAATAAGCTCAGGTGTGTCATGAGATTCAAAATGCAAAAATGCAAAAAAAAACCAACAACAGTTAAACAGGCAGGTGTCATCACCGACAAACTGCCTCAGGGCAAAACTTCATCACCTCTTCTCCTCTCTGCCCTCACCCGAAGCTGAAATAATTCTTTACCACATTTCTGCATGAAAACAAAATCCTGATTGTGTGTTTGAAAAAATGTGGAGGTGCTGCCTCGTGCACGGCTGCAGCCGGAGCCCGACTCCTGCCGAGCGAGGCGGTGACATGATGAATAGACAAAAACGATCTTGCTCCCGTGGCTTAGAGTGGACTATAATCAAGATGAATGTTTGTTTTTGATTGCTGGCGACTGTCGAAAACTCTGAGATGTAGCTGATTTTCTGACAGCGGGGAAAGTCTGGTAGACAGAGTGACATAGAGAAGAGAGAGAGAGAGAATCAATGGATCATCTATTATGTCCAGTGCTTAATGAAAAGCCTCTGCTGCAGATGAATAAAGTGCTGCCAAAGGGAAGTCTTCAGAGGCCTTCTCTGCCTTTAGCTTGATGTCATGATCACTTTAAGACTCAGGCTGCTTGTCCTCCACTATTGATACATTGCTTAATGGCTTCTCTTACACAAGAATCTTTCAAACTGCACTTTATTGCTGTTGTTTTTCTCCTCTTCGATTCTTTCTTACACCACTTATACATTAAGGTAGCAAATTGTTCCATCTATCTATCTATCTATCTATCTATCTATCTATCTATCTATCTATCTATCAGATATAAATATCTATATTTGTGGACACCCCTCTCCATTATCTTTTGTGTAGCTCTTTTTCTTGGTTTCTTGGTTCAGGTGACCGTCCCTTAGAAACCTGTCTCTGAAAAATTACTGTTACATAAATAGAACTAAAGGGTTTTCTTCATAAGGAAATATAATTGCTCTGGGGATTATGTTTTAGTACTGCACAAAAAAAAAAATACATCGTTCACAGCAGTGATTAGGTTTAGGCTGCAGTGATTAAGATAGTAAGGCAATATTGGTTAATCATTGAAAAAGTAAACATGTTCTGCCTTAAAGGCTCTGAAAACCAATTCTCTCAATCAGCTGCTTACAAATCTTTCTAATCACAGATTTCTGTGTTGTTTATCTCTCTCCCTCTCTCTGGGCGGAGCTACATTGGAAAAAGATGTACCAATCTGGATTTAGCAATATTTTAGTTTAGTATTTTAATATATATGAAAATCTAATCAAAATTTAAGAACAGTTGTGGGGTTGTTTTCTCATGCTGACAGCCCTGCCTATCAAATCTGATCAAACCACACTCGCACAGTCCTGATGAGGCTCATTTCTTAAGTGTTAAATGACATCTAAAATTTTTCTCCTGAAGTTTAACTTTGATGCTTGTCTGGTCATGAGTGTGCAATGCTATAGTGAAATGCTTATGTTTGTACTATATATATACAGCATAGTCATAAAAGAGTTAATCATGCTTTAGCTGTCATGTGCAGGTATTATATTATTATGAATATGTTAATTGTCAGTGAATGTTATGAAGATATAGATAATTCTTTATTGATCCTCCAGAGGGGAAAATTCAGGAAGGAAAGAACATTTTGTGATTTTGCACACATATGAATTTAATTCTTAGGAAACATGGCCATATTTTCAATCAGTGGATACTGTAATGCTGCAGCATGCAATGATAGTTCAGACGATGCCTCCAGCTTCTGGCACCAGTTTTGGAAAAGCCCTACCTTACACTAAGGCTCATAAAGAAATGAGTTTCTGAGTTTTTTGTGTAAGAGCCTGACTGGCCTGCACAGAGCTTTGACCTCAAACTCCTTCTAACACCTTCGGGATGAATTAGGGCATCGACTGCAAGTCAGGCCTTGTTGGCCAACACGGCTGCCTGACCTCAATAATGCTAAAACCCTGCAGCCAGGTGGAATCTTGTGAAAAGGAGAGAGGCTGTTATAAGAGTATGTACTGTAAATGTCCACGGATGTGATGAGATATTCAACAATTTATCTTTTCTGCAAGCTCTTGTGAATTAGATGTCGATGTCGTACAGTATGTAAATGCATGTGTCTATTACCTGGTATGAGCCCATAAATCAGTTATCCAGTGGCTTCACTGCATGTCAGATGTTGTCTCTGTGGGACAGCAGAGTGCAGCGACGTGGCGTGGTGTCCTTGTTAAAGTGCTCTCGGCGGTTTATGTATCCACCGGCTCTGTGAACCATGGCCCTGGGATTTATAACACCTCATTACCGAGCCATCATAAAACCCTCATGTTTATAAATGTTAATGCGTGTGATTTATATTTAAATGTCATCTATATGTCGCAGTTGAAAGGTGTGTTAATGAGGGGGGACGCCAATGAGGGAGCGGGTGTAAAGACTGACGGACGGACAGACGGAGATGTCAGATGAGAGGAACATTGTGAGGGAATGAAAAATGAATTTCCTGTCATGACTTTTATTCCTTCGTCTTTTTGTTCTTCACTTTATGCCTGGCAATTTGTCATGAAAGCTGCTTGTCCCATGTGGCATATCTGCAATCAATTAATTATGGATATCTCTCCTTTAGCCACAGTCAGAACTGCCACTTTCTTTTGTGCCAGTTTGTGGGCGCTGCTGATGATTCTTTGTTATGGTGATTAATAATTGGATGTACAGAACAGCGAGTGTGTGTGTATCTCACTTCAGATGACATCTCACACATACACTGATAATATCTGTCTGAGGAAGAGATAAAAAAAGAGAGAGAGAGAGAGAGTCCCTCGCTCTGCTCCTCTCCTCAGGAGGTGACACACTTCCACATCAAAGCTAGAATTGTAGCTTATTAGTGTGGCAGAGTGAGACCGGTGGTACGGTTCAAACGCTCGTGTTCACTTTCAATTACACTTTCGGAGACAGATTCATATTTATATCTGGGAGAAATGTGATCATCAAAGCAAACAAAGCACCGCACGCTCACCCCTCCTCTGCCTCTCCAGCTAAGACGAGAGCTGGAGCTCCCGATTTGAGCCAAACGATCGAATTTCATCACCGCACATCTAAATGCAATTCTTATCCACTTACGCTGGATAAATCTGATATGTTCGCATCGCCCCGCATGAACGAGAGCCTGGTTTTAATGATGAGGCCTTTGATAGTTTCCATGACGAACTGAGGGTTGCTGAAAGTTTGGATCAGATGGACTTGATAGCCAGGAAGCAGAGCGGAAACCTATCTATGGCTGAAACAAGTTGATTTTCCTGAAGCAAAACAGGTAATGCGTTCCAGATCTCTGGTAATAGATGTCATTTCAACAGTTTCAACAAAGATACGACCTTCTGGGTTGCCTGCTTTTTACTTCCTCCAAAACCGGCTTGACCGACAGGAATTGCATCCCTGGTTCTGGCGTCGAATCACACGGCTCCGATTGATCTACCGCCTCTGCCACATCTTGCTGTTTGTATCACCCATCCAAAATTCAGATTTGGCCAACTGAGCAGAGGCTGGGTGGAGATGAGGCGAGATGAGCAAGCAGAAACCCACCACAGCAGAGACGCCTGTCAATCGAAATAAACACAACTCAAAATATTCTTGTCTTTAAAGCTGCACCATATCAATGTTTTTGTATTAATTATGGATCAAATGATGGTCAAATGTGTGATTCGAAAGACTAGTGATGAACCCACAGAGTATGATCAGCTGACTTTGCAGGTCATCTTTGGACTGTCTTTCAGCTCATTGTTTTGGCTTTACGGCAACTTCACGGTTCTGAAGCAAAGAAGCTCTGATAGAAATTCACTGTATGCTACCTGTTCAGCACCAAATGCCGTGCGTTTAGCTGCTACACAGTCAGACATTTCCTTCAGGAGTGGGTGGACAGCAAAACAGAGCTAAAAGGAGAATGAAAATTGGACTTGGTGTTGTTGCCCCCAAGTGGCCCAAGAAATCAACTAATGAAGGTTTAAGTTTTAATTTCGTCTTGTTTGAACAATCATTTCCAAAACTGACACCGAGACAAACATTAAATGAAATGGAAATGGACATGGACGTAAGCAAGTAAGTCAGTCAAAGTTTCTTTATTTGGCCATTAAAGGAACTGGTTTTTAAAGTTATATTAATTCATTTCCTGGCCACTTGGGGGCAGAGGAACTCTTTCCACTTAAAGATGAAAAGGCAAGGCTGATATATTATCAATTTAAAAAGTTTTATATTGAAAGTGTTAGCCAAAATAAATGCCTAATTACATCCGTGGATCAGCTTTAGCATTAACTGCTGCAAAAGTTCACCAGCTAGTTTCTCATTTCTATCATCTGTCTGTTGTTTGGTCTTGGCAGGTAGTGTACAGTGGATTTATCAGCGCTTTTTGACTAAAAACATCTGTTAGCTACAACTGGAAATGAGGTTACTGAGAACTGGGTTTGTGAGCCAAAACAACTGGCAAAAAACAGGTTAAAAAAGACCTATAGGAGCGAGGGGAACTGCATTGTTGGGCGATATTTCTCAGTGGACCATGTCACTATAAGTGGTACCTTTCGCAGTCATTTGATCCACTGTTAATAAAAAAAAAAATCGATCAGTGTAGCTTTAAGTTACTTTCACATTTGGCTCCAACACTCAGCCGTGGTGGTTGCCACTTGGATGAACCTGCCCAGTCTTTCACTCAAAGTTATTTTAGAGTGATTTTCTCCTCTCAGTCTAGCGTCGAGATCCAAAAATCTCCCACAGTGACTGCTTCCCCACGTATACGCTCCTATCTCTCCAACTGCTTATCCAGTTTAGATGGAGATGAGACAGTAACACCTAGAGTTTCATCCTTTACCTCTGCAACACTTCCAAAAAAAGAAAATCACTTAAGTTTGCCAGACAATATGTTTCGTCAAATGGTGTCTGACAGAAACAGGCAAAACATTCCTTTAACCATCTTCCCTTTATACATTGTTTTAATCTGCTTCTCATTAAGAATCAACTCAGTTTATTTGCTGAAACAGTGAAATCCGTGAGCTGACTGTGTTCAGTAATGAGAGTACAGTGTGTTTGCCAGTGACACTGTAGGTGTTTTCTGCTGTATGTTGAACCTCAGCAGCGTGTTTCTGTTTGTTCCTGTGTTGATGTGGCCCTTTGTTGATTCCCCCAGACGAAGCGGCCCTGCGTGTGGCTGTTGTTTCGGCCCTGCGAGGCGTCTGTCTTGGTGTCTCAGTGTTTTCCGGTGATAAAGCGGCCCTGCCTGGTGGTCCCGCTGTGCAGCACCGGGCCAGACCGCAGGGATGAATGGACTGTGAAGTCCTCGTGTCAGCACCGACAACCACCTCCAGTCTCCAGAGGGGCTCCTTACGTGATTGCCACCAGCGTTATTGTGTTCCCTTTAATGTCAAACCTTTGTCACCTGACAGCAGTTTGCTACTTCACTCCTCGCTTTTAAAGGAATATCTTGATTGAAACAAGGAAGCAGATTTAGTTGGAACACACATGTATGGCCTTTGTAGAGCAGGATTATTTTGGAAAAGCTGATTTTTTTTTTTTTTTGTGAAGTGGTAAATCATGAATTAAAGATGAGGCTGGAGTTTTGCTATCGCAGTGCGGTGCTGGCGCTGAATAACAAAAAGCTGGATCACTTCAAATTTCTACAGATGCCATTCACATCTCATCCCGCCGCATTTTTTCCAAAAGCGCAACTTATTTTTGGTCCGTGTTTATATTATTGAGCAGACAAAAACCCTTAAAATCTCTCCTGGCCAGTATAAATAGAACAATGGGGCCAATCTATACCATGAAAAGCAAACTTCCCTGTGTCCCTGCTGTTGTCATGGCAACCGTGACCAGTAGCACACCAGTCTGGCCTGCAGAGCGAGAGGGAAACACACCAATACCAGCCAACAAACAATTCACCATCAGCTGGCTAATTAAGGACAAAAACGACAAACAGGGCGAAAATGAAAAGAGGCCTCTCACATACAGCCGATGTTTTTCCCCCCCACATCTTCATGCGTAGCTGAAAAGCACAACCAGAGAGTCATTCTCAACATAATGCGCCATCAGAGGACGCGTGTGGGAGAATATTTCATGGATAATTGAGCTGGTGTGATGCTGGGCAGTGTCATCGTCGGGGGAGAGATAGGTGAAGGGCTCCGGAGGAGAACAATCAGAGAGGCTTAACAAGCTCTCACTGGCTCCTCACATCAGTGTAATTAAACCAAGTTGGTGGAACAGGCAGCCCTCCTGAACCTTTCACCAAAAGACGAGAGCGGTACAGTTTCACGTGGCTGCACTTTTAAATTTGATTTCTAAATATCGGGCCTGCTCATTTTCAAACGACGGTATGAAAAAAATGTGTGTATCACGGTCAAATTGCAGTTGTCTTGTTTTGTTGCCGTTACTCAGAATTATCCTCTTTTTTTTTTTTTTTTTTTTTTTTTTACACCTGCTCAAAAATACTAATCCAGCTCATAAGTATAATCTGGTTGATGTGATTCTACAGGTGCTCAGGAGCTCAGCTGAAGTCCTGAATAAACCAAAAAGTGGCAGAGTATAATTCATTTGCACGCCTTTAGGAAAATGTGATTCTACATGCTCGGAGACGTGAATATTTGCAGGGCTTGTCGGTGAAATACTGTAGCTGGTGTGCAAACCGCAGATGTACTAACCAGCTGGGAGCTTGCCAGAGTTGCAATAGTTACTGCTCCCACTGAGCTTGCTAAATGTCAGTCAGTCAGCTCGGTTGATAACAGGACAATCAGTTCAGAAGACGTACAGCTTATTCACAAGATGCATTTGTAACATTGACTCCTGTCTCATAACTCTCTGCAAAACCATTGTTCTACTTTGGAGGTTTTTTTTAGAGGTGGATAGTGCAACACAGCCGCCCCCTCAAAGATCAGCACTATCAAGGAAGTTTATATTGGTCAACAGAGCAAATTTGGGTGTGAAATTCCAACAAAGTTCATGCGAAAGATTTGCACACTGGATCAGCTGAGTTCAGTGGTTCCATTGAAATTAATTGATTTACCGTGAAATTTTGCCCTTTTAAACGTGTGACTTGAGGTGTGAGCGGTCCATAATTGTGAGCACCCAAGAGAGGTCATGTTGTTTGGTTCACTGCAGATAAAAGGATGATTGGACACAGTGTCAAAGCAAAGAGTCAAAGAGGTTTAACAGTGGCCATTTCTATACCGTATTTAACTTTCTGTATTAAACTGTTTCCTTTAGTTTTCCAGTGATTATGAACATGAACAAGCACAATAACTTTCAAATAGAGGAAATTCAGTTAAGTGTGTGTGTTGACCTGAGCTTGAACTGATCATATTCTAATGTCATATTCTTGCGTAGTTTATATATACTATATGTTTGCGCCATCCCTCAAGAAAAGAGCAATCCATCTATGATCTGGCTTTACATGACTGACAAAAAAACTGCAATGATCATGTAATTATATGGGCTTCGCCAGCCTACACAAAGTGATGAGTGACAAAGCAAACAATTCAAACAATATACTATTGTTTGGGACAGATGAATGCATGTATAAAACATAATAAATAATAAACAAGAAGAACAAGAAAAGAGCAAACAAGAGAAGAAATAAGAATGAAGACACATGTCAGAGGACTGATTGTTTGGATAGACAAAGCCAATAAATCCGTCTCTGAATACACGAGAAGAACAATAATCACCAAGCACGGGGTTTGAAATTGCAGTCAAGTCTCTTAGTTTATCTGCTCCTCTGGGAAATAAGTGAGTTTGTTTTGTGAAACCAGAAGTTTTAATTTCTTAAAGCAGCACAGATGCTACATGTTGCATCGAAAGAACATTTCTAAAACCTTTATTGATAATGTGTCAGTGTTTGTAACGGGGCTGATCACCGCTGACTTTTATCTGTAGCTACCCTGAAAGGTCTTCAGAAGGGCCATGTCTTTCTTCTGCAGAGCCGCGTGTGAGGCCAAACATCCAGACGAGAGCAGAGAGTCCATCGCGGTGTCTCTCGGTGGAATCGGGGTCAAGATGATGAGTGAGAAGATGAGAAATGCTGATGTTTTGATGATATGCTTTGGGAGGGAATCAATACCAATCCCCTGATTTGCTTACAAGGATTTGTTTTCACTGGATGCCTCGTACACTTATATTCCTTGGGATGTGATTTTAAAGGGGATCCCTGACATTTTGATTTTTTTTTAACTGGCTCCAGGCTGCAGACTTTCCCTATTGTGAGAAAGCATAAATTGGCCCCTCTGTAATGTCTTTTTGGACCAGATTATTTATTTCCTGCAGCCCGAGTGTCCACTGAGAACAGGCTGATATGTGAATGGTCAACAAGCTGAGAAAAAGTTGGCCATGGGTGAAATTTTCATGCTTTTCATCCATCAACAGTCAGTTAAATTTCTGTACTTCCATGTTTCCCTTGAGATGTGAGCTTCATGGACAATAGTTTTGCCTGGCGGGTGCAAAATAAATGACAGTTTGATTAGAACCATTCAAAGCATCCCAGTTTTTTACTGAAAGACTGCAGGGTTGAACCTCTAGCTATAAAAAAATAATAGATGTAGCATTCATCATTGAGGTCAGTGGTGAGCTCTGCTGCAATTTTAGATATTCCTGTTCATTTTTCGGTGAGTGCTATCAACTGTAATTGATGCTTGCTTGGTAGTTATGGTCAAAGCAGAAATACCTACAACATTAGAATTTACTGAAGCGCAAAACATACATTTATCGCTGATAATAACCATCGAATAAAGGTTCACACAAACAAACACACTTTTTCCAGAAGAAGTTCTTTCTATAAATATTGTTTCTTTACTTGTTGACAGTGTGTTCTTTGGATTATTCACAGCAACATGGACAGAGATTGTACTGTTTATTTTTTAAAGCATATTTTCAATTCTCTGTAAACCACAAAATTACAAAATCACACATGGGATGGAGGTATAAATCTCAGGAAAGAATATCTAAAAACCTGGACCAGTGGTACATTTCCCCACTGTGGGACGAACAAAGGTATATCCTCTCTTATCTTAGTAAGTGAGAACACGAGTAACCGAGCAAGAGTAGATGGGATCAATATCACTCTGACATCCATACATTAGATATGAAAATGGAGCCAGATGAGCCTGGCTTAGCATAAAGACTGAAAGCAGGGTTAGACAGCTGGCTTGATTCTGTTTAAAGGTCACTAATTGACACTTTTTTATCATCTTTTGCGAAATCATTCTGAAAAAGTTTTTTTAATGTTTTCTGCACAGGTTTTCTGCAGATAAAACCGTAAATTGGGAAACTGTTTCTGCAGATTATTTCAAATTTTACAAGTCTCCCTCTCTGTCCTTCACTTCCAAAATGAGCTAGAACAGAAGAAATAGTGGTGTCACATCAACCTAACATGTATCAGCAGTGCAAACAAAATTTATTACATTCATTTACAAGCTTTAGATGTCATTTTAAAAACTGTGGCCAGAACCAGGCTTACTATTTTACCCTGCTTTCAGTCTTTATACCTCCTGGCTCCATCTTAATATATAACACACAGATATGTCCATCTAATAAGCATAAGCAGAAATTACTAAAACTATTCCTTTAAAGATGACAAATTGATGCAGATGAAAACCATTTGAACAAATAAATGCGGACACAATTCAGAGTTTATCCCAAAAAAAGTCAGAAATATCTCCCTCTGTCCGACACAGGCTCAGGTAAAAGAGAAGAAATAGAGTAAAACGGTGTCACCTGGACCCAACATGAGTCAAAAGCAACATACAATTGATCCACACTGCTGGAAATCAGCCAGAATAGCTGAGGGAACCTTCAGTGTGAATGCTGCTGTCTCTCTTGTCAGCCAGTCCATGATAACTCACTGGACTGAGGCAAGGACCAGAAGGGTGACTTTCTCCTTTTCAGGATTCAAAAGGAAAGGTCTCGGCCTCTCACTACCTGAGATGCTCCCCTTCAAAGAAACTCAATTTTCGCTTTAAAAGGCAGACTGATCTGCCAGCCTCTCTCTCGTTCATTTTCTCCTCTGCTCTCCTCCTGTGTCCACTGAGTTGTTCCCCCGGCCCGGACGAAGGACGATTACACAAATCTGTCACCCAGGAAATCCCGACACTTTATTTCCTCTCAGACAAAGAGCCAGTGATGGGTGATGAGTTTGTAGCTGCTGGGGGATTTGACAGACTCTGGGGGAATAATAAAGCAATTTCAGCCTGCCAGGAAAGTCGGAGGATGGAGAGGGAAAAACACACACGAGGAAGATATAAATCACTGGCGTGATAGCTACAGTTTTTTGGTGGAGAAATGAGACAGTTAAATTGTACAGAGAGATGAGTGGCTTGACCAGAGCGTAGCTGTGGTGCAGAAACTACACAGGGGCCAAATAAAGATGTACTTTAAAGGGTGAACGCTCAGAAATACAGGTATTATGTGACTGGTGACTTAGGGAGGCTTTAACAACCTGTGCTGGTATTATTTTTATGTCCACCTACTGACACATCATAAAGTAACACAAAGATTTACAGACAATACATAAAAAAAATTGTAGAAAATATAAAATATAACACATTGTATTATTTATATAATGCAAGTCAGAAGGTCAAATACATATATTATGTGTATATATACAGTATATATATTATAGTGCATAAAATATGGGCTGATATTATGCACATGCATATGCAAATATATGTGTATGTAGTACAATATATGATTAATATCATATCATGTTGATATACTTAATTACATAATTTTAATATAAATTATGTCGAATTGTGTGTTTTTGTTTTAACTAGTATTCTTATATCCATATCCAGACACACCATGTGACACACAAAAATGTATATACCATATAAATAAAGTATATATATGTAAAAATACCCATATTTATCCATACTGTGTACTTTTTAAATTTGAATTTCAAGTTTGAATTCTTGAACTTTAGTGTGCGACAATTTGAACAAGAATTTTCAAATTCACATTCGCTGAGTGAATTTAAACAATTTGAATATAGTTTTGAATATTAGGTACTTGAATTTAATATTTGAATTTGTGAATGCAAAAACTATGTATACAAGGAGATTTTTAAAATAGCACAACTTCAAATTTCAAAGAGAAAGGAAATTCATTTCAATTTACAGTAAAATGATTCAATGCCATAAAGTGATATTGAAATTCTAACATTCAGTAGTGAATAAATATCAAAATGATGTGTTCAGTTGCTTATAACATTCAAATGTTTATGGGCATGTTTTGCTTCCATGTGTGTTCCCATGCAGCTTTGGTGAAAATACCAAATTCAGACGGATGACACTGAACCAGGAACCGAGGTAAACAACAATATCCACGCAGGAGCATTTTAGTGAAGAAATGCCTTTGGAACTGGCTTCAAATGTATCCTGTGTATCACTGTCAGTGTTTACTACTGTTTGAGCATCAGAGGACTTAACTTTCTGGGGTAATTCTGATTTGTATTGAAATTAAAAATTTCAAATGTACAGTTTATACTAACCATAAACATTTTCTGGAATTGAAGGTAATAAAATTCTGATAGAAAAATATGAGAAGTGCTTTATTATTTGAAGCCATTGCTCACTCTGGAGTTGCCTCACGGCATATATTTCGTACAGTGAAGGCAGCAGATGCGGTATTGCTTCGTTGAACAAAACAAGTGAATCATTATGTATTTTTGCAGTTGAGACAGTCAAAGAAAATAATCCTGAAACATCTCTGACTCTCCATAACAAAACATGGTGTGATTATCATATATCACTGTAGACAAAACAAAACAACATATCTCATTATAGTGCAGCTCTCACCACAGGCCGGCTCTCCACTGTGGCGAGCATCCGGCAAATGTAAATCGTTTCAGTCAGAGTAGACACCCAGACAACTTTCTCACTTCATATTGGACATTTACACATACAGAGGTGTTTGGAGATTCACAGTCTCAGAGTAATATTTCATATATTCCCATATATTCATTCCCAGGTCGTCAAATACCTGTGTTTTGTCATGTCCCTTGTCGTCTCATACAGACGTCCAGGTTGCCCTTTAGTGTCTGTATGAGAAGCACCAGGCTTTCAACCATGGACGTTTTTATTGGACTTTAATAGTTGTAACCGACAGAAGACAAACGTCTACCACTATCCACAAATATTTATGTTATTTATGAAGTTATATTTCCAAAAATACAGAGTGATTTGCAAATATGCATAACTTACAGTGTAAGCACATAATTTCACATACAAGTGTTATAGGTTTTACAAATGTCAATAGTTTCACCACAACAAATAGTGATATTGACGAATTTGTGGATCTGTTTTGTACATGCTAAACCGCAAATCCATGTTGTACATGTGCAACCATCGCTTCCTGTCAGTTTGTTGGTCATGTGACATTTGTGGCTTCCCTCCTATTTGTTTGTGGATTTTTGTCCAATTCGCACCGCGACAAATGTGATGTGTGCTGTTAGACACGGCAGCAGGTGACGGCATTCTGTCACTACAGTCAGTACTGGAAGAAGGTTAAAAAGAAGACTAGCCTTCTGAGCAAACAGGGGACAACAAGAAGGAGCAGCCTGGCTTCAACTTCGAGGTCAAAGATTGTTTGTTGAGGTGAAACAATAAATCAATAAAACCTACATTTTCATGTGAAATTAAAATACATGTGCACAGAGTAAATGATGCATATTTGCAAATAGCTCTGTAGTTTTGTGGATATAACTTCACACAACACAAATAAAAAAACACGTGTTTGCGGATTGTGAAAATATTTGTGGATCATAAAAAGATTTGTGTTTTGTATTCTGTGGGTTCAACTATTAAAATTCAATAAAAGCTTAAAAATGAATCCAGAAATGGGTTAATATAGCTTTGCATGCATTTGCTGTGGTGATACTGTTTACATTTGTAAAACCTATAACATTTTTATGTGAAATTAAAATGTGTGTTTACAGTGTTTACAGTTTGTGGCGGGCACCTCATACAGATGATGAAGTGGACCCCGTGTGTCTGTATGAGACATGGAGGGGCGTGACAGAAGCGTTGGTGTTTGATGACCCTTGAATGAGAACAGGTTGATAGTTCACATTGACAGCTCAGCAACTATCAACCGCCCCTCAGCCTTATCGCGTCCTCCCATCCATCATTAACTGTCACGTTATGAAGTTCCAGCAGAAGATATGAGTGTTTTTCTTCACCGCTCATCAATCGACATTACAGAATTTTCAAGTTCGACTCAAACTGCGCAAATTACCTGCTACGTCCTATGTGGGGCTGTGTGGCGACAGCAGGCTTGTTTGATTACAGAAATTTTGTGCTCTTTATTATGGTAATGAGCGCCTTTCAAAAACAGCACCTTGTAACCTTTGTACTGGAAGTGCATTAAATTCTTGTGAGATGCTGCTTTAATGGAAAAGCAGACTGCATAATCAACTGCAGGTTGACATTTAAAACATGAAAATTGCAAATTGGAGTGCCGCGTGTGTCCACTGGGTAAACGGTGGAAGTGGTGTTTGGTGGTGGTAGATGGGCCGAGCATCTGCTGAAAAATGATCATAAGCAACATCCGAGAGCAAGGATGCTTAAAGTGGCTGTCCCCTGTTTTTTTTTTTTAGACAGGGGCACTTTAGCTTTATTTGACAGTTCACAGAAGCAGAAAATGGTGAGAAAATAGACAGGGTTCAACCTCCTCTCATAATAATAATGATATAATATAATACAAAGTGACGCAGCTTCATGGACGAACTGCATCCTGATTTCTATGCAATGCAGGTTTGTACTTACAAATTGGAGGACGCAAGGGGATAGAGCTGGTTTGATTAAGAGTGTTGCAGTGAGTAATACCCGCACACACACACGTACACACATAAACAAATCCAACCTACAATCCCCTTCACACGGATAGTCTTACTCTTACGATTCCACTCTGCTGCGCCTCACCACACAGTGCAGCGCTCTGGTTCAACAACTCCCTCTGTGGGGAGCGAGGCAGGCTGCTTCAGCCCAGCCAACCATTGGAAACTCATTATTACAGTACTAAGTGATGGATCATTTCCAAATGATCTCCACGTACACCTCAACAATTAAGCCACCAGCAAGGCAATTACAGATCGGCAATATAGCGGTGGGACACTGATATATTGCCAGACTTTAACCTTTGGGCTAGCGGACAGATTACACTTATTAAGCCACAGCGTTATTGGACCAATAAAAATCGTTGCGCGGCCATATCGGCCCACATAACTGCAGAGTGGACATTCTTCTTGCTGGAGGACTGTGCTGGTGGAGGCGCTGGTGAAAGGGCTGTTTGAGGGGAGAGCAGAGGAGAGGAAAGGAGAGGTCAGGCAAATCTCTGCTCGCTGATAACACTGAATACATCCTTTTCATTCTGGCAACATTTTGTTTTCATACGTTCTGTGTTATGTTCTCAGGCACATTTACTCACTACAAGCATTATTCTATGATACTATGATAATACTACCTCCTTTAGTCGGCCATCAGCCCACCACTGTGGTCCCTACTAAAATATCTCAACTATTGGATGTATTGCTGTGGAATTGGGTACAGATGTGCATGCCTCCCTTGGGATGGATTGTAATAACTTTGGTGATCCTCTGACTTTTCATCTAGTGACACCATCTGGTCAAAAAAAAAGTATTTTTCCAGTTTTTTGATTTATGATCAAATGCCTGCAAAACTAGTGATTTTCCCATCGGGCTAAGCTGTACTTTGTGTTTAGTGCTTATTAGAAAATGCTAAGACACTATACTAAGATAGAGAACATGGTAAACATTACCTGCTAAACATTTGTATATAAGCATTGTCACTGAGTTGCAAAGTGTGAGGAGCTATTTCAGGCTTCTGGAAGCAAAGATCCGATTCATTTTCAATCCATAGACCCTTATGTGATGCACAGTTAGTTGGCACAAAAGACGACTGCCTTGCAAAATACCTGGTTCTTAGAGTTGAAGATACATAAATACTGTGGGGGAGACATAAAACGACGACTCCCAATGTGCAATTCAGCAAGAAACAGTCACCGAGCTTAAAATTCTATTATGTGCACTGTTTACAGATTACAGTGCTGAGGAAACTGAAAACACAAGTCTACATCTTAAATCCACTGTTGTTTGGATTTTGGATCAATTTTGGATGAAATCAGCAACTTTTGCTTACAAATTCAATGACGAAGCCGAGCGCTGATTAATGTCTGGCTTCCTTTCCATGGTAATGCTGGCTGAGGCTCATGGGTATTGTAGTATTTAGACCTGTCCACCATGCAACACTATGGACAAACCATTGGACAAAAATGGATTTTTCCAAGACAAAATAATTAAAATAATTCAAACTTATGGTCCCGACATAAACCCATAGGATGATGATGAACTGGGAAAGTCACATTAAGTTACACTGGGGATATCATAGGATATAGGACAGACCCTATTTTTTCACTGTACACATAATCACATAGATGCCTGTTGGCATGTAATGATGCAGGTGTTTTTTTCCAACAGAATTCCTACTGTGAGTAAAAAAAAACCCTGCTTTTCTGCTCAAAATGAACTGTATGTGTGCTTGGATTTGAAAGTTTGAGCTGAATTCTCTCCCTCACGACTGTGACAAAATAGGCAAGACTCAGAGGTCTATTACATATATTGACTCTAAGTGTTGTGAAACAAATAAGACACCATAAATCATTGGGCTTTGGGCAAATGATACTGAAACACACTCTGCAACCTGTTTACTTTCTTCTTCTTTTCTAAGAATAATCTTCTTGGAAACGTTCAGAAGTCAGATCCATTTTACGTCTCCACAGAAACAAACGAAGGCTGCCAAACCATAACTTACAGTTTATCTACTGTGACACTAACTTGCGAGCGAACTCACATGAAGCTATCAGCTGAAACGCGAGGTGACAGGAGGATGGGAGAGAAATCAGTATAAATTGGGTGGATGAGCAATGAATCCATGCACGCAGTGGGGGAAAAAACCTTCACTAGAATAGTGAATGAGCTGAGTTAGGGGCTGATGAAAAAGCGAAGAGAAACAGATTGAAAGAGAAAAGATGGAAATAAACTAACAAATTTTTCCACAGTAATGAGGACGGATTAATTCAAAGCCACGTGCTGCCACTGAGGTCCTTAATTAACTGCCTCTGTGTCGAGGCAAAGTTATGAGTTTGACAGCAGTTCTTTTCTCTTTCTTTTTGTGGCCCTCCTTCTTCCGACTGATATTTCATTAAACACCCACATATGCTCTGTTATGTGAAACATCTAGGAATATATAAAGAATGTAATATTTGAAATATCCAGGGAACAGGTGGGAATGACTGCCTCTTGTTCACAGTTGCGTCACTGTGCAAAGTGTGTTTTACTTAGATAACATTCCCAGGTCTTTAATAGACTGGTGAGACTTTGTTCACATCCAAAAGGAGAGATAATTAGAGTATTAACGCTGTTCGTTTTGAAAGACAGTTACATAAGACATCATCCTGCAATTTGCTTGTACAACCGTACATGTCTGACTTTTTAAGGGGTTCATTAACAATTTCTATAAAATAATTCCAATCAATTTCTCCAGACTGATCATTAAAGTTTCATTCTGTTTAATTTCCTGAAATTCAGGAATATAAATGCCGAGAAGACAGCCAAGTTATTTGCCAGCATATAGAGCCCTATTTAAAAGCTGAAAATGTCGAGTACTCCAAAGTTTTATGTTAGAAATGTACGGTGTGGGTCCCCAGCATTTAGAAACTTGTGGACGCTAACTTGCATATGTTGGGCAACTTCCATAATTAGCGTAACTAGGATTAATAAGATTGGATTTAGGAGAGTTACTGGGGCTGAATCAATTTCTGACATTTTCAAAATTCTGATTAATCCAGAATTGCTATATATAAACTCAGAGTGGGCTAATTTTGATGAGGTTTCAGTCAATGTGGAAGTCTTCAACTCGGCTATAAATTGTTGGATATTTCTGAACACAATTATTCAAACGATGCAGAACATGCATATTATAATTCTGGGTACTGAATGTAACAAAGGCAGATGCCAAACAAGAATACTATGACTATGGCTAAATAATATGGCTAAATATAGTACAACTAAAAATGTTTGACAAGAAGAACATATGAGTTTTAAAACACCAAGCATAACCAAAATTATCAAAGTCAATGTTGCACAACATGTAACTGTAAAACTTTTATCAAGCAAGAGTGCAACTTTTACTTCTCTGCACTGTTATAAACTATATCTTATCATCAACCTCATCCTCATCTTCTGCTCCGTCTTCATCTTCTTCTCCTGACTCTACATTCTTGTCATCTTGCTTTTCTTGCTGTGAGTGTGTGTGCGGGTGGTCTCTCCGTGGAGGTACGCGTTGCAGTCTGTAGGAGGTAGTATCTTCAGCGCTGGCTGGGTTTTGCCTTTTGGTAGATGTCATATCTGGTGACGTTCAGAGATGCTGACTTCCTCTGGTCGTACAGAGACAGGAAGAAACCCCTCACTGCCTCTGCGATCTGCACATTGAGCAGCCCCGTCCTCTCCGATGAAGTGAAGCAGGTCACCAGGTGCTACTCTCGTGGCCTTGAGCGCAGACACCTTGGTCACACCCGGAGAGAGCGTGCACAGCCAGGATGGAGTAACAGTGCTCACCCAGATTCTCTACTGTCAAACCAATGCTGAGGACAGTGCCATCCCATCTCTCTATCTGCAAATGACATGTCAAACCCACTTTCCAGCACCAACAGACCATGAGCACAAAACATCAGTGTCATCGCCTGTGATTATGCTAATTAATGCTAATTATGCTAATTGCCCAACATATGCAGGTCAGCATCTGGCAGCTTCTAAATGTTGTGGACTGCACTGCACGTTTCTAACTTTCGCGGTTACTCAGCATTTTCACACTGTCGGCAAGAGTCGATATTATGATGTATAGTGAGCATGTAGTGAGAATTGCAGAGGTGGACAGTACGTAACAAGGAAGTGTGTTAACTCATCACAAAAATGTCTTCTATTGGCTCACGTGTTTGATTTTCAAACTTGTCGTCTTTAGCCTCAACTGATGCTGCCTCAGGTGGCATCACTTGAGGACACTTATCAGACTTTGCACAGCTCCCTCTGGACACACTAAAGGCTTAATATAACTTTTTTCATACATGTAGTTATACTCGCCAACACATGTAAACAGACTTTGACCGATAAAATCGGTGGAGTTGGTGCACACCATGTAATCACAACCTCCACTGTTTGGCTCTCCCCATGTTTCCCATCTCTCTCTGCACTGACTGTCAAATAAAGACAGGAAGCCAAGAAATAATCTTAAAAAAAGTATAAAAGTAGACACATTATGAGCTGCCTCAGGGGTCCACTTGGTAGTGATTTGTAAGCTCTGAAACACACACACATATGTAAACCACACCTGTATTCATACACGCCCATGGGAATAACACAGAAAAAAAACTGCAACAGCAGAACTTCTGTCTGACAAAAAGAAAACAAGATACGCGTGCTTATGAAGAAAACAAACACACACACACAGTGACACACATAAGACATTCCTTTATTCGTCCCACAACGGGGAAAATTTGCAATGCATAGCTTCATATAAATGCAGAAATACATGGTAAACAAGCACAAGTTTGGATTCTGATGAATTTATTCAGTTGAAATCACTCACACACTGCCATGCACTTATCATTAATCACCTGTTGTGATATTAATCCCAGCTGAACTTTGGTGCTGTGATGACTATTTTGACTCAATGTAATACAGCAGTTTTATAGTAACTGCTTGTTGCCTCAGATTATTTTAAGTGGGCCTACCAGCTGTGCACATCTACTGGCTGCCATCCTGTCTGACAGCGGGGTGAAACTGAGGAACAGCTGGATATTGTGGACGTTGAAAAGGGATCCTGAACAGAGCTCGAAGCTGCTGGTAGTCTGAAGGCGTGTTCTGATTTTGCGTTTCTCACCATTGTGCCTGCTGTACATTTGCTTTAAGCTGACTAGCAACTGACACCCCAGCCCTGTGTGTGTGTGGGAGTGTGCCTGTGTGTGTGACTCTGACTCTCTCCACTGAACTCAGAAGTCGCCAGAAACTCCACTTCTTGCTGTTTTCTCCCTCCAGTCTCTCTCCTTTCCCATCTCGTGTCTGTACTCCTATGTTCCTATATTCGTAAAGCCTCAGGATACGCACAAATTTTGAGCTCAGGTCGAAACATGTTCCCCTTGCAGGGATGCGTCTGCGTGCCTTTTCTTGCAGTCCTGGGTGAATTAGCAATTGCTCACATTTTTCCATTCATATGCAAATACATCACTTCTAAAATTTGCTTTGTGTTGTCTGAAAACACAGTTCATCTTTGCCAGACCTCTCACCAAACTAAGCTGGGTTTTGCATTGTCAGACATGACTTATCAGGAGCTGTATTACAGTGAGCAAGCAACTGCAAGAACTGGGCTGTTATCAGTAAATATCTATCTATCTATCTATGGGACCAACATTTACATTGAAGTTGACTTTTTCTTAATGGTTTCAACTGATTGGTTTGAACTGGTGAAGTAGTGTCAGCCTGATGAGGTAGGCATCTGAATGAGATTTTATTCATGTGGAAAGTAAATGGTTGATACTAAACTACTAATAAGTAGTAATTTTAACTTGCAAATGACAATGCAATTTTGCCAGTTGTATCACTTACACTAAAACACAACAATATAAAAAAGAAGATGAGAAGAGGAAAAAAAAAAGACTGTTACACAAAATAGACCCAGATCTTAGACGGACAGAAAGCAGAACAAAACAGTCAGCTTTTGTCTAAAGTTAAAGTGATCATGACATGTGAACTGGATAAATGTCATGAAATACTGTCATCCAGATTCCCTGTGATAATATAACTATATACAGGGACTTACCTGGCTTTATTGATAGTTTGAAAGGAAGCAGAGAATTCACTAGTCAAGGTCACGCTCTACACGGGTGCACCATGTGAGCTAAAAAAAGCCCTTTTTAGGGTTTTTCTTCTGGTTCTGAAAACTTCAGAAACAACCTGCACAGCTGCATGAACCCAGCTGTGACGTGAAACGCACCGAGGAGGCTGTTGTATCTCTTGTTGTTTCCATTATGTCTGTGTTAGTCATGCAGGACTGCTGGGCTAGCAAATGACATTCAGCTGGCGGCAGGAAAGATAAAGTACAGGAAATACAATACAGGTGAATAAACAAGAATGACTATATTGTGTGTGCACTAAATACAGGTGTAATACAGAGACATATATGCACACGTGCAAGACCCTTTTCACTCATTTAACATAGTAGACACATGCATAAAATCTATGTACGGATGAGAACAGAGGATTATTTTCAGACTTTAGACGCATTAGATATTATACCTGCTTAACATAACAATGTTGATGTTAACATTTACTGTAGCTCAGAGCTTCACTGCGCTGCCTCGCAAAGCTGCAAGGACAACTGTAGACTCTTGTTGTAAATGCTTCACATGGCTCGTGCCTCGTGAGCTTAGGTGTCGTCTGACGCTCTTGAATGTAGTAGCAAATACAAAAACACTTCACCTTCTGCAAAACTAGGTTAGAATCAGAATGCTCCAAGTGAAATAAAAAAAAGGAAAAAAGGGAACATGGCTATTTTGTAGTTTAACTCCAACACTAATTAATATTATTGTTATTATTTTCGCAATAACAATATGCATTTAGTCATTATACTATTTGAACATTATACTGGAACGGAATTTTTCAAAATTTGTGTTGCCACAAATAGTAACACTGTTTTGTCATTACTATTTGAGCAACAGCTGTTCACACGTTACTTAAGAAATATCATTAGTTATAAAATGACTAGCCACCAATAAACAATTCCTCTGTTCCCAAATCAAGTCGAGTGCTACTTTCAAACCTGAGAATCAGCACAAAACCAGCTTATGTTTTTATTTAACACCCCGGTTGAGCTGGAAATTACAGTAACAGTTCTGGTCAATCAAGATGTACAACCATCAGAGAAACAGTAACTGTCGCAAACACAGATAATGAGAACGCTCCCTGTAGCCCTCTCTGGCTCTGTAGTGGAAGCCAAGCTATTGATTACAGCTCTGTGGGAGAGCATTGATTTTTATCTCAGAGTGAGTGAGAGGACTGAATCTACTCTGCAGAGGGAGGAGGGTTCAACTTCGACAGCAGATGGACAGTGGATGGGAAACAGGGTCAGGCTTGAGTAAGTGAGTGAGTAAACCACATGCTTTTCCTGCATCATATCTCAGGCTATTTACTGAGCCTTGTTGTGTATAATGATAATGGCAGCACTTCTTACTGCAAACATTTTCCATGTTTCTCAGAAGTGGCTTAATTATATTTTTGGCATCCAGGTTCTTTGTGAAGGAAATTTGATTATTCTATAAGTCAGAAAATGAGTATTCTATATGTTTGGGTGCAAATGTAAGAACTAAACCAGGTTTTCAATTGCATTTACAAAAACACATTTATTTTTCATGTGTGAATTTCACACACATCTGTCATGATTTAGGTCTCTTAGTTGATTTTGGTGTTGGTGTTTGTTTTCTGTGCATGCTTAGTTTTTTGGTTTAGTCTTTTTGTTCAGGCATTGCTTCAGTGGCTGGAGGTGTGGTCTTCAGGTGCTGAGGCTCTCTATTCTCTCAGCTGTCCCCAATTTCACCTAACGACTGGCAGCTTTAAAAGACCTCTGATTTCTCCTGTAACCTGCCAGATCGTCCCTTTGTACGTCCTTTTTCCATGCGCCCTGTCTTTGCCTCTGTCTCTCTAGTGTTTCCAGTGTTTCCTGTATCTCCTGTGTTCTTCCTCATCTTCACCTTCATGTCTCTTGCCGTCCAGCCCCAGCACCCACCTCCCAGCTTTCATCCACCAAAGCAACTCCACACCACTGGACTTCCTGTTTTGAGTCACCTGTTTGGTTTTTCCTGGAAGTCCTGGAGTTTCTTTTGTTTAATAAATCCACTTTACCTTCACCCTCGTCTGTGTCTCGCTCCTGGGTCCAATTGAGAAAGAACTGAAATCGTGACACACGTCATCGTTTCATATACTTTGCGTGTCAAATACAAGATATCACATCTAAAATTTTCCAAATGAATGACATGTGCAACATGTTGTTTATGTGAAAGTATTTCACATAAAATTAATTCACGTTATGTTCACATGTGGTTTTCAAACATTTTACCTGTGATATATCAAATGTGCTTTTACTTGACCAGTTGGGTAGACAGTTGTGCTAATGTCAGCATGCTAACATTTTCTCAATTACATTGTAAACATGAGGTATAAGTAGTACAATATTTACCATGTTCAGCATCTTAGCATAGCATATTAGCATGCTATCATTCGATTTAAACTGCTTTCTCTACCAGCGTCCCGTCGCCCTTATCCAGAGGGGAACATGACGTTTCACTCAAAATGACAAATGAAACCTCATTGTGGCGCTACATAAAAAGTCGTGGGAGTCATCCTCTGGCCAACACAGATATCCATAAAAAAAATTATGGCATTTCATCTAACAGTTGTCAAGATATTTCACTAAAAAAATAAAAATGTCAGCCTCATTGTGGTGCTGCAAGTTAGGGGATCACCACCATCAGTAAGATTAATTCCCTGAGGATCATGAATGTCCTACAAAATGTGGCCAGCTTCAGGTGGGTCAGAGTTAGTTTTTGGCCTCTGAAGAGCCTTTTTTTTTTTTTAGAGTGCAGGCATTTTTCTCTCTGTGATGAGACAGTTCTTCTTGGCTACACATACCTGACGCTTCTACTTGGCTGAACTGAACAACTTGAGTACAAACCTTTTCATAGTGTTAAATGTTTTATTCATTTAACCTGGATTGAAAAGGATTGCCTTGCACAAGGACGCCTCAGCAGGGCAAATACTTATTAACTGATATTGGAGCCGAGGTGTCTAATTTAAAGACTGCCTCTATACACATCTGGCCTCCTGCTCTTAACCAACACAAACAAGATTTTAAAAAAGCATAATGCGCAATATGTCATTAAGTAACAATGTGTTTTGCCCCAAAAGAAGCACTTTGACGGCTCGCCTTTCTTCAATGTATCATCCAGAGTAAGTGATGAGTTTGTGACTGAGCTGCCTGGATTGATGGATTGATGGAGAGAGGGAAGATAACTGAGAGAAATATTGTCTGATGACCCTGGAGTAGATAAGCACAGCCCAGGGGCTATCAAATGATGACTTTCTGAGCTTCAAACCAGCGGCCTGCATGCTGAACTGTAGTGAGAGAGAGAGAGAGAGAGAGAGAGCAAATCAGGAAGCAAAATGAGAGGCCGGATGTCGATGACAGCCAACTAACTGGATTAGCATGTGTAATAATACCAGCAAAAGTTAATGTTTACGGATGCAGATAGGCTAATGCAGGGCAGTGCTCCATAATAGAAAGGGCAGGTCAATGGGACTGGTTAATCGTCAGACTAAATGGCCTGTGATTACATCCCGAGATATTCTGTAATGGATGTGACTGTCTCTGAAAGAGCATGACCAGTGAATGTGAACATAAAGAGAACGATCATTTAATTCACTGGAGACTGACTGAAATTAATAAAACCGTCTGCTTAACAGAAATCTGGACTTTCCAAACATAGTGCTTCACAACCAGAGCTAGTGTTTAAGTATTGAAAACGTCCTAATTATGTCGTGTAAATTCACAAAATGGAAGTAAGAAAGAGTAAATCTCACTGGAAATAGATGTGGTTGAAAAGATGTGATTGCTGTTGTTTCTGTGTAAGAAATGGAGGATGTGGCTGTCGATAATTTCCCTCTGAAGCTATAACAGGCCACCCTTTTTCCCTCCTGGTGTGGCTGATATTCAGATGTGCACATTACTGGTATTTTTCTAAACACGCCTTTTGTAGCAGGCAGTAACTGTTAATGATCATCAGTACACATTTCTTCAATACCATACCACATTTCTTTACCTTGGACTTCCTTGGATTGTTGAATTGAACGATGAGCAAACTGTGCAGGCCGTAACGTATGGACTTGTGAAGCTCATCCAGTCATCCACGATTCAGCCTTGGATGACTGGATGACAAAGTTCACAGACCAGCCTGCTGTCAACATCAGGAGTACGACTGGTTGCAAAGGGGATTGACTTGATCGCAAGGTTGCTTACCTTGAGACGTTTAATTGCTGGAGCAAAAAATACAACCGTGAGACACTGAGGATGACAGTGAGGAAGATTGCATTTATTAAGATGGCGTGAGAAACAGTCACGATCTCCTGGTACTGGAGTTCCTGGCTAAAAAAGTTTGCTTATATTTTATGTCTCAGGCACTGAGGTAATGTTGCTGTAGGTACCCAAGGCTGCACTGATATAACTGAGAGGTGACTACTGGACTTGAACCAAATCATTAATAGAAGATTATCTCTCATGCCATTTTTAGCCATCAGTGTATAATTGCCCATAATATGCCCATGAGGCTGTAACTCCCAGTGTCCACCAGGCATGGCTGTAGGATGTTTTGGATGCTAGTCTGCTGGAGACAGTTCAGTCCTTCCAGCCAGTGTGCTGATATCCACCAGATGAGTAAATGGAGCATCTCATTTGTGGCTCTCATGCAGCACTGGTTCTGTTGTGGCTGGAACATTTCCTGTCTCTGAAGTGTGAAATTCACATGTGAATCTATGTAAATGGATTGTATTTATTAACAATTGACAATGAAATTAATATCTAATGATGCGTTTCATTTTTAATTGAGTTTGTCTTAATGTAGAAACAGCAAAAGACATTTTTTGAAATCCTAGTTTTCCTTGTGTTAGTATTCAGGAAATACAGATACAAAATAAACAACATGATGCATACAGTAATAACAGATGAAGTTGCCACATCAAGCATAAATGTGCTGAAAACGTGTTTCTGATGTACTTGTAAAGCACTAACAAAATGGTGAATGTGGTGGACTGCTAGAAGAAACGCCACCATTTCTCTAACTTCTCAAGTTTATACAAAAGACATATTTGTACCAGCGACTCCTGTCTCATAACCGTCTGTAAATCATTTCTCTGATGTGGAACAGTTTTTACTCAAATAGAGGGGGTCAAAGTGAATGGTGCAATACAACATTCAATTGAAAATGTGCACGTACCAATTTCGCCTGCTCTGGCGGATCCACAAATTGTTTGCCGTTTTAAATCCTGGTGTGTCCAGGCCTTAACGCTCCTTACAAACCAGAAAACAACATTGTAGAAACTGGAAACTTTTACCCAAGTTATTAGGATTCATCTTCTGGTAACCATGAATGCCTTTACTGAATTTAATGGTAAATGAAATACATTCAAAAGCTGTTGAGAGATTTCCAAAGTATTGTACCAACAGACTGACATTATAATGCATAGAGGCGAAGATACCTGAGACGACCACTACCAAAGACACTGATATTGCATAATAATAATGTTGTACAATAATCCGCCATACCTCCCCCCTCTCACGTAAATTACACTGTCAGACTCACTGACTTTGTAAACAGCCATTAAAGTTGAACTGATCATATTTTTCATTACCATCAAAGTAATTATTGGGTGTGAAGTTTTATTAATTCAGACACAAAATGTCTTGCTCAAAAGGGTCTTTACTTTTAATATATGCAATTACTTTGGCTCTAAGGCAGTCCCTTCATTTCTCAGGCTGTGTGTGAACAAGGCTATTGTTGAACTTAATCAATGTGGCTCGTAGCTTTCAGGAAATGATGGGGGGCGGTCAAGATGAATAGGCCTGACACACTCAATTTAGACCCCATCAGCAAGTCGTAAGTGTTAAGCAGGGTGAGAATTATTTCAGAGCACTGTCTTCTCAAATTCAACTTGTTCATTAGGTGTTTCCGAATCATTTAACCTAAATAAGTAATCAGTTTTCCAAGCAAGTTATATTAGGTCTAGGGCACAATAAATCTTCAATTTGCTTAATTTCTTTTCTCTTATGCACCTAATTTGAGTATATTTGTTCTTTCTTTGCCAGATAGTGATAGTGCTTTAAGACTGTTTGGCTCAATTATTCATAGTAAATAACAACCAGAGAAACACTCAGACATCTGTATTTTATATCTTTCCCCTTGATAATTGGCCCTTGATCTATTGCTCAGCGAGGCATTAGAATCTAAGATTGAGCTCTTCTTTCTTGCTGGGTGACAATCGTCTCAATAAAGAATCACTTAACAGTCATCAGAGAAAAAAATCAAACATCTGCTCACTTTTAAGTGAGATGCAGGAATGACTGCTTTCATATACGAGACATAAGTTCGCTGGTTTGCCTTTGCGAGATTAGCTTGGATCCTTCTGGGTAAAGAAAGAAGAATTATTATCACTCGAGAAACATTAATTATCCAGGTTATCTAAGTGATATTGAAATAAGGGTAACACTCAGGTCCTCGATCAGTAATTAACTGCTAATTAATGAAGCTACATAGTCGTTCCTCAGTAACTCACAATAAAGATATTGATACTTTTTGTAATTTTAGTAAACAAGCCCTTTTAAATCTGCTTTAACTGGTTATTTTGGCCACTTGGGTGCAAAGAAAACAAGCCGTAGACACAACACAGACATCAACTTTAGTTGATGAGCCACAGCAACAACAGAACTCATTTTGAGTCATGATTCTGGAAGACTTTCAGCTCTGTTTTTGGTCTCTACCAGTTCCCGAGGGAAATACAATTCTACAATTCTACAATTTCATTTAGCAGACGCTTTTGTCCAAAGCGACGTACATTCATATGCCGATGGAACAACCATCGGGGGCAATTTGGGGTTCGGTATCTTGCCCAAGATGTGTGGACACTTCGAAGGTTGCGCACAGCTTCTTTGCTGGAAACTGCCTAATGCATGTGAAAATGAGGTAGATGAGAGCCGATAGAACAAAACATAACAATGAGCTGAAAGATGCTAAAACTCTGCGAAGAAGTGAAGAGAGCTGAAGAGTTGGATGATAGTTCTCTGTGGGCAGCCAAAACTGAATGTGAATGCAGATCAAAGAACTAAATGCTTTAAAGCAGAATATTTGCACGGGGAAATTTCTTTTCCTCATGACAATGATGCTCATTTTTTTTCAGTAGTAAGATTTGAGAAAGAACTTCAGTTAATCCATTTACATCTTTCTTTCTTTGTGTGTGAATGAACACAATCAAAGTTGTTCTGTATCATTATGAAGGTGATTTATTCAGTTTTAATTGGTTTGCATATTAGCCCCAAGCTATGGATATGGATATTAAGCGTATTTTGTTATTTGGGGAAATGTTCAGTGACTCCTTTCATGCCTGTATTATGGGAACTGTTACACTAGTTTCATCCTGTGCCAATGGATAATTAGATGTCTGAGTGATGAGCTCAGTCGCTTAACACTGTGACGAGGTAACTGTGGATTGCGGTTGACTAAGGTTGACATAACTTTGCAGATGAAACTTCAGTGTATTTCACATTGTTTACGGTGAAAGGAAGAGGGAAAGAACGGAGGAAGGCAGCTGCTTTGAAAACAGCAGCCAGTCGACCCTGTAATATGAAGCAACCACTTCACACTTAATGTCCTGTAACAATTTTGTTCTGTGTATCTTTTTGTTAAAGTTGGAAGTAAGCATGGTTTTATGGGCTGTAACACTATTTTGGGTTTTATATAACCTATATTATAGCATACAGTATTTGGTATATTAAACATAATGCTCTTCTAGGTGATAAAAAGTAAAACACTCCACATTTGGAACATAATTTAGTTTGTTATTCAGATTCATAGTTAAAGCTCACAAGTGTGTGTGTGTGTGTGTGCTTACATGTGAGAGAGTATGTGTGTATTAGTGCTATTTTATGTAGTGTAGTGTGCCAACTCCTGGATGAGGACTGGCAGGGGCTTGCAGGAACAATCCTCCTAATCCTATTAGGGAGAAAGACAAATATGTGGATGTGAATTTTTATCAGCTCATTGTTCAGCTCCTATTTTCATTAAATACCTCCTTCATATACAATAGAGCGTGGCTGCTGCAATTTCACATTTAGCTTTAAGACCATTTTTATAAGGTTCACATATTAAATACACCACATGCTGTATATTTCCAATATATGCAGTATATATTGAAAATTTGGAAATTACACTTGAAACCAAACAATGGGAAATTGTGTACACAGAGCGTGACTGCACAGGAAGGATGAAATTGCTTTTAGAAGCCTGGCATGGTGACTTAGACAGAAATAGAAAGAAGGAAAAGACAGACTTACATAAAGAAAGGAAGAAAGGCAGATAATAGAAAGACCAAAAGAAAGAAAATAAACGAAGAAAAAAAAAAAAAAACACCCATGACAGTAAATTGGTGAGTGAGCGTCAGTGTGTGTATTTCCCACTGAGGCTCGGCGTCAGGCAGCCGGAGCCGCTTGACGGATGGAGTTTTTAATTGACTCCATCGACGTGGGACGAACGTCGGCCAATCATCAGAAGAGCTGATGCAAAACAACCGAGGGCTTTTGTTTCCAACAGAAGGGCCTCCATTAGACCAGATAATAGGCCAAGCTGTTGATATCTCTCTGCCCTCTATCGTGTCTGCTGAAGGTAGACGCACTATCTCTCACACCCATCCAGATGTTTTTCATTTGACTCACCCATCATTCCTCTTGAAATATCTGCTGCCAGGGTGCTTCAGTTAAGTAGGCCCTCTCTTCTCAGGCATTTCTAGTCATTTGTCCAATAGAGATCAACATCAACTCAATCAGCCAAAACCAAGTTAAAGCAAGCTACAACATCCTCTGGTCATACTGTGCTTGCACATACACTGTATATAAGACGCATGCTTTGCTTTGGAGGAAAGAGAATAGATAACTACAATAATCAAGCCCTTTCCTTGAATGAAAACTACACACACACTATCACACACACAAAGCAACGCTCTTCTTCCATGAATTCTTAAATAATGTTCTTTATTTCCTAAAGCTGAAGAAAGAAGCAGACCTTCATTTTAAATAGGCCTTTGTTAGAGACGTGCCTGTAGCTATCCTTCGCCTGTTTGATAAGAACATTTCATCATATTTTACTTACAGACTATGATGATCTGATCCCATTCACTTTGTTCATTTATTTAACACAATGGTAGAAAGGCCAAATATCTTATGTTTTTTTCAGAGGGCACATAAAGGTTAAGAAAAATGATCAGGGCATGATCAGAACTGCAAACCTCTCCTGTTTGAGACACAAATCATATTGAATCATTTGAAGCTGCAAGAATTTTATGTGGACAGTGGGTTTTAGTGTCTTTCAGCTCTTTGTATTGGTTTGCTCCTGCTGCTTTCAGCTCTGATAAATCCACTTTACACGACCTGCCCAGCCACCAAATGGCAGAAAAAGAAAAAAAATACTGCAATATCTGCTACAAACCGTCACAGATCACATATACTGAATGAGAAATCTGAAAAACTTCTCTGACAGACCAATTCACTGTGCTTTAGGTGTCTCTGCGCACAGCTCAGCTTTAGCTAAATCCAGGCAATTTAGGCATAATACATTATAAAGATTAAGTTGCATTGTGGGTAATGTAAAGTGCCAGGTTTTGAAAAGGAAGAAGAATGATAAGACAATATCTCTGGTTCTGGTGCATCTGTCTCGGCTCACTGTGAGTCGCTTGTGACTCTGGCAATGTTATAGGAGTGCAACATTGGCGGAGTGTGTGTGTGTGTACATTTGTCTCTCGCCTTATGGGAGGACCGTTCTCCTGTCCTTCATGGCGGCTAGTGTTTAATAACCCTTTTATAGAATTTCCCAGTGGATGTCAGGGTTTACACAACAGAGACCTCCACTGATATTTTGAGTGGAATAAGTCTCTCCTGTCCTCATGTGTCCTGACTCCTGTTTGTTTTTCTATCTTGCTGCAGGTCGAGTTTCCAAGTTGCCAGGTCTGTCATTAGGTCCTATGTTTGGTCAGTAGTAATGTTATGCCAAAAAAAAAAAAAAAAAACCCCTCCAGGTTTATCTTCCTTCATTGTGAGCTAAGTCAAACCGAAGCTTGAGAAAGGATGTTACTAATTTTCTGCATTATGTCAGTAAGTCCAACCATTTCCACTGTCAATGATCTAATTTACTGATGCTCTTTATTAAATCAAATGATGCCAACTTCACCTGGCTTCCCAATCAATCAAGCAATCAATAGACCTCTGCAGGACCATACACTCTTTAACCACACAAATTGAACGACTGTATCAAACAGTGTGGATACTGTTACTGTCAACTCGATCCAATGACAGTTGCTCCAATATCACAATTCAAAATTAATTAATAAAAGTACAATGAATTAACTACAACACTGTGCTTTAACGTTTTTTGAGAGGTTTGTGGTTATTTGCACATGATTAAGGTGCCCGCAATGGATAGATCACACAGCCCTTCCCATGAGGAAAACACAATAACTGGCACTATTACTTTCCCTTTTCTGTCCCCCAATTTACAATCCCATCCCTCCAAAAAATGTACATACACTCCCTAAAACTGTATCTAACACTGTGTAATGGGAGTCCTATTGACACATTATGCCGCAGTGTTGATCGCCATCAGTATGTTGCACAGGCACTGCAATAATGAATTCACAAAACAGAGTTTTAGCATGATTGAAATCACATGAGGTTTCTTCCTGGGGCGTTTCAGTACTAATTTTTGCTACCCTCTGATTACAGCAATTTCAAAGTCTCCCTTGGTCTGATGAATCACTGCAACATGTACCACTGGAGTGCTACAAGTCAAGATAAATCTGGGAAAGAATTAGATATATTGGGTATGACATTTAAATCAACGTTATAGAAGACCTTCAGGGTATTTTGAGGAGAAATTACCAAAGGAACAAAGAGAATTATTCTGTTAATAATGTGTAGAGTGAATCATAAGATATGGGAAAAAAAGATGTTCAGCATCAATTAAGAATGTGCTAGTGCCAAGTGACAGGGTGTTGAAGCGAGTCTGTACAGAAGTTGGAATCTCGATAAACCTCCAGAGCTCGTCTCCCTCGGCACTGACTAAATCTCTGAAACTCGATGCCTTTCATTTTTCAGATGTGTTCGGTTGTTGTTGATAGTTAAAATGATGAATAGGAACAAGTGTGACTGCTTTACATAGTACCATAGCACTGTACTTTTGCAAGAAATAATATTACAGTCAATATGTTTAAAGACTGCACCACTAACAACAAGACATACAAAACGTTAGAGTCAGGATAGTCTGCACCAAAACGGCCTGTCTTTTCTAGTTAGGATGGATTTGGATTTGGATTTTGAGACCCTCTTGGCACCACATACTTTTCCTGGGGTCCATCTTCAAATAAAACACACAATCAATCCACTACATATACAAAGCATGTAGCAATTAAAACTACTTAAATTGAAAATAATTTAAAGTTACTACCCATACAAAGAGGACAATACTGTTAAATATATGCCTGCTTGAAATGTGTCTTAGGGAACTGAGTGATTTATTACACTTGGAAGAGATGAGATGAGACAAGCAAAAAGTCAATGTCACTTGTAAATGTTTGGCATCCAGCTGAAACCTTTATGGCCGGTGATCAAAATATTCAAGTATGCTTATTACGTATAAACTTTTTTATGTTATTACTGTGGTCTGGATAGACGTGCCGTTTTAGGATAAGTCCGTGTTTTTTGTGTGTTCTGTGTGTCAGGGCCCACTAAGGTCATATATTGGTCTCATCGCCTACTGTATCTGCTTTATTTTCACTCAGATTCACTTGTTTTGCTCTGTTAAGTAGCTCTCGCTCTCTGTCGTCTGACCCTTTATAGCCCTAACGTGTGGTAGCCCTATTTCTATATTCATTCATTCATCTCATTGTGGTAGTACAATATCAAAGGGTTATCATGTTAATTCTACTACTACTACTACTACTAATAATGTTAAACTTTATTTATATAACACCTTTCATTCAAGAAATGCAGCTCAATGTACTTTATAGCAAAGAAATTACACTAAGGGCTTCACATGAAACCATTTGATAATAATAGTAAAAATAAGACAAAAATATGGATTAAAATAGAACTGAGAATGCACAACATGAGATGGAAAGTAAAACCCACTGAATAATGATGATGAAAATAAAGTTAAACATAGAGTACATAGAATGCATAAAACCAAGCAAAACACAACATTTCAACAAGAGTTTCAGGCCTCTGTCAGGAAAGTCATAGCTCGTTAATGGGTGATGGGTGAAATGGGTGAAATGTGTGCGCTGGCCTTCGTGCTTGTCTGTGCATTCTTGTTTTGGTAGGGCATCCCAAGAGCACGATGCAGGTTGGCACTGAGCACTCTGCATCCAGTGATGCTTGGATGTACTCCATCAGGCTTAAAGCGGTCTTTACAAAGATATTGAAATTGTCAATAAACTTTTTCTCATGGGTGAGGCACACCGACATCAGCCATGTATTCAGGGCAAGGAGTCTGCTGAAAGATTTGATTCCTTTCACCCCCAAGGTTGGAACAGACTGACAGTTGCTCAGGTTCTCCAGTTTCTTTTTTCAAGATCGCAGAGACACTTTTACTTTGCAGGATGTCAGAAATTGTCCTTTTAAAACTAATAATAGTTTAATTAAGTTAGATGCATAGTTAACTATATATATAGTTTGCACTTTTATTTCATCGTTCTTGGCTTCAGGCAAAGGAAGGAGGGCCCCCAGGGCTCTCATTGTCTAGAGCTGGACGTGATTAAAAGTATAGAAGAGAAATGTGGATAATATTATGTCCTGGTGATATCAGTGAGCCAGTACTTGACTCCTGTTGAACTACAATGCACAGGGCAAGAACAGGATGTGCACAGTCAATTGATGCTAGATGGTTTATTGACCAACAGACTCATCCATCCATCTATTTTTTTTTTGAACAAAAGCACATAATCCTCAATACATTACACTTTCCTGTAGCTAACAGGAAATAAATGTTGCAGTGCATAAAATCTAAAAACTAGAAACTTGACAGTAGCATTAATTGTGACTGTTGTTTAGGTGCAGGTTGTAGCGACTGGAGTCAAATCCTGCATGCATACATTTTTCAAAAATTGTACGTGGTTCATTTCCTTTTTTTTGTTTGTTTAATGTACACAAAAATGACTGATTTTATGTGTGCTAATACATTTAGAACATCAATGCAATTATTGCTTTCTGACATTGCCAGGTCATAAGAAAAGTAATTTCACAGAATTAACACACCAACAGAACACAACAGAGAACAGAGCAGAGCAGAGGGAACATTGAAGCCAGCATTATGCAATCACACTCACACAAGAGATGGTGCACAGTCAAGGAATTAGTCCCTCAAATTTATTTATTCATTTCCTTCAAAGAGGCAATTTAACGCATGACTTAATCCATCTTTGTGATGTCGCTGAAATGCCTGCTGCCCTGCGTGACACGAGCTGCATATTTGGGCCACAGATAAATACCCAGAGCCAGAACTATTGGATCGCTGCAAAACAGACAAGAGGAGCAGCGGAGGGAGGAGGAGGAGGAGGAGGAGGAGGTGGGTCGCAGATGCTAAGCCTGGCAATCTCTCTTTCAATCTGCAGCCGTATATTGGCCACACATTTTATTCGCACATGACCCACGTGTGAGTGAAAATAAAAGTGAGTTTGAAACTGGGCAGAGAATGGGGAGAGATTTTCTTGTGGGTGCTCAACCTGCACTGATCCGCTGAAGGGGTCTGATAGGCCAGACGGACCAATCAGGCTGCCAAAATCAGAGGAATGTTCATAGCTTATCAGGCCCTGTTGTCATCGGGCCCAGTGGCACGGCTTGCTGTGAGCTGACTGTAATGGGCTGCTAGGACAACTTAGCTGGAAGCAGATTAGCTTGTTGTGGCACCCACTGAGAGGAAAAAGAAACTCGGTTCACACAGATTGTAATGCGCGCTGGTGAGCCGAGCATCTGCGGGGTATTACATGAAGGTTAAATAAAAAACAGAAAATACACAGAAGCCATCCTCCTCAGTTCAGTGGCAGAAATCTTGTTATTGTAGCTGCACGGGCATGCAAATAGGATTACACTCATCTGATAAGGCAAATGTAACTAATAATTTCAGTTTGTGAGCCTGCAACAAAATCACAGCGGCTCACGAAATCGCTGCCGTATCATCCGTCATAATCATGAGGGCATTTTTACAATTACTACGTTCATATAGATGATGACAGAGGTGATGATGACGGTAATGATGATGGCCGTGATTGTGGTGATAAAATATTTCAGACTCACGCTGGCTCATCTGCGCATTCATTTAATCCTCCTCCAGACGATCCGGCCCATGCAGAAAGCAGGATCTCGGGGAGGAACGGTAGCAGCAGCTGCAACATTAAGTAAACACAGGCGGATGCACGACGTGTTTACGAGCTTTCCCAAATTGCTCACCCCCCTTCCTCCACGCTGCCTCTCTGATCTACCCTCCTTTTCCGCTAACCACCGTAGGACAAGAGGGAGAGCGCTGTTTTGTAAAAGTTTTGTCTGAACATCCTCCTTGTTAATGGGCAAATAAAATGTTTGTGCACTTCGCGCTCCTAGGGACTGCTTGTCTGCTCAAGCCCATATCAAGGCACTGTTCGACTGCTAAGATGACCCAATTATGCACAGAGAACGCCTTGTGAATTAACTCCGGCGCCATCTGCGACGGCAGAACCAGTTTTACGAGCGTGCGTAGGGAAAAGCCTCCGTACTTTGAGCTTAATTATTTTCCATGGCATCCCCTCTTTTAGGAGACATACAGGAACAAGCTGTAAAGTTTTCATTGCTCTTCATTAGTAGGTTTTTGTAGAGAATGAATGTAGATGTTGTCTTCAATTAGAAGAGGCTATCAAAAGGAAGCATTCGACTCCTCGGATTCTCGCAGCCTCTCATCTCTCTTTTCAATGACTCCGAACAGCCATCATGGAAATGGTGTAATTTCATACAGAACAAGCTGTGCAATTATATAATTATCAAATTGGAATTTGAGAAGTGTAAAATCATGTCAGATAATAGAGGAGCATCACTGAAGTTACCCTCGAGTCCTTTTAAATTCTATTTGTAAACACCAGCATACAGTAAATTCACATTCGCTCTGTCACAGAAAATTACATGCATCACAAATTATGACAATTATTATAAGAACAACATTTAAAATCTGGAATGACTCCCATATGAAAATGTTATTAGTCATGCCTTTGCCCTAGAAAGCACTAAATCCTTTGGGATTTGGCGTATTTTGCAAATTATATAATGTCCTAATAATAATGATGCTAATGCCCTCATTATGTTCTTATCATCTGCTTATGATGTGTTATAATCCCTTATCACCTCAAGCCAAGTGTTACTGATGTGTTCATTAGTTCGCCGCTTAATTCGACCTTGAAGACCAGACAGAATGAGGATCCATGAACTAAAATGACCGTATTAATAACTGATTGATCCGCTGCAGTTTTTTTCCCCCACAGCCTCAAGGACAGTAGCAGCTCGTTTCTTTATAACAGCTCTCCTTTCCTTAGCTCTCTAATGAATTCTTGAGCTCTTTGTCATTGCTGCAGCCCTCGGTGAAAACCTCCCCACATCTTCCCGGCGGACCAGTAAAGTCAGCGGTGAGCAATGCACACGGCAGCCAGGTTGCTTTCCTTCCTCTCTGCACAGTAAAAATTTAATGGAGCCAAACATGCCATCCATCCATTTCAGCGACTGAGGAGCAAGCAAATTGCAATCGCCCTCTCTGTGCCTGCTCTCCGAAGAGACTGGAAGCCACAGCAAAACACACTTTCATCTCGCTGTTATGAGACACGAAACAACACACAGGCTTCATAAAACCTGCGCTTCCCATACACAACGGATAACTGTAACCTGATTCAATGTAGCTCGTGGCACATCGCCACCTGCCTCTCTAAAATGTTGTACACGTTGGACTAGATGGCTCGGTGTTTCGATTCAAAAGACAGGAAAAAAACGCACAATAGCGAGTTTAAACTCTTTTGTGCCTGCTGCGAGCTGTGAAAAAAAAAAAAGGATTCGGCGTTCGGAAAAGAACACGTATTTTGACAGAAAAGTTTGAGGCAATTTCTTGTAACCGGTAGTCGACATGGCTCGGGGGTGTGCGGTGAATTGTTAATACCTCAGCTCACTCTGCATCCCATCTGCTGGTGCCTCCCTGTTTCACTGGAAAGACAGTCTGATGTTCATTTTGAATCTCAGGCTTAACACTGGATCCATTTGTCTCCATGCAGGAAGAGTATCGCAGGAACCACGAGCCACTGGCTCAACAAACTTTTATAGCTCGTGGTCCGGTGGATTGATGAATTCTTCCGAAGCAACATTACTCTCATGACTCTCCAAAGACTGCTGGAAGTTTGTAATATATACTTCCCTCCACTAATGTCTCCCTTGACTGACTTAACGTCACAGAAGGGGAAGAGAGAATGAGGCAAGAACTAAACTGAAGCACTTCCACAGACACTTTCTTCAAATCCCTTCCAGCTGTATTAACAGCAACACAGTTCAGTAACAGCGATGGGCTAAGTAAGCACTTCTTAGAGTCGGCTGATTGCTTGTCGATCTATCTCGCTCCACGTGAGGCTGCCTTTTCTCCCGGGAGAAAAATGGTGTTTATGAAAATGTGCGCAGAGCTCCTCCTTTGTTAGGATGTGCATTTACTTGTCATCTGCTAAAAGGAGAACTTTCAAAACCCATTAAAATGCAAAATATAGACATACACTGTGTCGTGAGAGTGGGTCAAGGGGAAAGCATTAGCGGTGAACGTAAAGCATTTTCCACAGTCCTCATCCATCATGTTCCACAAAGAGGGGATTCTCTGAACGTATTCATTGCAAAAACTGTCGGGCAGACGGGTGAGCTGCACCCGGCAGGGCCGAACAAAGGCGGGGGGTAATACAGAAATAGAAGAATGAAAAAAAACGTAGAGTAATACACCACCTGAGCGTTGCACCAACGGCCAGGCAGCCTGCTAAGTCACATCATCTCTCTGATGCCTTTTCAATGTCACACTTCATGCTTTCATACATTCTTCGCCTTCTAAAACCAGCGTTATGTCTGTCAAACACGCACAAAGTGGTGATTCAGCCACAGTGCACATCTGCTCATTTACATTGGCATCTATTGTATTGTTGTGAATATATGCTACGATAAAAGGGATCGGTGCATCAAGTGTGAAGATGAATAAATGTTACCAAGCTGGGGAAAATCACGGCAAAGCTTTATTATGCACACAGCTTCTGTAGCTATGTTGCTGTCAAGGGGTGAAAACAGATGATTCACTATAAATAAATCCTTATGGTGGAGTCACCTACAGTGGGACTACTTTACTGTGGATGCAGAGCTGTAATACTAGATTTAGCTGCAAGGCCACTGGAATACAGCGATGGTAATTTCATTTATTGTCTTCCGACATGTACAATGAGACTCGGGAGAGCTGGAAATGGTGTTTGGTTTTGTCTCAGCTGAAATATACTGAGACTCTAATGGCGCCTAAATGTTGCTCTTAGTTAACAATGCTCGGCCTTCTTTTAAAACATAATCACTCTTGAGTTCTTTCGCAAAAAAAGCACTTCTGCATCCTCGTATTATTTCTAACAGGCAACTCAGAAATTGTTTGATTGAATGGCACGACGCTCTTCATTTGATATCCTGCAGATCACAAACGCTCAAATGACTCTACTCTCTGGCAGGACCCCTGCGGCTGTGATGAGACCTGAAAACCACCAGATTATTTAATGTTTATAAGAGGATTCAGATTTGTCAGTTTATTGAGGATCTAACTAGCCTGTGCTGCAGGAGCCCATATTACACGGGCTGTTATTGGCGTGTGATATTGAGACTTACGTTTACAGTAGACGGCAAAACACCATGATGTATGATTATGTCACACTTGACGGAGCCTGGCTGAATGTAGCCCACTTCTGCTGTTTATATGTTGGTTCGAAGGGAGAGGCTCAGCTCTGTTTGTTTGTGTCTTCACATCTGCTGCAGTCTCAAGCAGGCTCGCTGTCTGCTCTTTCACTTTCCCTCTCACTGTTTCACTGTCTCTCTCTCTCCGAAACCTCAGAGGACTCAGTTATTCCAGTCAGAGAACGGAGGAAGGAGCGCTGGATCCTAAAGCCCCAAACCTGATGGGATTTACAGTCTCAACACAATCACTCTGCACGAGGCTGCAGCCTTAATAACTCTCTTATTTTCCTCCGTTTCTGCTGTTGCTGTCTCGCTGTAATGTCTTCTAATTCCAAAACACGCTGTCGCGGATGAAATGTATTTTTCAGAGAGTAGCATTAGCACGAATACCCCTGTAGGAGTTTAAAGACAACATCGAATGCATGGATAGTCAGGCGAGCGCAGCTGATTCCACTCAACACACACACACACACACACACACACACACACTGCAGTTCACACACTGACACACTCCCTCCAATCCTCATCAGCCACACAGCTGTGTGATTTGATAAAGTACTTGGCAGGACCCTGTGGCTGACCTTTCCATCCGTGCTTAACACCGCTGCTCCACAAGCAACCTACTGCATGTAACCAGGCAACACCGCCTCTGATGAGATCTGAGGTCTGGCCTCCGAGTTTCTCACAAGCTCTGAATGTACGTGTGTGTGAGTACGTCTGTGTGTGCACGCACATCACATCACTGTTTTGGTGAACTGTGGAAGGTGTCTGCTGGGGATTGAGGCCCTTTGAGGCTCCAGGAACAGCCTGCAGAGGGCCAAATGATTTTTATTTCCTGTCTTTACATTAGCACAGATGTAACTTTTTTTATCGTTTGGTTAAGTTTTGAGGGACTGAAGGGATGATGTTGTTGCAGCTTTAAATGAATCCATGTGTATAATTCTGCTCTTTTGATTCTCTATCTTTGATATTGTAAAAACAGGCTGATGGCCAAATAAATCTAGGTTCCAGTGCCTCAGTGTTTCGAGCTGAACTTTCCACTCCTCTGATACTCTTGCCAGGTTTTCTCATACCCAGAGACAACAAGCCCCACCCTCTCGTCATCTCTGCATTTTGAAGAGCTTTACAGTTTCCTCAACTTTGTAAGGAAGGAAAGGATTAGAGGAAGATGTTAAGAAAAATCCATAAGAGAACGATGGAAATTTAGACAGTTGGACAGATCGTTCCAATTCCCCCTTAAATTTTAATACCTCTGAGCAATACGTACGTAGTGAGTGATGCAAGCAATGTTTTTCAGTTTTAAAACTCTTGAAATGAATTCAGCTAGATGGCAATGCGGTGCCAGCTGGAGGCATTAATCTTCTTTAGCATCACAATAATACTTCCATATTACATGAGTATGTTTGAAATAGCAGCCTGTGGGAATTTGTCATATTTATAACTTCCTGCTTTTATAAATTCCTTAGCTATTTCGCGCAAACAGTCAGAAGCCATAACCCACAATCCCTAAAGGAGATGTATTACAAATTATAGGACAAATCAACACATTCATCTACAGGAGGCTCTAGCCCCAGACAATTACAGTCCGTGACAGTGTGTAGGTGGATGATCAGGTCGTGATATGCTGTCTGCAGTGTGGGACGTGCTGTTATGACACTAAGGCATTAAGGGGAGACACAAAATGTGAGTGGCAAAAATCTGCTGTCGACCTGATGATGACTATGAGTGTGATGTCTCATGCAGAAGTATTATTTGTTCCGCGGGACACTTCAGCCTGAGTGTGTGTGTGTGTGTGTATGGGTTAGTATGCACACACACACGATCCACAGCCTTTAAAAAAAAAAAAAATACAGCCAACAAACTCAACAATTGTTTCGTCCTTACTCCACTGTTCCGTTGGGAGTTTTTGATGACATTACCCGGGAGGTTTATTCATATTCCTTGGAGATGGAAATGCAATCAAGCCACTCGCAGTGAAAACGACAAAACCTCGAACTTTTTAAATTACCTTGATTGTAAGCTGATATCAGAAACAGTACACTAGCTAAGAGTACAGGCATGAAAGTGGACCATCACCTCTGTACTGTAATGGTTGTGATAGCAGACAACACTGAGCACAACAAGCGATTTTTAATATCTTATAATGCAGGCATCGGTTAACTCGCTGCTTTATTTACTATTTACATCGACACAGTGGCTGTTGTCTGTGGAGACAGCAGACTCATAAAAAAATCCCACAGATTGTATTTGTGATTAGCACTTGACTGCAGATCATATTTACAGCTAATGTAATATGCAGTGAATGCAGCATACAGCAGGCGGGATCAGCTTCCACATGCTTAGACCCTTCAGAGGCCATCTCATCAGACAAAGGGAATTCAGGCCCTTTTTTTTTTTTTTTTTTTTTTTTTTTTTTTTTGCTAATGTTTTACTCATTCAAAACACTCTAATCAAACTAGCACCACTGAATAAGGACAAGTATGTAGATTATCCTGCTCAGCCCCTACTCATTGAAAAGACTTTACTTTTATACTATCAAATTTACTGAAAGCATTACACAATCATTTTTTTTGTATGAAAATAGCTGCCTGAAAACAAGGTTGCTGAACCTGAAAACAAGCTTGATGAAAGTGGTAAGAGTGAATCAAAACATTAAATTTGTGTAAAACCAAAACAATGAGCTGAAAATGATGAACCGAGGAGGTGAACCGCGTTGGGTAATGATTCTCTGTGGGTTTTTCAATACAAGACAACCCCATTCACATTACACACAGTCATGTTTTAAAAAATTTCTGCTGTTAAAATGAAAACACTCATTAATGCAGCTTTAAGGTAATTAAAAATTTAAAGCAGTCCTTGTAAGCACTGTTGTACCTGAATCCTTAACCTTGTATTATTCCTGCTCTGGCTGGCCTCCATCTCGAATAGCATGGCTGTGCACAGAGAGCTCACTCATTAACTTTTCTGGCTCGTGCTCCGTTTTGGAAACAAATCCTCAACTTATTGCATTTTCAGCTGCTCGAACATGGAAAATAGTGCTCTAAGTAAGTGCTTTTAATTAATGCCTGTTTAAATAATGCCAGGTTATAACAGTTGTTTGCAAAGTTACAAAGTAGCACACACACGCACACACACTTCATTTATTGTACTATGATAATATGTATTTTAAGAAGCCAAAAAGAACGTCAGAAATGTTACTCATTATGCATTCATTTGCCCAACAAATGACTCTGAATGCAAATGGAATTGCCCCGTCTGTTTTTCAAATGCCAACCAAAAACAGATGTGATGGAGCAGCAGAAGTGTTGCTGGAGGGAGGCCAGACTTCCTATTTCTGAGACCTTTTCTACTTGTTTCCATGGCAAGTAACTCCATGATGCTGAGATAGCTGTTCAATAGTCAGCATGTCCTTAACACTGTAGCAATAGCTGGGGGTAGTTGTCACAATGGTCACACAAAGAAATGACTGTGAATTTTATGTGTGCATCCTCAGGAAATCCTCCTCATGAACTGCAATACCAATACTGGACAATTAGGCAAAAGTGATTTGAAAGATGTGATACAGATAATAAATACCCTGAAGAAAAAATGAACTGAAATGATCTAAGACTTTTTCTGTGCACACAAACGGCTTATTCCCCTCAAATTTGTGGATCAGAAAACCAGTCAGTATCTGGTGTTACCAGAGTTAAGACCCTGCTGAGGATGAAGAACATGCAGATGAGCTTCCCTGAGATGGTTTCTGACATTTTCTTTGAAATTCTTTGGTTTTGCAAACCAGCGGTTGCAACAGCGGTTCAAATTGCTCCTCTCTGATGATCGTGCAGGTAAAGAAGTTGCATTCAGAGGTCGTGTGCTGGTGTTGTTACACATGGTCGGTGATTGTTAGGGCCAGTTGGATGAACTGACAAATTCTCGGAAACAACATTGAAGACGCCCCACGGTAGCGAAAGGAACATTCAATTAACGGGCAACAGCTCTGGTGGACATTCCTGCACTAAGCCAATTGGAGGCTCTCTGAAAAGTTACCACATCTGTGGCTTTGTGCTGTGTGATAAAACTGCACATTTATTGTGAGCAGTCTACCTGCACACCTGTGTGATAATCATGCTGTTCAGCAGCAGCATCTTGATATGCCACACCTGTCAGGTGGATGGGTTATCTTGGCCAAATAGAAGTGCTCACTAACATGGATTTAAACTAATTTGATCTCAACATTTGAGAGAAATGAGCCTTTCGTGTGCACAGAAACTTACCCTATATTCCAATTTTTTGCACTCGGATCAGTATCGGGTTTTCGAACAGCTGCATGGATTTACATCAATGTTTCCTTCAAGTCAAAAACACAACAAGACAATTTCACACATTCAAGTTTTTAGAATATTTCTCAAGTCACATGTTTTTCTTTGACAGCAATAAAACCCTCGATATTAAGGAAGAAATCACCCAGTCCACACATGCACTGAATGTTTGTCCTGAAAGTATCTGTAAAATCCAGGTAAACTACATTTAAGCAGAAATCTAACCTGAAATACCCATCATCATTTAACCCAATTTGTGTCTGCGCTCAGCCACAGTTCTCAACCTGTACTTGTGCTCTTAACACCATTCTCCTTTTTCCGGTCGCAGATGTCCTCTGGGTGAATTATAAAACCAAATGAGCGCACTCATCTAAATTCTCTCCTCTTGATTGCAGCAGCCTGATGCACAAGCAGAGTGACTTGGAAATGAATGAGACTGGACTGTGAGGCAACAGACCACTTTCTCTCCCTTTGAAGGCACGCAGGCAAGGATGTGTTCAAGGATTTGCTGAACTACATCCTCAAAGTCAAATTTACACTCAGAAGTGCTATCAGAGTATTTGACATTTCTTTAGAAATGTTCAAGTTTTTTTCGCACCAGCCTGGTCTGTGAAATGGTCCTGCTTCAGGTTTTTGCCCTGCCTGGGAGAGAGCCTCTGCCTCTGCAGGGCACTGGTTTACAGGAAGGAGTGACACGATCAATTTGCAGAGCAACTGACACAATCAGCGCCTACATAAATCATATCAGCACAGCCAGGCCCCCGGGCGCCTGCTGAGGTGACAGTTTCATGGCTCATCTCCAGAATGCTACCTGCCAATCAGCCAAGAGTGACAGATACCAGACAGCAGGTACTCCACACTGTCACACTGATAGCTCGGGCTGTGGGAATTATTTTCAAAATGAAAACTGTAATGATTTACAGATTACCTGCTTAAACCTGCGATCAGACCATCGGATTACTGCTGTACATGATCAGAATGATAAGCTTCTTTCAGTCGGTGGAGCAGTTTGAAATCAAACCTTGTTTTTGATGCCTTTTATGGTCGGCTTTTCTTTTTCAGCTACAGCCATTAAATGTATTTACATTCTGTAATTACCTCTCTATATAGCAGTCTTCATTGTTAGCAGTGGAGTCTGCTATTCCCATGTGGGGTTCAGATTTCCTACCTACATAAGGGATTAACAGGGAACGATGTATGTAGGTAATCTAACATTATTGTTTGTGATTTTATCTCATTGATATCAGCCTCAGTGTTTACATTCCACTTTCCTACAGTTTTGTCAGAGCTGCATTAAAGCCCCTGAAAACAGGCTATGAATGCACAATTATAAAAAATAACTGTTTGTGTCATAGTTTCCAGAACCTTTAACTCACTTTAACTGCTAAACTGAACATTTCCTACTGCTGCTAGTTCACATTAAAAGCATTAAACTAGCAAATTGTGAGGCTTTTTTGGTGAAGCAGTCACAGGTAGTGCAGTATTTTTAGCAGAGTAATCTTGGGTGTCGCCAAATTAACCAGGACTGAAACTTGAGCGATTATGACATGAAGTCAACCGCATCTCTAATTTCATGACAATGGTGTAGGATTTTAAGACTACTCCAATTCTGCAGGATGCCATAATAAATGACTTAATGATCCATAATCATAAAATCTATTTCACATTATGTTTTTTTTTAATGTTCAGATTGTGGTGGACATACTGTAACTGTAACCCACTTAGTCTCTGACTCTCGTCATTTGCAGGTGAGCTCATAAATTTCAGTAGATTGGAGAGGGTTGTGGAGGTGGACTTTAAAACACTTTGCCCGTACATTTCCACCACCATGTCGGCTCTGCCTGCTGTTCTGAGTGACTAACTGAGACAAGCCTCGGCACCCACTGGAACGACACTTATGGCTCGCCTTCCGGCCACTAACCTTCCACTCAGCGCCTTCAGATCTGAGGAGCAACTTAGAGGTAAAAAGAAAATTGTTTCGCCTGAAGCATATAGCCCTGGCTGCTTAAAATTCAAAACCATGTTACTGATGTCAATGAAACTTTATTTGTGCTCTTATTCCCTTTATATACCATGGTTAGAATAAGCTGCTCAACCATATTTCACACTGCTGATTTGTTCTGCCTTCGTCGCTTGGTTATAAGTGGATTCCTATTAATAGACTAGACACATAACTGACATTTGAACCATCTACTTTTCACGATAAAGGAGGATTGCAATTACTTTGAACTATACTGTAAACCGTGGTGCCAATCAAAATAATGTATGTTATGTTATTTTTTATATAATTTGCATTAGATTCACTCATGGAAGAAGGATTTGGTACCACAATGTAGAAAAACTCTGTTACAAGGAAATCACACACTCATTTTGCTTTATAGTAAAATCTTGACCTGAAAAACGACCAGTGCTGTAAAAAATGTATAAATGCAACATTTCCTTCTGTAATATAGAGGAGTGGAAGTATAAAGACCATAAAATGGAAATACACAAGTAAAGCACAAGCACCTCAAAACTAGCACTCAGTACTTGAGTGAATGTACTTGCTTACTTTCCACAAACTGATGAGAGTGGCCTTGAGAGGGATTACACATTGCATACTTTTCCCAAGCAGTGAAAGAAATAGGACAGTATTTATTCAAAACCAATATCTAACTGTTACACTATCTCCCAGCATGATAACAAAATGTGAGAGGTAAGAAGCTAGTTACATCCAATCAACCAACAGCGACCAACACAAGCCAGCGCCTCAACTGGAGTGACAATTTTGCGGCTCTCCTTCGAGACATCGGCCTGCCAATCAACCTGCTCACAGGTAACGTGTCACACACACACGCGCGCACACACACACACACACATTTTCTCGCCTGCCAATCCATTGTGACAGACAGGTCTGAAACACACTTCCTGTCACAGCAGAGGCAGATAGCAGCGGGAGCGAGGACGGGCTGAAACAATTGGGACGATTTCTTTGTCCTCTGCAGCACCCCATGATGATTACAATGTTTTACAAAATGGCTGAGGACCGGGGAGAAGCAGTGTGGTCCGTCACGTCTGTTTCACGCCGCTGCAGAGCGTCGTCGCTGTAGGACCCCGCTCACAGATACCCTATGGAGAATGTTGACAGCGTAAACACAATGCATTATTTATGTTCACCCTCTGAGACGTGTTCTCATTGCTATAGACAATAGCTGGCTCTCCAAGTAGTCAATGTAAGAAATTAGAGGGGTGGAACGGGAACAGAATATTTCAATAATAACTCAACAATGGTGATGTTTTCATGTTTGTTTGAGGTGCCACATTTTATTGTTTCCAGTAAAGACGTCTCACAATTACGTCCCTAAAGTGCTTCATGTGCTGACACTTTACATGCAGAGTCAGGCTACGCTTCATTTTCATCTCTGCACAATTTAATACTATTATTTACTTCCTATTATTATTATCTTCTAAGGAAGCCTGTTAGTTCGCCATTTTCGCAGGATAAAGCATGCATCTATGTGCCGATTATTTAATAAATACATTTGAAAAACAATGAAAAAAAGTCCAAATTGAATTCACAAATGAATCATAAAATGCGCTCATTAACTTGATGTTATCACTCTGCCTTAGAGCGATGAATACATTACTGTAATTTGAAACTATTTGGGAAATAATTTTCTAAAAAGCATTAAAATTATGTTTCTCTAATGGTGTCACTAAAGTGTTGCTTTCATTTCATTTATCTGCCGCTCTGCTACTTCATGATTGCTTTTTAGTAAACACCCTGACGTCCACACTCTCAACTAATGCAGCACTCGCACTAGCATTAGCTGTTGACCAACATTTGAGGTTAAATTTAGCCTCTCGCTAATTAATTTGCAACCTATTAGGCTACAGTTGCATCGTGCTTGAGAATCCTAGTTTCTACGTCCTTAGCAGAAATTTCGATTAAGGCCATTGTATGTCTGTAGGGTGCAATGATGCTAAACTGGCCCTACAGCACTGGCTTTAATTAACCACTGCAAAAAGTAGGCCTAGAAATATTTTAAGAGCTTACTGGTATAAAGACAAAGGAACTGCTATGTGATGACACAGTAATGTAAATCTTTGTTTTTAATGACACCAGTGGCCATTAAGTGAACTGCAGCCAGTGTACTGTTGCTCGTGCTCACACTCTGTAGGCGTAAGCGAGCATCACGTTGGGCATCGGCTAAACCAATGACGTAACATGAAGTTTGCATTAAATGCTGGAAAATAAATTATCATCAACATCATATTTAGGATAATGTTACTATCTGGAATGTTCCTATATTTTATTTGGACCGTTGGCTCCATGATACTAACTAGCTTTCCATTTGCAAATCAATCCATCAACCAAGGTCATGGAGCAACCCGCACCAGATCCAAGCTGGCTAAGCTTAGCTGAGCTTCGGTGACAGCTAGGTGGTGGCCCCTGCCTTGCCTTGCTCTTGGCTGGTAGAAAGCAGTTGTTAGTTACACACATTTGCTTTGTACTATTACATTGTTTATTGTTGGCTAATATTGACACCATTTGTCATAATGCATCTATCTGTCTATCAGTCACAGTTACAGATTAGCACATGCAAATTGGTTCACATTCTTACAATATCACATGTTTAAATACAATTTCAGAACAATAAGATTTCAGCACACTTAAATTTAATTGCTGAAATAGTAATACTATCGGGAGCAAAGGGTGGAGAGGGAAATATATACTTGGCTTTCAGCAGAAATGTAATTACTCAGCATTGACAGAAAAAGCCCTCAAGAACAAAGACAGTGCTAATTTGTCTGACCAGGATGTGAGAGAGGTCCTTAAACCCCTGAAATCTCTCACAACAATAATGAGCTCTGACACTACATCTTCAATTTCTACCTCTCAAAACCATGATCCCGAAATAGACAGGACCAAATGATGGAGACCATGAGATAAACTGAGGATGCTTTTAGGGAACATCTACAGAACAGATTCTCTGATTCTGAACTTCAAGACTTCCTAGTATAAACTCAATGCTTGATCCAAAATTCAAGATACCTATCAAGGTTATTATTTTTTAAATTAGTAAAAGTTTCAATTAGTTCTGCAGGATGGAGCCGTAGAGACTGTAGAGGCCTGAACCTGCTTTGACCCGGCTTGTGAATGAAGAACTGGCATCGTACATGGCAAAGACCTGCATTTCCCTGGATTGCAACTGACTTGTGTGTTGCAAGAGTCAACTTATCCTTACCTTGTGGTGTTAGCTACCTTGCTGTACCAGCTACCTCCAGGGTGTTTTCACCAGCTGAGGACATGTCAGTGCCAACAGATCTGTCCTTTCGGCAGACAATGTAGACATACTCATCTTTCTGAAAGCTTAAAAATGCTGACCAAACTGGATTTGTTTGAACTTGACTCAGTCTTGAGCTGAACATTTCTGTTTAAAGCTGAATTTGCACTGTTGGTTTTAGTGGTTAATTGAAGGTGCACTTGTCTAAAAATGGACATTTTTAATTTGAATTATTTTATACTTCACAGTACAGGTCAGAGTGTTATGATGGACCAATCCTGACATTTGGGGTAAAAATGTATTCTGATCCGCTACCTTTATGCCAACATACGGAGTTGGTCCAGCCACATAAACAGCTGGTGGCACCTATTCTCCAGTCAGGTGCCGTTAAACCACTGCAGGAGAAGAGGCCACAATGAAATGATGTTAATTAAAAGAGGACCAGTAAAACGGAGGAAAACAATATAGGAAACACAATGACATTTCTGTTTTTTTCATGTATTAGTTTGACAGATGTTAGAGTCTCCTCATCGCTCCACACAGATCTGATATTTTCATCTGCTGCCATGTTTCAGTCTTGAAAATCACGTGTTTTACACCTAAGCATAAACACCTTTTATGCTTTTTTTTTTTTTTTCTCATTTCCACTCTCAATTTTTAAAGGTGCAAATTGTACGTTCTGATAAAAAAACAGGTTCATTGTGGCTTCTTTGAACTATGACCATGATATTTCCCTCATCACGTGAATGTTCTCAACCTACACTAAATGTAACATATATCATAGCGATAACAGCTAAGGAAATGTTAATGCAAGTCATTTTTGTATAGACCATGTGGATTGTTCATATGGTGTTTAATGCTGTACTATCACCAGGTGTATGAACTGTAAATGGAATACAAACTGAACAATTTATTTATGAACATAGCTTACTTATGCACTACACCATGCATAGTATCTGAGGTACTTTGGAGCTGACTGTAAAACATACATATTCATCATGATGCATGTAAGAAATCTGGTGTGATGAGGACATCGAACATATGCTTTGAATCCAGTCACAATGTGACTGTGATGCCTTACAATGCATCTTAATGTACAGAGCATTTAAAGCAGGCTGCACATGAATGCTGCTCTCCCTATACATAAATATATATAATATAGAAACATCCCCCAGAGAATAAACACGATTAGCATAGTAAATATGACAAAAGCTGTGTGTTTGGCTGAAAATCAGTCTCTGACCTTGTGACTGGACAATAGGCTCTTCTGCCATTTCTCATTATCGCACTTCCTCTCTTCCTATCTCCCACTCTGTCGATGTGGCCTGAGAGGCAGTGAGGCTGAGGTTAATACCTACATATTGCTCTGCAGATACACTCTGGGGCCACATGGCTCTGTAATTAAAGCTTGTCCTGCACCCGATGAAGATATGAAAATATCATTATTGCTTCTCAGATGAAGAGATGTAGCAGCTTCTTGCTTCTTCCTCCTGTGCTGGAGCTCATTTGTAAACAAGGGGAATGATTAAACTGATCCTAAACACATCTAAATAAGATGTCAGATATTTAATTTTAAGATTTATTTAGCAGGCTGGATATTAAAAAACAATTGTGAACTCATTTGAAATGAATCTTATTTTCCAGCTCATCATATAAAGTTGCATAAATACCTGTTGTTGTGGGATAATTTCTTCAAAATGACCAGCATTTCAGTCACGTGTCAAGTCCAGTCAAGTGTGTCGTGCTGAGAAACTCTCCCTCCAGCTAGAACTGAAGCACTCAAAACACTGTTAGCTTGCAAGTGTAAAGCACATCAAATGTACCCAGATGTTAATTAATGTCCTAAAGGGTAAACTGTGCATATACTTAATAAAGTATCCCAAAGTCTGCCAGGGCTTTTTTTGTCCCATGGTTGTAATTTTTCATTCATTAATATACAGCATAGCTGGACTGAAGTAGTAGTGCAAGAATGGTATGAAAAAATATAGGTAACTTGTACACACAAAAATATGTAATTAAGAAGCTGTAAACACTGATATAGTCATTTTAACCTGAGAACCACAATCTACTTGGAGTTTCTCATGACTGATTCAGTTTTCTCCATCCCCCTTGTACGAAAATCTGACGGAAGACAAATGATGTCTGAATCTGACCCCATCCATCAGAAAAAAGCAAACAACTGTTAACAGAAATCGTACATCCTTTATGAACACCTTTGATTTATGCGTCTGTGCTCCATGGATTAATATGATTGCAGTTATTAAACCTGCAGGATAATGAGTTATGGAAATTCCGACTCATGAAGGCTCCAGCAGACTGCCTATTAAACATCATTCATAATCAGCTGCTTAGTACACAGATCGGAGAGATGTGTGCCCCCCCCACCCCACTCTGCCATGCAAGATGGCTAATATTTGGCATGCAGCAATGGAGTGACAGGAGGTAAATTAGAGCACTGACATACTGACATTACTATTGGCATGAGTAATTGCGAGAAAGCCTATAGCTTAAAAGGATAATCAGAATAATCATATCATACTGGAAATCTGCCTTCCCATGCATGAAAATGAACAAATCTAGGCACATAGGTCCAGTCCTATGGTATCTTTCCTCAACTGGCATTGCAGGCTAATAGTCCTGATGGTGGCGCTACAGCAATTGTCTAAATTTTAAAACTTAATCAGTCATACATGTTAGCACTTTGCAACTTTCATCAAGATGTAAGCCCAGTGAGCAGGAATATTCAGACGCTTTCAATTAATCAGCAGCAACAGTTTAATAGATAACTCTCTAATCTCCAATGCTCATGAAAATAAATGACCAATTATTGTCATGGTAGATGTAGTGTGGTAAATTTCAGAAGTATATCTCAAAAAATGTTTGACAGTATTTTGTCTTCTGTCCACATGTTACTATTGCTATTACTGTTACTATTTCACTCTCTTCATCTTATTCTATCTTTTCTCTTTCTTTGTGAATATTGTAGTCTCTGATCACTTGAACATCCACTAGCATAGACTAGCATAGAGGTTGGTGTATTCTATATATGTAAAGCATGTATATTACGGTACATACTGTTCAGTACATGGGAGCACAGTATGTGCAACAGATAACATAATTAAGTGTATTTGTCTGCCTTTACATGTGTGAGCTGTTATAGCCACCCTGGTGGTCCTGTAAGTCTTAGTGTGAAGCCTCTATATTCCCCTTTCACTGGGTAGCTCAATGTGAGCTAAAGGTTATGAGTTCAAGACCCAGGTGATGCCACATGAACATCTTATTCAGGCATAGTGCTGTGTGAATTAGAGTCACAGCAGTTGAAGATTTAATGATAATTTCGGTCCGGTCCATTTCTGCTGACGGACCCTACTGTATCTATTTCTTATTATTTATTTATTTGTCTTCCTCCTCTTCCTTTTTTCATCTTCCTCCTTAAAATGCCCAGCCCTGACTCACTGCTGTTCTGCAGCTATAATTTTCCCATAGATATTCTAGTGATGGTATTTCACTGGAAACTGCTTCACACTACTTTTTTTTCACTCTGCTGGTAAAGAGCAGTGGCAGCCATGAGTGCTTCTGTAAATTAATACAAACAGATTATTTGGACATAAACAGTTATAAACAGGAATGAACAACATCCGGGTTTTTGCAGTAACGTGTTACTGAAGTTGCGCAGTTGTTATTGTTACACATGATCTGATAATGAGACCTTGCATGATGGGAAACAGACGAAATGAATTTAGGGACTGTCTAACACCACATCTTAAACCATTAATTTATCATTTTAATTTTCTAGTTTTAGACCAACTTCACATTCATCTGTGCCTCCTTACATTACATACACAACCTCCAGTTTGTAAATAAATTCTAACTTGTAATTTGCACTGTAACAAGCTCCTGTCCTATGTCCCCATTTTCACCCACACCATGCAGTTACACAACCTTCATTTAGTTTAGATCACATTATTTTCTCTCTCGACGGAGGCGCTCAAACACAAACTATTCTTTATTGTTTGATTCATTTAGGTACACGCTGAAAATATTGTGTTCGTAAGTCTTATGTTGTGTATTTTGTCAGCAGCTGTGCTTATACATGTCTGGATGAGGAGTCTAAATGGCAGCAGAAACAACTGAGCACAGAAAATGAAGCACATATGATATGTAATAAACTGATGCAGGTACAGATTTACATTACACCACTAAAGGATTGAATGCTGGACATTAACTAACACTGCTGGACAGTAGCAGTGCTCACATACATACATCAGACAACTATTTCTTATCCTCTGAAAGAAGAAAAAAATATTTGTTACAACAGTTCTGTTTCCTCACCTGCACAGAGAAATTTTTTTTTTTTTTTTAACTTGACATGCACAAAAATAGATACGATCTTGAAGACAGAATAATCATTTTCAACATCTACAGCTGTGTGGAAAGTATGGCGTCAGTTTGCATGCAAATACAGCTTCATTAGTTTTGGAGATCAGGAGATTGAGGTGAGGGTACACTGTGTTATAATAGAATGGAAGGCGGATGACAGTCCTATTTCCTTTGAGACTTTCCTGTTCACTGTCTTCTATTATATTAAACCAAATCAATTATCCCAAAGGCAGCATGCTATAATAGGAAGCTGGGTGGGCATTTTTAAACAGAGTTGGCTGGCTGCTCAAATCCCAACACGCCGTGTGCGATTACAGTGAGTGCATTGAAATCCTGTAATTGAGACATGCAACATTATGATTGCAAACTGATTGAATATAATTAGCCGTGGCTTCTACTTTGTTTGCTTGCTTCCTTTAATTAAAAGATTTTTCTTTTCACTTCGTCAGAGTAGATTCACATTATGCCGGGATGTTTGATAAGCGATTAGCCCGGTAAGGCCCACTAAGATAATTAACCGTCCAATCGTCCAAAAGTGTGCTGCGGTTGCCAAGTGGCCTCACCCCTTACACTGCCTCAGTGACTACGCTGTAAATAACTCACCGTGTGTCCATATTTCATCCGTAACGAGTCAAGAATAATGTTCACGCTAACCTGCAAAATGTGGTATTCTCACTCTTTGTGTACAGTCATCATCATTTCGGGCTTAATGTGACTGTGATAAGCAGGTGCGACATGAGCTCATCCAGGTTAATGATTCTCTGACAGGTACGTGATGAGCTGCACCGTAAATAGATGCTGTAGTTACACCTCTGCGTGTGATTGCAGTAAACACTTTCTTCTAAAGCCAGCGACAGAGCTGTGCCTTGACACATCTCTTGCATTTTCCACCGCTGGCTCTCAAATGCGCTGTCTGCCTGCCTGCTGTGAATATTAAGTCCATTCTCCTCTAGTGTCTCTGTGGGTGTGAGGCCTTGTCCTTGCAGAGCAGAGCACACTCCATCCCTGACAAGGGCTCTGCTTTTATCACCTGATGCTGTGAGAGCCAAATGAGGGTTCGGCCATGTTCAGCCATTTATCATCCTCGATCAGCGAGCAGCCACAGGGGCAGAAAGGACCTTGGCTGCGTGTACGCGCTCTCCTCCTGCCATTTGTTCTTAAAGTCGAGCAGGTTTAGTGTCACTGTGGTCTGCTGCGTTCTCTGCAGGGAAAACAAACATCAATGTAGTGGCTTTGTTTATACACAGCGGGGCTTGTGTCTGGGGCTCTTGTGTCTGCACATACTGTATCTTGCACAAAATACTCGCTTCAAGGTAAAGTAGATGATGGTGATGAATGTGGCAAATACGGTTAGAGGTGTGTTAAATGGGGTGCTTATTTATTTTTGGTCCACACATCCATTCTGTTTGCCAGCTGTAGTACAAAGCGTTGAGCTGAGAAGTGTCTGCTGCTTATAATGAATTGAGAAATTTGTATACAGCAGAAAAAAGTTATTAGCAAGCATCATTTGCCAAACAACACTGATGTTTTGTTAGATGTTCAATAGCATTAAACTGAGCTACTTGAATAAGTGAATGAGCCCACGGAGCTCCAGTGGCATTATTTTTATTGGGAGTTTGATGAATGTGTGCACAAAACCTCCTCAAGAAGGCGGCGGTTGGTTTGTTGAGCTTGAACAAAGGGGAGGGTAGGACGGTTAAATTGGTTGCTTTCCCTCAAATTTTCCTCAAAATAAGGAGGTGTGTACCTATCTGCTCATTTGTGCTAACAAGAGGGTTGGTGTTCCCTTTCATCCACTTTGCTTCATCTACGGTCCCACTCCCTTTGTAGTGGCCTCTGTGGACTCACCCTCTGACTTAAACTCTCCATTTGCTCTGTCCTGGCGGGTCGAGACGTCAGGCAGGAGGTGTTTTTATTCACTGTAGAAGGGTCGTACTTAACATCCATTTTCGCTATTTCCTGAGTGTGCTCTGGACGATACACTGTATTAAATGGTATATGGAGGAATAGCATCATAAAGACAGAATAAATGTCATAAAGGTCAAATGCAAGTGTTTAGCTCAAAGCGCCACTGTGTCGCGTACAGTCTCACGAGCCACTAGCATGGCTCTTAAACCAGCAATAATTGATCTATTGGCAGCAGAAACAAGTTGTGAACACAGCACTGATCACCTTTTAAGCTGATATGGAAAACTTGTTGGTGAACACACTTATTTACACATCCTCATTTGTAGTTGTGCTGCTGGCCACCTTTTGAATGTAAGTAAATATTCATACTCTTTTAGCTCTGTATGTAGTCTCTACCAACTCTTAAGTCTAAAGTCACAACTCTCTAAAGTTGTGGATTTGACAGACAACAAGCTGCATCACCTTTCACATTAGGCCATTGTTGGCGCATTGTCATTTGATACTGTGTTATTAGAAAAATATTCATGATAGCTGCCTTAATCTTGTATTACTTGAGGTTCAAGATGTTTAGCTTTTGCCATGTTACGCTTCATTTTAGATAAAAGCCATGAAAAGCAGCTCTATTCTGAAATGAGCTTTGTGCATGTTCAAGTTATTCTTGTCTGTTTTCATCCTGTCTGTACAGAACAAGTGGAAAATCTATTATTTATTAGTGTCAAGCTCTCTTAATATAACTGGTATTTGGGTTAGCAAATCCGACACAAAGTTCACCGGCAAATTTGGCACACATGATTATAAATTTGTAAATTCAATTTCCCACCTGTGAAATGTATTCTCAGTATGATAAACCTTGTGAAACTTGTTTTCCTAACTTTGGAATTGAACGCTTACACCAGACTCTACATGATATCATTAATAATCATGTTTCGCTAATGTACTCTGTATTTTTAGCAGCCAACCCTTCTGTCTCTACCCTTTTGAATTAAAATAACAAAAGCCAGATGATTTATTCCTGCTCCTTTTGTAGTTCTTTCTTTTCTCCTACCTGTCTCCAGGAGAAAGGAGTGATGCAATAGCCTGATATCAACATCTGTGCCTGTGTGAAGACAGCGCTGCCCAGATAACATGCTCACGAGTGTACAGAAAAGGGCTGTACTGTGGGAGAAGATATGCAGCACAGGCAGATAAAGAGAATAGTGTGAATCGAAAAAAAAAAATGTATGGGTAGCAACTTCAGAATGACCTCAACAGATAGAAAGCACTTCAACCCACAACCACTTCCTATTGAGACCCAGCATTGCTGTATGGGTTCGACACAGTGTGGACAGACCTGAGGTTATTTATGTTTGGATAAACTGCAACAGACCCCTTTTCATGAATATCCTCCCTTCTGAATGTCAGTCACACATATGGCAGCAATTTGGATATATTATAAAATGCCTGCCCACTCTCGTAAAACAGGTGTTGTGGCATAAGAAATTACTTGAAACACGGATTTGAGTGGTGCAAAAATATACACGTGCTTTGGATTCTGTGTAATCCATTTCAAATGTCATAGCCTGTTTCTATCGCTCTAAAACTGAACACTTCACTTGAACGTGCAAATATACCAGCACTAAGCACTTGCATATACGCTGATTGTCTCATGCATATACATACATACATACACATTCATGCATAGTGTGAGAATATGTGTGCATGACTATGAGGGTATTTACCTGTGAGTATGTGTGTGTGCAGTTCAGGATGCATGTATTTGAATGTGAGATTGCGTGTGTGTGTGTGTGATTTGACCTTCCCTCTAAGGGGGCAAGAGGACCCAAGCCATGCCAGCAAAGTGCCTAAGCATAACAGCATAACAAGCATAACAGAGCCTCCGGATCTCCTCACAGCAGGGGTCAAGCATTCAGGCTCGCATCGCTGTCTTGGTGTACATCACACATGCTCTCGCCCACTTGTGGAGAATATGATGAAGGATGACTCATCTGACCGTATCGCTTTTTTTCCACGTCTCTGTAGACCAGTGCCTATGGTTTTTGCACCACTGAACTCTCAAATGTGCATTCATCTTTGTAATGAGGGGTTTATGCACTGCAGCTCTACTATAATATCCCTGTCTGTGTAATTGGACACAGTCTGAACACGTCCTGCATTGACTTGAGGAAGAGTTGCTCTTCTGTTTTTCCTTACAAATGCTCACTAATACACACGCGTCATGGTCATCAAATGTGTGCTGTTGACCACAATTTCTGACCTTATTTACTGTTGTTCTTCCCATATATATTAATGCAGATGTCACTTGTGGCCTTGTGACTGGAGCTCCTGCCATCCGCGCCCCAACAATGAACCCTCTTCTAACTCACTTAGATCTTTTCCTCTTGTCATCTTGATACTAAATCACCACCAACTAGGGCTGTTCAGCTTTTTTATACATGCCACAAAGCATGACTGAATGTTATCTGCTCAATTGCACCATTGCAACCATGTGAAGCTTCTGCATTCATTATGTTTCTCCACTCATTACTCGGAGTGTGAGACTGTATTTGCTTTTGTGCATGAGTATGTACGTATGTATGTGTGTGCTTACTATGTAAATGTGTGTATAAAGGCGTGTATGTATGTGCGTAGCTAAGTATGCACTGTCACTTGAGTCACCTCCTCCAAAATCAAAAGCGAATCCGATGGACCGAAGTTCCCAACCTCCTTGGTCAACCTTCCAAGATCCTCAGATGCTGTTTGTTTAATGGAGCAGTATTCCTCCACAGCCCCTTCAAAGCTGGAGCCAGGATATGGATTCTTTGAAAATTTTATCTACAAATATTAATGTAATCTAGTTGACTTTGCTGGCTCAGTGTCTGATAAACATATTGAGCTATCTTAACTCAGTGTTAATGAACTGCCCCATTTATTACCAGCTATTTAATGACAATAAGAACAAAACATTACTGTTGGTCTTATTCAAGCATACATTATTTTTAATGCAGTCATTTTGTAGCTGTAATTAGTCACTAAAACAAGGAGATGCTATACTTATTATAGTTGTATTTCATGACATGTTAATTACTTAAAATAATACTTTGGTTTGTGTTCTTTATGTACGCGTAAACTCTAAATATAATATTAGCCGGCTTGCATGCAACAAATTTCCATGCAACCACCTCATGGCCATGCTGTTACAAAGTGCCCATTACAACAAGATGCAGGATCCACCATTAATAGTCTGCACAAGCACTGTGCAGAGATGGCATCAGCCTCAGACACAGGTAACTTTGTGCAACATTGTGTAAAACCCTATGACAATAACTGATGACATGTAAAAGCAAGAGAGTACTACAATCATGACTACTACTTTGGATCATTCTCAGGGGATTTGTGCTGAGCCTGTTCAGGACTTGGTGATGAAGAACCAAAAGCCGCCTGCCAAGAGCGTATGTAAATCAGTGCTTTATCAAGCGTCCACAGGTGACCGTCATTATTATTGTACTGACGTACTGTTTTCTACTGCGTATTCATGAACGCATTGTTGCATGTTACCAATTTGCACTTGCAAGAGAAGTGCGGACAGACAATGAATTTAATATCTGTACTTTGAACATTAATGTTTTCTTAATGCTTCATTTGTTTCAGGATCCCCCCTGACCCATCAGTGTTGTCCCCTTGGGACAACTGCTAATATCCTTGGTGCTGTGGGGCTGGTCTGAGCTTTCTGGACCTGTGCTGTGAGGTTCACCACTGTCATATCAGTGCCCTCCTGTTCAGGCCACAAGTCATGTCAAACACCCAGATGTTCCAGTATTCCCCAGACGTCCTGCCCATGGTGCCAAATTTTCCACTGCCATACACTGTGTCCTGAAGGGCCACCAGGTCTTCTATTTGGAGCGTCTAACTTTCACATGATTGCAGCACACAAGACCAGTCTTAGTGTCCATTATGGAAAGAAGGAGTACAACAAACTAGCATGATCAAAAGGGGCCTTGAGTGTGAACAATATTCAGAACTGTTCAAAGTAAATGTCTCACGTTGCGACTTTGTCATCCATCCCAATGCTCCTCACCTTAAAATTTCCAAAATTTCTAAAATGTAAATTTTCCCCACTGTGGGACGAATAAAGGTATATCTTATCTTATGTTATCTTAACTTTGTGTTTGCAAGTTTTGGGCTTGCAGTTAAATTATTTAAATGCCCAGACATACTGTATGTTATATTGCTAAGGCATGTCAGATATGTGAACAGCCAGGCAAAACCGAAAAGAAATGATAAACTCCACTGGCCGGTTCAAGATCTGCTGGCAGTAGCAATTTCATTACTGACACTGAGGAGGACATAACGGTTCAAAGGGTCTGGAGGGATGATGAAATGATAACAGAGATGAAAGAAAAGGTGGACCTTCATTGGTACTTTTTTAGTCCTTCTATAGGTGTGTATCTCAGACAGCTAAATGGTGACTGTAAACACCAGTAACCCTGTGTCTCCTATACTCGTTAGATATCTTACCTCTATATCTATGAGCCTATATGTGCAAGTATTCATGAATGTAATATCTCACATGAGTGACTGTTCTTGGTAAGTTCTATTTATCTACATAATTGTGCAGTTACTCTATTATTTTATTCATCTTACTGTTGTACTCTTTGTATTACTATTGTGTTATTGCAGAACTACATAAAAGACTATCAAGAATTAAGCTCACTGTAAGTACAACCCCAATTCCAAAAAGGTAGGAAGCTGTGTAAATAACAACAAATAGTCATGTGCAAACAAACTGTGTTTACCGAGCGTGCCTGAGTACAATCATGATTTATACAATCATGTGTTCGACAAAGCAGCGAACCTCACTCCATCCTTGCTTGTGAACGACTGAGCATTTCTGGGTGTTTTTGGATCAGTCCACAACTTTCACAGTCTTTTGTTGCTCCTGTCCCAACTTGTTTTGAAAAGTGTTGTCTATCTTGGATATCATCTCCTCAGATGCAAAAAAGAAAGACAAAATGTGAAAAAATCAGACAGAAAAGTTTTTGGTCAAAAGGTCAAAAGGTCACCGCAACTGTACTGTATATGATTAGAAGGTGAGCAAATGGACTGAGTGCTCAAGCAGATCATGTCACTTTTCTTCTGTGCAGTTCTGTTTTTTTCTTCTAGCTCTTTGTCTTCTCTTCTTTTGCACCCTCCGTAGGTGGATGTGTAAATCTTAAGATGTGTTGATACAGTATCTGTAGTGCTCCCCAGGCTCTGTGGGCCTCAGCTTTAGGTCCTCTCTCATGTTATCAGCCGGTGAATCTATGGAACAGATCAGATCATCATGGTCTTATAAGGACTGTGCATTGTAAACTATTTGTGTTATGACTAAGTACCATAGCTTTGTTTGTATATTTCCAGCTTAATGTCAGAGAGGTACTGGCTCTGTTGTGAGATTCCACTTAATCAGATAGTTATTTTAAGTGACTTTTACCTTTACTCCTTCGTCAGGGAGCTGTGTTGGAGAGAGCAGCCATTTTGGTTCCATCTCTTTTCTCCTGCTTTTGTGTATGTTTGGCTGTTAGGATTAGTATTGTGCTTTGTGTCCTAGTTCTGTATCTTAGTCCTATGTCTTAGTTTTCTGTCTGTGTTCTATGTCTTAGTTCTCTGTCTGTGTCCTATGTCATAGTTAAATCTTAGTTTCTGTTCGGCCTTAGTCTCAGTTAAGATCTGTCTTAGTTCTCAGTCTCTGTTCTGTCATAGTCTCTGTTCTGTCATAGTCTGTTTTGCCGTAGTCCTGTCAGCCTCATTCCTGTAATGTATAAGTTCTGTCTGTTTTAGTTCTGTGTTCTGGTCTCTGTTCTGTCTGCTGTAATTCTGGATTCAGTGTTTCTCCTCTCACCCCTCCTCTGCCTCACCTCACCTTCCAGCCACTCCCACCTCATCTAGTCACCTGTGTTCTCAGCTGCAGCCAACAACTAATCAGGACTCTATATAAGCCACTCCACTCCTCTCAGCCTTTGCTGGATTGTTCTTCTTCTTCCACTCATGCTTGTTTGTGCTCTTGTAATTGTTTGGATCTGCTCTTCGTCTGATGTTCATGATTGTGTTTTTTTGGACAATCCTGGACACAACCCTGAGTTTTTGTTAGTAAAGATTTCTTTTGCCTTTATTAAAGGCCTTACCAACCATCAATTTCCTGTGTGTTGCATTTGAGGCCATCCACACTCCACGTCACACAAGTGCTCGTTTGTTCATTTTGACCTGGACCCTCCCTTAAGTTCAACTCTAGTTTCCATATTCAACAATAAAAAAATAGAACCAGCTGACTCCCCATACATACACCTAAATCATTCCTGCACTCTCAGTCCCTCTATGCAAAAAATATACAGTCCACACAGAAAACAGTATGAAGGGAACAGTGCTCTTCATCAGAACTGAGGCATTTTAGAAAACACTTGAGATCTTCTCACCATCTGAGGACACAACAAATGATGTTAGTTACAATGTACACAACTCAATAAAACTTCACAATTTAAATATAAACCTTGGCCAACTCTGCTCCAGAGGGAGCTGCTGCAATGAGGGAACAGTTTGCCTGTTCTTGTAGTTTTCCATAGAAACCGACAACTGAGAGTAAAGATTATAGCCATTATACATTCTTCTTGCTCTACTTATTTTCCTTTATTTTCGTCTTGAGGATAATTACTTACAGGTAGAGGGTGATGGGACACAACTTTCTAGTCATAATTAGAAAGTTTTACCATGGCGGCGCAAAAAGTCTGAAACAAACCCACAAAAAAAGGAGCTGAAATTCATTCTAAATTTACTTGCTATGGTGTCTGAGCAACAAAGAAGTTTGTTTCACAGTCTGGTCACAGGAAGGGCCCAGAATTCCTTGCAGGTTTCTTGTCTTGCCCATGATTCTCCTACAGGAGGCGTGCTGCGACACAAGGCATGCTTGTTATGGCTCGTGGCAGCTCATCAATAAGGTCGCGGAGCAGCAACACAGATTCTGGCTGAGGTCTCTGTCCTGGAGAGACAAGCTAATCACAGTCTCTGTGGGGAACAGCAGGGGAGCAGTCTGTCCTCTAATACTCTATGTGCATACTCACACACAAACACAAACACACACATGTATGCTCATGCACGGCCATGCAAGTGCACAGCAAACATGAGGCGCACACCCCTCCACTTGACATGAACATATCACGAAGGAACATATAATGCTGGAACTTGAGTGCTATTGCCCTCCATGCTGCATCACTTTTATTTTTTGCTGTGTTAGCTGCTGTGTTTGCCCAAATCCAAAGGAGACAGCCTTAGTTAGTGAAAACAAATATATGGGGGTCTGTGGCCTCATTGCCTTTGTAGTGGTGTAACACAGTCCTAAACATGCAATCCTGTCTTTTCACAAATGAAATAAAATATGAGGGAATTTGTTGGTGTATCGCGGGAATGTTGTTTGCTATTGAAAGAGATGTTGAGTGTTACATATGTGAAAAGATCAGAAAGTTTATTATGCAACATTTCACAAGACTACAGTTAAGTGAACCAGCGCTTTTATCGTGGTTAAAGGACATTTGGTCGAGCCTCAAGCACACGTTTTCAAACATAAAAAAGTCACCCTTACATAGTGTGTAATTAGTATTAATTATGATGGTAGCAAAGGAGGGAGTCGATGAAGTTATTATAGAACGACAAAGTCCATGTAGGGTGGAGGTCAGGGTGGATGCATGGATCAACAAAACATCACTGGGCTTTGACACCGGGGGGCGGATAGTCAATATTAACATGTTTATTATTGTAACCATGATGACGAAAGGCTCCTGATCTTTACAGAGTAGTCCAACACAAACCATGGTCTTTGACTAAACCTAACCAAACCTTAACTACAGTATATACTGCACTATCTGTTCTCCAACAGTCATCTGTAACGGTTTTAAAAGGCACAGACAAAAAGATGTCATCCTGCGATAGAGATATCAGTGTTTGAAAACGAAACTGAAAGCAACCATGTAAAATCCAACTCACTGCAATAGTAAAGATAATTCTGAACTGTGCATTTGCGAGCTAGCTTTGTCATTGTCTTTAATTAGCTGGAACCTTTACCGATTTTTCAATGAATTTCTTTCTAGTGATGTGTCAGCCGTGCAGAATAATAGATCTCGGTCTAAAAGTTGAGACCTGTTGAGATGTGAAACTTTCTCGTATCTTTGCATTTGTTTTACTGCAACAGGTCACATTCATCCGTCACAGTGCCAGACCAAAACGTTATTTATGCTTCAAAGAATCTGCCTTATAATTTTTCTATTGCTGAGGGGTCAACAAAGCTTACGTCCCATGAAAACATTTATGTGAGGTCCGATTCAGCTGGTTGTAAGGATGTACTCCAGTTGTATCAGTGTAAACCAAATTAGAGGGGTGTAAAGGTATAAAGGGAGAAAACAAACTCACATTGTGATCCAATCAGCAGTAAAACACCCCCAACCATGAACATGTTGTTAAGGCCACACTCAAAGAAAATATAGTCTTTATAAAAACAGGAGAATGGCAGATAAGACAGTTCAATAACACACACAAATGCACACACACACACACACACCGTTAACAGTTGTTCTGGCTTTCATAAGTCTCTTCACCGTCCTCGCTCATCAAAATGTAATAATGCACAATGCACAACACAAGAAAAGGTTTTATTTAGAGCACACGGGCCAAGGATGTTCATGCAATTTTTAGGGAACGAAAATGAGTTTGCAAAACAAGAAAGATTCATTCTGAGGAATTTATATTAGCCATGGATATACGGAATGACTCATTCTTTAAGTGTATGATTCAAAAGACCTGTAATTCTCATATTTCATCCCCGACTTCTGACGGAGGTTCATTAGTTTTACCTTATGACAAATGTCTGGCCAGAGAGCCACACTTCGTTATTGAATGCTTTACCTGCTCTCGGTGATCAATACTTAATTACACCAACTTTTCCTTGTTCGCTGGATTATTGGTTAGAAAAAAAAAAGGACTCGTTCGAGAGGTGAGAGCAGCCCAGCAGGCTTACAAAGACAGAAGCTATTGGAGTGATCAGTAACCATGCATCATTACTCCGCAGTCGATGGTAACAAAGTGTCTTGGATCTCGCTTAACGACATTAGAGGCAGAGAATAGGGAGCGGGACAGCAGATGCTTAGTTTGTTAGCCAGGCCACTACTGATGTAACTGTGTTAGCTCGGCCACCGTAGTGCTATAATGTGCTGGACAAACAGGGGACGAGACAATTAATAATCCCGGTTCAAAGCATATGCTTCTGTTTTACAGCTTGAAAGCTGCTTTTAGGACCTTGTAATTGATAAAAAGAATTGATGTGCCACCTTATTGACCTAAGGGTGAAAAACACTGAAGAACAATGACCATTAGAGTTTACTTTAAGTATACTGAGAGGCATCTTAAATCGATAATGTGGGTCATCCGGATACATGTGCAATTCATTCTAGTGGCATGAGATACTGCATTAAAATGCTCATTTGCCTGAATCCAGTACACTGTGCCCAGTCTCTCTCATTTTTCGCCATGCTAGCAGTCTGGTACCTCTTCAGGTCCACCTCCTTTGTCCAGACTGACAGATCCCCAGTTATTGGATGGATGCCATGAAGCATGCAGGGTCCCCAGAAGATGAAACCTACTGACCTCGGTGATTCCCCGACCTCACGTTGGCACTAGACTTTGCCAACATGAGCTTGATGTTTTCGATCTTTAGTGACATGTCTTGACAACTGTTGAACAGATGTGCTGTGAAATGAATACCAGATATCCAGAGGATGCTGGAAAGAAACGCTGTCCAGAGGATGAATCTTTTGCTGACCCCCGACCTTTCATCTAGTGTCACCATTAGTTCAAAGTTTTCACCGTATCAATGTACAGTAAGAGCAACATCTGCTTGATTTATTGGCACACAACTTGTATGTATTCTAATTACTTTGGTGACCCCCTGACTTTTCCTCTAGCACCACCATGAGGTTTACTTTTATGTTTTTGAGTGAAATATCTCAACAACTATTCAGAGGATTTAATTCTGCAGAGATATTCATGTCATATCTTTGGTGATCTTTTAACGTTTCAGCGTTTCTAGTGCCAACATATTGTTAGAAATTTGCCAATATTTGATGGATCCAGCTTCTCAAATATAAGCATTTTTGGGCTTTTACTTGTCTTTTCTTGTATTGAACTGATTTTTGGATTATTGGTCAGATAAAAAAGTTGTGTGGATTGATTTTCATTATTTTCTAATGCTTCTTAGACCAAACTAAGAACAACTTTATTGAGGAAATAACTATGTATGTAATAGTAATTAACAATGTTAAACTAAGTTGAGGATCGTGATAAACATTGTACCTGCGTGTAGGCATTGTCACGAGCACATTAGCTCTCAGCACAAAGCATCAATGTGCTTAAGTGCAGCCTCACAAAGGTGCTAGTATGGCTGTTGACTGTTAGTCTTTTTCCTCTTCACGTCTGTCCCAATAAATTAAAAATGCTTTATGACATGGATGCACCCTCTGCATGAAAATAATGTGCTATGAGGCTTCAATTAACTCCACAGATACCTCAACAAGTGTTCAACCTTGAGATTCTGTCACACCCTGGTTTTATATACCGACCTCTATGATATGAATAAGCCTCCTAACTCGCTGTGAATAACATCCCCGGAAAATTTAAGCAAATCACCACTTAAAGACAAGCTATAGTGGAGATTATCCCTCCCATCAAGCCGTCCTTTCCTTCTCTCTTTTCTCAAGGGCAGAGGCAGGTGTTAATAAGACTCATTTAGCACAATGCGGCAAACGTAGGCTCACAAGAATGCAAAGATAATGAGATAATGAGATAATAAGATTGCTTTGAAGTAGATAAACATCCAGTAAATATTCCTTGGCTGTCACAGGTGTTTTTGCATAGAGCGTGTTTAATCAGCGCTGATCAACATTCACAACGCAAAGGCTTCGTCCTTTGGAATTTAAACAAGGGTAAAAGATATGACTGACGGTCCAAAACACTCTACTGTATAGTCTGAGAAACATATCTGGAAATGAAATCTGTGCTCCTGGAAGAAGATACGTCCACCCACAAAATTACATTAGTAATTTAATAGTTGGACATACTAGGAAGCTAATTTCTCAGATGTCTTCATCATGTGTTCTTCTTAATATCTGTATAAGGCAAGTGCTGTTAACTAGACCTGCTATTTCATATGTTCATCAAAGGGAATAAATAAAGATCCTTTGGTCTTGGTAAATGGATTGGCTGATGTCAGGAACAGTGGTTGTTATTAGCCAAGGGCTAGACATCTACGCTCGCATCAGATCAATTATAGATTAAAGCCTTTGGTTTGTTTGTTTTCTCTGACATACGTTCTCTCATGTAACAATGTGATTCGTTTGTATATAGAATAAAAGTGAAGATAAGAAATAAAAAAAAAGAGCTTCTGCATGAATCGCAGCAGCATGTTGGCAGGTGCAGATATATGTATCAGTGTTTGGAAACCAGGGCAATTAGAGCAGAGCTGTGAAGACCGCTGCTTGACAAGTTTGCCTTTCATGCTGGTTTGCACATTGACTGCTGAAATTTAGATTCATCTCTCAACACAAACAAATCCTAGAAGGGCAGTCAGAGAGTGTAGGCCTCCACCAAGGCCAACAGTCCACTCTTCTATGATAGGCAAACCCGCAAGCGTGACTAAAATATATGTCTGGATATATTTCCAAAACTGGCGCCTAGTTGAAGCCTCGTCATCTCAGCTGTGCGTTTATTATGTACGTCAGAAGGAGAAGGTCCAGCACCTGGTGGCTGACAACAACCAAGCCCTCAACACCAAGAAGACCAAAGAGACCATTGTAGACTTCAGAAAGACCGATGGCGACACACACATGACCATTCGCGTCAATGGGACAGAGGTTGAATGTGTCTCCAGCTTCAAGTTTCTGGGTGTCCACATTTGATACTTAACACACCAGTATCTCTTCTTCCAGAGGAGACTCAAGATCTGTCATCACAGATTCTGGTGAATTTCTACCGCTGCACTGCAGAGGGTGGTGAAAACTGTCCTCACCATCGAGGCTGTCCAGCACAAGCAGGGGGACACCTCTCACCTTGGTCCTCGACTGTTTGCCCTCCTCCCCTCTGGTAGGCGCTATAGGGCTCTCCGTTTCAGGACCAGCAGGCTCAGGAACAGCTTTTTCCCCTCAGCTGTCACCTTGCTAAAGTCTGCACCACGATGATAAGCCTCCCCAAAATGATTGAACTCTTCTTTCCCCCTCCACCGCCGACCACCCCTCCACTGCTGACCCCCCTACGCAGGCCTTTCTCCATGGACTGAATTCCCCCCCCCTTCACCACAGACCCTCTCCCTCACACCCTCCTCCAGATGTTTGCACTAGAACTGCCTCTGCCTCGCCAGCTTCCTGCTACCACTCACTACTGCACGTACACTCACCTGCTCTATTTATGTTCTCACATACCAATACAGATTACCACTGTCCATTCTGTATATATCTGCCCTATGTTGTATTCATAGTGATACATTGCTGTATATAATGTCTACTACAAAGATTACTACTGCAACTTGCTGCTGTATCTGCAGCTCGTGCTGAATATATCTTCATGTATTCATTTTTCAGATGTGCCTATACATGTACATTACTCTGCACTTTACTGCCTTTTGCACCTCTGGTTAGATGCTAAACTGCATCCATGCAAAACCACTTTTATTGTCTCAGTGCAATGACAAAGTTGGATCTAATCTAATCTAAATTGGAAGTACTTCACAAACATAACATACATTTGTGAAAACCAGAAACTACATTTCCATGGTCACACCTTAGTTGAGTTATAATTGTGGTGATGTTTCAGTTGTACCGGTTCTCCCATGAAACCACTGTCCCCCAGTCCTCCATAACAACTGAGCAGCTACATGTGTCGGCTATCCCAGATGATTACTAATCTATATAATTCTTTATGTATTTAAAGAATAAATGTATGTATTTAAAGATAAAGCATTTATTCTGCCAACGGCAAATGCTTTATCTCGCAATGCTAACTAAACATAATTTAAAAAAAAAATTGAATCCCTTTATTTGTCCCACAATGGGGAAATTTCCATTCAGGCTGCCACTACAAGGCATCAACACGCTCACGCAGGTGTGTGAGCATACCCTGGCCGGGAATGGAACTGTGAGAGCACCGAATCCGAAACAGTGGACCGCCACACAGGGCAATGGGTTCATCTTTGACAGGTGCATCACCCTTCCACCAAGTTCCATGAAAATTGGTCCAGTCATGTTCCCATAATCTTGCTGACAAACAGACAAACAAACTGAACCTATAACATAACCTCCTTTTTGGAGGTAATAAAACTGGACTGACCTCACTCCCCCCACCTCCCAAGCATTCCTGGAGAAACATCAAGCAGTCAGCTCCTGTCGAGTCAATAGATTTTTAGCAACCACGGCTACGCTTGTCAGCTTTAGCTGATTGCCTGACATATTTCCTCAGAGTCTCTCTGCTCATCTACAGTTGTCAGTTCTCCAGACGTGGCTGTTGAAGCCATGCCCCTGGTTCGTTCAGGTAATTCCCTGTACAGCCTGTTGGGTTTTTTTCTTACCTGGACTCAGGCCAGTTATGTCAGTCTGATGTCTCCATTGCCCAGAGTGGCTCTGTCTATCTGGCTCTGGCCATGGCACATTACATTTTTGCTCCCTCTCTCTCTGTCCCTCTTCTTTCCTCCTGGGTCCCTGACCTCTCTTTATTTCTCTCTCAACCCCCTCCCCCTCTATTCAATCTTTTCCTCTTTCATCTCACTCTATTTTGCCCCTCAACCCCTATTGCACACCCTACCTTTCCCTCTCTGAACTTTTGCAGCACTCCCAGAGGTACTGCAGCCGAACAGACAGCAGTGCCACATCACACACCGTCAGACATATGGAGGGATGCTGAGCGCCAAAGCTGGGTGACTTCGCCTCAGCAAAGCACCAACGATGCATAACTGATAGAGACGTTATGGGGCTAAGGTAAATTTGTCGCAAGTGGCATAAAACACTCGCTATGGCAGCTTGGACAGAAGAGGTTGTTTTATATAAAGATCAGACTCAGTCAAATTCGCTCTCAGCTGCTCTGTATTCTCTCTAAGAGTAGCTGGCCTGATGCAAATCGATAAAGTAATTTTCCCCCAGACTTGTTGTAATTAACAATCTGCCATGTATGATCAGGGGAACTGCGGCATTTGAATAGAAGCGACTTCCAGCTGCTACTGCGACGTCTGTGATTTAAGTTTAAGACAGGAAGGCGAGAGGAGCTCTGTATGAGTAAGCATTTAACACGGCCCACACACTCTTTAGCAATGCCTCTTATATAATCTGTATCCTTAAAACTGATTCCAGCAGACATAAAGGGCTAATGTATGTATTTAAGTGGAGTGTGGGTTGGGGTTTTTTTTGGGATGATGACATTATTCCTTCGAGAAATTACCATTTTAATGAATCAAAAAGCTTTAACTGTAACTCAACATTTAGATTTGTTCAATTATGGAAAAAAGAGACTGTCACTCCCTCTTCTCGAATTTTTATTTTGACATAATTCTACTGCTGTCAAACTACATCACTCCACTTTGTGACCTATCAGAGGATGACAGTCTGCGACTTGAATACCTCCTCAGAGAAGGAAAGGTCCGGCCAGCCCAATCAAAGACAGCCGTGGACTTCATCACCACAGCGCAGGCCCCAGGTCCCTACACCCACTATCAACTTCAGGGACCCTCCTCAAATCTTGCCATCAGTGCAATGAAGCAATATTTTGGATCTGTTTTTCTGCTGCTGGGAGTCTCAGTTCTTTGCTTTGTGGACCTTCCCAGGGGCCTAGCATACTGTTTCTCTGGATATAGTACAATACATCCCTGCAATTATTGAGCTGCACCCATCTGCCCATATGGTCCTTGTGCACGTGGGTATAAATGACATCAGGTATAAACAATGAAACTCCAACCTGATATTGAGCTTCTTGCCATAAATTCCGGGTAAACAATGCGTAATATTTGGAACTGTTTCAACTCTGAGAAAGTGGTGTGAAGGTTTTAAGCAGCTTTTAGTATTAGTTAGTGGCTTCAGGAGCTGTGTTCTGCCACCAGCTTTAGCATTATTGATCATTTCAATGTATTTTGGATTAGGAGAGACTTATGTAAAAGAGATCATCCACACCCTGAAAAATAGGACACAGATTTGCTCTCAGCTAACTTGGTTTCTTTTATTAAAAAATACCTGGCCGTGCTGACTGTCCAGTGCAACCCCTCCTCGACAATTCCTTGCCTTCCTTTGTCAACTTGGTCCAAGCAATTGCAGTCAGTTCTTCTTAATGTGAGATCAATTTTGACAGAGCCATCTCCACTCAATGTCCACTTACTACCTTGTTGTGTTGTGCTGAACACTGAGGACTTTTTGTACATATTGGCCTGGGCTGTCCATTTTTGACCTTGGAGGCAGCAGTTGACAAATCCTCACTGAAGGTCCAAACTTATTACGATGAATTGTGTTGAAAGCTCCAGAATAAGTGAATAAGTGGGCCTTGCATTGAGCTTGTCACCAGCTGCTGTTCCCAAGGTTAGGAATGAACTGTCAAGATGAAATTTCTTATGAATATGAAGAAAGCATCAATTTTCACATTAATATTGTGGTAATAATTTCAATCACATCAACCTGATATCATATTAAATCAGTTGCTGAAATAACTGCATGTCAAATGAAATTCTACTCTGCCTAATATCAGCTGATGATAAATTAGTTTTAGTATCTCTTGTGTCTTTTATTTTTCCATGACAATCACATTTGAAGCAGTTTTGGCACACCATTGTCTAAATGCTGCCTCAGAGGCTTTTCCACCGCGCCGTCAATATTATTCCGCGGAGAGGCACAGATGAACCTAAAAAGCAGCACAATCAAAGGCAGTCTGAGATGTACGAGTTTTGCAAATAATGAAGGGAACGCTTATTGACATGTAATCAGCGTAATTATCCCGAAGAAGGCAAAGTGAATTCTAATAAGAGCCTGCATAACTTTTCCAGATGATCACTTTCATTTCCTCGCAAATTTGTCTCTTTACAGACTTATCATTCCAGAAAGACGGCTCTCCATTGATGAGGAATAAGTAGCGGGCAAACACAGTCAGTGGTATTAGCCATGTGCCAAATATGTACAGCCCACTTAGGGTGCATTAAGCATGCTCTTCGCTTGGAATACACTGATGAGGTGAATCTAGGTAAATGCCATTATCCCTCGCTGATTTGCCTTATTAAATCCATGCTAATCACAGAGGAAGAGACGGAAATGAAGAGAAGCAGGGGATTTTGAAGCTTAAGAGACGATTGTGCAAAAAAGGGGTTTTGATAAAATAACAGGAAGATATCGTCAGTAATTTGTACACAATTTTAAACGTTTATAAAAAGGGCATGTTGGAGTAGTCTGGACAAAAATGTCTGAAATTTCCAAAAAAAAATGACAAAAATAATGAGATATACCTCTTGAACAAATTAATAAAGAAATGAAAATTAAATGAATGGGGGGAAATATTCTATATTGCAGTACATAAAGCACTGTTGTCAGTTTCAGATCTTTAGTTCTCATCTTATCTTACTAATGGTGGCCTGATTCTCTGATTTATTTCATCCATGGTGGTGATTGCTGAGTAAGACTGGCTGCATGTTCTGTAGCAACGCTGTATGTGAGAGAGACACAGACTCAGACAGCTTGCTTTATTGCACCACCTTAATACCTTAATTCCTTAATACCTTTCTTATGTCCCTCCTGCAGTTCAGACCTGGTGCATGGCTACATGCTCATCTATTTCTCTCTCTAGTGGAGATTAGTGTAGATTATTCCCATGTTACTTTACTGCAGCATTGATTTGGGGGTGGCCCATCAGTTTGTCTCTGGCAGCCTGTCTGTCTCCACCTCTGTTTGTACATTCAGCGCAGGTCCTCTAAATAACTGGATGTGTGCTCAGTTGAGCGTTTATGGGAGATTTTGATATGATGTGTGAAATAGAGGTTTTCACTGCCACCATAAAAGTGGAGAGTCCGGGTCATCAGTCAAATTTATGTTAGCGTTGAACTGCATATTTCTCTCCCTCTGTGAAATGAACTGACCTCAACAACACTGAGGGAAGCTAGGCTGTTAAAACTGCAGTCTATTAAGAATATGAGGCTGAATTTGTTTATAGGTAATAATGGGCTGCATGTAGAGGAGTGTCACTAATAAGTCTATGAAATGATTTGTGAAGCCACAACTGTGGCAATAACTTACAGTTGCTGCAAAGATCAGGTTTCATTCGCTCCCCTTGGGAGTTCCAGTATAGATGTAATCTGAACTATTGACTCTGGAGAGAGGCTCTGACTATATTGCCTCTGTTGGTATTTGTGTGTGTGGAGGTTTAATTTTACCACTGACATGAGGGATGACATGATCTACAGACAATCTGGAAATAACTGCCATGTGGAACAGGTTGCTCCACCTGGCAGAATGTCAGAAAAGAAAACAGTCGTAGCCTCTTTCAATCTCGAACTCACACTGACGGGCATTATCTTCCTTTCCCTCCCCTCCGCCGCCCTCTTTGTGTTTCTGTACGTCAGGTTGACTGTTGATTGGCAGTTTGATGGAGTCAAATACAACAGTGAGAAGAAATGAGATCCGACCATTCACACATTCAGTGCTTCACTGTCCACGATTTCTGCCAGGGGAAGCAACAAACAACAAATAGTTTCACCAGGATCAGGCAACCAGGCCAACATATAAACAAGATAAACAATGTCTCCAGGGGTAAGCGAGAGGAGCAGAAGAGGCAGCGAAGTGCTGTGTTTGTTCTCTGATCGATGCCATACATAGTGCATGAGTTCCCAAGGAACTACGGGCAGAAGTTGTTCACTTCTATATGAAAAAGTTCAGTCGGAGGGAGAGACGTGCCATTGAGATGAGGTTGAATAAAGGTAAAATATATGAGGCATTGTGTGCATTTGCGAGCGAGAGGCGGAGAGAGTTTCTCATCTCAGATAATAACATGTGATGCAAGGTCACATTGATCCACGAGTTCAGCCAAGCAAAGGCCAGGGACAGGCCGGCTTTAAATGGGAAAATAAGGAGTGAAAACCAAAACATTTTGATGAAACCATCATATCCTTCCACAGAGGTCTGATTCCTTCCAATCAACACATATAAACCCTGGCTATTGCCGAGCGCTCAGAGAAAATTAAAAGACAAAATTGCCTTCATAAATATTAATCTGTGTAAGGCAGAGGTTGTGCCCTTCACAATTATTCATGCTCTCTGGAGCGCATTTGTCAAGAGTAAACAGTATCCTCCTGTTTACCTAATGCCGAACATTCGCTAGGTGAGTGGTTATAATTGATGCCTTCATATTCTATTCTTAAGGATGTAATTAAACACAGTCTGCCATAGAGCACATTCGTCTCTCTCTTTCCGAACACACACACTCACACAACGTGCAAAGTAGACTTCCTCACAATTGCACTCTTATCCGTTTCTCAACAGCAGCGCCTCGGTTCACTCAGAATTAAAGGTGGAATGAGAGTTAATTTCACAGCATTTTGACATGTTATTAACACTGTTGGGCCTGCGAGCGTACTGTAGATGGCCTCTGTCTGAGTGACTTTGGTTTTTTTTGGGAGGGGGTAATATACTATTAGCTGCTTGCTTAAGTGTGACGGAATCATTAGTGAGCAGAAAATAAGTCAATAATACCTTTCTCTCTGCCTTTATGTGCTGTTATTGTACATGAAGTATGGATTACGTTTACCTGTTTGGACTCTCATATTTCACACTGCACATCTGTAATACGGATAAAATCTTCTGTCAAGGTGTAATTTTATATGGTGATATTGATATATATATTGTGGTATCTGTAAATCTGTATATTCCATAGAGGAACAATTCTGTAGAAAAAAGAACCAGCCCATCTGTTTTTGGTTGATTAAGCAAATGACAAATTAAAGATTTAAAGTCTAGTATCTCCAGGAATAAAGTTAATGCTTGACAATAATGCAGCACACAATTGGCCATTAATTTAGTTGTTGCTACGCCTTTTCCTAACAATGATAGCAGTTACTGATTTAACATCACTCATTTTTGAAATACACACATAGGACATAAGACAAAATCAACGTTCTCCTTTCTAGCTGACAACCACTGATTTTGCCAGCTGGGATGATGACTATCGCTGGCAGATGTAAACTGACAGATTTGGCTGTTTGCACATTTTTAGCTGATTACATGGCTCTGGCTTAAAAAGATAATGATCCCATTCTTAATCTCACTAAAAAAGCTCTGATTGTTTTCCACCTGTGGAAAAAGCCACGAGCACAACACCGCACGATTGAGTGTTTGCCCGAGAAGAACGACAGCATCTGTCTTTCCCGCTAGTGCAAACGACATGTTTACTTTCAAGGGACAGAGCCCTCTAGTGGCTGTCGTAACTTTGACAGGAGCAAAGGAAGAAGTCAGGTGATGTTCTTATACAGTGACAAGGATGAGGAGGATGTGGATGAACTGGTCAATAAACATCAGACTTTGACACTCAGACCAGCTGTTTTCCTGTTTTTTTAAAGCACGAGCGCGATCATCCCCAAACATTAACCACAGGGTTATAATTGTACCATGACAGTGAAAGTCCCCTAAACTTAGTGAAGCAGTCATTTTTAACCAAACCACAATGTTTCCCGAAACCTAAGCAAATAGTTTTTGTGCACAGTCACATCATAAAACACAGTAACGGTTTTATGTCGTCCAGCCGATAGCGATGTCAGACCAGGAAACACTTCTATGTCTCATTCAAGATTTAATCTGAAGGACTTGCTGCACCTTTTTGAATCACTGTAACAATCTAAGGAGTGGACAACATTTTAGAGGTCTGAAACTAGGCCGCCGCTGAGTGTTTCCTGTGTCTCGGAGCATTACAAAAATGAAGTCCTGATGAAATTGTGTGTAATGTGATGATTTTATGGCAGTGTATGTCAGAGCGTGTGTTCATGGATGACTCACTCCAAATGTTAGACATCTGTGACATTATATTTATCTCTGCGTCTGTCTTTGTTTTGTCTGTTCATCTGTCTGTTTTACTGCTTCTCAGAAATATGGTTCAGACCCATGCGCACGCCAAACCAACACTCACACACACACACACACACACACACACACACACACACACACACACACACACACACACCCTCGCTCCCCTCCTCTTCCTGTCCATCCGACGTTAGGAATCAGGAGGCTAAGCTTTGCTCCGGTGGCTGGACTCTGGGGAGCTGCTGGTCTACCTATAGACAGCCACATCAGATCTTATTCCCTGCACAGGAACACAATCATATAGGGAGAGGGGAGAGCGAGCTGCATCTGTGGAATACTGATGCAGGAGCAGGGAATTTACAAGACAAGCTCAGAGAGGCTCGAGGAACATGGAGGCCAGGGAATGAATTCTTAAAGATACAGTCTGCAGAACTTCTTGGGGGAATCAGAAGAACAGCAAGAATACTGGAGGGTGGTATGAGTTTGTGGGGGAGCTGCAGAAGAAGTGGTTAAATGGGAAATGATTTGAGAATGGTGCAATTTTTTTTCCTTTCAAGCTTTCAAGGTCAAAGCAATGGCAGTGTAACTTGTTATGGTCCCCAGAGGATGAATTCTGATTTTTGTGATCCTCTTATTTTTAATCTAGCGCCACTGATAGGATGGCAAATTTTGTACAGGCATTCACTGAACCCAAATGACGAAACCTAATGATCTTAGTGACTTTTCCTATATGTGTCCACCACTTCAATCCAGACTGAATCTCAAAAGACATGTGTTGGATTGCCATGAAATGAAGGACAATCATCGTGCCCAGAGGATGAATCTTAAAATATTCTGTGAAATAGCTTAACAATTATTGGATGAATTTGGTGCTGATCTCCTCAGTTTATGACTAAATGACATTCCCATCAACCTCAGCAACTTTGTTTGTTGTGCTAATTAGCAAATGGTTGCATGCTCACACCAAACTTAAGTGAACATTGAAAAAAATTACTTGTTAAACAACAGCTTTTCAGTATCGTCATTGTGAGCATGTTAGCATGGTGATTGAAGAATTTCATGCAAACCACCGTCAGCCTCACAGACTCTTGTGTCTGTTTTGGAGGATTCTGATGATCAGTGATTTCAGCATAATGTATAGAAGTTGATCCAGACACTATCCATGATATATGGGTTTAACATTAAATATGAAGTTTGACTTTTCCTTCGACTCGTCTCGTACAGTCAAATCCTGCGTGGAGGTAGCATTATCCCAAAGGATAGCAGGGGAAGACTTGTGGCCGGAAAGGAAACCAATTCAGATCTAGACCATCTGGTTGCCTGAGAAGAGGAGAAACTGAATGAGAAGCACTCTCTGCTCTCTTTACAGCTGACATTAATAAGCCCCATTTGCTCCCGCAGAACTGTTCAGAGGCCAAAAGCAAAATCCTGCTTGTACTGAGCAGCTCCAAAAATTTATCAAGTATAACTGCGTGAGCGAGAATCAGGTTTCTGCTAAAAAAAAAAAGGGCAAGTCACGCTGGAAAATCTTCCCTGAGTAAATAAACATTTTAAAATGCTGTAGTTAATTCTTTGCTTGTAGTACTCCACTAGGATTTCTCCAAGAGCCTGTTTATGTCTCCTGTTTCAGGTTATTGGAATAGTTCATGCAGACTGTAGCGCAGTCAAAACACTGCAAGCCATTTTTGGTGAATTACAGTATTATTCTCATCTAATAGCGGGCTTAAAACGCTAATCATGCATGCTAATTCCTGGCTTACTGTGCCTATGGATTAGAAGCCCATGTAATGTACAGTTAATCCCATATACACTGCACTGAAAATCCGCCTAGAAGCGTTTCTCATCATCAAAAATGCTCCCTCTAATTATGTCTCCTGAGAGAAGCTCAACTCCCACTTGAGATGAGTTCGTCCGCACGAGATTCTCAGGTTCACATGCACGTGGAATACAGAATACGCGCCTTGATCGAGTGCTCGGCAATTGGCTTTTTATCCAGATCCATTGATTAGAATTTATGGACGCTGTGTTGCGTATTATGCAGCTTGTAATAGCACTTAATCCCATCACAAGGCTGAATATTTCTGTCTCCCTCTTCCCTCTTTTATCATTAATAATCTGCTCTGCTTCCCGCCCCTATACAGTCACATTCAATAACCAGTCAGTCTCTTTAAAGTTACAGATATTCAGGAGCAATTTCCAAAACTGTGCCTTCACTGAACTCACAAACACTAGATGAAATCCAGTTTAATGCGACCCCTCTTCTTTTAGTCAGTGTGTGTTCTTCTGTGCTTTGCTGAAATATTAACAACCTATTAATTATCGGAAAAGTGGGAGAAATAGCAGGGAAGGAGAGATGGAGGGATTGAGGCCGCACAGATCTGAGAGAATACAAAGAGAAGTGAAAAACAAGGCTGGAATTGGCTTCGTACTCTCCAGCCCTGCAGATTCTCCTCAGAGACTCAGGATTGTTCTGCCCCTTTCAAAGCATCCGCCTGTGGTCTCATTTCTGAATTTCTCTCTTATTTTTCATCAAATCTAGAGGTAAACCCAATATTTATTCCTCTTCTCTTATTAGCGGACTTTATAAAGCGTCAGTTCTTGTCTGGAAATCTTTAGCCTTCATTGGAAAATAGAGAGGCATGATTTTGCCGCTCGTTCAAGTTCAAGTTTGATGGCATTCATATGTAATTATTGGCTACAGTGAAACCAACCCAGACAACAACGTCAATGTAGAATGATACTGCAGAACTTCAGATCATGTTAAGTGCCAACATTTGGTAGCATCGTGGCTCCAGGGATTGCAATTAAACATTTATTATAATTTTTATAATTTTTCTTTTTTATAATCTGCACATGGCAAATACAGTGTAGTTCAAGTTTGGGAAAGATGGTGGTAATGTCAAATGAAATAGAATAAAAGCATGGTTAGGGTTAGGCAATAAATACTCTTTAATATTCATGTTATGGTCAGGAAATATTTCATTAAAAAAATGCTACACACCTATCCACCACCACAACCTTCACCCTTTCCCTCTTTCTTTCATCCTTGCTACATAAAGGACACACCACTTCCTGTAGTGGTACTGAACATGTGCACTGGACATTAATCTTGTGCGGCAGAATAGTTCCCAGAGATACTGAGACAAACAACATGTCTTCCATCTGTGAAAGGTGAAAAGTACTTGTATGGTACTCATGTTTACTTTCTGTTTTGTAAATCTTTATATACATTTGCACCACGGCATGTGGAAGGGAAATACTATTTATTGCACCATGTTGTTTGACTAATGCAAGTAGTGACTTTGCAAAGTAATGGGGTGTGAAGATGCTTTACATGTGAAATAGAAGTTGTGTAGGTGTACTAACAGAGACATCCTGACAAGGCCAGCAGTATTTACCGTATATGCATTTCTCTATGCAACTGTAAAAAAGTTGTGAAAAGACAACTTTGCTCTCTGGAAAAACAAATGCAGCTTTTATTTCTTTGTGGCACTGATGCAATTTGAAGATGACATGTTTTTAACTTGGAGTGTGCAGGGAAGGGCCAAGATATGTCCAAAAGGTGACAATTATAATCACATTAGGAATAAGTTTTGATGATGCGTGGAACTTGATGCAAATCTAGGGAGTTTTTATGCAAAGCTGTGGTGAAGGAGGGGAATTACATGCAATTTTAGATGACAGAGGGAGATTTTACAGACATTTATGGGGGCAGTGGGAGCATTATGCAGATTTGTGGTAAAATTGGAGTTTTGGTGGTGACATTAGATTTTTAATGCAAATCTGTAGTGAATTAGAGTTTTGTCTTGCAAATGGTGGCATAGTGTCGTGGTTATGCATGTTTTTGGTGAGCAAATGGCTTGGAAAGAAATTATTGATTTGGCCTTTAAATTACTGAAAAACAATTTTGCACATGGATGGCATGAAAATAATGAATACTGAAATAATATCAGCATCCATGCATATATGTGCAAGATAAATTGTGCTGCCTTTAGGAACTTTGCTAGTCATTGACAGCTGAGGCCAAATATGCAAATACTCATAGGTTGCTACAGTAAATATGGAACTTGATTATCTCTTGTCTACCTTTGGCCTTTTGTCAGAGCTAATACATTTAAATGATTTCAACATACTCCATGAGACGTACAGTATATCATCTAGACAGAGTTCACTGATTTATATTCCTGCAGTTGCTTTAAACCCGTGGATATCCTCCGTGTCCTGTACCTTGTATTCCCTGAAGTCAATGTTTGGCCAGAGAGGAAAGTATTGACTTCATCACTAATGCATATGCATTTTCTGACATTTCACAATGCGCTTTCTGTGGTTTGACTCCCTTTTCTGCAGAGACACTATCACAAGTCAAATGTGTTTTTTCCCCCTAATTTTTCATAACACACAAGTTTCTTATCTTTTCTAAGTCTCTGATCTAGATTGATGATAAAGCACGGGCAAATTCTCATGTTAGATCATTTACATTCTAAAAAAAAGATTCCATTTAATATCTATTATATCCACTATAGCTTCAAAATAGCAAGCATATGAAAAGGGTCCTCATCAGAGATTCTCTCAGAGTCAGAGAGACATTGCTCTTAATCTCCTGCTTTGCTTCTTGTCTGTGAAGCTGCAAATGGGTGGAACAAAACACTCTGTCTTCTCCTCAGGATATTGCTGCTTGTAGAGCTAATCAGGTTGGAAATGATGGCCGTGTGTGTATGTGTGCGCAGGCAAACCCGCACAAGGACATGCTCGTTTGAACGGCCCTTATCTGCTATCCTCGTTCAACCTCACCCATACAACACATTAACCTCTTTGACTTTCTCTAAATTGTACATACTATATATCAGCATTTAAAATGTGCTTAGAGTATCAAAAATGCATTATGTGTACACATCTTATCTTGAAGAGGACCTTGGTTCATTTGCACACTGATAAGTGAAGCATAATGTATGAACATCTCTGCAAGTTTTCCCAGACGTTTGGTGGGTTCTTTCAGGCTAACAAGCATCATAAGCTGCTCCCTGTTGACCACATTGCCTCAGTTTATGGAGATTATAAAGGCATCGCTGCCTATCGTGAAGGTCATGTCACACAACAGTGTCGGCAGGAGTAAAAAGGCACGCAAAATGTTAGTCTCATTGTCCAGCAGCTCTCGCTCTGAATAATATTGCATGTTCCAATATGTCCTGGCATTTTTAATTAACATGTGGAATCATTTAGTTTTCCATTAGGGATGCACCAATCGCATTTTGTCTTTCCAATACAGACACCCACACTCGGGGTATTGACCTGCCCTTTTTTTATTAATATGTAAAATCTGTGAACCCTCAGGTCACTTTATTATAAAGTGAAGATGTTCACACTCCAGCATGTTTTCTAGGCTTGCAAATTTTTTATTCATACTATTTAGATGGTTTATGAAAGTGCCTCAACTCAACTCTACGATGCCCATAACCTGACCTGGGTCGTAGGTCACATTGAGACTGCATCACATACAGTATCTGTGCTCCACCAGACCATTCTCATTCCCAGCTCGTCAAACACTGATGTTTTGTCCTCCAGCCGTCTCATACTGTACCCAAGTCTGTTCACAGGTCTCGGTTAGTATTAGTGCATATTTTGGATGCAAGAGCTACACAAAATCTGATCAATTGTCTCAGGTGATATAGCTTATGCCAGCGTCGGTCGGAGCTGAAGACCACAAGTTATAAATGAAAAAGGTTAGGTTGTTTAGTGGAGACAGAGGGTTAGGCCAGATCTGACCCAGCTCTGTGGCTCGCTCCTCATCTCAGGTTGAGGCTCGCGTCTTGAGACCACATTAGCCACCACAAGCGCCCGAAACTATTAATGGCTCTGCCTATAGTCCACTTGAACTGTGGGTAATCTAAGTTTTGACAAGGAAGAAGAATGTGTGAAATAAAAATAAATGACATCTCTGGACACTTTTTTTTTTTTCCTTCAAACTGTCCGTTGATTCCAGCAATGTTCCAGAAGAGCAAGGCTAAATCAGTGAAGCACTCTTTAAAGTCTTTTTAGAAGTTTAGGAGGTTGTCAACGCAAGCCCCAAGTGTCAAGAAGACTGTGTCTCAACACCACGGGAATAAACCGCACTTCTCGGCGGTCTCAGCGGTGGTCTGTTTGCTTCATTATCACTTACAGCCACCAGTCACTCTTCAAAAGAGTCTCCAGCCTCCGCCTGTGGTGATACTATTTTAACGCTCAAGTTGTCACCGGGGAATAAACACTCTCTTACAAACTGATGCACATTTATTGTCCCCTCCTCTGGATCTCTGCGAGAATGAGACTGACCAGGGACATTTCCCAGAGCGCCGTCCGATGTCAGATGCGTGTATGCTAAGTGAGACCAACTTGCCAAGCTGACGTGGGTCATTTCCCAGTCTCTGAGTCAGCGATCTGTTCCCTTCTCTCCCACGTCCTCCCTCCTTCTCACAGTCCCCCTCCTTTCTAATGTGCCTGTAAGGAAACGGCAGGACAGATCTGTGATCAGAGACTTATGACAAATTGGCCAGAAAGTATTTAGTATGCATTATTCACAAAAGGTGGTGAGCACTTTGTTTTATAAGTTGTTATTCCTCGAGGTAAATTGTAAGGAGCGGAGAATAAAAATTGAGATTTATAGAGAGGGTGATGGATCAGACAGATAAGAGGCTCATTTTTAGCTTTTATGTGATTCTCACATTCATTATGAAACATAATCCTGACAGTATCCTCCCTTTTTAATTTGATATATTTCCCAAGATCGCGGTGAAATGGACTGAGATGTGAAACCACGTAAGGAGGAAAGCAACGGGATAACAGAGAACAATAAGACAAAGGCAGAAGTGGCTGTTAAATTGTCAGCAACAGGAGGTGGCCATTAAAAACAGAGACTAAAGGCAACCACATCCTAATATAAAAAAGAGAAACAGTGTGACTTTTGGCAAGCATTGTTAACTAGGTTCCGTATAACGCATGACATGTTGAGTTAGTTAACATGCTGAAAAAAGTCGATGCCATTGTGACTAACAGCGGTCGACAGGAGGTGTGAAATGAGAGGGACGGGATTTGGAAGGCGGTCGCAGGCTCATTGAAGAGGTGTTGCCTCCACGGAACATGATTTCTCAGTGAATGCAGATAGTAGCATGTCAAAGAATGACATTATTTCCAAGGTGCTACTCACAAATGAATTAGTCACACTCGCCTACAGTTTTATGTCCCATTGTAGGATTCACACATAAAGTCACACAGCTGGCCAAATTTTGAAACACCTGGCCATAAACGTATTTACATTCATAGTTTATTTTATTATTCATAGTTCCTATAGTCTATAGAGAGACAGTATGGACGCAGTGTTCTGAAATGATTATAACACTATCTGAGAGTAGTAACAAGAGTATAGCTGAAAGGGGAGTTTCATAGTGAGAGAGGAGATTCCTTGTTCTTCATGTGGAGGTGCTCCTCAGTGCACAGAGTGTTGGATTATCAACCAGGCAAAGCAGGTAACTGCACAGAGCTCCTGTGGCACCGAGTGACAACTGATTTGTTCTAAATGAACGAAGATTTCCTTGGTAGTATGTATCACTAAAGCACAATATCAGCATGAAAAGAACCTGATAAGCTTTATTATCAAATCTTGAGGCGCGGCTGCGAAGTCAGAATCTAGACCTTCATTCTCTCAGTCTCTTTCTTACATGTTGCATATTGCTAAATGTATTTTTCCTCCATGAAATGATGGCGAGGTAACATAGATAAACTGTGCAAATTGCACAGAGTGTGGGGGGGGATAATAAGGGTCACATTGATCATATTTGCCCTGAGGCATCCCACTGAACAGGTGAATCCAACATTGCATAATATATCTAAGATGCAAGGTGCTAGGCAGTAAAATAATAGATAGTGCTCACTTGGACAATTTCACACAGTTAAGTCAAATTACCTTTTAAAAAAATAAATGTATTTTTAAGAATGCAATTGGTTTATCCATATCTTCTTATGTAAGATGTGCAAATGAGATAATATGGCATTAAATATAATATCTAAATGTAATATGAATTTGGCATTACACTTGTGCATATATAACCTCCACAGTTTACCTAGATTGTTTGAAATCCTTCAAACAAAAATAACCAAGTTCGTCTGACCAACAAAACTGCGAGAGAACATTCAAATCTGTCAACACATGGCAGCAAATCAATCCCCTCATTTGAAAAGTAAGAATGCAAATCATTCGCTTCAACTGGTCACTTCAGCTTTCAGCCCTTGAGCTGTGCCGTCCATGTTATTACAGGGCTCTTCAGAGCAGGTGTCAGTGTCTGTGTCTCCTCCATCATCTCACCAACATATGAATCTGTGCACATGTATATAAACCCTACAACGAGAAAGTGGTGCAATTTTCTGCATTTCAGATATTTTCCATTGTCTAATACTATAAACCACAGCTGTCATAAAACAATACATTATTACAGTGTCATAAAACATCACACCCTCCTTCTTTGTGTATATGCTTCACAAATCCCTCTCAAGCCCAATAAGTTGCTGCTTATGCTTATTTAGCTCACTACATGATGTGAAGGGAGGACTCATGCATCGCTGAGAAAAGAGCTCAAATCCTGCAGTGATTCCTGTTTACATTAACAGTGATGTGATTCATCCCTATCCATGATATACAGATTTTTTTTTTTTTTTATCACAGCAGTCATGACGTGGAACGCACACAGCTGTAAATGAGGTTAAATATGGAGCATTAATTATCAGTAGGTGCGGCGTGAGGCGGCGCCGGTCGCGGCCCCATCACATCCGCTCGTTCCCTTTTAAAAGCAGTGTGCTCCTCTCTGCAGGGCCCTGACAGTGATGTTATGGATGAGGAGCCAGCGAAAAGAAATGGATGTCCGTATCCCGGAGGTGCACAGTTGAAAGGTGCAATTTTGTAGCATCATATCAGCTCTGAGCATCAGTTAATGATATAATAAAGCACAATCAACGCTCCATCAAGCGCTGCATACGTAAATGTCCATGTTCCCACGTCACTTCTGACAGCACTGGCCTTGATGTTGCGACACTTTGCTGTCTCTCATCATGGATAACACATCCAGACCCTCAAATCCTTTTACCCCATGGAAAATCAGCCTCGTTTGTTTACCTCCAGGGCTGAGTTATATCTAACAATCATTCGTCACAGGACAGAGTGCCCCGTCTCTCCCTTTCATCTCGCTCCAGTTTGGCCTTGAAGTACGACCTGAATATGATGCACACGCACACTCGCCTCGCGCCGATCCTCCACAGACGGAGCGCACAACAAACAAGCTTTTATTTTAACTCATCCTACCTTAGAAACACAAAGCATAAACATTTGGGCTGTTGTGCTTTTCATCGGTTTAGTATGCATGAGGTGATGGAGCTCGGGTAACCACGCTCCAAGAGCAGAGAACAAATCAGGAGAGGATGATTGTTCCCACTCACCTTTCGGCAGTGCAATTTTAGGGACATTAAATGAAGTGCCAATGCGGAATTCAGACAAGATAATATGAAATTTTGAAAGCATTTTTTTTTTTTTGCACCCTTTTCCTTTTTGTTAAGTGCAGCCAGAGGAGAGTTTGGCTAATGTGTGATGTCCTTAATGTGGACATAATGGGAGATGTTGCAGCGCGAACAGTGAAAATGTCACAGTTGACACACTCGAGCTTAGTAGAACTGTAATTAGCCTAAACACAGGAGGACTACACAAAAGAGGAGAGACACAAAGCTTGAGAGAGAAGGAGTGTGTTGGGATTTGAGAAAAAAAAAAAAAAAGAGTGACAGAATGACAAATTTATGCCGAGACCGTTTCCGGCTGCTTTAAAGCTGCCTGGCTCTTTTGCCAATCAAAGAGTCTGAACTAAAAGATGACTCATCAATTTGATACACCAAATTACCCCTGCTTTTTTTTTTTTCTAACCTCTCCCCTCCTCCTCATTCCACATTAACCTAAATTGCCTCTGCTTTGCAGTTCAACACGAACCAAATGACAAGCAGCACACGCAGCGCTTTGCCTTTTTTCCGACTCATTTCACATTCAGCCGTGGAAATTAAATCAGGACAGTGGTTTTTTGACATTATTGTACTCTGGTAATGAACGCAGCAATTAGGTGGTGAAAATTAATTTAGAGGGGAAAAAAGGGGCCTCTGTTGAGATTTAAGACCCTTGAGCAGACTGTGGTTGTGATGGTATTCTAACCGGCTGGGTGCTGTGAAGAAAGCCGCCACCGGGAGGCGCCCTTTCACACGTTCTTCCTCATGCATTCACACAACACACACAGTGGCGGAGGAGTAATGCTGATTGATGTGCAGAGGCTTGGCCCTCTCTCAGCTGCTGGCGCTGGTAATTGCCTCCATCCTCCTCCCGATACGAAGAAGCACAGTGAGAGAAAGAGAACATGTTTCCATACTCAGCCCTTCCAGCAGGGCAGCACACTTCCCCCGAGTCCCTCCAGAAGCGCTCACAAAAATATTCAGCAGCAGTCCACACTGGAGTTTGACGTCGACTCCCACATCTGACAGCACCTGACAGCAACTGATGAGCAGAGTCCGGATGGGCTAAATTTTCCACTTTTCTTGCCTGGGTTTGGTGCAGGACCTGGTGGGCCAACTCGCCTCAGGTGCGGAGAAGATTTGAACGGATATTTGTTGGTCTCGCTGAGGTAAAAACCTGAATTTCCAAAGCCAGCATCAGGCTTTAATCTGTCTCACCGAAGCAGTGAATGAGGAAATGTGTTTTCATGCGCCGTGTTGATCATGTTGTGCCTTATTGATGGCGAGCTTGAGAGGGACAGGAACTGAGGTCTCACAAAAACATGTTCACGAGTCACGTTGTGCTGCAGAGAGACGATCCTTTCATGCCTTTTCAAAACAAAGCGAGGAGTAAAGGCCGTGTATTACAGGGTTATAAACTGGAGCCACACATAAAAAGCCGTAGCACCTGTGTAATAATGGACTTTTTGTCCTTTGGAGATCTGTTACGCACCTACTGGTGTTACCGCTCAGCTAACAGATGGGAGACTTGCTGTTTTTCTGACCTGCTCTGTTGTGTCAGAGCTACAATAAATCCCCAGTCCTTATTTGTAATGTAGTGCATGCATGCAAACAGACCAGGGACCCACTCGTAAAACATTGTGTCAGAGCACGAGTGATGTTAAAAAAATCAGAGGTACTTGTACTCTGAGATTAAGGCTGTACTTTAAAACTGTTAATAAAAAATAAAATAATAATAAAATATATACTATATATTAAATAATCTACTATTAATATATAATATACTAATATAAAAATGAAACCACCGCACAGTTTGAAGAATTTATCTTCGTCTCGCTGCTATGACATTCAAATTCTACTTATATGTTTATTCATCAATAATAAGAATCTGCTATTTTTATATATAAAATAATTATTATAATTGTGTATATTGAATACTTACTTTTTATACTTAACTATATTTGTCTTACAATACTTTGCACTTTTACTCAAGTAAAATACTTTTTACTTGAGTATTTTTACAGTGCGTTGTGTCGCTACCTTTACTTAAAGTGGAAACAGACAACTTTTCAACTTTTCCCCCCGCACCGTTTCCAAGTGTTATTATTATTGGCGTCGGTGTGTCAAAGACGACCGGATCGCTTTCCGTTTCCCTCAGAGCCTAGCAACTACCAACAACACTGCACACACTGCATTAGCTCCCAAATGTCCATGAAAAAATGATCAACACCGCTTTGGAAATGAGAGAGAAAAAAGACGCATGTTCACTGAAGAGGTGAAGTGAAATTATTATTTACAGGGAGTAATGACATAGTTTGAGTATTTCTTCATGCAAACAAGTAACTACAGCAGGGTGGAGGGAGGAGGAGAAGAAAACATAAGGAGAAAAAGCACAAGTTTATTCATTCTTTAGTCTATAATGAAGATATGAAAGCAACAAATATTTCAGTATGTGTTGAGAAAAGTGAACCAGGTTGGTATCATGCTAGTTTACAAAATGAAAGACACTGCATAACAGAGACGGTGATAATTTATGTTCTGTGCGTAGATTATCATATGAACAAGTAGATCGATGCGGTCGACCGGATTGGATCGATCTGCTAACAATGGTTGATGCACTTCCTTTGTGCCACAAATGGAGCGTTCATTTTCCCAGGAGATCAAACCCGGTGGCAGACAGCAAGGCTTATTGTGAACTGATCTAAATGGTGTCATTATTCTACAGCCAAGTAAGTCTATATGTCTCTAGATGAGTTAAAGCAAAAACCTTGTACTGCCAGTTTAAGCATTTGATCTGAATACTTCCACACCTGAATTTTAAAAACTGTGACTCTAAACAGTTAGAGAGCTTGTACTCTGAAGCTGCTGCGTGAAGCCATGAGGATGTGTTTGTGGCTGAAACACAGCAAGGAGGGAGGAGGGAGGAGGAGGAGGAGGAGGCGGCCTTGGCTGGAAAGCTTCTAAACTGTTAGATTAACAGTAACAAGAGGAATGTGGAAGTGGAACGAAGCTGTGAATGACAGTGAAGCCTTTGTTTCGCAGCAGCTATCAAATGCTGATAAATGCGAACATTCTCCTGTAATCAATTCCTGATGAGCAGCTGAGTACAAGATGTTTGAAATATACTTTGCAGACTAGCTGAAACAGTGCCCCCCCCCTCCTTTTTCACACCTAAGTACACATGGCCAACCAATTTAAAGAGTCGGTGTAGACTTTCAGAGTGTTGATTTTGGAAATTTACAAAAGCTGCTCAGACACACCACCTCCAGTCTTACCGCTGGAAAGCAGCTCTCTAACACCGTGCGACGTTCCAAGCAACACGTCGTTTGAATCATGCAGCAGCTTTAAATCAGGAGCGCGGCACCGACGGTCACCTGGCACTCGGCTTGATTTACAGATGACTGTTTTACTGCCCAGCACTCGCTGTCATTACACAGGCATGGGAGCAGATACATGTGCACAGTGCCTACACGCACACACCGCCTGTCGAACACAGCAACAAAGGGAAAGGACAAAGAGGGAGGAGGAAGGAGTAGATGGCGAGAACACACAACATGCTCCTCTCTTGGTTTTGACAGGAAGGCAGGAGGGCACGGCGGGATGGTGGCAAAGTGGACAGCTGACTCCATGACTATTTTTTTTTTACCTTAGACTCTCTGTTTTCATTTAAAACAGTCACAGTCCACCATGTTTGTCAGAATGATTCCACGTTTGAAAGTTTGGTGTTCACTCTGTAAAACTGTTCCCTGCAGGTGACCTCTGACCTCAGGAGGCAGGATCGTAACTGAGCGCGCAGCAGCAATCACACGAAAATTGTCTTGCATACTACGTGTTGTTCCTTCATGTCCTTTTGTGCTCACCTGTATCTTTAAGAACGTATCTGCTACATATAAGGCTCATATACTGAGAAGTGCATAATTATATGTAGTTTCCTGTGTTTTTATAAAAATGGAATCCATTTGCATATTTATTGAGCTATTGCTTGAAAACATTTTTCAAAAACCACAGTTTCTACAGCTTGAAAGCTTAATGACAAAATTCATAATCATGTGCAATTCTGCAGATGCTATGACTTCTCTTCTTGATAACTAATTGTTATCCCTCATGAATTATTAATTGTTAAGTACAGTCGCTATAGACAACCAGTATTACACACTGATCAACAACACAAAATCTAATTATGACCTTTATCATTTAAGAGTTATAACTGATTATACACTGCATTAAATGGAGGCCTATTTAGTCCCATTATATTTCTTAGCCCAGCAATTGAATATAGCACAAACTCCCTTGATATTTTAAAAAGCTCACTGACAAACTGCATATAAGTTCATTACGATGACGAGTGCAATTTATGAGTTATATATTGCATTAACGTCTGAGGAGGCCCATTAGGTCACCTTGCATTTGTAGCTCAGCACCTGTATACAGTACAAACTCCGCTCCATTTTTCATAATGCTCATTAAAGCACGCTGATTAACTGTAACCGAGCTCATCATGATGACACATAGCATAATGCATTACAGCCTGGTGTTTTAAAGCCTCCACTTCCACTGCGTCTTAACTCAGTGAATATATTAAGATGAATGTTTTTATACGATTATGAAACCTTCCATAAAACGCCAATCAGCAGCAATATGCACAGTAATTACACACATTTTCAGTCTGTTTGTTTTTTCACTTTTTGTTCAGAAAAATCATTTTCACCGCTCCTTCACTGACACTGTAAACACAAGCAGTTTTAGTTTTAAACACAGTTCCGACTCCTTAAATCGACCAATTTAACATCTGAAGTGATTGTGGCAGTGCGATATTTTCAATCACCTTGGATCTGATTATGGAAATGATTCATTATTCATCGAAATGTTTTAAATGTGCTTGTGTGCTGAGCTGCTATTGAAATGCTAATCTTCCTATTAAATCCAGTTGACTCTTAGAGTACGTAACCGCATTTCCTGGAGACGTGAGGCTTTTATCTGAGAAAAAGGGGAGAAAAGATTCATTAAAATCGATACCTGACTCTCTGATAATGTTGCTTTGGTCGGCATTGTCAATTCCAACATTGTGAACATTCCCTGTAATGAGTGGCCCTGTGGGTTTTTGCATTAAACACGCTTCACACAATAGATCACACCACAACAAAATTCACTGAATGGGTTTACCTGATTTCTTGTCTCTCTGCAAACACAACATTACGAGCCATTTCCGTCAGGCCCTTTCAGTGGCTCGCTAAAGGTGATCATTATAATCAGTGCTGCTGTTTTTCCAAGGTGACCTCCGAACGGTGACGGTGGACAATATGCCCGCAATGCCGTTAATTTACATCCCTTGAGCGCTGTTAATTTACATCACACCACTTCTAATTTGACAGCCGCTTTTAAACCTCTGTCACAACTTGTCAGCAGAGCCATGAATAACAATATATTACTAAGAGTTTAGGAAATGAAATGAAGGACGAGAATCCAGCTCTGGGTGCTATTACACTGTCAGATATCATCCGTTTGTCATATTGAGTGAATTATTGGAGTTTGTGTTGACTGCTGCCTCAGTTACTTTTGACAAACTCTAATTTAAAACTTCACTGATCATTTTTAACAATAGATAAATAACTGTGTGTAAAAAGGGGTCACTCATTGTAAAAATTCAACCCACTCACAGATAACTATCATCCAACTCTGAAGTTTTTCTCAGCTCTGCAAAGCATTTTAGCATCTTTTAGCTCATTGTTTTGGCTTTATGGTGCACAACTGCTGTCATTATACTATATCTTTATACTCTTTATACTGCCTGACCAGCACCAAACATTAGACAGCAAATTCAGTGACAAGTAGCTATAGACCCAAATATACCCTCAGGAGTATTTTATGAGGCAATAAAATTGAAATTGTCAGCTGCCCCCCCAAAAAATCAAACAACAGACATACTGCTTTAAAAAGTTATCATTTTGGTAAACAAAAATTATTAGTAATTATACTCATAAGGTAGTGGACTATCTAGCTAGTAAACGGACTTTTTTGACATTTTTTTGAGCTCGCTATTTTTCAAACTAATGTTTTGAAGATTGAACTTCCCAGCCCAAAATGAAACATGTCTCATAGCTGTGGCGCTTTATGTTGTTTCGAAGTTTCTATCACGGGAGAAATTGATTTTATCTCTTTTCTTCTTATGTAATTCTCAATTCAATTCTTATGTTGAGTTTGAAAAATCAGGAGTGTATAAAGAAACTTCTCATGCACATAAAGTCAAAAGGTCTCCCACTCAGTTTTGCACTACAGATATTTTAGGCAACTTAAAAACCTTCTGCTATTAAACACAGTTTCCTATAATGAAACAAAAACTGGACATGATTTCTTCTTTTAAAACTTAATTGAAAAGAAATACATTTGCTCAGGCCTCTTGGATTTGCCTCCTTCTTGCTCTCTCCTTCCTTCCTTCCTTCCTTCCTTCTCCCTCTCATCCTCCCTGTCAGGTTTCGAGCTTCATACGTTCCTGTGCAACAGTATAATCCTGTAATGTGATCACAGGCAGTTCATTTTTAATTACAATTTACGAGGGCTCTGGTCGGAGATATGACATCACCTTCCTTCAAAGGCTTCACAGAGGAGGGGAGACGGGTCTCCCCCAAAAGAGCAAAACAATAACCCTCAGAAAGGATTAGATGACACCAAGAAGCAATCTGGCGCTGATCGAGTGAATTCCATCAAAAGTTTGCAACAGTGGCCTCACACACACTCACGCACACACACTTGGAGACTTGGTGGTGTGTTTTTAAATGCAGACCCCAAGAGCAAACCTGGCCTTGCGAAAGGTTGTGCGACAGGAAACAGTCGATCACAGGCTTTTCTTTCATCTTTCCTCCCCTCTTTTCTTCTTCCCTCCAAATAAACAATGGCGGTAGGGTAATGAGGCCCCTGGGTGTTCTAAGGACACGAGATGAGAAGGAGACCTGGCCACACAGAACGTATAAAACAAGGAGACATGAGGAGAAGTGAGGGCCCAGCTGCCTCATTAGGGAAGTATGAACGACGGTGGCCACTATTCATTTTCTCTACTAACGACCGCTGGACGCCACGCACACACACACACACACACACACACACATGTGAGCACATAAACACAGACACGCTTACGGCATGAGGTAGTCGACACATACAAACACGTCAAAACTCAGAGGACACATTCAAACACAGTGTGACGCTGTTTGAGATTATAATTCTCTTTTAATGGTCGACAAAGACGGAAAGAGACAGTCGGAGGGGTCAATTAAGAAAGTAAGAGCTGCCTGGGGCCCCCACCACGCCACAAAGTATATCTTAAATTAATAACATAGTTATATCACAGTACATTTCATAGACAGAGAATACTCTCAATTCATTTACAGTTCGCAAATAAAATAAAAACATAGTTTACAGCTGTTGTTTTATTTTTGAATTTCAAAATAAAGGCCTGTATTACTAGTGAGTAAAATGTGTACTAAAGCCAAAATTAAAAAGTATGACATGGCAGCATGATGAAGCTCTGTCCTGCTTTACTGACTGAAAATACTGTCTAATAAAATTTCAATTACTGCTGAAACAACTGCTTGATTAATCTATGAGCTAATGGACAGAAAATGAATTGCCACATATCAAGTCATCTGAAAGTAATTTATGAAGTGAAGGTGCCAAATATTTGCTGGTTCCAACCTTTTAAACGCAGAATTTTCTGCTCTATTCTGTTTTATGTGAGTGTAAATTCAATATATTTAAACTATTAGTCTGACTAAAAAGCAGTTTGATGATGTTACCTTGACCTTTCAGCATGCGACGGTTGGATTGGTCACTATTTTTTCTTACTCTTTATCAACTAAATTCATGTTTCATAAATACAATAGTATCTTGCCTGGTGCATGCCCATTTCTTTCAAGTCATATGTCCAAAAATTGAAGTCTGAAGCCCAAGCTGAGATAGTTCAAACTAAGCAAAGTTCTTTCAGAAGACATAATACAACTGCCTTGGCAGTAGAACTCCTCATGATGTGTAAACTTATTTTCAAAATCAATGGAGGTCTGCTACAAAGCAGAGGTTTTCAAAGTGGAAGGTGGGCCATCACTGCGGTGCTCCAAACAGTTCAGAGACTCGGTGAAGGAAGCGAACAAATATTACATTAGTTATCAAAAAGATGCATGATTACAAGCTAATAAATGTCTTACAACAGACCTGTTTTATTTAATTTGTGTAGTCTAAAATTATGTTAAATAGCAATATTAAGCTATTTTTGCTCATTTGCTGAGTGTCTATGGGATCAAATAACATAATCATGATCCCATAGGCAAAAGCAGCAGTACATCAATTTCTCTCTCAATACCCTATGACCTCTACCCTGCCTGTAGCTCTCAGCCCAAAGCCCATTGTTTCCTACTGCAGACATCAATCTTTAAAAAATAGGTGACAAATATGTGTTTACCTTTTTAAAAATGACAAAATAATTTCCTAAAACAGCAGGTGACTATAGTTTTTTATCAAAAATTACTCAAACAGGAGATAATAGTAAATATATTGGGGACTATTTTTAACTGTGGATTAACGAGGAAGGAACATATCACCCAGTGTAGAGGTGTCTACAGCACAGAAGAATAAGACACATGAGATAGACAGAAAGATAGCAGTATGTTCAATTCAATGTGCAATATTTCACTTATTATTAATTTAATATTTTTTTCATATTTAAATTCTCCTGTTCATAGTGTATTCCTGTCCATAGTGTACATACATGGTCACATATTCACACATATTCACACATATTCTCATGTAAATTTGTACTGTCAGCACTTACATTAAATATTGAGTCGGTGGTACATGGTTTTATTTTATTTTACTTGAATGATTGATTGACTGAACAGTTATTCTCATTAACTTCCAGGAGTGTAGTGTCTTCAGAGTGCTCAAGACTTGAGAGATCCATTACTGTCTGTTGGTCTGTTGACCTTTGCAGTCACTTAACTCAGCGCTGACAAATCTGATATCAGGGAATGTTCGCTGCAGTGAATGAGGGTCCTGACCTGCTCCACTTGAAAGTACAAACGCCTTGACTTTCTGTGCTACTGTGAAAATTATTGAACACATATGGATCTCAGATTCATTCATAAAACACGCCAGGGCAAGACGGAGATGGATTTGGAGGTCGGACACAGACGTCATGAGGCCATTTTTTTTTCTCTGTTTGCCCACAGGCACGCACGGACACCTTAAACACTTACACACACATAAAGACACACACCCTACATACCCTCCGGGTGTTTGAACAGAGAGTATTAGCCTTGGCAAACAGGAGTGTGTATTCATCAAGCTGCAGTCCTGTTTCATTTCCCTGTCAGGTTTTGAGCCTCAGCACAGGTCAGGTAGGAGTGATACCATTTCACCTGAGCTCCTGCATGTTTAATCTCTCTGTCTCTTCTTGCACACCTCCGTCTCTCTTTTCTTTCCTGCATCGTTCCTATTTTCCTCCTACAGTACCCTCTCCAAACCTCATCCTTCCTGCCTCTTCACTCCATCGATCAATCCCTCTCAATCCACTCCCCTCATCCCTCTTTCCTTCTCCCTCCATCAATCCATCCACTCCTCGCTCTTCTTCTTCTCTCTCTCCTAAAGACAAACACTCCACAGGTTGGACTCTCTGCTCCCTCCGTCTCCTCCATCCTCTCCCCGTCGATGGCGTGTTTGCTCAGGGATTAGGCCGAGCTTTGTGCCGTTGAGGAAGGAAGGAACTAATCAGACTCTTATTTGTCGTTGCATTCTGTGTCTTATGGTGAGAAGGGAACCTGACCCGGCGGACGCTCGCACACACACTCATGCACAGATGCACACATGGCGAGCGGGCCGAGCAGGCTGAAAGCTGAGAGCCGGCCAGAGGAAAAAACACACACACACACACACATATGTGCACACGCCAGCCAGACGCAACCCAACACCCCGCCTGAGTGAGCGTGGGCGTGCATTTGCCCCTGGACTGCTCTGTTCTCTGCTGTTTGTGTGCGCACACTCGTGTTCAGCACTGCCTCGCTGCTCTGTTGCTGCCTTTGTTCCCAGGGCAGGCCTGTTTTTCTGATTGGCTGGCTCGATGTGTGGGATATGGATCTGTGTTTTTCCTCATCAGCGGCGGCTCTCGTTTGACAAATTCTGTTTTCCCTGCTGTCGGCGGGCGCACAAGGTCACGGTGGCTACAGGAGGCAGCTGCACAGGCGAGCCGCTCAAACGCCGCTGCCCGTCCGCGCGCGTGTTTGCACAGTCGTCACAGTGTTCCCAGACATTTGTACAGCGTCCGACGTGTACATGCATACAAAGTCTCACATACTGTACACGCTCTCGCCACCTTTCCAATCAGCAGCCTGATTAGCCATTGCTCACATCTCCTTCGCCACTTGTCTGCTCCATAATTCATGGATCTAACAGATGGCGCTGGCTCGGATCAAATTCTCTCAAGCTCTTCATGTTAGACAGGCCGACTCAATTCTCAGGTAGCTCAGGTATCGAGCATCAAACCGGGCTACAGCAGGTATCTTGACCTCCTATTCTTTTTTATCCAGATAGAGGATGAAGAGCAGATTCCCCTGTTGTTGCTAACACAAATTATTAATGTGTTTTCTAAACAGGCGATGTGAGGGGAAAGAATTATTCCGAGTTCCATTGATCCAGTTTGTACAAAATGTTTACAAGCTGCACTGCGTCTCTGAAGAGTCCCACACTAATCCCACAGTAACTCTGTCTCTGTCTTCGTGTCTGTCTTCCACCCTCTGATTGGGCCTAACTACAGGGTAGGCTGTGTTTGCTTTATCCTCATACTTCCAAAAAGACACTATAAATTAACGACCTACATGGAATGAGACCTCCTCTCCCATGAAGAGGAGAGTTTAGCTTTGCACTTCCATGAGGTTTATGGGTCTGACAAGGGACAAGTTAAATAAGAATCCAGGAAGCAAAGGACAAGATATCCGGACTTTTAGACTTTTAGGCTTAAACCACTGGATCCTACACTCCCCATAATGCAACACATTGACCCCATAAGACCCATCGGACCTTCATGCAACCAATCTGACATGAACTTTCACAAACTAGTTTTCCCCATGATGAGTCAACTAAACTTCACGTGTCCCCCTTTATAGTAAAACTGCAGCATCGACAAAAGATTCCAGCTCATTTTCAAGGTAAAACCTCTCAAACCGCCCCTGCAGTGTAACCCACTCCTTGACTTTCCATCAATATGCTCAGCATGTTCCAAATACTCACTGTATCTGTTGCTTGTTTGCTGTTAATCAGGCATAGCTGAGTGTGACAGAGGTAAACAGCCAGCAGAGCTAGCAACAAACAGCAGCTGTTTGTGTGTGGGCGTCTGGAGCGTAGTGACCGTGCAGATGGACAGCAGACAAGTGGATGCTGCAAGAGTGGTGTGAGAAGAAAAATACTTATTTACTTATCCAAGCTGTGTAAAGCTGCCATCCTTGGCCGAGGAGCAAACTGCAAACTGTTTGGAGCAGCAGCTTCCGACTTGGCTTGTTTGTGCTCCCGAAAACAAAGCAAAGGGGCTTTAAAGGTGCCGACCATCTTTCTTTCACTCCACTCATCTCCTGTCACCGCTCCGCTATCAAAAGTCTAACGAAAAGTATATGTGAAAAATAAGTTTACTGGTTGCAAAGGACTGTGACCGGACCAACGAAGAGTGATTCTTTTTTTCTTTGTTTTGATTTAATTAAGAACAAAATCTGTTCAGTAATTCATAAGAAATGTCATAATTCATAAAATATTTAAGGAAAGGCTGAAAACTTCAATGTAAGTTTGTGTTTTTCTATGCTGTTCATCTACTTGAGACCCATTTATTTTGCAGCCCCTTGTGGAGGTCTCGACCCTCAGGAACTTTTTAAAGCTACAGGGTTTGGTGTTACTTCGTTCCATCTTCTGAGCTGGAGCCTTCGGTTTTACCCGGAGGGTTTACATCCACTCTCAAGCTCTATTTTTTCTCTCCGTCGTTCTTTGTGTGTACGACGCTATGCCTTTGAGGACTGTCCCAAAGTGTGCGCCTATATGCTCTATAGGCTTATCCCTGCGTAAGATTAATTGCACGGAGACTACAAAGATATGGAAAACACAAACAGGTTCTTGGAGAGAGATCAGATGCTGCCAAGAGGAGGCGATGGTGGCAACTTTGTCGCCTGAATTTTCAAATGGGGCCATTTGGAAAGAGGTTTTCAAGCATTCAGAACTTAAGACTGCAAAGCTGGGTGAGAACAGGTAATTTTAAGAACAACATTACATTCATTATATACTAGAATTAAAAAAATTAAATTAAATTAAAAGAATTAAAAGAATATAAAATTTAGTTTCTATACTTGTGAATTCACATGTCACAGTAAGACTAGTAGTAAGACTAACTCCTCCCCTGTTAATACAGCCACAATGTACAGGGATAATAATTCACGCTAGATTATGAAAAGGAGTTCTGGAAACGATTTCTTGGTCAAACACAAAGCTCCCATTTCATGCTCCTAACCCTGCACTGTTGTGCTCAGGCTGTGGGGAATGAATGTGCAGTTCCCACCAGCTGGCTCTTTCTCTCCAGCACACTCGCCATTTCTCATGTAGAATTTTTTTTGTCATGGATGGAGCAATGCAGAGTTGGCCCATGGTGCTCCTAATGAGAGCAAAACTCCCAGGGCTGCTACCACCCAAATGGACCCGGGGAGGCAGGAGGCAGCTCACACACAGCACTGTGCACACATCTGTTTAGGTTATGCTGACAATCATGTGGCTTTTGCTCTTATGATTTTCTCAGAAGTGATTCATTAGGGTGAGATCTAATCATGGAGAGCAATGTGACCGGACTGCGTCAGCTGATCATCTCCCAGGGCACACGCTGAACGAACTTGGCCCCATAGTCTCTCTCACTGAATGAATGGACTACATACAAAGGCTTTATTAAATGGAATACATGCTGTATGATACATCGGTTGCTGGATGTCTGCCCTGCCTTGCCCGTGCATTAGGCAAGTAAGTCACATTAAGAAAAAATTATTTTGATTTAGAATTACTATGACAGAATGATTTTTGTGAAAGCCAACTTCCCAAATTAATACATGACATACACACACATAGAGGCATGCAATACACACTCTTACTGAGAAAGCTGGCCAACAGTGAGCCAGAGCGAAAGCACAGCTTGGGCTTGCCCATGGAAAGAGTGGCATCATCCCATTGGTCCTAATATAAAGTAGAGACAGCCCGGCGATGTGGCCGAGCGGCTGCAGGGACCAGATGGAGCGCTGGAGACAAAAACACGAGATATTCCAAAATGCATCACAGGGCAACAAATCTGTGTATCATAGCATGTATATCCAAATCCCACATGTAGGGTTATGTGATGCAGAGCGTAATGTTCCTTTAATAATCAGAGGACTAAACAGCTATTAAAAGGAGGAGCTATATTGTCCAGCTGCCCCCTCGCTGGTCCGTTTCCCGTCGTCATTAGCAAACACTTCATGGAAAATTTTGGTGTTTCCTTGCCAGCCTTTTGGATGTTGAAATACAGCTTTCAAAGCCAACTAAATCAAACCCAATTCCTCTTTGCCAAATATCTCACACACAAATTTGTCAGGGGTTTGATCATTAGCGGAGAGCGGCGCGCCTTTGAGGACATGCGGGTACTGAAAAAAATGCCACAGGATCTGACATTCGAGCCAGTGAAGGCATGTTTGTGACTCTGAGTTCCCGTTGCTGGCATCTTTCTCCGCTTTGATTTATGACCTTGAGGTGAAACAGAGTTCCCCTGTCCACCTCAGAGTGAACAAACTAATGAACCAGCTGCATTATTTATTATTGAAAAAGCAAAGCCCAGAACAAAAGCTGAGGTCGGGGCAAAAAACACTGAAACATTCCAAAAGCGAGAAAGAGAAAAGAGAGAAGGAATGCTTTTTCTTCCTTCCCTCGTTTTTCTGCACGTCAACCTGAAGCCTGTGCCAAGTATAAAATTAGTTAGATAAAGGGTTGTTGTGGTGTACTTGGTAATGTGAGTAGATGGGGACGGCAGTTCTTACGCTCTAATTCGGGAATCAAAGAGATGGTTGCTTATCTTGATCAGTGGTGGGCTGGCATACTAGCTGTGAGAGCCAGTTGAAAAGATTAGATCTTAATTGTCAGACATTACAGCGTGATGGCAACCAGAGAGACAGGGAGAGACACTACTGGGCCTTGTAATAATCCTTCGTGGTGTTGACACTGAGATCCCAGTTAAAATAAACCCAACGAGCACTGGGGATTGTGTCGTTCCTTCTCCAGTAACGCTAATGAGAGACGACTTATTCCTGTAACATTACCTTACTTCTGCAGAGACGTTCAGCGAGCTTTGGCACAAATATTTCAACCTTTCTTTCTGCTGCAGACATGTTCGGGTTCTGAGGCTTTTCAGGGAAATGTGGCAGAGTTGCTGCTGCTACACTGCATATTTGTTTGAAATGTGACATTTGACAAATGGACCATTTTTGGCATGTCCTACCATACAAAGATGAGAATACCAAAGAAATGCTTTGTACTAAAAAAAAAATTGCAGTAAGTACAAAACACAGCTATGACTGCACAGCTCAAGTAAGACAGCTATATCAGCCAAAACTACATTTACTTATTGATTTATACTTAGCTGTTACCTGTAAATGAAAAGTATCCATTTGATGAAGTGACTGATGATTCAGTTTGGCATCCATCACTAAATCAGACAGTAGCTAAAACTAGTTTAGCAGAATATCAATACTATAGATGAATAGATGTACATTCCTCTAAATTATGGACTGAAAATGAGTCAAAGGTCAAGAAAGGTACAATTAGAAATTTTGTTGTTCTTATCTATAATTCTAATCAGCCTGAAAAGACAAAAAAATTGAAGGCATTACAACCTCTTATCTGTAAAGCAGTTTGTTGGTCGGCCTGAAAATGTGTCACTGTCATGCTCTCTGCCATTGTGGGGCATTGTTGTCTCCAGCAGAGGCTCCTAAAGTTTTCGGCTTCTGACCCTTTAAAACATTCAAAAGGTAACTAAAACATGGCATCAAGAGTTATTTATCCTGTAAGCAAAGAGGGATTTTTGACCTCTCATGTTGTTTAATTTCACTCATTTTTAGAGACCTAAAGAGGTCAAACCACACAGTATTTCAGATAAGAAAACTAGTAAAGCAAAGATAAGAGAAATGTTTAAAAATGTGAACGGTCTTATGGAGCAGAAACATTTGTTGCAGGTTTCCCACATTGTGAATAGACCTGGGTTATTAAGGCTGTTTGCAGAGATAAACAGTAGCAATCAAGATAAAACCAGGTTACAAGAAGGGGAAAAAAATATTTTGGACACACAGGCAAAACTAAATGAAACACAATATTTCATTTTTTACAAAAAGACATTATGTAGTAAACACAGGAAATATGTGAGTGGTTGCTGCAGCCAAGGGGATCTAACCCCTGATATTACTGTTTATCTTTGTTTTTCCTTCATGTGATAAGTCCGTCCTCTGGCCTACAAGCTGTTCTCTTGCCATAAATGTCATTGATCATGGGAGCTTTTAAAACTCCCTTCACATTAATATCGGCACTTATTTATTTAAACCCTTGTTGGTTTGATAGCAGCAGTGAAAACATGTGGATGTGCCTATATATGAGACAGTACGAAAGCCTGCTGCTGATAAAATGTTATTATTATTATAAGATACTCAAGTACAATTTTGGAGATAAAAACATCATAACTAATTTTTCACGTTTATTTTTTTCTCCTTATGACAGAACTGAGGCTTCAATAACTGAGAGACATTGCTGAGTTAAGAATTAGTTAGTAAGAATTATTTCATGATGATTTTATTTTTGATTTATTAGGTAAAAATTGTCAGTCAAAAATTACGAGATATTGACTCAAAACTAAGACATAGCAAGTCAAAGTTGAGAGATAATGAATCATAATCAAAATAACAAATCAAAGTTATGATATTCTTTATTTATTTTTCATCAGTATTTTCATCAGACATCAAATGTCTTTTCTTGGCAGACGTGGGCTTCCATGGGGAGAAGTATTCTTGAGTTCATTAGATTATTTATTTGCCTTAATAAATCAAGAAACAACAATACTCCTGGTGAATCATAATCATGACACACTTTCATGACAGTCTTTTTTTATTGTCAGAAATGGGCTTTCATGACTAAGAGATATTCTTGATTCTTGACTTTAACTTGACTTAATAAATCAACATTATGAGATAGTAAGTCACTCGCTTTTCATGTTTAATTATTTTGCATATCATTTACTTCAGTAACGGAGAGACATTCTTAAATTCAATTGTTTTGGTAACCTTTGCAATCTATAGAAATATCCAAGAGACTTGTGAGCTGCACATGCTGTATATCAAGCATGACGGCATTGGATATGTGCATTTTCTCATGGTTTTTATTAACTTGCAGGAGGTTTAAAGTTTAATGTGAGATGCTGAGAGGGAACGATTTACAGCCACATCCTGTTATCCCAAGGTTGCATATGAGGGAATGACCCACATGTGTTGGCAGGACACTCTAAGAAAATTCATCATCAACATTTTCGCTGAAAGAAACATGTCAGAACACACTTTCATAATGTCAACCCTCTCAGCCAGGAGACCCAAACGAGCGAGCTCGCTACACAAACACTTGAAGCATTCTTCATTCATATTTACCCTGGCGGAGGTCCAGGACAGTGCTATTTATCACACAAACAAACAGGAAATACCTCTGGCATGCTCAAACTTTATCTCAGCATCAGCACAGTGGGGGGTCATGTGCACTGATCCACGCTGGAGTCCTGGGCCTGGAGTCAAACTGAGTGGCGGTGAAAGCTCCTCGTGCGTGAACGCGACGAGACGATGACGATGCACGTGCATTTTATTTTACTCCCCTCATTCAACACTGAGACAGACGATAAGACAGGGATCTCTCTGACTGCTAGCCTGGCTAATCCACTTCGACAGCTGTGCGATGACATCAGGAATTAGTCGTTGCTCATGCAAATAGAGTGCATATGCTAATACTGGAGCTAATTGGTGGAAAGAGGAGGGGGGTTGTGGGAAGGCTTGTCATTTGGAAGTTAGCTGGATGGAGATGTGTGCCCACTCTGCTCTCAGCAGTCTGAAAGGCTTCCAGCAGCCCTTAGACTGAGCACTGAGATAACACCATTCAGTCTGGACTAATACAGATGGCAAATTTGTTGAGTCCTTACATCACTGCCACTTTGAGCAGATATGAATCGCTCATGCTTCACATAATGGATGCGATGAATACGTTGACATTTTTAATGCTAATACACTCGGTGAATACCATGATTATGAATAAACCGGTCAGGCAATAGCTGCCATTATCAGCACTGAACTACCATTATTGCAGTAAGATGCACTATCCAGGATATTGTGGCCTTTTTACAACAATTGCCATGTAGGCTGTATTGTGCGGAAAAGGTGATACATACACATGAAAAACAAGCAATGACGAAACAAATGGGTTTAGAATAGTTTCTGTGTCGCTACAGAAGCTGTGAATTTTGGGGGAGCTGCTGGTTCTGGAAATACCTGTAAATTCCCACATGATTATTATTTTAATGATGATACTAAATGAAAATAATAATGAAAAAAATTAGAAACACTCCTGGATGATTTGAGTATACCACAAGGTCACTTATGTGTTTTACTTATTTCAACTTTGTTTCTAAGAGGTTGCGTTTTTGCACTCAGTCTGGTTCTCCACCAATGTGAATCGAAAATGGAGCAAATCCATCTAACACTGAATCCAAAAATGAAGTGAGGTACATTGAATGTATTAACAGTTTTCAATAGGATGCAATCTTTAGCATCAACTTGTAAGTGGTGCTCATAATAGAATTGTAATTGGATGATTCTAACCTAAATGCTTCTATAATGTAACGTAATGATACAGGTATGTTATGAAGTGCTTTAGCCCCTTACAATGTTCAGTTTTATGCCACTGACCACAGAAAAAGCACTTGCTTTTAAATGACATTGTTCAAGTCACCAGCTTAACCATCTCTCTAAATCTGCATGTTCATTAAAGTTAGATGAAATAACTTTGTGAACAGCAGCCACTGTGGCCACATGTGATAATAACATTTGAGCTAAATGCTCAGATGCAGTCTAACAATAGCACAAGTGGACCCACTGATATTCTTTATACAGTACCGGATATTACATGCACAAGTACAAGTAAGGCTGTAGCAGCAGAAGTAAAGATACTGAATTAAGCAAGAGAGAAAGTTTGCAGATGTGAAGGGAAGAAGGTATTTTTCTTCTTTCATAAGTACAGTATCACTTTAATTCCATGTCATCAGATAACCCATGGTTTTATCTAATCATGGGTTAAATGAGACTACAAAACAGAACAAAACAACAAACCATAAACCGAGTCCACTTTTTCCTGCACAAAGGGACCATCATGTTCTCTAAGATCCACTTTTCCTATAGTATGTTTGCTGTTGACAAGCCACCATTTTGTCCAGTAAGTAATCATCTGCTTAAATGCCTCCAGTCGTATCTTCACCTCTACATTGATGTAGCGTAGTTGACGAAAGTTAAATAAGGAAAATTGATTGTCTCACATGTAGCCTTTGCTCCTCTTGTTAAACTTCTGCTTTTTCCTCCCACTCTAATCTTCTCCATCGCTTCTGCTTTCCCACGGAGTTAGTGTTCCTCCAGTTCACAAATGCTTACCTCATCGTATCTGACCGACCGTCTTACTGTCTGTGTTCATTCAACCAATCGGTTGTTGATTGTCGCTCTTTAAATGTCACTATGATCAAACCACCATCTTTCAATTGTTCCACCAGTGTCTGGACTCTGGGGTGACCCCGTCCTTCATGGACCTACATTTAACGAACACGCAACATGTTGATGGAGTCTTATTACCCATGTGATTCATTTCCAATTATTATCTCCTCATTGAACTAATTTCTTGGGTACAACCATGACAGTCAAGGTACCGTGGCCCCCAAACCCTGCTCTGCTGCAGACCACCAGCCGCTCAGCCAGTCAGTCGATCAAAGGACAAACCTCCTTGGCACTGTCTTGCTTCCTGGGTTCACATTTCCAGTTAACCAAACTGGTTATAATTAAGATGTCTGCCTGAGGATAAAGAGAGCAGAGCGAGAACTGGAGAGGAAAAAAAAAAAAGATCAGATCCTGGCTGGAGTTCAGTTTGCATTTGACCGCACACGCATATAAAGACACAAATATATGCATGCTTGTTTTATTATTCTCTCACTGACGCACTTGAGTGCACACACACACACACACACACATACACACACATATAGTATATAAAAAAATCAGAGAGCCTCTCTGTTACCAAGGTCTCCACCCAGACCACACAGACCTGGCTCCTCTGGAGGCCTGGCCCCGGGCTGCTCTGACCGGCTGGTTGGCTGGACGCAGAGCCACATCGGGGGGTCAGAGTTGAAGCCGGAGCTGTATTCCTGGCAGCAGATGCAGAGTTGACTGGCAGGGACTAAACACCAATAGGCCAGGCTCCAACCCTCACCCCTCAGGGATTGTTGAGGTCAAGGACTACATCCAGTCTGGCTCCATTGGACATCAATGAACGCACACTGTCGGCATGGTGTGTCTGAGCTCATGTTTATTTCTCTCTCTGTGTCCCTATTTGAAACCAAATGACTCATTACAAGACATAAAAAAAACCCCTTGATTTATTGATTGTCTCCATTTTAACATCAGTACATGCTGCATGTTGATGGTTTTTAGCTTCTACTTCTTTATAACAGCAGCTGTGAAATAAATCACTCTTCTACAGAGAGAACAAGTGTATTAAACTGAATCCCTCACTTTGATATTTCAAATTTCTCGTAACTGTTCAAGTCATCTAAGTAAATTGTCCAGGAACACATACACACACACACACACACAAACACACAAGAAAAAAAAAAATAACAGGTTGTCAAAACTACAAATTTGCAGTGCTGGTTTATTTGATGTCCACCGAACCATTTGCAGGGTGTAACTTCTGATTGTTGCAATTTAAAGATGTACTTGTCACATCTGTCAAAGTGCTACTTGATGTTTTTTTTTTTACATCAATCTCTAAACATTTGAAAGACTTGACTAAAAAAAAATCCACTGATTCACTGATTGTAGGGAACCTGCCTCCTCTCTTACTCTTCTTGTGTAGTGTGCAGATGAATGACCATGAAAGGAGCTGTTGTCTATTTGAATCAAGACTCTTGAGTCTCTCAAGTGTGTTTGTTTAAATCCAAAGACCCATTACACACATTTTGGGATTCAGATGTTCTTCCTACATGTCTGTCCCATTTTCAGCCTAAACAGGCAATATATAAAAGTATGCTATAGGAGACATGATCCAAATATAACAAGAAATGTCTATTTATTTTACTACTCCTTTTGTTCCCCATTGTTTCTCAGAAAATAACATGTAATTTTAAATTCATAGTTTCTGGCAATAATCCTGCAATTTGGTCCTACTGCATAAGGGAAATGAAGAAGTCAATTTGGCATTTTAATTGCTTTTAATTACTTCAAATTAATTGAGCGTTTTTGTCGGTGCACATCCGCTAAATGAGCCAAAACATGAAATTTGTCTACCTGCAAGCATGCAATTCAACATGTATTAAGAATTACGCCTGCAATAATAAATGAACCTTATTAAGGTGGTTTTGAATGAACCAGTTAGAATTGAGAAATTATTTCAAGGAAATTCATCTGGAAATCAGCAACTGCTCACAAACCACAATAAGAGGTGTCTCAGTATTTTATCTTTAATTTCTTTGCAATGACCAAATGATGTACAAAAAGAAAGCACAAATTGAAATATCTGCTAAAGGAAGATTGTGCGAGACAGAGAAGCTAAGAAATGCACCTTATGGTGAGATCAAGGCTGAACATTCAGTATCAACTTTGAGCCTTAAACATGGTTGAGAAGGTCAAAGGCCAAAGCGTTTATTGTCATATGCACAGTTAAAAGAAACAAGTTTCCCTGTACAATGAAATTCTTCCTTCGCCTTCCTCTATGAACACTGTTGTGAGTTAAAAATGGAAAGTACAAAAAATAGAGAATAAAATTAATTTAAAAATTAAACAAAATTAAAAAGATATACACAGGACATTAACAATAACAAGTCCTTGAAGTGTTTTAAATAATGAAACAACTTACATATAAAAACATTTAAAGTGAAACACAAAAAGATGAGATTTCCTGGCAGCTCTAATTATAATTTATCAAACATATCGTGACATGTAACAGCTGTAACAGTAACTGATGGAGTACTCATGTCTTTCTTATGGCACATGTATGATACTTAATGAGCAGCATGTGTGATAGAAGCGTCATTTGTTGACAAATCTTTTTCTTTCTTATCTTTCACCAGCTTCTGCAAGCACGTTGCATTACCTCTCTGCCTGCTCTTATTGTATTTCCAGGAGCATGTTTGCTTGTTATTGAATGCGTAACACTATCAATGAAACATGAAGCTGCAGTATGATGCTCACTTTATTTTTAATACTGAAAAATCCCCAATGAATTCCAATGCGTTGAGATTTATTGACATCCCTGTGACGCTGCTGATTCACCGCTCCGGCGTGAACGTCGAGGGCCTTGAGGAGAGCCCCTTAAAAGTGTTTTCCATCGCTACTAACGCACTGCATATCTATGCATTTTTAATGGCTCAACCAGGCATACTAATGTCACTGTAAATCCCACAAGATAGCACGTGTCATCACACATTCAGAAATTGACTATGATATGTAAATAGTTCAGTGATTAAAGGGCGACTGCAATGGAATTTCCTTAACAAGATTAAATAAAAAAAACAAGTCCAAAAAAATCCCACTCACAAATCCTCTAAGTGGGGACACACATATCTGATTAAAAGTCCAGTCCATATTCAAATTAGTTCATTATGGACTCTCAGTCACGTACTGCCGTTGCATAGCGCAGATTATAATAGGTGGTTGCTAAAATTGGGATGTAAATCTAATTATTGGAGTGTATTTCGAAGACTACTCATATCAGTCTTCCGTTCCTGCTGCACAAATCTCGCTCGCAGCAGCACCCTGGGACGGCCTGATCATGTAAATCGCTGAGTGTTTTTAGTATGTACATATTTTAACATGTTAATCCGTCTGTCAGACCAAACGTAATGCTGACAAGGCCTTCTCCCCTCAGCGCTCTGTGGGCCAAGCCTGATACCGTGTGCGCTTTGCTCTGTCAGAGACGAAACATAAATAAACCATTTAATTCATCAATATTCAAACCAGACCTTGTCTATTTTACACAACATTGTCTAAACAGTTACAAATCTGCGTTACAACCCTCCCCCCCCTCTTTCCTGTCTCATTTCTGTTCTGTCTGTGCTGCAGCTGCTATAGGTGGCAAAACTCTGTACAAAAACTTAGCAAATGCGTCTTTATTCTGCTTCTCTGATCTCGGTGGCTCTCCCAGGGGAGCCAAAGTAGTTTCTGGCTAAACAACACTTGTTTTTTTGTGCTTTTCACTTCCATCCTCAGAAAGTGTTCCATCTGCACTGCTTGTCAGGTAACTGTGCCGACACATCTGCGGCTGGTTTAGGAACAGTGCAGCTGTGACCTCTGGTTTGATGTGCAAAAAGAAAACATCTAATATGGCATTCGCCATCTGCAGGGGAGTGGGGAGAAAAAGGGAAAGAGGGAGGTGGCGGGGGAGTGGAAAACAGAGAGAAGGAGCATTTAGAAATCCCCGCCATTTGTCGTCCCGGGTTGCTCGCTGCGATGGGAGGAAAAACACTGTATTTGTTCTGCGCTCATGCACTGGCTGCCTCCACTTTCTCTTCATTGGAATGGAAGCTTGGACAAGATAAATAAAATCCTGTAGCACTTTCACTTATATTGAATGTCACATCTTGAATTTGTTTTCTTTCACTGTGGGATATGGGAACACTTTCTAATACACAGCTGCTGCATATAAATTTTATTTAAAACAATCTACTGTGTCAGAACAGACTTGCCAGAGTCAGATTCCAATTCATTATAAACTGAGTGACTACAGATTGTTTCCCCCTCTCTTGATAACACAATCGATTACATGTTTGCCTCTCCAGATTAGGGAGACATTTTTTATTGCTCACATCATGTATCAGATGTTGAACAAACATAGTTATGACACATGTCAGTGGCTTTTTTAATCCGTTATCTTCAGTGGAATGTGTCTGAAGCATGTGAACCCGCTGCACTGAACTTACATACGTGTGGAATGTCTGCATTTGTTTTGGACACAAAATGACGCCACAGAGCAGAGACGGATTCTGAGCTGTCGGCCCTTTGGTTGTTTCGGCTCTCCTCTGGGCCTCATACATGTTTGCATTCAGCCGCCTGAGAGTTGATCTGGAGGGGGCTGACAGGTAGGCTGATGAGAGTCCCTGTGGTAGTGCCTCTTACATTGCAATGGGATTAACATAGTGGCAGAGGCATGTGCATGAGAGAGAGAGTGTGTGTGCGTGTTGTTGTGTGTGTCTGTGCTTTAGGTGGAAGGGCGGACAGAGGGTGGGGACTGGGAGTTAAGCCGAGACCAGACACCCTGTGGTGCTGGCGTCAGACTGGTACTGAGTTTCTTACACACTCACTAACTCACACACACACACAAACACACTCACGCACACAAGGCGAAAGCTGAACACAAGCCCAAGTCGTTATCTCTCCCCAGTGTTGGTCAACAGCAGACAGCCATGTGTTCAGTCTCCACACGTTTCAGTATAAATTAAGTGGAGAACGCAAATCCAGATTTTACTCATTTGTTCAAACCGCAATTTTCAACCTGATCAAGCTTTTGCAGATGTGCAAAAAATAATATTATATTAAGAGCATATGTTGGAAAGTGCTCGTATTTTAGCGCCACATTAGCTGTCAGGATTGCATTATAATGAGTTGGGGTTTTTTCTAACAAGGTAGGTCTGCAACTTCAATGATGGGTTTAGATTTAGTCCGACTGAAATTGAAATTAATTTCAAATAAATTACCCCCCAAAAATAGATGAAATAGAAAATAGAAAAATAGATGCTAATTCCCATCTGTTCACTTCCTATGTTCCTCTGTGCGTTTTGTCATTATTTGAATAACAGGGTAATGCATAGAGTGATGACACATTGCTGCGTCTGGTCATTATGTGGAGGAACACAGCACCGGAGTGTGTGAAAGCTCCCAAAGACTATGTTTACATGCACACTAATATTCCACTATTATTTCCAATATGACTATTTTCCGAGTTTGAGTTGGCCTTATTCCGAACGTAGCATTTTCCGATTAAGACACAAAAGGATACATCAATATTATTCATGTTTTGGGAGCATTCTTAGGACATTCACACAGCACATTCAGAGTATGTGATTGGGTTTTGGCCTCTTGCCTGTTCATGGTCAGCTCTGTGCTGTAAACAGACAACTAGAAAACAGTTTGCAAGGCTGGAGTAGAGAGGTACGAAAGAAAGGCCCACATTTCTGCCTGGAAGGAGAAACACACCTACTTTTCAATATTATGAAAGACTTGAATATTAACAGGTTTTTGGATATGCACAAATACTGCAACGCCGACCTTTCCAAGAAGGTGGTTAAATGAATTAAACAGGAAGGCTGCGTTCGCCACCATTAGAAAACTTTGATGCAAGGATGCAAAATGACTCACTTTGCCATATTTTGATGGGATGAACAGCATGATAGGGCATCGACACCTGTCAAACACAGTCGATAATGGCGCCGATTCACTGGCCCTGGTAAAATGGACCAGATGATGCTGCTAAGAGTAGTGTTAGAGAAAAGGACAACTAGGAAGCCAAATGGCTTTGTTAGGCTAAATGAGTTGTTGGTTAATGGTGTGTTCATGGATTATAACAGCCATCGGGGACAGAATAAGATGAGTATGAGACAGTGAATGGATGAATGTGTAATAAGTCATTTTAATGTCTGGGTCCATGCAAACAGCAAATATTAGTGGATTCATTTTCTCATTTTCGTTAGCCATTAGCCAATAAGAGCCAAAACCAGAATATTTTGAGCAAGTAAACGTAGTCAGTACAACAGGTATTGGAATAATATGAACAAAGAGCGGCATCAGCAATTAGCAGATCAGTGATAATGTTAGCATGCTAGGCTAGCTAGCTAGTTTCCACTTTCTGAATACAAACATAACATGGTGGTTCCTCCCACTTGTTGAATGCTATAAAGGGACAGAGATCAATAACAGTTCATAACCAATCGCACCACTTGTGTGCAGAATTATAGCAAATTTAAAACGTTTTGTTGTTGCAGATGTCAAAAATAATCCAAAATTGACCCAGAAATTAAATGTGAGTTTATTAATTCGTGATTGCATGTTTCATTGCCCAAATGCACCTTGGGAGTTAACTTCTTGTTTTGGACACAGTCTTGAACCTTTTGACTTTTAAACAAAGAATGTGATATTTTCCAACACAGTTGCTTATCTTTTGTCCTGATGACACAACCTGGAGAGGTTCCCACACATCCAAACTATAAAAGTGCATCCAAGCGTTGAAGAGGCTTCAAGCTCACATCTTTAACTTCTGAAAAATGGAAAAATATGCACAATGGCTGCAGTATTATTACACGTCTGCTCACACAAAAAGGAAGGAGGCTTCACATTTCTTTTTGACTTTTAAAAAAAGGATCACTCTTTGTGAGTGACGAAACACACACACACAGACAGAGGATTGCAATTTCTCAAAACATCATGATGAAAAAACACGTTAATGGTTTTCTGAACATGACATATAAATGTGTTGTACTGAAGTTAAACTGTCGGTACCCACTGTCGGGACACGGCGTCTCTCCGCCGTGTTGTTGAGTCATGGTATTGTCTCGGCTGAGCAACTGTTATGACAGTTTGTGTGGGTGTTGACATTAGGAAATGAAGCTCCGTGACTCGACATTAAATTATTCAGCACAAATAGAAGAGAAGAAATGAGATAACCTGAACTCAAGAAAATATTGCACAAATCCGACGAACATTTGAGTCACCGTGACTCCTCGTGTGTCAGCTACGAGGAGGAGGCGTTGATTATAGCTGTGGAATGTGAGGATGACACGACATGTTCTTTTGATATCCATTTGCTGAATGGTAGCCCTATTTATTTATTCTATTCTATTTTATTCTATTCCTCCTTGACCTCTCTCATCAGCCACACATTTCTATCAATAGGTCTGATGCTGAGTCAGTGCTTTAAGATGCTAAATTAGCTGTCTGACACCAGTAATCATAACATGCTCACACAGACTTTGATCACAGGTTTTGTTCCATCTAATAAGGAGTTGATCACTAACTAAACCTCATGAACTTCTGCATGCTTTCAGTACAAAGTCACCACATCGTGACTCACTGTCTGCAGGATGGAGCTGTTTACGTAAATGAGAAAGTATACTGAATGAAATGGGAATAAACTGGGGGCGTATTCTGAAGTCAGTGTTGGCACATGCTCGGTGGTGATGTGCAGCATACGAAACTTTTCACATCTCCATCTTGGACTAGGATTAAAAGTAGCCCATTAATAGAGAAATGCTGAGCCCATCCTTGCTGCCAAAGCTTCCCTGCCTCCATAGCGAGGGCAGGGCGCCGAAGTCTCCGCTCTGAGGATGAGGCGGGCAACAAACAAAACTGTCCAAACTCCAGATTGCCTTCAGCAAGAGCACACTGCATGCCGCATCTTCTACGAGTTTAATGGAGAATGACCATCCATCTGAATTTGTGAGGTCACACTGTGAGATATACAGAGAGAGAGAGAGCGGCAAAATGTACATCTTTTCACCGCTTGGCAGTGAGCAACTGGAAGCCTTTGTCTCGTTACACGCATGCTCCCAGTAGCAATGACCTCACAGACTTACCCAATTATTCATTCATCTTCTCTACCTTTTTAATTATTTTCAGGGTCACAACGGGCTCGATCAGATCCTAAGTGATACCATGGAAACAGATACAGATAGGGAGCTAGCTGTTCTGATCTAATGTACTCTGACTGATCTGCCTGAAGAGACTAATGCTCAAATTGTAAAAAAAAAAAAAAAAAAAAGTTAGTGTAGGCAAAATACATGTAAATCCAGTCCAAAAGAGGGTGAGGGTGGGACAAAAGCGCCAGAGCCGAGAATAAAACCTGGGCCCCTTTTTCTGCAAGGAGACAGCTCTAAATGTGTGCACAGATAGAATATGAAGCAAATATTTTCCTTGCATGATTGTGCAAATGTAACCACTGGATTCTTTAGACTATACATGTCTATTTGCCCCCAAACAGTCCATTTTGAGCTGTCTACTTGTGTATGTAGGGACTGTACGTTTGGAGTTCTTGCCCCCATATGTTTTTTTTTTTTTTTTTAATCCTAAAGCCGCAGGATGAGGGTGAAGCATTTTCAAGTCTTCACCTCAATTTGCACTCTGCAGGGCAAACTCACATCCACCCAGGTCTTTGCATGTCTCTTACCTTGCATTGAGTCTGAACACACCTGCACTGTTTTGCCCTTGTCTAATTACATGACATTCAATGCACACCATATTCTCATTGCGTACCTAGGACAAAAGACTCCTTGTGTACTAATTTCTCCTGTTATCATATAGGCTGTTTTTTAGGTTTTTGGGGGGGAGAGATATGTCTCTTACTGGTGGTCATATTATGCCTCAGGCTCAGGCTTTTGTGAGTTTCTGCAGTCTCTGCCATAAAGAGCATGTGTATTAGAGTCCTTCTCTGACTGCGCAGGATGAGAGCATGCACGTTAAGTCTTCCTTTGGCCAAGATGGTTTTCTTCCTGTCGGCTCCCTGCACACATGAAAGGCGTGATATGCTTTAATGATACAGCTGTTTGAGACTCCTCCAAACTTTATTAGACTGTGTGAATAAAAAAAAGGAGTAATTTCTGGCTATTTTCACTTTTGTACTCTCAGAAAAGTGTATTAAGCTGCTGCTTTTGTAATGATTGCATATGGGAAAAAGTAGAATTTGGCCATTGTGCATCTCATTATCCTGCAGTACCAAGTGTGGCCACTATGCCAAAATCAAAGCCTAGTACTCTTCCACGGGACTTGGTTACATTTCATTTCGAGAGTGTTGCAAATTGTTTGTAGCCTCTTTGTAGCTCGGCTAGCAAGTTTCTTCAAGTCTGTTTATCATGTGTTTTTTTTTTACTAAATCAGCTCTAAAAGTGTTTAGGAAGCCTAATTTACGATGGCGTGGGTAAGGGCTTTTGCTGCCATCAAGGAAATTAATCCCTGACAAGTCAAAAATGAACCGGAATCCATCTCCCGATGTCTGTCTGCTGCAGGAGCAGACCGGTGTCCAGCAGCCAAGAATTACCACTGTCACACAATTTCATAATGAGCTCAAAAACGCCATCTGCCAGAGAAAATCATTCTGGCCACTTCCAGTTACGCAGGAGAGCATGAATATGTGACTGATAATCAAGCCACACACAACAAGATATGTAAATGTAGGATTTGCATTCTGCTTGTAAGGAAATTATTTCACGTCTACAAGAGAAAAGGTCAAAAAGACATTTGGACTATCTCATCTTTCTACTACATTCATTACTTGAAAAACTTTTCCAACCTTTCCTGATTCTTGTTTTCAAAAAAATATTTTTTCTAAAACAGGCGTTGGTTCATCTTATCATCTGGGTTGTCTTGCAATCCAGAACCAACTGACTGTTTCACTGTCTAACTACCTGGTGGCTCCTGTGTTTTCACTCTTGCCTGCCATGTAACTTTGAATCACAGCGAGAGTCCTGTCTCGGCCGGCCAGAGGAGCCTCCTTGATGGATTAGGAAACATGCTGCCCACTGCAGCGCCAAGGTGAGAAAGCTCACCTCTGACAAAGGGCGATAACTCATGGGATTACTGCTGAATGAGGGCAGGGATGTTGGAGCAGTGGACGTGAAAGAACCGTGACGCCGGGGAGGCTGCACTCTTCGCGGAGGATGGTTTCAATCCATCGACATTGGGGTTATAGATGAGACTGCAAGCGTAATCCAGGCCTGAGGAGGCCAGCACGTTATTGCCACTGAAGCAATAACAAAATCTTTCTGCAGTTAAAGGTGTTCTGGGTCAAAGATACAGTACAAGGTAAATGAGACTGTATATCACAGGCTTTGTCGTAGTTAATTTCATGTGACACTGTCGGCTAAAATTACATGTGAGAAAACACTTTGAAGTCATGGCATCAAATTAGCCTACTGACAGAATGTAATATTCCTGAAGAAACACATACAGTAAAATATAGTCTGCAACATATGTTTGACATCTTGATGATGTTGAACAGCACCTGTACTCAATTTATTTTTAATGTTTTGACTACACTTTTGACACCTTTTATCATGCATTGTTATTTTTCCGTCTAACCTATAGACAAGACAAAGTAGCTCTGTACATTTAATCCATTTATTTGTATAAAAAGGAAAAAGGCAGTCATAGCACATAGTCATACTACAAAAATGTAAGTCAATATTAGAGTAAATGTAGTCATTCAAAGTGTATTAAATATGATTAAAGTGCTCAAAAAATGTAAATTTATTAGACTTTAATGGATCCTGTGGTGAGATTGTTTTGCCAAGTACTATTTCCAAGGTCAAGAATTAACTCTGAATCTCAATTTAAATATATTCAAATATTATGCTTAATACTGAAAATGAAAATCTGTGCAAAAAAACCACAAACCTCACGTACCTTGCTTTTGTCCCTTCTATGATTAATGGTACGTATTTTATTCAACAGTCAAATGTAGACAAAATTGCAGTGAAAGTAGCTGACAGCTACAATCGATCAAAGCTACACTGGAAAATGTTTCAGCGATCTGAAACAGCGGTAAACATAATGTAGGATTGTCTGTTCAGGATCAAAAGGCAAAGGGCTGCTTTAGACTTCCTTATTTGTGCATTGTCTTGACATGCGCCACTGATTCAAATGTTAAAAAAAGAAATCTTTAATGTGATATCTATAGAACCAAAACCCTTTCAAATGCAGCCAGTCTCGGCTGGTAAACACCATTTTACACAAATGTGGAAACACAATATTGCATATTTTGTCATTTACTATTGGAAATCATGGACAAACATTTAAGAAAAAGTTGGGCCTCTGAAAGTTCACAAAACAACTTCCAATTAGAAATTTCTCATTAGTAATTCCCCTTGTTAAAGCCTCGCAGGCTTGTTTGACAAAGGGGAAATATGATTTTTTCATCTGTAATTTCAGTGTAGAATTGGTACAGAATTAGACGTAAATTAACTCCATTGGAAAAACTTATTAAAAGCAATGTTTTACTGCTGCGAGCTGCTTTGCCGTGCTTCATTTATTTTCAAGTGTATCTCCTTGAACGTTCTTAATTACAACTAATTCATATATCTCTATTTGAGCGTTGAATGAATAAGTGATGACGTGCCGTTATACAGGTGTACTGGAACACTTACACTGACAAATACACACAGGATTCTGTTTTGGCCAAGGACACTGTATGTAGTGCAATGAATACATGGGAGATACTGGAGTATTTATAATGTATGTCATTGGCCCATTAGCCTTCCTGAGCTTCATGCCTGTATTGATTTGAGAAAAGAATCGAATGGGACATTGATAATTGTGATACAGTCTTGTTGAAGAGACTGAAAAGGGATATAGATATTTATCTATTAGCTCACCAGGTACTTTTTTGAAATCTTCTTTTCAGTTTCTAGCACTGCTGCTTCTCTTGCAGTTCACCGAACAAGAAACCCTCTGAAACAAAGTTAAGAGATTATGATTATAAAAATAAATAAATGATGAACGTCACATTGTTGCGGTTTACTCACAGTCGTAATCCATCTTCAGAAGTTTCAAGTGTGTCACCTCTGAATTTATTTAGCAGAATTGTCGCCCCCGCTGAGTTATTAGTCCCGCGCCCAACGCTGCTGAGTGACCCCCACTGATATTTCCACAGATTTGTGTCATTGTTGCAGGAGTGTTTCTGGAGGGAGAGAAAATTATGCATTAGTGTGTCTGCTAAATAAAAAAAAAAGCAACTGCTCTGTCTCGCGGCCCTCTAACATTCAGCGAAATCGACTTCGAATGATCAAAGTTTGAGTCTGTCATCACCTTTTAAATACAAATATACAAAAAACCCCAGATATTATTTCCAACTGAAGTTATTATTAGCATCAGTCAGCAATGATTAGAAAGAAACGGCAAGGCATGAAAGAGTGCTGTTTAACTTTTTCTGCCTCAGAGCAAACACTGTTCTCATTACTTTGGGGGCAACTTTTTCTAATGCTGTGGACACCACTGTTTTAGGACAGAGGCAAACAAAAAATCTCAGAGATGGACGTATGAATTTAATATGCTACCAATTTATCCAAAACTGCATGACAGAATTTTTTTTTTTTTTTTTGCAATTTTAGCTGAAAGACAGAGACAGAGCTTTCATATACCCAGATGGCAACCCAACGTTTTGCCCTGATACAGTATTTACATATTTCTAGTTGAAACAGGGTCCTCTGAACAAGGTGCTTCTCAGTTTGAGGAAACTAAGCATATTTATTTCACACTCTTACCACAGTGAATCTCTTGCAGAACTAAATTTGTCACGTTTCCTCTAATATATTACACATGATAGATGTAGTTGCACGTGTTCTTCTTCCTGTATATCTTTATTTGTAACTTGAAGATATATGTGTTCTTTTGTTTCTGATGTGATAATACACGAGGTCTGGCACTTTGACTATGGCAACTCCTTCCCTTGGATCCATTATCCAATAGATCTGAAATCACATTCACTCAATTATCTGATGATAATTGTACACCTGCTCAGATTATATGTGTTTGCCTCGTGTCTTAGTCCATTTCGATTCTGATAAAGACAGACTAGTGTCAAAACATTAGTCTGTTTGCACAATTAGAGGCTGCAAATCAGTGTCCTTCACTCCTTTTTTGGTTGCTCTTATTTTAACTCAGCCTCAATAAGAACCATTACAGCATTTTAGCTCTTATCATCAGCTGATAGAGATCATACCTGCTGCCTCATGTGCTCCATTAAAGCAGGTTTCCACTGAGGTGTGGCTTGTAGATGTGGGTACAGATATCTGGATAAATCACCCACAGTATAACTACTCATTCGAATAGCTCCTTAGCTTAGCTCCTTTAACTTCTGCCACACTGCTGTTTCAATTCTTTATTGCCCTTTGTTTCTCTATCCTTCCTTCCTGCCTTGGTCTCTCCATTTCTTTCTCTCGTTACTCACTCACCTTCCCTCCTTTCTCTCCTCTAATCTTTCGTTATCTTGTTGTGTCCTTACACCTTTGTCTTCCCTCTTCTGTACACGTCCACACACACACTCACACACGCACACGCACACACACACACACACACACACACAGCTGTACTGGGAGACAAATGCTGCTCCTAATAAAAGTGGAACGCAAAGACGTCTGTGTGCTAAAGAACTGTACTAAAGTAAAAGTTTTAGGTTCTTGTAGTGTTTCATGCTACTTAGTCCTTCTGCCTCGATACGACAATTTACCCCAATACAGTTATCTGAGAGCTGTATACTTACTAGCTACTTTACTTACACATAAACCAGCTTATAAAATACAAAACACTGCATTAGATTAAACTACCTGGCAGTATGTACTTGTTAAAACTATATTTACATGCCTATATATATATATTATATTAATATCTAGGCAAAATTAAAGGAACATGAATGCACCAGTAATATTATATAATATTGTATATTATGAACCCATGGGAGATTTTTGGAGCATCGTGTCACACAGCCACCATCATCAAAACACCAAATGAAGGAATATTTTTTTTGAAGAAGGCAGTTCATCCCTTCAGTAGATTTCACTTGATACTTGTAGATCCAGTGCAAAGACACAATAAAGCTGGTCTCGAGGCTGACCGTGGCGCTTTACTAAGACACTTGGCTTGTTGGCTTTCAACAAACCAGTCTGTATGTTATGTCTCTTTGCACTGCAGCAGGACATTTTCTCCAGAAAAAAACATTCTTGTTCGTGGTGTAGTAGCTTAAAGCATGAAGCTATGACAAAGAGTCATTGTCATTTTCAAGCAACAGTCCCTTCGCACACAAGCACACACATACACAGTATAGCTGAACAAGGTTGTGCACAAGGTCGGGCTAAAGTTGCCCAAGCGACAGCCCATTTGCCCTCTTTGGCTGAGTTGCCCCTCTGTCGCAAAGAAATAATTGAAATATAAATAAATAATTGTTTCATTTCTGCTGTTGTGGCTGAATAAACATGGGTAGGCCATCGGCAAAATTAAATCACCATATCATCCAAACTTTGATAGGCACGCCTCTGCATGAATGGTGTAACCAATGTGATGCCATGTGAATAAAAATTGTCACAGATGCTTCAGATACGCCAGATTGTTACATTTGCATTACATTGTGCAATATTGCCTCATATTACGCTATAACATGAGCCAATAGACATATAGGCAGCAGGCTATTTTTTCAGGTTAGAGCAACAGTCCCTCAAAATATCTGTGCATGTCCCTGTAGCTGAAGGTATCCATACACATTTAGCCAATGTCGAGGGCATGTCCAACAGTCCCAGTGAATACCCTGTTTATTCAGAAAAGGCAAAAGAAAGAGTTATAAAAAAAAGAGTCTGAGAGCATTTTGGAGAGCTCAGAGGCAATGACAGGATTGAAAAAAAGCGACGTGAAGAGAGAGAGAAAGAGAGAGATCCTACAAGACATGCAAAAGAAATAAACACCATTTTAACAGAGTATTCAGCCCTTTGCCTTTTACAAGACCCACGCTCCAGAGGGGCATTTATCCATCATCTGCAGATCCACAGCTGCCAATAAATCCCAGACAAGCTTTTCCTGCTGTCTGACACGCAGTCAGTGCAGAAACAGAGATGTTTTACAGTAAAACCACAACCGTGTAAAAGATCTGTCTGCCTCCCCTGGGGTGAAGGCTGGAACAATACTGTCTCTTTCCTCTATGGACTTGGAAATAGAGAGATCTTTACAGCGTGGCCATCGTACACGCACATGTGGCGTGTAGCTTTCAGGGGTGATAACCTCTGACGGCTCTCGCGGGACCAGCTTGGGGCCAGATGTGACGAGCTCCAGTCAACGTTAATCTACTTTTTAAAAAGGGAGATGTCGCTGGTATTGTTTTAATATCCAGAGAACCTAAAAGAACAAAGTCTGTTGATAGAAACTACTAAATGATACAAGACATGAAAGGGCTTGATTATTTTTTGTCATAATCAACTTTGTTCAGCAGTCAGAAGCAATCAAAAGATGTATTTTTATACCACACGGGCTGGAATCAAAGCAAACAGCAGGTTCAAAACTCATTATCTTACAACAAAATGAAAAAAAAAAATCACTGATGATCCTCTCATATGTTGCAAGTTCAAAGTAACTAGAAACAGATTTTGTGGTTTGCCAAGGTCAGAGGTCAAGAAAGCTGACCTCTGCGTGTCTTTAATGTACTCCACAGGAAGCTCTGCATGCCCAGCTGGACCTGGCAGGCCTGCTTGACCACAGGTCGCTGATGGATACAAGTTTTACAGAGACGCTCGTGGTGTATGACAGAGAGTGAAAGATAGTCAAAGGTGGAAAGTTGGCCAGTTCAGGGTGCTGTTGTTTTTGGAGAAGAGAAAATGAGAGCGAGAAAAGTGAGTGAGTCTTTTTTTCCTGCTCCACACTCCTTAGCGGAGCAGGGATTAAGGACTTGCCAAATTGAGCCAGAGGACAGGAAGGTCAAAGTTGAAAGAAGAGAACAAAGAGGAAGCGATGGCGGAGGATGTGGTAATGTTGTTTCATGTTGGATCAGAGATGGCCCCTAAAAACCTCCCGTCTGAGCGAAAGAAAAGAGGGAAGGAGTCGAGAGGGAAGCGGAGGTCAGGGTGGGGGAGTGTGTGCTGACTAAGCCGTTTGAAAGGTCGTGTTATGAACTCGTCGTTAACCTCTGCGGGCTGTAGGGAGGAGGACCGGGGCCTGGGAATAGCACTGCAACCCAAAGAACCGCTCTTATCCAGTCATAACTCAACACAGGACAGTTAAGTGTCATCGCTTTCGGAGCAAACACTCCCCTCACTTTATCCCAACAGTCTTTTTTACTCCTTTGCTGATTACATTACACTTTTTAATAGACACTCTCCTTCTTAATCTTTCATTTTTCACTGATTTCTTTATGCACGCAGCTGGTTTATACACAACAACACTGGTGTTTCATGTTCTGAATATGGGCCAATGTTGATTGGGTTAAAGGGATATGGCAGCGGGCTTCGTGTCAGACCCCCTCAGGTGTGGAGACAGCGGCGGTTGTCAGGGTTATTACCTGTCGAAATGCTAACAAGCATATCTGAGGACCTGGAGAGCTCAATAGCAATGATATTAATAACTCCGCAGCTCCGTCAGGGCTGTCTGTTTTCTGAGCCATATTAGGATTGGCCCTTATTGACACTGTCGCTGCATCAAGACTAAATCAATAGTCCATTTACTGCACTGCATGGATTAGAAAACAAATCAAATAAGATATTCTAGGCGAGTGGAATTTGTCTGAGAGTATTCAGTAGGTAAGTGCGGGATGCTCAGAAGTCCTTTTCATGTTAAGAGCCGGACACTGTTGCAATAGCTGTCTGAAACAGATGGTTGAGTCGACATCTGCTACCATCAAACTGGAGAGTGCGTCTGATATTTCCAACATCAAAAACAACTCTTCAGTGCATTTATATTCTGCCTGCCACGGGTCATATCTAGGAAGGCATACGCAACGTTTTCATTTCAGAGCCCAGTATCAGCTTCAGTTCTAGTCAAAGCATTTTTTGTCAATACCACAAATGTATTGTTGTGAAACAAGTACAAAATCTGAAGAATCATATTTTTGTGGACTTCCATTGTGTATTGATACGATATTAGATTCTCTCATAGTATTTTAAAGGTAGTATCATCTTATTATGTGATACATTGGTATGATGACTGTGTGTCTATGAAGCACATAGGTGATTTTTTTCAGTTTGACTCTACTGCTGGACCTCATTACTTGTCATACCACCATGCTATATTCATACCATACAGACATACCACATTTAAAGAACAAATCTAGCAGACGATAAACAAACCTGAATCAGATGCTGAATTGTTAAAGTTTAACAGTGAATATAATTTGTTTTTACAGTTGTGACATTACACCCGGGGCAGTTTAGACTCATTTGTCATCAATGATATAATAAGAGTCTGCAGCCATGTTAGTGTCTTTGTGAGGCTGCACTAAACTCCAACTTCAGCATGCAAACATGCTCACAAATGACAATGCTAACATGTGGATGATGTCGTGATGATGACGTTCACCTTCTTAGTTTAGTGTGTTAGCATGCAAACATTTGCTTATTAAAATTTATTTTGACTCGACAGTGTTAAATGAAAAGCTAAAATTCATCCTCAGAGGAACATTTATTTTAACCAGCTGTTGGCATGAGATAAGAGAGTCATCGCATGATCAAAGTCATTAGGATCATCCTCTGGTCACGGATATCTGCAATAATTGTTCTTGAGACATGTCAGTAAGAACCAACCGACTGACAGACCAACATCCATGTAGCCACACTGCTAATGGTAAAAATGTTGGTCAAACACTGAGGCATACTTGCATCATGCTGCACGGCACCTACACAATACCTGTAATTGCAAAATCCATGCCTACTTGAGGTGATTCTTGGTTTCCATAAAGCCCCTTCACAGTATTGGGGTACAGCATTATTCTGGATTGTCACCTAGAAAGATTATCTAACAGTTAAATGGTGATTTGGGTTTCCTGTAAACTAGGTCTTAGTTCCATACCTTTGGCCATCGTTCTGGTCAGAAGTCCAAGATTGCTATCAACATTTTAGGTGCATTTGCTTTTGTATGTTCACAATTTGACTAAACTGTTAGTATGTTTACAACCTGTCTAATCATCTGATGGCTCTGGCCAAAGTGGAAATTATTACAGTGATGTGACTGTGTTTCCAGAGCTTTGCTTTTATTTTGGTATTTTTACAATGTTGTCATAAACTGACTGTTTACGGCCAAAAAAACAACAACTCTTTATTATTTAATTATTTTTTAATTAGGATAATTGGCAAAGTGGAGCAGTGGTGGTTTGGTTTAACTTTATGCAAATCAATTACTCAGGAGTAATACACTTGGAAACTTGATTGACAAAATTAAACTGTTGGTCTTGAAAGCTGGAGCTGCTCCTCCCTGCTCCCATCCTGCCACCACACTCTCCCTGGGCACCATTAATTTCCACTGTACTGTTTCACCATCAAGCCACCCGCCCGCGAAAAACAAACTTTCACTTTTCACGCATGCGGCACGCATTTTAATTTGAACTGAACGTACATTTGTTGCCCACTCACGTCCCTGAATAATGAATGAGACACCTGAGTACCAGACACCTTCTCACATCTTTCCCTTCTTTACTGTGAGTCACCACCTCAGTTCCTATCCTCCCTACCTGTCATCATAGCTTAAAATAAAGGGAGCCGAGAGCAAGTGATAAAAAGAAACACACGCACTCCTCTTGACTTTAACATGCTCGCTGAAGCCCACGCACCATTACTGTATGGCACTCTGATTTATCTCATCTCTCATTCTGCCTCCGTAGCTTCCCAAATTCGCAGTGCCACATACGCACGCGCCCACACACACACTTACACACACTCATACATACATACCATACAGGATCTACACACATTAATCATTCACTACTGTCTTTGCCCTGGAAATGTTCAACATTTTTAACTCATCCCGAGAACCTGTGTATTTCAGCCTCTTCTCCTCAGTTGGTCTGTCAGCATGAGTTCTTATGGAGGGCAACCAGATTGCCCTTAGATTATAGATTAAACCCTGCTGTCCTTTTAAAGGAGTACTTCAGTGATTTTACTATTTCATTTTCACTTTCATCCACAAAGCTGGGAAACATATGAGAGGTAGAAAACATTATGGCCAAAATGAATGCAGCAGAGGCCATCACATTTTATTATACCATCCCAGCTTGGTATAATATTACACCCTCTCTGCTTGGTTTCTTGCCTGTGTCTTCCACCTGTTTGTATCCTAGACTATTAAACATTTGAAGCCTCAAGCCCAACCTGACATGACCCTGTTGGCATCATCAGACATGGACCTTGTTACATTAATATGATGGCTGTTTCACCCAAGCGGCAACCTGTGGCACTGAAAAATGAAACCAACACGGAAGTGCCAAAAGCTGCAGTTCCTCGAATGAACACTAGGGGCAGGCTCCAAAAGGGAGTCAATTACATTTGACCACCATGTTAAAATGTCCAACTTTACAGCAGAAGAAAACATGTTTACAGCCTGGTACAAAAAATGGCTCTAGTCTCTTTAGCTGATTTTCCACTTCATGACAACTGTAGAGGGGGTGATTTTCACTCGTTTAAAATCTGTACCAACGGGTTAGCCAGCTAGCTTGGTGGCCATGTTTCATCAAACAGGCTTCATTCAGCTCCACCCTCGCTCCACCTTTGCTCCACCTCTTTGTCCATATTTGGATTAACCGGAGTTAGGCGACGTCACTACTGCCAAGATGGTGGTGCTCTTCAGAAATCTACGGGTGACGTCACAGAGGCTACATCCATGTTTTATACAGTCTAGAGAAACACAAGTCACTTTTACTTTTACACTTTTTTACTTTTGCTAAAAGTAGCAATGGCAGTCTTACGAGGTTGGATTGAGAAACATTTCTGTAACACTTTCAACATTTCACAAGTCAGAGTTGAATGCTGTGAGATGAAAATAAAAGTGCAAGGTTACACACTCACAGAGAACAGATAAGTTTATACAGCAGAATGTCATGGTTTGGATGTCTTAGTTTATTTGTGTTTGTTCTCCAGGGTTTTTGGTTCAGGGTTTCTTCTACAGTGTTAGTGGTTTTGTTTTTTCTTCTGTTTCTTCTGGCTTTGCTTCAGTGGCTGGGGGCGTGGTCTCAGGTGCTGTGGCCCTCTGTGTCTCACAGCTGCATCTCATCTCACCTCGTCACTGGCAACTTTAAAGGACTTTTCATTTCACCTGCAAGCTGCCAGATCGTCCCTGTCTTTGCCCCTGACTTCTAGTGTTTTTCCTGTTTTTCCGGTGTTCCTCGTTTCTCCTGTGTTCATCCTTACCGGCTCCACCAATGTGTCTCCAGCCAGCAGCCTCAGCACCTACCACCCACCACCCAGCCTCCATCCGTTGAAGCAAATCCACTCCACCAGCCTCCCTACACATTTATGTGTTTGTGTGTCTTCTGGAGATTTTTTTGCTTAATAAATCCCTTTTACCCAGTCACCCTGGTCTGTGTCTCGCTCCTGGGTCCAGTTAAGAACTAACCCCTAAATCATCACAAAGAAGCTACATTTGAGCGTCTTAGATGCATCTTTGCTCACCATCTTGCAGGTCATGCAGTCAAAGCACCTGTCAGTATTCAGCATGAATCATCTTGTGACTTGGTAGGCTAACGTTGGTTAACGTTATCTAGGACACTACAGATCTGTTGGAAACGATCAACAGATAAAACACAGGAAAAATAAAACTTACCGGTTGACCAACATGTTAGTTCATACGAGCTGTATCTCTAAATCTAGACAGGCTGTTTGACTCTATGTGTTATCAGGCCGTTTTAAAAAAGATCTTCCACCACTCTGAAACGTCTAATGAGTTCTTAACTTGCTTCCTTCACACCCATGCAAATTTACCCACCTGAAGAATATTGGAGGTTACTGTCTCCACTCTGAGACATATTTGCAGGACTTACTCTGCTGTCTGCCCCTAATGTCTGTCTTGAAATGCGAAAGGGGGTCACTTCTGGTCACTTCACATGTTTTCAAAAATACATTGAAGAAGATGGAGGAAGGCACGTCAGGCTGTAGATGATAGAAGTCTTATTTTGCACACTCATGCTGTGAGTAGTTCAGCAAACAAAAAACTGCAATGTTCAGGCGGTCAGACAGCAGAAAGCTCACTTCAGAGCAACAGAACACAACAGTTTTCACAGGCTGTGTGCTACTTCCCACATCAAGTAAAGCGGTATTCATGTGTAAAATGGGTGTAATCCTAAATATTATATGAGAAGTAAGATATGTTCTCTAAGACACGCATTCATCAACATCAGCACTCCTTACTCCATAACGGTTTCCTCTTCTGAGGCCTTTGATTTTCTTTGTTAGTGACCGTGACTCAGATCAGATAAAAGGCATTCTTCCTGCCTCGGGTGTGTTTGAAGGTGTCCTGCTCATGAGGCACACTCAGTTTCTTTCTGCAGCATCTCTAGCTCTCCACGCCCCATTCAGGCGAAGGGACATAAATTTCTTCCCTTGATCTCTGAGTGGTTTCAGAGATAGAAAAAAAAAGAAGAAGCGCTCTGTAAATTCTGCTCCTCTCTTATTTACATTAGTGTGTCAGAGGTCCTTGCACTAATTCAGCAGGTTCCAGTGTTTCTGGATGGGGAGTACATTACTTCAGTTTGGGTTAAGCATCCATTACCAAAGAGCGCTGGCCCCGAGGTTTGAAGTTGTTTACACAATTGCCCAAACTTATCACAAGCCCAGTGCTTCTTCTTTCCCTGGAGTCTTTCACAGGCTTCTGACACCACACTTGCTTTCATCTGTGAGCTCTTTGCAGCCTGTAACTTTCTATTACTAATTTTATATTGTAAACTGTTTAACCAGTTACAACAGCCAGAGTGCTGCAATATACTGCCTGTCCAAATGATTTTATATACTGTAAATGCAAATGTCTTTGTCTCTTTTTCTCTAAATGCTAAATGTCATTTCCCTATTGCAGATGTCAGAATATGTTGCTTTTACAGTTGTATACCAGCAGGTGATTTGTAGAAAAAAATAGTAGTATTTTTGTTACATGTAGTGCATGCAATTCAGTGATATTGCTGGAAAATAAGATAAGATAAGAACTTTATTAATCCTGAAGGAAATTCTTGTGCCAGAGCTCTCCATAAATTACAGCAGCAAAAACACAAAAAATACAAAATACTATAGGGCATAAAATATAAAATGCAAAGTATTCAGAAAATTGCAGAGGAAAGCACAATGTTAAACGTACTAGCAAATATTGCACCGGATATGGAGAGTATTGCACATGATAATGAAAATAACATTGCACCTTAAATACAAAAATAGACTATTATACAGCAGTAGAATTTTCTATCCTAAAAAATAGGTTGTTTGCAGATGTGGATGAAACATGTAAAGTAAAGCTTATAAGAACATAAGCAAAGCTTATTGATGGCATGTGATATTGCACATGGATATGAACATGGTACATGCGAAGTAATATCAGAAGTGATATACTTCAGTTATTCTTCCTGCAGAAAGGGGATGAGTTATATAGTCCAATGGCCACAGGTAGAAAAGACCTCCTGTGGCATTCTGTGGTGCACCTCGGTGGTCTCAGTCTACAGCTGAAGGTGCTCTGGTAGGACTCCAGTGTGGCGTGCAGGGGGTGAGAGGTGTTGTCCATGATACTGAGCAGTTTCCTCAGCATCCTCCTCTCCGACACCTCTACCAAAGACTCTATTTCCATTTCCAGGACAGAGCCAGCTCTCCGGATGAGCTTGTTGAGTTTGTTAGTGTCAGCCGCCTTCAGCCTGCTGCCCCAGCGCACCACAGCGTAGAAGATGATGTTGGCCACCACCGAGTGATAAAACATCTGCAGCATGGCTCTGCAGACATTGAAAGACCTGAGTCACCTGAGAAAATACAGGCTCTGACCTCTGTGTTTTTAGTCCAGTCCAGATTATTGTCTATGTGGATGCCCAGGTATTCGTATTCATCCACAATGTCCACATCTGTTCCATTGATGGTGACTGGGTTTGGACAAGCTATCTGTTTCCTAAAGTCCACCACCAACTCCTTCGTCTTTGAAACATTGAGTTGCAGGTAGTTCAGTCCACACCACCCCACAAACCTGTCCACCACTCCTCTGTACTCAGCCTCCTGACCCCTGCTGATACAGCCCATGATGGCAGAGTCGTCTGAAAACTTCTGCAGGTGGCAGGACTGTGAGTGGAATCTGAGGTCTGAGGTGTAGAGTGTGAACAGGAAGGGAGCCAGATCCGCCCCTTGGGCCCCGTGCTGCTCACTATGGTAAAAAAAAATCAGCATATAAGTGTAAAAAGTGTACAATTGAAGTGCCATTGAAAGCATACATTTTCTACACATATTCATGTTTTAGCCACATTAGAAAAATGGCCCTTGGGTGGCACTGCTGGTCTGTCAGTTGGTGGATCCTCCAGTGAAATAGCTCAGCGACTATTTGATGGATTGTCTTGGTATTTTGTAATCCCCAGAGAATGTGTGATAATGACTTTGGTGACCCCATGAACTTTCAACCTTCATTCAGCTTTATTTACTTTATCAAATTTTGTTTGACAGCTATTGGATGAATTCCTGGAACCCTGATTTTTTTTTTTACTGCCATCATCAGGTCAAAATTAAAATTTTTCATATACTTTGGTTTATCACCAAGGCTAATAACACCCTCATCAGTCTCACCCTTATTTTGTGTTCAGTGCTAATTAGCAGATGTTAACATGCAAACACAAAGAACAAAGATGTGAACATTTTAAACATTTCACTAAATGTCAGTATGTCAGCATTGTCATTGTGAGCATGTTGACATTAGCAATTAGCTCAAAGACTCATAGAGCTCATGGTTGAAGACTGTTAATGATTCCACAAACTGCACCATATGTCTATTAAATTCAGATTCACACTCAACTATTACTGGAATTAATCTCATCATAGTGGAACATAAGGGAAAAAAATGCCCTTGAAAGCACCTTTTCTGTACTTACATTCACCTTTTTGAGCTAGAAAGCCTCTAAGAGGCTGTTCTAATGTATCCTTGGTCATGGAAAAAGCACAGGAAAGGGCATTATGAGAATATGAGAATCTTCTCTTTTTGTGCAAGTATTTCAATAGTCTAACTCGATTAGATTGTGCACAGACTTCAAAACTCCTGTCAAACGTCGATGGTGATGCTGTGATGGACCGACATTAGCAAGCACACGTTCAGGCTGACTCCATTTAAAGGCCTTCCGTAGGGTCTAAAATCAGAAATCGCCATCCAGGATTTACTCTGATGGCTCACATTTCCAATATGTGATGCGCTGAGTGCCTTGTCCGAATAGCTCTGCCTCCTCAAGATGAGCAATTTATTCCAAGGTTCAGGATAAGGAGTGTGAGAATAAGAGAGGGCCCTTTTTGTGGATCTCAGTATGAGGTATTTGAAGTTGAGATCTTAAAATGACTCAGTAATGGAGGCTGTGACTTCACTTTCCTCCCTTAAGTATGTGAAAGCCCAGTAAAGATACTATTCACTAACTCTACCTTGTTAAAATACTTTTCACGGAGTCCTCGAAATGGAAACGTGATTGATAGTACGGGAAACTAAAAGCAGCTCATCACTTTCAAATGTGCATGAAAACCATGGAAGCTGAACTCTGTTTGACATCACAAACAATTGCAGCTGATTTTATTGGAATATTCAGCACCTCCATGGAGGAGAAACTGCATATAAGTGACAAATTAACTTACACAGTTGTAAAAAATTATGTGACGCTAATAATTTCTCTCAAATAACCGTGAAAAAAGGAATCTCCATTATGGATTGTGGCTCCAGAATCACGTTTTAATTGATGTGATTACCAGCCACTAAGAAATGTCACAGAAACTTTTAATTAAGTCTAGCCTGTAATTAAAAAAAAAAAAAAAGTGAAAAAAGACACATTGCATTGGCAGCTGTAAGCCTGTCTGTCTCTGTGCCAGGGACATCAGGTCACTCTCAACCCACTTGATTATTGCTCAAATTGAAGCCCACGTTTGGCGTCTCTCAGCTTGTCATTTCACATTAATCAACATGTACTTTATTGTGAACAAAAGATAAAAGATTCAGTGACATCGAAATTAATAGTCTTCACAAATCGTATGGTTTCTGGGGCCCTTTTTTGAATCGGTTTGTGATTAGATGAATGAATGTTATTCATATTTCTCCCAGGCACAGGTCAAACGTAGGCACAGATAAGCACAGACTTTGCTTATAATTTGTCTTTAAAGGCTGATGCAGTGTTTGCGAAGTCCTTTATTATAATCAAGAGAGGGTGGAAATGTCATACATGGTCGCTGTCGCATATACACAATAGCTGTTTACAGTCCTCTGATTACAATGGCCTTATGCCACCCTCAGTTTTTGTGGCTGTTAGTGGAAAACAGGCCAGACGGAAAGAAAAAAAAATCAATTCTCATGGAATCAAGAAAATGGCAAACTTCTTTGCAATTCTTCTGACTTTCTCCAGAAAGACTGTGGCCTACTTGGGGAAAGGAAGATTAGTAAAAGACAGAACATCCCACATGGACTTAGAGTGGTTTTCTTCCCCATCGTAGTGCCCACAACTCAGTAATTGTCTTTGCATCCAGGCTCTTAAGGGAAACGGGAGCAAACCCGTCTCCAGCCCATTGCTCTATTTGTCCCAACTTTCAATCGGATGAAGGAATAATGTTCTAAGCAGCCTCAATCTTTGGGCTTAAGAGAGGGTGATTGAAACCCTGGTGGCTTAAAAGATGAGACAGACTGCTGAGTGCCTGCGTGTTGTTTCTCATTCCGTCAACGTATAATCTAAAGTCCCTCAATTTCATGTGTGGCACGGGCCAAAACATTCTCACTCCTATTAATATTAATGCTCATACTAATAATCAGAATCAAAACTGGGGTTTGAAGGAAATTTGTTTCTTTAATCATGGAGTAAACCAGAGTAATGTATTTTATTCCAACGTGAGCTGGCAGATAGTTATATTACCGGTGTGACATTCTTTTCTTCTTTAACTACAAATTGATGCTTTGTCTGTCAAACCTTTTCTTATGCCTCTTTCAAGTAATGTGGAAAAAATGTGAATTAGAAGTGCAAGGCTGTGGCCAGGATTTTTAAAAGAAGGAGGTCAAGGAAATTCTTCTTTTCTACAAAATCAACAACTAAACCCAATTTTAAATTTTACAATAGTTTTATTTTTTCCTTTAATTAAAAACAGATTACGTAGTTTGTTTCAGACAAATGCAACCAGTAAAATCACTTGCTTGCTTGAAAAAAATATGGAATCCTAGAAGAAAAATACTGAAATCAGCCAGAAAATGTGCATGTTTGTAAATGCAAATCATCAAAACACTTGTGACTAAAACTGGTAATATGACTTCAGGATTACTGTGAGTGCTACTGCTACTATGAAAGCTCACAGTGATGAACACATAGATAGGCAAAGTAATAGAATAAATAAATGAAAGAAAGACAAATAGAAATGGAAATTGAATTATGGGTTGTTTGCAGCAAACTCTTTTATTGTCTTTCCCACTAACGATCTGACAATAAAAGATCGTTATCTTTAAAATTGTAATGAATATCTCTTTCAAATGATCTGTATACTGTATATAATGCATACTGTACACTAAAGCATGATGCATATTAGATCAGTGCAAAAAAGCTATTCTAGAGGCGATGGGCTTTCTGGCCTTAGGTCGTGGGAGAAAACAAAAGTCAGCCAAAAGAAAAACAAAAAATTACACAGTAAACAGCATATCAGCAGATGACAATAGTTGGCAAAGAATGGCAATAATTCTTGTAAATAATATGATATAATAAATAATACCGATATAAAAAATGTGACTGGACAACCCATGATGTGCACAAAAGTTGAAACTGAAATCAAAAACAACCCTTGGATTTATTGTTGGCATTTTAATTTTTTATATCTTGCATCACAAAGTATTAAAAATCACATTGACGGGGCTAGAAAAGTTGTATAGCGGAGATTCAATAATGTTCTTTTCAGCTAGAGTGGATATTGAGTGTCCAGAGTTTAATGCCAAAGCAAAATGGTGAACACTTAAGTAAAACTGTGTCAGGTCTGAGGTGAAAATCTCGAAGAATTTCTAGAAGAAGAAGAATTGACACTTTGGCTAAGAACTTTTCAAAGGTATCACAGTAGTGCTGCTATAAGTACATTTTATATGTGAATGACATGGCGTGAAGGGCCTTTCACTGTCCTCCTAATGGGTGAATAGACACTAATGATTATAGACAGTTTAGAGGACAGCTTCCATTTCCTGAATCTGATTGAGAGCAGGCCAGTGTCTGACCCCGTCTTGACACCTCTGCTGATTCCACAAAAGTCCGCTTCCAGCACCCATCAAACACCATCCCCATCAGCTCCAAACCCATCCCAAAGCAATCTCCCCTGGCCTGCTCCACCCTCTGACGACCACAGCTGCCACTGAATCGCTGCCTTCCCCCCTTAAAGTCCAGCCACAGACGACGCGAGGCTTTGTCCATTCATTCCTGCCTGCTTTCGTTTAGCTCCGCGTCGCTGCCGCAAAACAACCCGATCAGCACTCTCTGCAATTACTGAATAGAGCGAGGAAGCAGCGGCTTGATTTAGCAGACTGTGGGGACTGCCATTTTCTATTATCTTTGGGCCCGTGATGATTTATGCCGCATGTGTGCGAATGCATGTGTGCTTGTCTCTCTCTCTCACACACTTTCTCTTCTTCCCTTTCCTTCCTGTCTGTCTATACCTCTCGCTCTCTCTTTCTCCACATGCTAATATCTCATCTTTTCTCCTGAGCCGGGGGCCCCTGACCCAAAGTCCACAATACCAGATGTCTATACAAACTGAGTGAGAGGAAGTCCCGGCTACACGATACGAAGATGAAAGCTAAGATGGTGTTCGATAGCCTTCGTGCTGCGCTGCTGAAATAAACAATAGGACGGAGGGCTGAAATATGAAAGTGCGCTTGCCTTTTCTCAGAGGATTCCCACACAAAGCAAATCATTTCCCCGTATATGGTTACATACTGTACAGAGGGGACCCCAGTGTGTTCGCTACTCAGCATCACACACACTGCAACAATGCCAAGCTGTTCACCATTGCCCTGGGGAAAAGAGGTTGCACTGCACTCTATAATAAATCACATTTTCTGTTCTGTAATTAAAGTATCTAAGTACATACAGCTAAAAACAACAGAACGCCAAGGGAAGGGCATATTATGTTAATATTCATCACCGCATAGCTACGTAGAACTAAATTAAATGACAAATAACCTATATGAGCCTACAATCAAAGCAGCCTAAATACATGTTGTGTACCACTTCCTGGTCAGGAGAGGAGAGCTGCAGAAAGACACGGAGCTGAATTTAGCCAAGAGCGTTGACATACTAAAACCCTCCAGTAGCCACAAGACCTTCCTTCCTGCTTCTCCCCAAACCCGACCCAGCAGGCCGTGCTGTTCCAGTAATTGAGTGAGTAATGGACTTATTCCGCTGAGTGGTTCTCTGGGTGTACTCAATACTGGGATGTAAATCCTGTGGCAAATGGCAGATTAGAGGAGGAGAAAAAAAAAACATAAGGAAAATAAATAAAAGCAAAAAGAGAAAGTACAAGAACAAAAGAAAATCCATACTGCAATTATTCCCACGCAGTAAATTCAGCTGAGGTCTCATCTTGAGCCATTTTCATCAGCCCTCTGCTTAAATCTGAGAAGGCCACTGTTCTCTCTGTCTGTCGGGGTCGTCCGATGGTGCTGCGGCAGCAACACAGCAGGGTTTGCATTCACATTTCTTTCTCTGCCTTTGCATTTCTTTCTATCTCCCATACCCACCACCTCATCTTTGTCCCCCCCCTTGTCCAGACAAAATGTCCTCCATACACCCAGGCTGAACACTGGACTCCTGCCACGCATTCCAACAGTGGGATACACTGATCGGACTAATCCCTTTTCTCCAAACGCACCATGCAGCCTAGATCCTCTAACAATTAGCTTGTACAATAAACCCATTATCCATAAATCCATCAGAGGTCTCAGCTCCATCCCTACCAAGTCTTGCCTTGAACACAACACAGCCCGTCTGTGCTTCCCTGTGATTCTCTGTCACTATTAACTAACAACACATTGAGGTTTTCATCTGGTTTACCACACATCTGATGTCTCATCATTCGTCTATCTGTCCGCATCTCTTTCATCTCCATATAAATCAATTAGCCCATTATTCTCATGTCCTCCTCTACTTCTTCCTCTCCGCCTCTCATTTGGCCTGCCCAGCGACCACCCTGGTTAAACAGTGAGCCCACGCCACACACTCCATTGGAGGAATCGACTGATTGAAATAATCCCTTTCTTCAAAACGCACCATTCTGTCGAGATCCCCTCACAATTAGCAGCCCACGGCCAAAAGGCCCAGAGTGAAAATAAGCATGCTCGAGTCAAAACAAACACATGCAGGCGAAGGGCGCAGAAACCATCAGCAAGCCGCCAAGCGAAATATTTTTGGGCCGCCTTGTCATGCTGATGCTACGATGGAGATGGTAGCAGTGATCTCATCTGCTAAATATTGTTTTTGCCATGTAGGCTACAGGCTCTTTTTCCCCTTGTTCTGCACACACAAATGGGGTGTATTCTTTGCGCCAGGTCTATAAATTAATGTTTTTGTGGGAGCCTGTTGCTAGGGGCTGGAAAGGGGAGGGAAGGAAGGGGGGGGGGGTGGCCGGGGGCCAATTAAAATACAGATGTCTGACTGTCGGTGTAATTCCATTCAGCCATGATTTACATTTAGAACAGTCACCCAAGGCCTGCCACTCCACGCTCGTGCAGGAAATCGAAGCTGACTCCAACCTAATGAGAAAAGTGAACCTCCCGAACTTTTACAAGACTCTCGTCTGAAAGGAGCCTTGCAACTTTGGCCATAATATGAAAGCCCTTTCAGCTAATCACCCATTGACAGGGGAGACCGGTGCATTAGGAGCTCAGCAACCAATTTCACTTTGCACTGCTGGCGTGAAAAATGCACGGCGGGAAAGTTGCCCTTTGTTAATACTCTAGCTTGGCAGCCTCTCCTCAGGATAATCCCTGTCAAATAGTTTACCTCATTTGGAGCAACATGCTCAAGAATGTACTTACCTAAGGATAAAGGGTTTCATTGAGCTGAAAAGACCAAAATATCCTTTTTGTTGTTTTTATTTTTATTAAAAAGTGCAGGAGCATATGATATCCACGGTTGGAACCATAGCACAGTATGTACAACCTCGATTTCTGCCTTCCTACTCTCAGCCAGGATATTTAAAAATGTGATGCAGGGAGCACAATGGGATATGCAACGATACAGGGTGTAGTTGGGGACATTGGGGAAGTGACAGTTAAGGGGGGCAAGACAGTTATAGACTGACACATTGGCATCACTGAACTGGAAGATCATGGAGGACCCGATCCTCACCAGCTTGAACCTCTGGTGTGGTGCACACGTTCTGAACCCAAGGCTGCTACTTGCCTTATTGGTGCCAAGTCCATGGAAGTCCAAGAGAGATCAAGAGGTGCCTGGTGGTGGTTGTCCTTAGCTTAGGTGATGATAATTTAGACCCATTTTCAAATTTCGCAATAATATTATATATACCAATAATATTTTGGTTTTAGCTACCCTGACAACTCTCATTATATTGTCTGTGGAAAAGAGTGGGTCAGCAGGTGTTCCACTTGTTGTCGTTGCTGCAGTAACTGCTACCACGATTACCTCATAGTCTTGGCTATTTCATTGCAGTTGAGAAGGAATTGGGTCAATTGAAGGAAGAGTTTGAGCATTTGGGAAATATGATCATTTGCTTCTCATGCGTACACAGAGTAAATATATAGCTGGAGACACACAGCTGATTACCTTGGTTTAGTATAAAGCTTAGACAAAGCTTGTCTGTCTCTGTCCAATGATAATAAAACCTGCCTACCAGCACCTTTAAAACTCTTTAATTTGTATATTGGGGGCGGCTGTGGCTTAGGAGGTAGAGTGGGTCCTCCACCGATCACAGGGTTGGCGGTTTGATCCCCACTTCCTCCTGTCCACATGTCAAAGTGTCCTTTGGCAAGACACTGAACACCAAATTGTTCCCAATGGTCAGGCCAGCACCCTGCGTGGTAGATCGCTGCCATCAGTGTTTGAGTGTGTGTGTGAAAGAGTGAATGAGCAGCACTCATTGTAAAGCCCTTGTGTATATATATATATTTTTTGACTTCCTGGAGGCTCTGATGGTTGCTTGGCAACTGGTCCAGGTCAAGAACTAGTCCAGCACATAACCCCTATAAAAAAGAGAATTGTTGTTTTTGTGTTTGTACAGATCGAACAAACAAGGCTTAATATGTTAATTGTTGAGCTTTAGAAGTGTTGGTAGATGGATGGATCTTTGTGCTAAGCTACGCTAACTGGCTGTAGTGTCATATTCACTCTACAGACATGAGAGTCGTATCAATCTTTTGGCAAGAAATCAAAGTAGTGAATTTCCCAAAATGTCAAACTTTCCCTTGCAGCGACTTTTCGCACTGTCAGAAAATCAAAACAAGAATTTTTGTGATTATGTGTGTAGCCCCCCACAAAATAGTTCCTCTTTAATGTGGAGTGATGGTTTGACTTTCATAGGCACTTAGTCGCAGCATTGATTCGGTCAGAAAAAGAGGACATAAAGCACTGTGAGAACAGAATGTGCTGTGCCTGTCAATAACACTAATCCTGTATATGGAAGGGAACAGGATATGTTCTGTCCACGGCAATAACTCACAACTTTCTTTACCGTCCGCTGCTTTATATCAGTGCTCTACTGTAATATCCCTGTCCGACAAATACCTTGACAATCTTTCCCGGTCACAGCAGTCTTATCATTTACACCCAACCTCCCGTGCAAATCAGCTCTGGCTTTTGATTCCCATTTTATAAGGAAAGGTCAGTACAGCAGTGATTTATAATACGTTCTCCTGTAAATTCAACAAGGTAATCCATCAACGCAAAAAAAGAAAGCTCCATAATAAACATTTGCCTCTTCGAGAGCCTGTGAGTGAATACACAGGAGGGGTATTTTTTTATAAACAAGATGTGAGAAATATATTTGAAATTCGACAAACATCCAGCAAAAATGGTATGCACAGGAAAGCCAGCCAAGCTCCTAATATCATCTGTGAAGACAAAAACAAAAGGTCGGCTAGCCACCGTGCTTTGTTTTGGACATCTGTTTATTAATTTTAGAGCTTCCTCTTATCTGCTTTAAAAGTCCCACATTCAATGCATGACCAGTGCCATCAGTGTGGGTGTTGCCAGCCATTCTTCTGCAGCTCATCCAGCTGTAATAAACAGGATACTCTCCTCGGACAATGCGGCCAGGAAGCACACTCTCGTCTACTCGTCCCTGAGGAGTTCATCTGGGGCACAGTGGCACAAGTACTTTCTGCTCTTCATGGTCAAGATGTGCAAGTCATACTCAAAAATAGAGGAAACGCACAATGCTGTTGGAATTCTGAGCTCACTTTCAAACAATACCTCTGACCTAACCCCTGGTGTAAATCATCTGGGGCTTTGACTTGATGTGGAGAACAAAGAGGGGAGACCTTAAGTGGTATTTTCTTCCTCACAGTCAGGGGAGGGAAGTTGAATTTGCTCGCCAATCCCCTGCACTTATAAAAGGGGAAACATAAAAACAGTAAAAGTTGTGGAACTTTTTCCAAGTCTCTTTGCTGCAGACATGAAAAAAATTACCTCTTGTAAGATTTCCCCTGTGTTGCACATTCCTGCATGTGGGCGGTTTGTGGGATTAATGCAATCCGGTGACCTGTCTTATTGATCAAGGAGGAGCTTCGTTGCAGAAAGCCAATCTCCGAACATAATATAATCCTTCTGATGGAAGAACTGGGGCCAGCTTTGGCACCGTATCCCACATCTGGGTCCTCGAGCGTTGGCCCTTTCCCCTCTTTTTTTAGCCTCCCCTGTGCCATGGCGCACAGCGTGGGGCGGCGGAGCCAGACAGACAGTGACAGCGGTGAGAAAGGGTGGGAGACGGGCGTTTCTGAGGCAAGCCTCATCGCTTATAAAAGGGGTGATCAAACATGTTCTTTGCCTGTGAAAGAAAATATTATTCTAGAGAACAGGGTGATGTAGGACGTGAAGAGTGAGTTATGTGCCAATTTTGCCCTTCGATGGGATTGCTCTGATTTGGTTTCAGGGATCGTTGTGGGAAAGTGAAAACAAATGTGCAGCTTTTGATGCGCCACCCCTCATGGATCTTTCTCTCTTTTCCTGCCTTTTTCAGCTCCTCATGCTGTCTTTTTTTTACTTACAATTTTCCCTGGCTGCTCTCAAAAATGGAAACTTGCATTCTTTGTCCCACCAGAAACGACAAGGTCGCTCCAATTCCCATAAACGTATACGAGACTTGTGGTAGAAAAGAGGCTCAAAAGCTTCCTCCGGTGTTCTTCCCAATTTATACATGTTTATGCATCTATGTCAGTGTTGTTAGCACAGTACTTTCCCTTATACGCACACACACAGAACCGACACCCAGCTGACTCAGCAGGACGGCGGTGATGATGCGTTCTCTGAGGCAGGGCCACATGTGTGCAGGGAGCTGAGTGGCGTTCAGCGCACAGTGGGATGACATCATCCCCAGGGCGCTAATGATCGGGTGACCTCCTCCCGCTGGCTACGCCGCCTGCAGAGCAGATGCATAGCAGACTGTTTCCTCACACAGCCTCCTCCGTGTGACTACTGTACTTACTTTATCGATGCCACTAACTGGAGGCCCGGCTTGGGAAAACCCGACGCAGCCGAGCCAAACACAGCTCCGCATAAGACTGTATTATCTCTGCAATCTGAATCCAATTAACAGCAAACCCACACAGAGTTCAAGCGCCAGAAGGGGACAGAGGAGGAGGAAGGAGTGTGTGTGTGTGTGTGTGTGTGTGTGTGCGAGAGAGAAAGAGAGAGAGGAGATGAAACAACAGGAGAGAAAGAAATCACACCATTTATTTCCTGCATCTTATTGAGAATTTTCTTGCCCCTTTTGTGACATTCAACAATAGCTTTGTTCTCTGAGAAGGGGAAGATGGCAAGGCTCACCTTTGTCTGCTGAATTCCCTGATGGCACCTAAATGGCAAGAAAGAGAATCCCCCTATTCTTTTATTTAATTTCATTTTTCACTCACGTAGGGTCACCGGAGTAGTGCGGAATCACTCCTCGGTCTGTTTGAGGGAAATGAAAACAAAGACATGTTTGCATGCAAGTTTTTTCTGTTCCTTTATCCTCTGTTGATACAAGGACACGGCCATCACGCACAGAAGACATTGAATAGACGAGGCAATGACAGCCAGGGCTTGACTGTGCTGCGCCAGGATATGGTAATGCGAACCAAATGAGTCTCATGTGCATGGTGAGTGGCCCTCGAGACAGATCCCTTCCTATGAAAAGGGTGTTGAAACATACGGTAATTGCTCTCAGTGTCGTTTGGCAGCGGCGCACCTCCTGACTTCAGGAGCTTTTTATAGACAGGGTAATTCTCCATTATTCTGCCAACGTTACATTTCAAACGAGGAGGGAGAGAATGGGGAAAACTGGGGCGACGGCGCACACTTAAAAACTTGAGAAGTGATAAAAAACAAATGGGAAACGGGGGGAAAAACTTCCAATGGAAATAATTCATGTACTACTTTGGTCATGGCATGGGAGAGGCACCGTGGCTCAGGACCAAAGGGGCTTTTATTTTTTCCATTCTGCCGATACAAATCAAATAAATCGTGTTTAAAGGTGACTACACTGTGAGCTGTGTGTATGACAATTACACTGCAAGGTGCTAAGTTAACAAACAGTGAGAGCAAACATGGCTGCCTCCTGTCTTCTACCTCTGAATTATTAAAGGACTGCAGGGAGGCAGCAGCTGGTGGGTCGAGCAAGTGAAAAGCGTTCAGTGTGAGTTTTTGTGAGGCAGCTTTTAAACTCTCTTTCCCTTGGTCTTCTCCACATCTCTGACACACATCTGAGAATTCCTCTGTTGACTGTCTCTAGACGGAGCGGGTGTCAGTCTCCTTTTCATGGCAAACTGATTTGTGGTGAGATTTTGACACAAAATGGCTGCCATGAATCACGCAGGCGGACCGACAGGTTGCTGATGGATGAAGTGCCTCCGCTCCTGCCTCACCTCCGCCTTCACATTCTCAGATGCCGCAGCTTGTGAAGACCACCTTTATGGTTCCAATCATAATGCAATCAGCTTCAGAATAATGTCAGTGGTTAGCACTACATCTCATCACAGCTTGAAAGAGAAAGTCTTGCTGCACGTCATAACTTACCGATTCGGCCCTGTGAAACGTCACCGAGTGTCACTGTGTAGGAGGTTTACCTTCAGGGGTGTGGGGTCGTTGTACTGAAGCAGCTCACATGATTGAAAATAGACTAGTTCCAGGAATCCAGGACTTAATGGACATGTTATCGCTTCCATTTTTCCCTTCTCTCCTGTTTTCTACACTACTCGAGTGTCTGGTTACACAGAAATGGGACTGAAGTATTTATTTTTTCTTTCTTTTTTTTCAAAGAATGACATCAGGAGCGGAGGAGAAATGCCTGGCAGCCTTTTCTGAGGCTGCGGTCATGGCTGAGTGAAGTGCAGCTCTTCCTGAAATGCAGGCCGGGAGCCAGGAGGCAAGAGAAGACACCAGAATGACACGTTCAACACTTTCTATCAAGTCATCCATATAGATGGTGTATGAGATTCTGTTGAGGGATGGACAGGCAGATAAACAGTCTGTCTCCGTTGTGGTATGTCTGCAATGCTATATTTACAAATCCAATCGTGGTATTTTTTCGGTTTAACAGGAAAATATGCAGTAAATGAAAACATGAGACAAACTGATCTCATGTCAGTGAGTGGCGTTCTTCAAAATTCATATATGTACTAATTATTATAATTAACACTATTTTACCTTAAAATAACAGCTTTAAAATAATTTTGATGGTACAGTGACTGAATTTCCACTCTGCACTCTGCTCAAACGTTCTTGCACCATGTCAAGAAGTGCGGAACTTACAAACGTAACATAATCACTGATCCTCACTGATTTTAGTGAAAGACGTTTTCTGGTTTCCCCTCTGATGACCTCCGACTGCCTCAACTCAAGATTTACAGACTATTCTGGTAGACAGATAGCTTTACTTGTTATGAATGCTAACTTTTAGTTTGTTTGGTTACCCTTGCAGCCAGCTGACTCTGCCTGGACCCGACCGGGAGCTTGGAGCACCCGGGGAGGAGGTGTTCATGCCCGGGGGCAGGTGGGATCCAGCAGAGAATGGGCACGGTGCAATGGAACTGGCATCAGCAGCCTCTATGGACATCATGGCAGAGACGAAGAGACCGAAGAGGATGTTGACGGCAGAAGCTAAGAAGAGAAATAGAGAGAATGACCGAACAAGAGGCTGGATAAGAGTAAATCTCGAACTGGCTTTTAGTCATTGCAAGAGCTTAATGAAATAAAAGGCTGAAGAACTGACACTGAGCCGGCCTTCTCGCTGTTAGTTAGTTGTTAATATTAGCTGGCTTAGTTATGCCTCGTGTTGTTGCACTTGCTTGATGTTTGCTTGTGTTGTGCAAAGTTATCGACTCACAATTATGAACATGGAATTATAGCAAATGCACTGGTCCATATTTACAACAGTGGCGTGGGTTGCACTAAGAAACTGCAGGAGCACCAAATCGCAAACACTGAACAATGTTTAAGCTTGGACCAAAGCAATGGACTGATCGACAGACAGGCCGACACTGCCATCCCTAGAGCCGGCAAGCATATGCAGCAGAACAAGAAACTGAGCTGACTCAAAGATTCCAGTACAACATTTTGTAAACAAGTGATTTTTAAAGCTTTTCTCTTGGGCTGCATATGTTTTGTCACTAAGCTTATGTTTTACAAATTGCATTGTGCAAGCAAATTTGCCAAATATAGGATTTTGTTTAATATTATACACAGGCAGTAATGAATCTGCCTACTTTTAATTGCAGAAAAGCTTTTGAATTATAATAGTCAGACACCAATCTCCAAAGAATGATGTGGGAATCTATTTTGTCCCTGGAACTACAACCCAGCCCCTGAAAGAAAAACGCCGCATTAGATGATCACAGCACGTCTATTAAAGCCAAATGAGTGGAGAGACCCAAGGGTGGAGATCAATTGGATAATTCAAGGCCAAACCCAGTTGAATATCTCAGAGGTTTTTTTTGAGAGTTGGAAAATGAGAGCACTCTTAAAAGCAGAAAATAGATGATATTACACACCGGATGTCAGAAAATATCAGTCCTTTGAGTGCAATGTGGGCCCAAGGCTATGCTTTTAGACTTTCCTTCGGTTAAGCTAAAGAGGAGACAGACATTATCTCTTCTTTGCATGCCTTAATGTTATATATCCCTTCTCTTAACTGCCAAATATTAAGGTGGAAATGATGGAATATTAGAGCAGCGTTTAAACCTTTCCTGTGAGATGATTCTAAATGATTTTCACGCACTTGTTAAAGACTTCTAAGGCAGCGCAAAAATGTTAGTGAAATACTGTGAGAGCAGTGGAACAATGTTTGTCAGGGAGATTAGTTTAACATAAACAGGGAAAATTGTGAGAGTGAGTGGCTGCTCGCAAACGGTTTGGCTGCCGGCTGAAAAGTAAAGTTGACCAGAGCGATCAAATGCATGGCATTCAGCGGAGTTGAGAGGGTTTGGCCAGAGAAAGTAAATCTCTCAGGCTCATAGGATTTGACACTGATCCAGGTAAGAAGATGCCAAACTATCAAAACACAGCAATCCAAACAGCTTTAAAACACGAGAAGAAAACCACTGTTAAAACTCAAACTTCCTGACAGCTCATGGAAGAGATGACTCACTGCGGTGGGCTATTTATCAGCTCCTTTTCCTTAATTGCTTTTATTTTCTTTTTCTAAAACAGCTACAGGATCCTGAGGTAGTCTTTGTTACTGACAGGACAAAAAAGAAACCTCTTGTAAATGTTATTTCCTGACATATTTCCATCATAAATTTGAAGTCCATGTTCATAAAAGCCTGACGACCCCTATATCTTCCAACAGTTCCCACAACTTCCATCACGCCTCTGCTATCTTTTCTACAGTTTATTACTCCCAGATGCTGTAAAACTCTGCAGCCCTGTTGCCACCCAAGGTGACGATTAAAATCACACGACGGCTCCATTCACCGTGACAGACAGTCAGATCTCACATACAGCATCATCAACATTCCCTTATCAGGACTTGTCATTGGCAGCCTCATTCAGAGAGCTCTCCACTTCACACGCACGTTTTCAGACACACTCTGCATTCTGTTATTGCTCCCATTGTCTGACAAATGACAGGTCTGCATTTCTTTCTTGCATTTACTAGGATCTATGTATATGTACATTGGCATGCATACAAAGTGTTGTGTGTGTGGTTGAGGGGGATGGTTCCTGCCTGCAAATGTGCATGTGGGAGAGTTTCCCTGCAGCAGAGGAATACGAATGTGTGTGTACGGCATTCTGTTTCCTGTCAGGCTCTGCGGCTCCATGGAAGCAAAGTCCATCAGGCAGGCAGGCAGGCACTGCTGTGGGCTTATTGAATGTTGGTTCAGGCCTGCAGGGAGGGAGCGCTCCGGCTTCCTTAATCACAGCACAAATGCCTTTATTCATCTTCAGAACAGCGCAATTAATTTTGGTGCCGGTGTCAGAACCTTTGGGGAAATCTGACCTGTTATTGCCTCTCAGAGCCGTGCATGTTCTCTCTCACTCTAAGTGCCAGACAGGCATTCAAAACAAATTTCAAGGCTAATATTGTATTCATATTCACACCTACAAGAGACTGGCTAAAGTTGTTTTTTTGCTTTATATCTACAATAGAGCTGTGCTATTGTATAAAAAGCTGATGCCAATATTAAAATACTGAAAACTCTTGTCTGTTAGCACGAGCAAGTGTTTTGTCTGATTAAAAAAGTTTTGCTGATTGTTCTTCTGGTTACACTTTAGTAACAATAACATAATTAATCAATAGTTAATGGATATATATGTTTTTTAGCAAGTGCCATAAAATGACCATTGAATGCTTTTGTGGCTCCTAGCCTCAAGCCTATTTGTTCCTAAATAAGATGTAAATCTCTATAAAAATGTGTAGTTTTATTTTAAAAATAGGTTCAGTAATTTCCGAAAGCAGCTGGACGCTGTAGTTTTTAGCAAAAGTTGCTCCAGCGGGTATATGTGCTATGTTTCTTTGGGACTACCTTCAGTGATGAATGAATACACATTTCACAAGTGAAATGTCAGTGAGTTTTTACTTTTGTTACAGCAGCAGTGTATGTGGAAAATAAACTACAGCGCCCATATATCAAGCTATGGTCTTTTCATGGGGTGTGTTGACAATAGAAACAAACAGCATCACCACCTTCATCCATTACTGTTCATTCATATTCCTGCATCGCAAACAAATTAACAAAATAATTGTTCCATGACTGGCATTCTAGAAGCTACTACTTATTAACTGGTGGAATGTGAACTGTTAGAAACATGCTAATAAATCAATAATTCATTTGTGTGGTGCAATAAAACTGTCAATAACTGATTTCTAATTGTGTTCAGCGTGTTAATAATTACTACACATATATTTCCAAGAAGCAATCTTGCTGTTACAGCAATAAACACAAAGCCAAGTTGATTAGCACAATGTTTAAAATGCACATATTTCAAATGTACAGTTGCATTAGATAGTTTGAAAAAGATAAGTGAGCATCATCTGGTATCGTAAAATACATTTTATACTGACATTTTGAGAGCAAAAATAAAAGGGAATAAATACAGCTTCCTCTTTTGAACAAGACTCCCAGCAAACGCTCATGCTATCATAACACAAGGCCAACCTCCCTCGCTGAAATCCCACACTTCGCCTTCGCACTAAAACCCAATGTCTGATTTCAAACATCTTCAAGTCAAGAGGATCATTCTGGATACAATTAAACAAAACTTTCCAAGCTCGCAAGATTTTACAACGCTGTTCGTGTGATCCTCTGGCTGAGTCGAGGGGGAGATTCGGATACACGAGCTCTTTTAGGACCTATGAGCTGCTGCGCTGTTTCTCGGGGTGAATCATGACATGGATTGATTTAAAACTGAAAGAAACCAGATGCAGCCGCAGCAGTTATGAATAACTGGGAGTATTAGCGGGCCCAGATTTCTGGCAATACGGCTTTAATAACTACCATAATCACCAGTGCTCTTAATAAGAAAGCGCTTCATGAGGGTCGTACAGGGTTATTAAACACTGACGTGTTATTTATAGAACACGATACGCTGGAGTTTGTCAGTGCTAACGGACATGGTTAGGGTTAATGATATGGCTTATACAATGCAGAGCGGAGTGAACATACAGTATAGACACTGTGCCAAGGAATATTTTAGTAGCCTAGAATTAATTTGTAATACAGTACAATCCCTTTCTTTCTTCCTTTTTTTTTCACTGTTCCAACACTTTGCGTTTCTCCATCAACAATCTCTCTATTTTTTGCCTTTTTAAAGTGGATCAACAAGCAATGGAAGAAGTAGCAAAACTGCAGTGTTAAAATACTCTGTTACAAGTAAAATTGCTGCATGCTTTGTTTTACTATCCTACTATTGATTTACTATACCTTTACCTGTGGCCGTCAAACTGTATAACTCCTCCCCCTTCTGCAGGAAGGATAACTCATATTACTTCTCATGACCATGTCCATGTGCAAAGTTACTTTTAACCACCAGAAGCTTTATTATTTATCCACCATGTCACTTAACTTATCCCACTTCTATTGCTATCCTGTAAAACAGAAACACTGTTTCTCTATTCTATATTTCACTTATTTTATCGGATGCTCTATTGTTGTATCCTATTTGTTATATTCTATTTTTTTTAGCTACTGTACTTTCTGGAGTAATCTGGCAAAATCATTTCCTTCAGGATTAATAAAGTTCTATCTTATCTTACCAAAAGTAAAACTACCTATTACACTCTTCAGAATACATAAAGATAAAAACGATCACACTCATCACAAACAGTGATCCTCAAGAGTAGTTAGTTGATGCAAAGCCACCACTTTATTGAACCAAGCTATCAGCTACTTAGAGTCAAACAAACAAGTTTTTTAAATCGCTATCAAGCAACATAGGGTTTAACTCATCTCCATTACATGCAAAGATCCCTAAGTTAGAGCAGTTACCATTATGGGAGTATGACTAGGAAACAATTCTTTATTACGCCTTAACTACCATAACGACACAAGGAAGAAGCAAATTGATCATGTGAGCCTAATACTCGACCTAACGAGAAAGAACTGTAGCTATTTACCTCTGAATCATGTATTTCGTCACGCTAGTTTTGTGGATTTGCATTTCAAGATGTTAAATATTTTGAAGTGTTTGAAGTGCTTTGCTCAGGTCTGTGCAGGAGCCAGCAGTCGGTTTAGAGAGCTGACAGACAAATATCAACAAGCGGGGAAGGGAAAAAATGACTCTTCCCTCAGCGACTCCCAGAGGATGTCAAGTGAGAGAGGCTGTGTGTGTGTGTGTGGATGTTATTGTGGGTGTGCTGGTTTGTGCGAGCATCTGTATGTGCGTGCGCAAGCGTTTGGGAGCATGCTGTTTATTAATGCGTGCACGAGTCTGCCAAACATCTGGCCTCACCTCAGTGTTTGAACATTTACACAGTACACACAGGTCAAAACAACAACTGCCAAATAAGTCATTAGGAGTGAGTTTATGAAAGTAACAGCATATGTTCTGGAGAGCTAATCATTATTCATCTTCATGTGTTTCCTTCCTCCGTCTTTCCCCAAAATCACTTAAGGATGACCCCATTTGTATCCACTCAGATTTTAGAGCTGGTGCAGTTCCCTGCTATTTACACTGCAATGGAAGGTGATCTCACGTTTTTGTTTTTTTTTGTCCAAACCCACTCCGTCCCCATTTTCAGACAAAATGATTTTCTCCAGCAGCGTGCGCCCAAAGTGTATAAAAGACATTTGATCCTGCCGCTGTCATGGCACAGATCCCACTCATTCCCTCATCTCTTTCTAATTATGCAGCGCTACGTATTTTAAATTGCTCCATAAAATGTGTTTCATGTAAAAAGTAAGGGCGCAGAACCCAATTAGCGCTGGAGCAATGAGAAAGCATGCTGTTCCTGCTCAATAGAGTCAATTATAACTGGACGTGTAGGTGTGTGCATGCGTGTGTGTGTAAGAGTGAAATGAGCCACGTGGGACTCATCTCCACCTGAATTGACAGAGTCATACAGCCAGCAGTGCCCTGGCCATATTTTCATGGGGCATTAGGAACTGGTATTTAATTGCAAGCAGATTCAGTAAATTGATTTGGATTTAAATTGACCTGCAAATATGGCATTTAGTACAAGAGATGAGCATAAAAGAGCTTTTTTAAACCCGCGCTCTATTTTGCTTTCAAGTGCACTCACATATAATTCATTAAGCTTTATACCATATATTCTGATATATATATATATATATCTTCTTTGCTTTCACAATTTAGCAGACTTTGACTTTTTAGGATAAGACAATTAAATCACTTTTTTAAGGTTTAGTCCAAGACCCAATTTGTATAAATCTGCATTAATAGATTTGGTCACATTTGGCCACTTGGCAACTAAACAGAACATTGACTAAAGTATAACCTTAAACCGTTATTATGAAGAACTTTATACATCCAGCAGATACAGAATGTTTACTGACATGAATATTAAGTTGTGTTTCTTTCCAGGTTCACTCTGCTTTAAGTTTGGTCTCCACCAACTCCTGAGGCTAAATGTTTCACTAGGTTCAAGAGCTAGTCACCAGTTTGGTGTGTTGTCTTGTGCCAAACAAAGGGATTTATGATAACTGCTGCTGGGAACAAGGTTGATGAGTGCGTGAAAGTTTAACTTTCCAGTTAACAGTAAGTTGTGGACCATGCATCCAAAACAATGAGCTGAAAGACACTAAAGTTCCACAGAGAGCTGACACTACAAGCGCCCCTTTCACATTACGCATGTTATTTTTTCCATTGTCAATGTAAATATATTACGCTGTATTAAGGTTAGGGATCGGTTGTGGTCATGCTTAAGTATTCAAAATGTCAACCATGAATTGAGGCAGAACTCATAATGACTGACATAACAGAATCTAACCCATTCTGTACTTTGACCTTGGTCTATCTTCAAAGCTTAACCTGAACACAACTGTAACAACCTCAGTAATTCTTAAGTTGCCAGGAGTGAATATTAAAAAGAAAACATATCAGCTAATGCAATTTTACAGTAATTGAACATCATTTTTAGACCAAGAATTATTTCATTGAAACATGTTCAGAATCTTTTAAGCTGTCTTCCAAAAAATTACTTTTTTTTGTCCAGCAACAGACATACTGTAGCGATTACTGATTTCAACATGCTGCTTGGTCCCACAGTAGCACACACACACACACACACACACAGACGCACCCTCGCCGGCAGCCAGATAAGTTGTAGTTAGCCATTCTCAGGCCGTGCGTTGTCAAGGACTGCTTTGGCTATTGATTTCCACTCTTCAATAACTAATGCGTCTCCTAACCTTGGCTACATATTAAGAGGAGTTTCGTCCATTTAGAGTGGAGAAGGGGAATGAAGCATCAACAACTGATTTGGCACAAACTGCCTCACAGAAGCGATTAAAGCTCCAGATTTCAATGAGCCATTTAGCCCCTTTCTTAGCTTTCGGGTGGAGTGCTCAATGTAAGATTAATTGTTTTATCTCGGCCAGAGTGCTCGAGATGACTGCAGCTTCCCTCTCTCTCGCTCTGCAGCAGCGGGGAATACTTTCAGTTATAAATCCGTGTGCTTAAGATGATCAGCTTAACAGTGGGGACATTTCAATCACAATATCAAAAAGCAAATTTGTCACTCGAGCGTGTTGTTATTATGGTCTTTTGTACTTTTACATTGTGCTGCACAAAGGAGATTTAATTTCCAATATACCTGGAATGTCTACGATGTGAAACTATCTGGCGCTGCACCTAGTCATAAAAGAATATTTATGAATCCCAGCTCTTTTCATATTAAATTAAAAAAGTAAAGAAAATTAATGCCTCCTGTTTCTTATCTCACCCCGAGTATGAGTACCTTTGCTGTTTATGTGCGTGAGACAGGAGCAGGTCACTCGTGTTAATCATGTCCTTTCATTCTTTTTTTTTCCATCTTCATTTCGCACCTCACTTCCCTCTGCCACTCCATTCGCAGGTCAACGGCACTATTGATTTACACCCCTCACCTAATCACTTAGGTAACATTTCCCTGGCGGCTGCTTTTTCCTCCCATGATTCATAGCCAAGCAGTGAAATCTCCCCGTTGCCACTAATTAAGCGTAAGGTCAGCCTTTAATCATCACCTGCTTGTGCAGCGTGAGCGACTGCCCTTGCTGAAAAGCTCCAATCTGCTGCGAGATGAGGCCTGTCTGGGGTTGGTTAAAAAAAAAAAAAAAAAAAAAAAAAAAAAAGCATATTTTTTACTCGAGCTGCGATGAAAGATTATAAGTTCTGTCATTTCCGTGGCTTGAAAGACATCCGCTTTGTTATTGCAGAGGATGTGAGAACAAACTATAGAAATTCTGAGCAGCCTTCTTTGGACATTTTCACGGCTTGATAATTGAAGTTGATGTGAGCAGATGCTTGACTGAATCATCTTTCTGTTTGTTACACTTTACACTCCCACAAGCGCACACACACTCACACACACACACACACACACACACATCGGCATGCACATTATACTGGCTACCCAGGGCCGGCTCATTCCAACTGACGTTTATGTGCTATAAGTGCCACTTTGGTCCTATGTGCGATGATTTAACCGCTTTCGACATTGGCCAAGAACCCCTTCTCCCCCTACACGCCGTCTCACACCCACATACACGCACGTATCGGCCAATCCACACATGCAGCTCTATAATGAGTGACTGTAGGCAGGAGTTTAACCTTTAGCTGCGTGTGTGTGAGGAGAGAATGAAAGAGTGGCCTTTTTGGAGTTATTTTCTAACCTCAGAGTGGAAGTTCTCTTTTAGCTTTCCCCCCTCTCCACAGGGAGGTCAAAGGTCAGGGGTGACTGCAGAGGCCATTTTTATTGTTGTTATTTATTATCACTGTTGGGATTTCCAATAAAAGCACTGTCTCCCTACTTAACATGAAGCTTATGTGAGGCCACCACTGCTACAGCATGTCATTACCTCCAAAACAGAGCTCATTTTAGCCATGCAAGCAATCAATATCCCACACAACCGTACGTGTGTGACACCTATACAAACAGCTTGCTGCGTCATTAAGAATCCAAGCAGTGTGATATTTCCTTTTGGATGAATTCATGTGCCATTTGGGATGTTATACTCTGTCATTTTTCATACATTACATTCGCAATTGCTCTTATTTACATCTTAGCATGACTGGGAGTCTCTCCTTGACAAATTGAAGCTAAAATGGGAAAGCTCGGCACTTGGAGGAAGATTCATTTTCTATTATTCCCGAGCTTTGCATTTGGATCTTGTAAATCCAGCTGTTTGAAATGAAATGTTTTCCTCAGAACTAGGTCTCCTTCAAAGTCTAATGAGTTCATGGAGTTTGGTCACAAATCTTAGTTCGCTTCACACTTCACTCTCAGGAGGTCAAACATGGCACTTTATGGGTGAACGCTGCATGAAGGGAGCATTTACTGGCCACTGGCCATCACAGCCAATTCCTGATGTGCCAGAACCAAGGAAAAGAAATTGTCCACCAGTGTCCAGGATGATGTATGCCTGTGCAGAGGGTAATTGCAGCAGGCACGGGGAGACGACTGTAGTGCACAGAGGCAGCATCAAGCCGATGAAAGCGGCAGACAAGCAAACAGGCAGGCGGGGGAACAGGCGTGGAAGTGGTCCATCCGCTGGAGAGAGGACTGGTGATGGATGGGCCGCAGGAATGCCAGACTCCCTTCAAGAGATTGAAAGCAATTCTCTCAGTGCCAAAGTGGCAGAAACAAATGGCTGAGATAGAGGCTGGGTCGCATTGTTATGAACTCCCAGACACTGATGCCTTTTAGGTCGTGCATGCCTCCCTGGGGGTTTTTGGGACCTGGCTGACTGGGTAGATGGCTGGTTGGCAACCTCACTGAGTGCTGGTCGAGGCTTACAGCTCGCCTGTCGAGGCACATCAAACCCTCCCTGCAAAGAAGAAGCCCAGACTCGGCCAATATTAGTACAAATGGATGTCTTCATAATCAAGACCATTTCCTGGCAACGGCTTTGAGGGATTTTTTTTTCTTAAAGCAAAAGTCTATATTAAAGCATTGTTCACATGTGTTTGTTCTATGATCTCAGGAAATTGACTCAATCTTTAAACACAAGAGCAAGCTTTCCCGCAAAACTAGAAACAGGACAAGCAAAACTCAAGTCGCTCAAGGCATCAGATGGCCGCGCTTCATTGCAGATTAAGTGAGAGTGATTTTGTGGCCACTGTGTAACCCACGGGCGACTGCTGTTTGAATATGAGCTCTGTCTCAAGCTCAGTTACTGTAGAAACAAACCCAATCGGGTGCAAAAGCTAAAATGACACCAAAAGTAAAAATGTAATCATCAAACCTGGGAACAGACGCAAATTCATGCAAGGTTAAAAAGAAGTGAAACCATTGGCACGTATGGCAAAGCTTGGCAGGGTGTTGTGTGGGGACAGAGGCTCGACCTGCTGACTCACAGCTGCTAAGCCCTGGGAATATGTGGAGGACCGAGCTGGGGGCAGAGCCGGAGGTTCTGGAGGAATAAACACCCGGAGTCACATCAAAATCTGCTCTGATCCAGAGCTGTTTACCACTGGGAGGAAAGCTCAGAGATTTTTTTTTTTTTTTTAAAGTGGATCTATATACTAATTCTAAAAAACTAAGCTAACCTTCTTCATCAGGTTTGTTTGGGTGTGGTTTGATCGGATTTGGTTAACAGTGCCCTGGCAACATGCGTGAAATAACTATGTCACGTTTTTCCCAGCCTCATCAATTGAGGAGAACTCAGAGAACCTAAAAATACAGAAATCTCATATGTGAAATAATCACAGCTGTTCACATTTTGACAGAAAAATGTGCATTCATGTCAAACCTTTCAGTCACAGCAAAAACCTGATTGAGAAAATAGGTTTTCAGGGCCCTTAACAACTATATTAATATCAATGGAATTGGAATTTCAATCTGCTTTAGTTAAATTTCCCTTCCCAAATGATGCTGGTTGTTAACCCCGTGAGACAAACCAATTCATTATCCCAAAAAATGGAGAATCAGAATTGCGCTGCAGCCATTTCCAGGTGATCACCTCTCCAGCATTTCCATATTGGAAACCTATTCTATCGAATTGATTTCCCTGGGAGACATGTCAGTTCTCATTCATTTTTCAATTTGCAACTGCATCAGTGCAGGCCCACGGCCTTTGTTGAATCATAAAAAGGCTGTTTTCTTGGCCACTGCCTGCACGCCAACTGCAAACCTATGATCTGGCTGCCAAATCAACCATGTGATATATTGATACGATGCAGAATTGTGACAACTTAGCGATAGCTAGCAGGCGGTCTGCAAAGACAGAGGGGGGGAGGAGGGTCCTCAATTGTTATTTTCTGACAAAATTTGTTGATTTCATTCCTTGGTGAACGCGGCGGCTGTTTGAAAGTCTGTCCCCATTTCTTCCTCCTCTTTCTTGCTCTCAAAGACAGACAGGCTCAGGACAGCCTTTGTCTTGATGTATTAATTACGCGGCTCTTCTTCTTCCACCAGCACGAAGCAAAGGGGGAAAGATGGGGGCTGTTTCTCGGAGCACGGGGAGCAGTTTCGTCCTCCTCCTCTCATCACGGCGGCAGAAGGTGCAGCAGATTACGTGTCAGATGATATTTAATGTGAAGAGGGCCTGTCTCTTTCCCTGACATCCTCTCCTGGGTACACTGCTGCACGGCACCGATACTCCACTGCTCTCAATCCAGGTCTCATCAAATGGCACTCAAGTCGGAGGCAGAGAGAGAGAGAAAGAGGAACATATGGCAAAGAGGAAGAACAAAGATAGCGAGGAAGGGAGAAAAGAGGCTGAAGAGAGGAGGAGATGTGAGACGGGGAAGAGAAGTCATTAACGGAAAGTGAGAGAGAGAGAAAGTAAAAGTAGGAAGGGGAGATGTGAAGGGGATGCATGCTGAGATGGCAGGCCAGGAAGAGGCGAGAGATGGGAGCATAAAAAGAAAAGATGGAGGGAGAGAAGTGAAGAATCCCAATTTTTCCTGTATAAAAAAAAACCCAGTATGGCTCAGGCTGCTTGCTGAAGCCTACAGTAGTTGAATGGTTGTGACAGTGTGGAAGATAAGAGAATGAGAAGAGGATGGCCATGGAAGAGCTGTGAAATACCCTGGGATGAAAATACCTATCCTTAGAGAGAAAATGGGAGGAAAAAAAAAAAAAAGCGGTGGCTCTCCTCAGATGTGCTCCCTGGATGGGAATGGCAGAGGACTGGAGCTGCAAGAAAGCGTGACAGGATGCAGGCCCGCAGGTCGAGGAATCAATTTAAACGGTATCACTCCGCTCCTCCTTTTTTCTACTTCTCCTCCCACTCCACCTCCTTTTTCCATCTTCCACTCTTTCAGCCTCGCAGCCTTTCTCTTCCTTTCCCTCTCTCCTCGGCTTATTCCACTGTTTGTAAAGCAGTGCAGGATGGAGAGAGAACACTCCACGGCAGCGAGGAGCACGGCTTCGCTCTGAAGGGTGACTTCACTGCTCTTTACACATCTGCTCTTTTTTTTTTTTTTTTTTTGCATCAATTATATTTTAAAGAGACATCAGGGGTAGCGGCACACGTTGGTAAAGTGGGTTGTTGGTGCTTCTCCCTCTCTGACTTCTTGGATTTTCTGCCCTTTTTGTGCTAGTCGTCGGAATATTTTCGAGGTAAATGCTGATATTTCAAGCAGTTGCGTACATTGGTGCCAGTTTCATTTAAAGCAGTGGGTTGGATCAGGGTTTTTTGTGTCAGCTGGTTTTTACAATTTTGCTGTTGTTTGACAGTGAAAAAGGAAATATCAGTACATCCCTGTACTGACTTGATGGTTTCATCATCAAGTCCAATGATCTGTGATGGCTGCACTCAAATCTCCCTTAACAGTGCCGACACACTTACCATTGCAACTGCTGTCACACACAAGGCTGCTGTGTAAGGGTTAAGAACTATAACTGATCCCCAATTGAAAATTGTGGTTTGCTCTCCTGGGGACCTATATTAGTGTCAATGCACCCAGATTACTATTTTGACCAGCAGCACGGCTCCAGAGACCCTAATGTTGGTTAGTCATTGAGTCCAGCACTTTTGTCCAGAATGAAATATAATACAACTCCTGAACATTCTGGCAGACAATTTTGAACAGATATTTATGTCTCCCACATGACGAATTGTGACTTTTGTGGTCCCCTGACATTTTATCAATGGCCGGCAAAAGGTTAGAAATCCCACTTGTCCAATATCTTTCATCACTACCTTCCAGCAGCACACCTTCACAACTACATACTGAATTCTTGTAAACTTCAGTTGTACTTTAGGACTGAAGGTAACAGACAAACATGTTTGTCTTTGTGTACAACTGAAGCTGATGAGAATTAAAAGTGCATGCAAACCTTAACCTGTCAAATTTGAATATACATGTTTGACTGTTCATGAGCTGAAATCATTAACATTACTAAACTGGTGAGTACATAAGCTGGTGAGAACATGTTGAAAGTCACAGTAAAGTCTAAATGTTAACATTCATTAACGTGTCGCCTGATGTCTAATAAGCACATTTGACATAAATAGAAAAAGAATAAAGAAAAAATAAATAATAAATAAATAAGTAAAGAATTTCTAACCCAGTCAAAAAAAAAAAACTGCATGTCATGGTACAAGGGATTGGACTGTGTCAGAGTCTTGCCACGCGTGCCACACTCTCCCAGTCTGGAGATACCGCACAGGGGAATAACACCTTTGGCGTTACAAGTGATCTGGCAGATGGTCAACACTGATTGAATTCTCCCCTCATCTCTTTCCTGCCTCCACGAGCTTCATTGCACGCCTTACATCTCGGCCAGTGCCGTCCTTTGTGTCCCACGTGGGTGGAAAAGCAAAGGTGAGCTGATCTACATACAAGTCAATGCCCAGCAGCTCTCCATGGTTTTGGGCACTGTCCTGAATCGAAGAAATAAAAAAATCTCTGGACTTGATTCACCTTTATTCCCCCTGACGAATGACTTCAGACAGACTTCACTCTTTCTCTGGCGCAACTCAGCTCTGAAGTAAAACAAAGGAGAAAGGTATATCTTTGAGTTAATGTTAAACAGCGAGGATTTGTCTTCGTCCTGAGCTTGTCTCTCTGTGTATCTCTGTGTTTGTCGGCTCTGTGTTTTTTGTGCATCAGTATGTGGCCATTTCTCCATGCTTATATAGATGCTTGTGTGTGTGTGTGTTTTGCGAGTGCACGTTGATGTGTCCATGCGCTCACGCTGGCATCAAGAGCCAGAGTCTGCCAGCGGGGCGTAGCCCTGTCTGTCCATCTGTCAAGCCTGGAGAGGTCCCACTCTGCGACTCCTGTGGCTGTCAGGGCACTTTGCCCTCCACAGTGTGTTGCTCTCCTCCCATCCCTCCCCCCCCTCACTCTTCTTCCTCCCCTGCCCCCTCCTTCCACCTTTCCTCCTCCTCACAGCTGCCTCCTCAGCTGTGTCCGCTGGCCATCGGCCCACTCCTTGGAGCATGTCCTGTTTATCTCACACAGTCCGAGCAGCAATCACACCCGCACGTTAACACACAAGATGCACATGAATACTGCATGCGTGCCGACACACTTAAATGAGTATGAGCTGATACACTTGAATGAGTATACACCTAAAATGAAGTCAGGCAGACACACACATTCTGTCCCATGTGTGTCTAAGAGATGTAATTTTTGTCATTAAATAGTTGCTATTCAGGTCGTTCAGCAAACAAACAATAATACTCACCTGGTTGTTTGCAGGTTTATTCCAAATAACTATTCCTGCCAAGCTGCTAATGAACAGTACACCAGTCTTCTTGCTGGATATACTTGCTAAAACGGCACTATGACCACTCTAGTAATACAAAGCACCAGATTCTATTTTGACACTTTAGGCGATGCACAAAGAGAAAAGGTTTGTTCTTTAACCAGTCTTTAGTCTTAAAATCTCAATCAAGTGTCAGTCACATACTGTATTTCCTTACTGACCTCTTGTCTCTGGCCTCCACTAGGTTTCATTTTGCTTAATCAGTGATGAAAAGTATGTAACAAAGTACATTTACTCAAGAACTATACTTTAGTGAAATTTTGGTGTACTTTTCTTGACGGTTTTATTTCTGATACCGTGTATACCTGCTACACTACATTTTAGAAATAGTGTACTTTTTACTCCACTACATTTATTTGTAGTTACTAATTACTATGCATATTATTATTTGACATTCAAAACATACACATTTTATAATATGATGCGTTAAGTAGTTACAATTAGCTCCATCTAGAGCGTAAGAGAGTGTTCTTGCTGAAGTGAGATTTCTTTGCGTTGTTGTATACCTACTTTTACTTAAAGGTGCTTTGTGGCGTTTTTGACCACTGGTGGTGCTGTGGAGCAGCATTTTTATGAGTGAGTCTGTGCACTGACACGTGCACAAACGCATAATTATAACACATCCAGAAACTCAACAGACCTCCCTATGAACAATTTCATTTGAACTACTTTTTATAAAAAAAATAGTCCCCACGAAGGTCGTTGACAGCAAGATATGTGGAAACATTGAAAATTGACAGATTAATGAAAACAAATGCGACTATGCATTTCACTGGCTTTCTTCTTGTTTAGTTTAGCGAAGCAAAATGTAATACTCACTATTTAAGTACCATTTAGTGCAGTGTAATTGCTGTGCTTTATAACGTAATGAGATGTTTCATCAGTTGGAAAAACAGCATATTTAAAATATTGATTTCAACAGTTTCAATGAGGCATGCGCATCCATTTGAGCGCATATTGCTGTAATTATCATTGGCAAAGAAAGATTCAAAAGTATGAACGCACAAGCCAAAGTGTTAAGTGAATATGGGAGAATAACTCTGCAACGGAAGAGTGGGCACCCACAGTACAACAGATTTAATAAAGGTAGACTGACTCTGTCTCGCTCTCTGCCTCTGTATGTAGAAAGCACATCTCCTCTGCAACCCCGAGTAAGGAGAGCTCAGCCCTGAGCCAAAAGGAGACTCGCTGCATTCATCTCCAAGGTAAACAAACACCAAGTGGAAAAAAAATGGGGATAATGTATGGACTAACTTGCCTTAAGCATTCTTATCATTACAATAACAGTGTTTCCCATGGTTAGAAATCTGTGGCCCAAGCTGTGTTGTTCTGCTTAAATGAAATTTATTTCAGGGCGGAGATGTGGAGAAACACAGTGAGGGGAAGTACACCGGCCAAATTTAACATGTCATAAATTACACACATATTCTTCGCTCAGCTTGCTTTGATTAGCGGCCTTGGCAAATAAATCACATTTTCCACCAGTGGCAAAATGGGAGAGCAGTTAGAGCATTGACACGATCGTACTCCCAGTGTTAGGAAAGCACTTTGTTAAGCTAGACTTCCCTTTGTGACTAATGCACGATGACAGGAAATTAGACTGTCTGAAAACAAGTTCAAATCCACAACTTTAATCTCAGTAAATACATCAGTAAGTCACTAAGAGCGTTCTGTCTATTTGCGATGCATTCCTTTAATTAAGAAATTTATTGACTTCTCTTTGCTCAGCGGCAGCCAAAACCGGGCCGGGGCCGGCGTTTTCGGGAATGATAGCACACTTTGAAATGCTACACTGGCTCGTTGAGATTCGCCAATCACACTGACTTCTTCCTGGCTCTGTTTCCCGACCGCAGCGTGATCATGAATCTGAGCCGGAAAATGCAGCTGGATTTGGCAGATGAAAAACTTTGAAATTGAGTTTGACAGTGTTGGAGTAGCAGTGAGTGATACTTAATACCGCAGAGAGGAAGGAGAGGACAGAAGACGAGGTGAGCGATGCTGCGGATCTGGATTGTTTGTGCCTCCATGCTGGGAGGCATTTCTGCCAAATACAAATAAACACAAAGCTGAATGTATTGTGCACACATCATACACACACGCACAGACAATAGAGTATATACACAGGAATGAATGGATTACTGAACGGACCTGCTGGGCACAGGCACCAGGACGTGAAGGGCCCGAAACAAGAGCCTCTGTGTGACTGATATGTCTTGTTGCAAAGTCTAAAAGCTCAATCAAAAGTATGAATCTCACAATCACATTCTTTTTTGCTCCTGATCCTGAGATACAAGTCGTTTGTCTGCAAGCACTTTGGCTACAGCAACTTTACATTCAGAGCAGTAAAGCAGTTTGACAGCAGAGTAGCTCTGCTTTGAAAATACACTTTTTTTAAATAGATTTTTTTTCTACTTTTGGTGCTAAGGTTATTGAAAAATCGCTTAAGTAATGTGCACAGTAATGCACAGACAGAATGCAGGAGTTCAACGTTTTTGTTTTGCATGACCTCATTTTGCTCTGCACCTGTCCAGGTGTGCATTAGACAACACTTACTTTGGCTTATTTTCCATATGAGCGGTTCGACAGTGGCAATGTCAACCTGATGATTGTCGGTCTGCCATTTTGGTCTAAGCTGAAATATCTCTATCTCTGACTGTTAGATTATTTGGTGTGAACTTGTACATTTATTTGTGTTCCATTTCCAGTGGATGAATGAACGACTCAGTGTTTATTACTGGATGTTTCCTCTAGTGCAGGGGTTTTCAAAGTCTGAGGCCGTGGTCCCCCTTCTGACAAAACAAAAAAAATCCCTACTGGAACTGGTAAACAGGAAAAGAATATAAACAATATAATCTTATAATGGAATATAATGTTACCATGAAGTCAAGGAATTAACAGGGTTTTTTTTAACCAATATGTGTTCACATTTCGCTGAATTGTCACCACAGTTCATATTTGCAATGTACCCATGAAGGTACAGACAACAATCACTGGAATACTTTGAAGAACTTGAAGACTGTCATGCAAGTTCTGGAGTTCTTATAGGGACAGACATAATGATATCCTCAGATCACACTGTGATCACTGAAACTAAAAGTATGTGTGTCATGTCTGTGTTCATTTTAAGTTATGACTCTGAGCAGGTCACGAGTATGCAAAGCTTTGTTTAAAGGGATTAGAAGTCCAAAATATCAAAAACACAAAACTTCATCTACAGCATAAACATTCTCGACCGCCTCATAATCCATCCATGAACACAGGTTGTATGTAAGTATGCATACAGAAAATAATCACTCATTGAGAAAAGTCATTAAGTGCAAACACAGGCCCAGAGAGGATGTGTTCATATCAAACACTAACAGAAACACATGTATTTTTTTTTTTTTTTTTAAAGAACAAAACAATATTAAAGAACAAGCAGAGTGGAAAAGATGCCATGTTCTACCTTTTAGCTCGAAGTGAAGACATTTTTTGTCACTCTTCTGCTAATTTTCATCTCCAAAGCCTCACTTTGAAAACATCGACACGCCACAGACACACACACACACACACACACGCATCATTCTGTAATTTCTGCTCCTTTGTATTTCTATCCACTTGAGTGTTACTAATAGAAAGAAAATGAGCAGCAAGTCGAAAGTGCTTTGAAGTTTGCCAGCAACAATTGAGATGATTGATAGTTGGTTCTCTGAATAGCAGGATGTTGCATCTGGAGCATGGAATAACAATGTGAAACAGCATCAGGGAGAAAATGCAATCGGTTTTCTGTCCTCCTCAGATGCTGTTAATGCTGCATGGCCACGTGCACAAATGCATGCGCTTGTGAAGTCGCTCACACATGTGTGCAAGTGCTGACAAAATCACATAAATACTGGCAAATAAGCTGGAAAAAGTGTGAGAAGCCACAAAGTGCATAGATAACTTAATCAGTAAATAATAGAATACGTTTGTTCCTGGTGAAATGGGTTCTTTGGAGGATAAGACTCACAGCGGTTGCCATCTGAGGGATGAGGAAAAGGGAGAGGGAGAGAAAGAAAGTCGGAGGAGAGAGAGAGAGAGAGAATAAGCACAGCTCATCAGCTGGCTTGCGATAGTAGCTTGGAGGGGAGAGATAAAGCCATTTTGGCACAGTCAAATCATGCATCCATCACAATGCTTATCGGTCACTTGGGAAAGGTGCCTATAATAAATCGCCAACTGCAGCGTCAATAGCTCAAAGCCAGACAATGGGAGGCAGTGGAGCAGCGTTCTGTGCTTGTTTGAACAGTGTGACTTATTTGGAGGGCAATCAAACAGAATGGAGATATTTATAATGTGAGCTCACTTCATATCTAGCCAGAGGGAGATACGAAGGAGCGGTGATGGCTTCCAGATTTCTAAGGAGAGCAAAGGGGAAAAGGTGAGGAAGATTGCCATTGCTGTGAGACAGCTGACGACCTCTTCATCTTGTCTCCGTCATCCCGCTGAGGCCACGCGGTGGTCAAAGGTTCAGCTACCTCTTAGTCCACACAAGGTAATAAATGGGGAGGCTGTTCCTGTAGGTCAGAGCTGTTGATGTTAGGCTTTGAGTTCAGTTCTTGTTCAGCTTACCTTAAAGAGGCAGTTCACCCAAATTACTTTCCCAACAGTGTCTGGCTTCCACCTCAATGACAGAGGTGAATGGAATTTCATTTGTGCCGCTGAAACCATTGAAAAACAGCATTTAATAGACTGAATATAGACTGAACTTCCAACCTCGCGAAAGAACATTTTCATATTCTTATCCAAAATATTTTGAATTCATTCTGTGAGGTTTGCTTGGTACGTGTGTTCCAAGTCGGATTCACCAAAATCTGCACAAATTTGAAAAAAAACATGAAGTTACAAATCAAAGTTTTACATTGTGAGTCTCACTCGTTTCCCCTCAGTTTTGTTGTCTGCTCTCAGTAGTGGCCCTGCTGGGTCCCTGCTGGAGTTTAGAGAGTAGTGGTGCAGAACAAAACAAGCCAAGATAACAAGTTTATGTCCATCGCCCTCCAACATTCACCATGCACACCTCGCAATGTGCCAGCCCTAACACTGGGGGTAACTCACTGGAGTATTCCTTCATGATGTATGGCATCAGCACATGAGCTTGATCACCCAGAAGAAGAAAATGTAGAATTGAACTGCACAACAGGTGCTGGCATAGACAACAAGATCAGCAATGTCTGTAATGTGTTATTCATGTAAGAACTGAGAGTCAAGGCTGATGACATTTGTTTTCTCCCAGAAAAGGGTCACATGACAAGGGCGTGACGAATCAGGTAAGGATATGTCATTGTTTCTGAAAGTTTCCACCTGTCCAGACTACACTATCTTGAAGCTTTCAAATTAAAACGGGGTCAGCAGCATTTTCAAACATCTCCATTTTAGGGTTTCTGAAATGCCAGAGCAGTGGGGATGATACAGGCGTACATATAGCACAAGTTATGCATTATGCAAGAAAATATATTAGTGTGGATGGAGTCTGACACGGCTGCCAGTGAGGCATCATCTGAGCAGCGCTGTGCTGTGACATGAAGTCAGATGCTGAAAAAAACATATAATGCAAAGAGGTCCATGGCTTAGATGGAAGGTTGGACAACAGGAAGAATAATACACAGTAGGTGATGTTACCCTGTTGGCTGCAAGAGAGGATGATACTGGACAGACACCCGCATAAAGACCCTGAGGCAGCTGTCCTATTTACTGAACTGTATGTTGCTGTGCCAACATATGCAAATAAAATCATTAAATGCAAAAAAACCCCCGAAAAGTCATGATGATGTTATGGTGAACAGAATATTAATTTTGCATTGACTTCAATTTAGTATATTTTAATTGATTTTGGTTTCATATTTGAACTCAAACTAAGTAAATAGGGTTCAAATTGTAACAAACCAAAACTATCTTTTAAATGTTTTAAACTGTTCAATACTGTCAGTAAGATAAATGATATTTTCACATTGACTGTTTGGTATTGATGAAAGAAGTCTATAACTGGACATGTCAAAAGATGAATATTTAAAACTGAAACTATCAGCATCTGAAATCGACTTTAGCTGACCCTTTAATTACAGGCATGAATTCCAGTGAATGTCATTATTTTTATTTCAATATGTTCATGCACTTAAGCTTTTCTGTTATGGAAGGAAAAAAACAGATAGAAGAAAAGAGCAGCACAAATACATTAACATGATTTGGCCCTGATTAAATCGCAGGGTCTTTATCAAATGTTAATATCACATTTATTTCTGATCATCTGAATGGGGGTCACAGTTGGTACAATAGCTTAAGTGCCACCACAGAGATGAAAGTAGTTCACTTTGCTTTTCTCTTGGCCAGTGGATTCTGCTGCTCACATACAGCCCATCACGCCGAGTGCTTATTTTTTTAGTACACATGCTGCCCTTCTATTTTCATATTGACAGTGGGAGCAAATCTGCTCAGTGGGGATTGAAACATTGGCCTTGGAGAGCTGCGCTAGCTACCAAGACAGACGGTAATCCTCCGGCAAACCCCAGCTCATCCCGGCCCATCATTACATCTCAGTGACCTAGAGCTCTGCTTCCGAACCCCCCCTCCCTTCTTTGCTCTCTCTGAGAGAAAGATGATGCTTCCCTCAACCTTATTACCATTTCAAAGATTTCCCACAAAATCAGTCCACATGGCCTCGCATTAGACTGGTGGCAGGGGGCACGGCGCGCTCCGATTCCAAATGTCTCTGAAAGTTAAGACACTGGGAGGCGAAGCAATATTTTGCTGCTCTCCAGCCAAACACAGGGGCAAGTATTCCTGACCCGACTTCAAAGTTGCAGTGGGGAGCGAGGCAAGGCTTAACCGTCACGCCCTGACTACACTGCAATCTGGGCCAATAAAGAGACTCATACACAAATTCACTGAAAGGAAGGGCTTTAATGATTTGCTCTTTCCATGATTCAATCCTTCTGTAGTGGCCTCTGCTGAATAACTGAGAGGTAATTTTCTTGGCTATGAATGCGCACCTAATGTAAGTTCATTTAATTTGTTGGCGCTCACTCAAACTTTGATTTAAGCTGTTATCCAATTTAACGTAAGCGGCTACATTGTGTCTCGGGTGCATTCTGAGCAGGGAGAAATAAGGTTTGTCCATACAGAACTAGCTCTTTAGTGACACTTAGGGAACGCCGGCCTATTCGCAGTTGTCACAAACAACCCTGCGGTGAATGATCTGTTTCCAGAGCCGAGCTGAATGAGATAATAACACTGAACAATGACTGAAAGTCTCTTGTGAAAGTACAAAGACAGGCATGAAGGTGAACTTCTGAGGATTTCTTCAAAAAAAAGAGTTCACCTCGCGACTTCAAAAGCGCCCATCTTGACACACTGCGATGATGTGATTCCATATTAAAGAAATGCTGCAAAAACGTGTCCATTTATTTTTCAATTCCAAAGGCATGAAACATTGGTTAGAGGATAAATAATGCTGACGCTTCTTTGCTGTGTGCAAGGGCAGTCATTCCATCTGGGGTATGATTGAAAAGCCCCAGTGCCCCGGGTTCAAAGCACTATTACATGGCACTGTGTCTGGGTTTTTCATCTCAGATGGGTATCTGGGGGCCGACATGGAGACAGATAGGATATCAGAGCCAAGGATGACACAAGGACCGCCTCTGAAAATCAATCGGCAGACAGTCCTACATTGGTCTCGCCTATTTATTACTGCATCACTCTGTGCGAGGCCTTTCATCAGTGCAGGCTTGTGCACAAAGTCCAACACATAAAGCCAGATCTGGCCCCACAGAGCCAGACAGAGCGAGAGAGACAGAGGTATGTGACATCCTATTTTCTTGGCTTTGTGTTCCAACACATCAAGCCATGATCTCCACGTTGAAGGAAAATGGAGAGACATGCATTATTAAGAATACAGTGCTCATCTATATTAATCAGTAAGGGTTGTGTCAATTCTTGTGCAGAGATGCTCTGTATATTGATGATTTCAGTTTGAAAAAAAAAACCTCTTCTGAATTTTACATTTTGCTCATATGTGAATGGTGGAGTCTGGTTTCAAATGCAAGGAATATGATGTTTTTGTGTTTCAGTGTTCTTATCGAATGCAAACACAGCTGAGTGATCCAAATAAAGGCTTACAGGGGTCTGTATCAATGATTTCCAAACAAGATTGATCTGAGGGATCACATCATTTACAAAACAGGAAGTAGTAAATTACTATTTTTTTGGACTTTGGATTTTTGCACATTCATTTGTTGAATTGTCTTTACAGTTTACATCGTTCACCATGCCTACACTCTGCAAGTTTCATAATCAGTCTAATTATTAAAAAGTTTTTTCATTAACTCACCATAATTTATTTATCAGTTTCAAATCAGGTCAACTTAAATTTTCTATTTATCACATTCAGGACCACTTCAGAACTTGTAAGAGAAACTATGCAACTTCTGAAAGAAGAAATAGCACATTCAGGACACTCAGAGCTGCTACAGCCAAGTAGATAGAAGAAGAAGAAGAAAAAGAAAAAGAAGAATTGATTTGCTGTGTAACTTCTTGTGCTGCAGCTACATTTTACATGTCACAAACATCCAGTCCTCAGTTCTGACATTTTATTTGAGTTCCTTAATTTTGTGTGAAATCGATGCATTATACAAATTCCCACAATGAAACAAATATATTTTTTGATAACAGTTATGCACTCGGTCAGTGTTGACACAAAATGACAATGAGTCACAAGTGTCTCAGTCTCAATTTACTGCTCATTATTAAGTTAACTACTATTGTCTATTGTATAGAAAGTTGTGAGTAAGTGAACAAGGGAGTCATTTCAGACACAGCTATGTCACTTTAGTCAGACAAACATCATTAACTTATTAACATAGTTTCCAACATTCATGGGTTAAATTATCCAGAAATTTGTAATATGAAGAAAATTACATGGTAGATCAAGGATATTGGTAGAAGTTCATTTCTTCTTATACTTGTATGATGATTCAGCAGATGAGAGTATAAAACTGTTAAGTTTGTTAAACTTATTTTAATTTTTTTAAGTTCATAACCCGATTCTGAAAAAAGTTGTGGTGCTTTGTAAAACATAAATGAAATGGAAGGTGATCATTTGCAAATCATTTCTGACATATCCCCAATTGAAAACAGTGCAAGGACAATGTATTAAATGTTTGACCTCATCAACTAATTTTTGTAAATATCTGCTTATTCTGAATTTGATGGCAGCAACATGTTTCAAACAAGTTGGGACAGGAGCAACAAAAGACTGTGAAAGTTGTGGACTGATCCAAAAACACCTGTTTGGATCATTCCACAGGTAAACAGGTTCATTGGTAACAGGTGATAGTATCATGATTGGGTATGAAAGGTTCATCCTGGAAAGACTCAGTCGTTCACAAGCAAGGATGGAGAGAGGTTCAACACTTTGTCGAAGGAGATTACTACAAGGGCTCAGGAATACATCAAAAAAATGTTGTCTGTAAACACAAAGTTCTACATTGCATCCTGACTTTTTGCAATCTGGGTTGTTAAATTGCCTCTGAGATTAATATCAGTGCAAGGCATTAACACACTGAGCAAACTTTTCAGCTCTACCCTGCAGTTCAGTTGACAAAATTTTAAGGCAGTCTAGTCAGTAACATGTTGAAGCAGCTTAATGTTTTTTACAGTTGTTTTCACTGCCGCTTCTTTTCGTGACACATTCATTTGCATTCCCTGCCTTGCGTTGCCTTGCTTTTTTTTCTGCTGAGTTGCTCTTTTCAGCTGCAGAATACAGTAACTGAATACAACAAGGTTACACCTACTCTCTGTTGGCTGCTGAAAGTTACGAGTGGAAGCAGGTGAGGGGGACCGAGGGATGCAGCAACAATATGTTACATCACTTTAACATCATGAATGATAAAACTGCATGCTTTATAAGAGTGCGAGAGTATTCGAGAGTGGGTTGTTTTTTATATTTTAGGAGACTATTTTTTGCTTCCTGGCTCTGCAGGTCAACAACAGCTTTTCTTACACTTCCACCTTTCCACCCCTTTATGAAGAAAGCTGTCTGTAAAGCAAAGACATAAAGCCTGCTCCGCTGACAACGTGACCTTTCGAGTTTCTGAAAAAAATTGCGGAAATATTCCTCACTTTGTAACACATTACATCTAAAGGTTAACGACGCTACTCCATCTATTCGTCCCGCAAGCCTTCCATCCCTTAACCTGGCAATGCTCCAAGCAGAGAAAAGCCTGCAGTCGCAAACTAAACACTTCAATTTCCAGAGAATTAACAGGATTAATCATCTTCCAGGCAACTCAGACAAATAAATAAATAGAAAAGCTTCCTGGCTGGTGCTTCTGAGTAGAGAGGAAAGTAACAGGTTGCTTAACCTTGTTAACTGCCCTGAAACACAACACCAACGAACAGGTTTGTGTAGATTAATTAATGAGCTGGGGGCACCTATAGGCTCACAGCAGAATGCCTGGATTAGCTGCTTATACTTGGTGTCTTAAAACCCTTATTTCGATTCTAAAACTCACTTGGCTCAAGCTTTGCTCAGCAAGGTCTTTCCTGTTAATAATCCTTTAAGGCTAAGAAAGAGTAGTCATTTCTTTTTAATTTTTTTTTCAGATTTTAAAGCAGTACTAATAGTTCCCATTCGGTCGGTACACTCGGTACAACACATCAGTATGTGGATCGTGTCCTCCAACCTGAAGAACCTCTTTCAAAACGCCTGTCACGGCCAACGAGACTCTTTTAGGCTACAAAAGACCCTGCACAGTTTCGTCTCAATCTGTTTGCACCTCACCTCTCTTAACCCGACTCTTGCAGGACCCTTGCTAACGATTTAATTGTCTGACAGGAGGTGAGCAGGCTCCCTAACCAGGACATCGCGATCAAGGCTTGTTTCTGCATTGCTTTTGTTATATTTATTGAAATTCTCTTTATATCCTGAAGCAATCAATAAAGCATTTAATCTGGTATCGGTGGATGTCGCAGGCCTGGGTACCCATTCAATCATATCATCCAACTCAAATGAAATGATTGCATGTGCTACCTGCTTATCATCCCCAGGTACCCTGCCTACCTGCACACTCATTGCACATGACCGGAGTCTGATCGTTGCACAAGATGACAAGACCCAATACTAACACGATGGCTTGACAGCTGTGAATACTAACCATAGACATGTTTGCTGTTTATATTCATTATGATAATGTTCGCTTTTTCTGACGTGAATAAGTCATGTGGTAGTTGGACATGGTTTTTTGCGACGGTGTTCTCACGTGAACTCGACCTCCAGCATGAGTCAGCTGTTCAACAGTTGCTCCCTCATGTGTTTTGGCGGAGAGCTTTGGAAGGAGGCCTGAAGGGAGGGGATGGGATTTATTTGGTTGGATACTTTTAACATCTAGCTTACTCTTACTTCACTCCAACTAAGCATGTCTTTAAACTGGATCAAGGGCGGCACACCCTCAAAAGCTCAAAGTTGGCACGTTAACCTCTCAGTCAGTGTTTCATTTCAGATCCAGTGCGCTCGTGTACAGAGCCAAAATCATGTCAATGATGTCATTAGTAAAACTAAAGGAGAGCATTGACAGTACATTATTGCCAGCCCGCCTCTTCACCGCCTGTTAAGACAAAGTCAATAGCAGGGTTTACATGCACATGTGTTAAGCGGGTCATTGGATGCTTGCCAGGCTCCGATCTTATTGGGGTTAAGCCATTTACATGAACCTGTGAAACCTCCAAATGCCTCTCCCTGTTGCCATCAATTAACCAGATAACCAAATGTTCCTTTATTTATGAGGTGTCCCATCCACAGATTGGACAGAAAGCAGTTTAAGCAGGATAAATCCATGACAGGTGCTCTTTGAGGGTTTTAATTGCTGGATCACACTGTAAAAAACAAATGCTGAAATGTGTGAATTTGGATCAGTGTGAACAGCCTTCCATGACAGGAAAGAATGCAAAACTAAAAACTCATTAAAACCTCATCTTTGTCATATACAAAAAACAAATTAATTTAAAAAAATCATTGACTCTGGCCATTCTCATATCTGTTTGTTAAACGCAATAAACACACTATGTCCCATTTTTTTATATGGATCAAAAAGCAAAGTCTAAAAAGAGTTCATGTGGTTTTAGAGGGGTTTTATTCAGTACTATTTCTTGCCCGGATGAAGTGACTTTGTGTCCTAGTGACTATACTTGGCCAAGAAATAGTCCCACACACAGGCCCCATTTAGCTTTAGAAGTGCTGGATTTTGTCACCTTCCTGACCTGCTGATGGCTCCTGCTTCCTATTTAACATAAAGGCCTGAGAGTTGTATCAATCTCCTTTTTAAGTCTCCTTAAAAAGGTGAATGTGCGTTACCCAAAAAACTGAACTAGTCCTTCAAAGTGAAACCATTGTTTTTGCATTTTTGTGGATGATCACTCAAAGGGCTATCCCTGTCTGTATTTTGAAAATGTGTGTTTTTCTTAGGAAACTGCAACTTAGCATGTTGGTTTTAATGCCATTCAAAAATGGATTTAACAGATGCAAATTCACTCGGATGCTATTCTTTCTGGGGAGCAGGCAATCCAATCAGCATTTCATTATGTTCTTATTATTTATTTAGACGTCACTTAAGAATACTGTGAGGCACGAAATGGAGAGAAAGCTGAGGTTTGGTTTGATCCTTTAGGGCTCACATGTGTTTTCAGGCAAATCTATCTGGGTGGAGATAATAATTGTTTATGTGAAATTTATATTATATAGTGTATGAAGCAATAACAGGAAAGACTGACTTCAGCTGACTCTGCCATTACATTTGCTTTTGACTGTGGTCTCTCATCACTCACTCTGAGAAAGTAATGGTGGTTGGCTTTAAAGGCTAACTCAGCATGATATGACCGCCATATTAAACAGCTTGGTGGAGTGTATTGCCTTACACTAAAATTTCCCTTTGACCTTGAGATGATCTGGTATAGGTTGATAGGTATGCATCTGTCAGTGGATGGTGTAGTATGTCCACTCTCGTACCGCTTCTGCTTATATTGGAAAACATTTGTGTCCTTTTATGGAGTAATGCATTTAGGTGAAATGATACTGTACGACTGACATAAGTAGTAAAACTCTGCTTTTATGGTTCTTTCTTCTCTTTCTCAGACTCATGGAGTGTTCGCCCAACCACACACACACACACACACACAAATACACACACACACACTCAAACCACACACACAACTATTATCACAGCTTTCCAGAGGCAGCAAAGCAGCTGCTGTTTCACTTGATCTTTTATAATGGGAACAGCAGCAAAGAGTCAGTAATGACATCTCAGCTCGCAACGCTATTCCAACACTTCCCACAGCATGACCCCAGAGTCGATGAGAAAACTCGAACTCTGGCTGTTGGTGGAAAAAATGTTTAAAGATTGAATTATACACCGCCAATAACAGACGCAGCAGGGGATTCTATTGAGCTCTGATTGACATTTATTGAATGTGACAATCTTGCCAGCTGTAGATTTTGTATGACGGAGGATCCAAAGCACCGGAACACAATCACGGGTCATTTGCTACCAGGCCGCTTCGACACAGCCGATACTGCAGGACTCAGTGGGAAAATGATGAACTACTGCTAATCCTACACAATTACTATGGGAAGAGTTTTCATGTGATATTGCCTCCACTGTAGAAGAAGAAGAAGAAGAAGAAGAAGACAATAACAGAAGAATAACAGAATTAGACTAAAACTAAACTAAAAAGTAGCCTTGAAAACAAGAATTATTATTTTTTGTCAAAAAAACAAGGAAAAAAGATAATGAATCACTAATTGAATTCTGCTCCTGATTAGAAAAAAATCCTCCATCACCCTAAAATATTTCCTCTCCAGAAACTGATTTCAGCTGCTTCATCTGTATGACTTAAAAGCACCATCTTGCATTTCAGTAAGGTGACATCTCTGCCAGTAATGTTAGCTGAGGTGAAACAGTAACATTCATGGACTACATGCATCCACAATCCAACTGGAAAGTAGATAAGATCAGAGGGGTAGTGCTTTATGTTTAAGTATTAGAGCATGTATCAGAGTGCACCTATGATACATGTACACTTGCGTACGGGCAAGGTTAAGTTGTGTTTCATTTTAAAGGTCACATAACCACGGTTCCTATGGTAATCAGCCTTAACTGACCACACAATCAGATATTACACTGATTATATGAATAGTTTCAAAGTCAGGTGATGTAACAAAAAAATGCAAGAGAATTCTGCATATGGAGGAGTTTGGATGGATCAAAATTGGACTTGAAATGAAATGAAATGAAAAGTGAATGCTGCCTTCTTTTTAACTTATGTGTGTAAGTGAAGTTATGTAACTTAATGTATGTAACTAACATACATACTAACCAGTATTCATTCCTAAATCTAACCCAGTAGTTTGTTGCCTAGATCTAACCAAACTGCAACCATTTCACAGCATTACCCATGGCTTTATTATTGTTCTCACAAAGTTTTATTTTGAAAATCGAATTGGACATTACATAGTTATTATTGCTAACTTGCCCACTGAGCCCTCCTGTGCAGAACAGAGTGGGGTATGTAGAGCATCATAGTTTCAAGTGCAGGGCCAACGACCAAGCTGCCGTATCTGACGAGTTGGGAGTGAGAACATGTTGCATTTCCATATGCAGTTTGAAAAGATAGGGGAGACCAAACACAAAATAAAATGTAGAAAATTGCTCATTTGTGAGTATTTGCTGTAGAAGTGTTGCAATAAAAAAGTAATACACATCTAATGGCCTGCTGCCTCAGCAGCAGCAGCAGCACAGATACCCACAGTGACAGATTAGGGCAGATGATGTAACGGCTTCAGAGAGTTCATTTTTTCATGTAAAGATATGTATGAACTCTACTCATTGAGAGTAATAGAGTAACAGCTTACAGTCTGTGTTTATAAAAACCTAATTTCCTGCTCTGGACATTAGTGTGAACAATCAACAACTAGTAAAATGCAAATCATTCCTCCCAGTGGCCACAGTGTTAATACAATGCCACGCCATCATTCATGTGAGTGATGTTTTGATTAAGTCTTTAATTGGCCATGTTGGACATACATCATTGATTTGTCTGACATCACGGTGTGAGAGGTGACTTATTTATTTATTTCACCAAACTAATAATGGCTGCTGTCATTTAAATTAAGTTCGCGCTCACAAGTTGCAGCCTGCGGTCCCTGAACACTATTTTACTCTCTCAAGCAGGAAAAGGGGGTGTGACTGGCTTCCTGCGGGACGGTAAAGTACTATTACATGGTGTTGTCAGGTCCAGTAACAGGCAGGAAAACCAAGCCCCTGGAGTGTATGGGAGTTGGGAGGAATCACTGGGCAGTCACTAAATAACCCACAGCAGCTTTGGGATGATATATGATTACTGCTCAGCATATATTCCATTATCATAGGCCTGTTCTCACAAAGCAGAGCCAGGTCAGTAAACCCAGCCTGAGAGAGAAGACCCAACATTATCACATTAAATTTATAAAAAAATAGAATATCATAAAATATAACAATCATAAAATTAAACTACCCGGCTGAGACTGGCTGGAAAAAGGTTGTTGTAGCTTCCAAACCAACTCTGGTGTAGTTTGATTGGGCGGACCAGCCGCAGAATTACAGAATATAATAGTAGATATGTGTTTTTAGCATCTCTTCTAAAGCTAAACTGCTATTAAATCCATCTGCTGATTGTGAGATGAACACAATCAGTTATTTCTTCACGGACTCTCATAGAATTTGATTCCCCCACGTGGATCCATGTAGCACCGATGATGCAGGATGACATCACCAAAACTGTCCAATCATCCTGTCAGTCTATATGACATCATTTTTACGCCCCTTGGTTCATCGCTCTTGTAGGCTGGCTTGTAAAAATCAGTGTGAACACAAAACAGACCAGCACTAAAAGGCAATGAAGGGCCTGGACCAGAGGAACCAAACTACAGGTGTGAAAGTGACCTGAAAGTCATGTGGCAAAGTGGAAAAGGCTTGTTCACCTTTTCTTCCCAACATCAACTGGTTGGGAGGAAACATGTCCAATGACAGATTAAATAGAGACCAAACCGGTCAGCCTATCACAGGACAAATTAAACTGTCTACCAACATAAAAAAAAAAGTAATCAGACTCAAAGCTGCTATCATGTTACCCATCTAGCAGCATTAAGTGAAAAAAGCTTATTTCTCATCTTTTTGAGGATGTCATGAACCACCACATCCTCTCGACTCTAGAATATCTAATAAAAGTGAAACGGTGTTGTCTCTTAGAATCGTCGAAAAAAAGTGAAATAGCATATTTGCGGTTGTGCCTTTAGGGCTCCTGAAAGCAAAGATTTGACCAGATGCCTGGACAGAAATGTCAGCAATGGATTAAAAAACAAAACAAAACAGTGTGTTATTTGCTACATACTCAAGCCCTGTGCTCATGTAGCACCAGTCTGTGCCTCTCCAACTGCTTATTCCACCCCGGCATTATTCTTTCCCAGAAACTGCTTGACTCTTCTCTCTCTTGTTGTTGCCTGCTCTGCAAAACTCCTCAGCAGTTCATTCATTCGAGTATGGCCAAAGTGTGGACTCAGATAAAGTGCGTTTGAAAATAATTGGTGGCCATTTATTATTTTTTTTTTACACTGCATTTATCTCTACAATCAAGCTTTTGTGCACCGTAACAAGGCATCGACGCCAATGGAGAACCAGCGTTGAATTGTGGTACTTTTCAAAATCACTTGGCTGCTGAAGGACTTTTCATGTAAATATGCTGAGCACACTCTTTAGAAAACAAAAATGCCTAAACACTTCAGTCTGTAGCGTTACTGTCACACACAGTCTGCTAGTGTTTGTATATAACTTAAATCTAAGGTGACCTCACCTTTTTGGCCCAAAGATAGTCCAAAAAGATCAGGATGGGAGCCGGGAGAGGAAATTCAAATGTGCTGGAGTTCGAAACAAGGTTATACAGAAGGTGTGCTTCTCACAGGAGTGAAGTAAATTCATCTTCCTGGCAGTTTCAAAGGTCCCTGCGTTATTTTCTTCCGTTCTCCGCATAACAGGAGGGTAATATCGTCTCCCCTCGCAGTGAGTATGTCAAACATGAAACAGTATCACTGCCAACAATGCAACATTGCGTGCAGTTCACAGTTATTTGATCAGAGCAATCTTAGCTGAAAAGGCTGTTGGCTGAATTCAGATGACTTTGTACTGCCGGCTATAGGAAACATGAAGAAAGAAAAATGACCAAGAGAGAAAACAAAATGAAAAATGCACTTGGCAGGGATGTCGTGTCTGTTTTGCTGCTTTTCTTTTCAGTGAGCTTGTCCATACTTTGTGCCTGTGCATTAATAGTCTGTGCATTAAAGGTCTGGATATTTGGCTTTGATACCCTGTGGCTGATTTTTTTGGTTGGGTTATCAGGGTAATGCTCTTTGACAGAGCTGTAACACGAGGCTGCTGGATCAAAAGGCATTTTGTTTTCTTTTCATCTCTCATACTCTCAGCCAAGACTTCATTGAGCGGGCGAGAGAGCGAGGGGAGGGGAGACGGACAGGGGGAGACAGAAATAGACAGAAAAACAGACCAGATGACGCGGTGGCTGACAGGCAGGTAGTGAGGCAGTCTGCAGTCGTGGATTTGGCCTGTAAATATCTGGGACATTGCTCATCAACACATTAATTTCTCTCCGCATGCTGCAGGAGTTCTTCCATTAGCTCATACAGAAGTATTTTGGATAGCGAGTTGCAGATGATTAATTCACTCGCATCAATTGGCCGCCTCTGATGGTATGAGTGTTCCTCTCTTGTGAACTTCACAGTCTCATCTTTCATCTCGCAACACTGTACTGTGATAGATACAGGGTGTAAGTGCGAGTGCGTAAGTGTGTGCATGAGTGTGTGTTTGTGGTGCTCCTGCTGGTTCGGTTGGCAAAGTCATATACTAATGTATGTAAGAGTAATGCCCTTGCTTTCCTACTGATGACTGGCAAATAATGGCAGAAGGCAATATTAAGGATTAGGCTAATATTAGGGTATTAGGGTCAGGTTAAAACTGTGTGTTGTCCACACACTGTGTAATACAGTGAGGTCATCTCGTCTTAAAGGTTAATTCTGCTTAATTGCAACATGGGTGTTATTTCATAATTTAGATCAGTATTTATTTTAACCTTTATCTATGCAAGGAAACATCCCAGCTTTTTCAAGAGGTTGCTGTTCACACATTCTCACCTGGAAACTGCCCAGAACAACCGCAGTCTGATTTGTGCATTACAAATGTGTGCAAATTATTGACACAGGGATAAGTTGTCATGTTTCAGTTTCCACACCCAGATTTATCCTGCGTATCCAGACAAGCTTCCCATCAAAAGTGGGCCACAAGATTCAAGCAATTTTTTTACACTAACAAATTATATCTGACATATTCTGCTTGTGAAGAAATTGATATTTTGTGTGTGCACCCTGTTCCAGGTCACTGTGGGCTTTGTTTGTTCTTGTATTTTGTAGATGGACCTGACTGTTCAGCTGAAATATGCTCTGGAAAAGAAGGCTCCAGACATCCTGACTGAGTGTCAGCAGACAGGCAAACTGTGCACCGGCAGCAGAGAGAAGCTTGTCAAAATAAGCATCAGTGACCTTGTACAGAAACATGGATTGTAAGTTATAGATAAGCTGTCTTTTGATATAAGTTTGAGATTCTTATTTTTTGTTCAGTGATTCTGCTGTGAGCCCAAGTGGATTTTAAAACTCTATAGAACGATCTCGTGGCTGTGCTTGGACATATTTTATCAACTGTTCAAGTGCTTGTCATTTTACAATTTGTTTTGCTCTACAGTTCCCCCTGCAGTAGTGGAGAAACTACATTTGGCTGTATGGTTAACCACACTCTTCCCTTTGTTGAATGTGATGGTCTCCAGAGAGGGTTTAGGATTTGTGTGCAGAGTGTACAATTTTCTCATTTCATTTCACTGTCTAAGAGCTGTGATGACATATTGCTCTGGTTTGGAGTTTTCACTATTCCACATTTTGAATTTCTTTGTTGGTTGAGATGTGTGATACATGTGTGAGAAAGTCATCAAATCCACTATCAAGTACTCGTTCATATTCAAATTTAGTTGGTTTGTTTTCTTTGGTAGGAAAATGTGCAAAATTTTACAAAAACTTACTGTATAATAGGGAACTCTATTAATTAAGATATTCACTCAATGTAATAAATTTACATTTACAAAACCACTCGCTCCTCAGACAATAACCAATATAAACAAAATAAATAAAACCAACCAAAATAAGATGTTGTAATAAACCCGTTCATTATCTTTTCATAGAACGTGTATGCAATATGGAAAATACCTTCTATTGTGACAAATATCATTATCACATCATCATCATAATCAATCGACATATGTTGTGAAATGAAATTAATAAAACATCCATGATAAAATATCCACATGGGTTTATCTCTGTGTGGATAATTTACAGAATGAAATAGCAAAAAAAGGTCATTCATCATATTGGTGCAAAATACTGGTAATTAAAATATTGCTAAATAATGTAGCGTCCTTCAGCAGGAAAACACAAGATGCTTCTGGGCTTCACTGACAATTTATTAGCAAACAGTACGCTGGCTACTGCGAACTGTTGCCTACAGCAAACAAGAAAAACACTTCAGTCCTGCAAATAGATTAAGCAGGCGTTGAGACCAAAATCAGCCAGGTGTTTAAACCAAGGCTTGGTGGGGAGATGACGTACAATCCAGGAGGTCCAGTTGGAGTAATAGATCCATGGGTTTGAAAGCTTAATAGATGCTGCAACACTGCACAGTGGTTTATAATAGCATGAGACAGGATTTTATTTGGAAAGTTATCTAAATCAATCGGTTTATCCTTTGTCATGATGATGGTGAGGTAAACAGTAAGAATATGGTGTTGCATATATTTGCAGAGCAGTGCCTTGATGGACGAGGTCGCACTGCGGTCCGTTTGTTGGACGGCCTTGTGTTCTTTTGCCACAGGCCCCTTTGTTTGAATGACAGACCAGCCTCAGTCAAAAGAATGAGGGTTTTTTCCACACAGATCTAGAGTCTGTCTGAAGGTGGCCTAATTCCCTCTTCCATAACAAGCAGGAAATACAAAGCCCATTCCCTCTCTGCCAATCACAGGCGCGCTATCTCACACATATCACTGTCATAACAGGGGACATGACTGACAGGCCTGACAGCCTATAAGCTGACAACATGTTTTCTTACACCTGGGAAATCTTGGTAGTTACACTTAAACAGTCCTGTCCTGTAACTTTACTAAAATCTCTGAAGAGTGACACTCAGAATAACATGTCATTCAGTCCATTGCAATAATTCACAACATTGCCAGAAATAACAGAATCAGTACAACCATACAGAAAGGAAAAGCTACTTCGGTACATTGTCATATTGCCTAACACTACAACATATCAATAACAAACATGTCACATTTCCAACATATTTATTTGATTATTTGAATGTCACAGTAAAGTTAAATTTGTCTTCTGCTGACAGCTCTTGTAACAAGGAGCCATGTTTTTAATAATGAACTATTGATACAAATGACTCACAGGCCTGGTGACAAGATAGATATGATATCTTATTGCCCTTGGAACCCCAGATTAAAACAGAACTTCATTTTATTTTCACTCTTTTCTGTGGGCTGTGCTGCTCCACAATCACTAACTATCTTTAATTTAAAACTACAACCAATCTGACTGACCTGTAGCTCTGTCCTGGAGTGGCAGCTTCCGTATCTTTATGATCAGGGGACTTAGCAATAATAAAAGTGCTTTGTAAGTGGCTTCTGTTTCAGAAGCCTAAAACCCCTCACCACCCGCTGACCTTCCTGAAAGACCCCATAAGGTTAATCCCCAGGCAAATAATTGAATCTTGACCTGGCTATTATTATCTCCCTCTAACCGTTCCGCTCTGCAGGAAGCTGACCTCGTAAAAAAGCCCCTGGGCCTCCCTCTGGTCCCCCCCACACTAATGGACAGACGACAACACTTTCGTCCTTGTACAACTTCGCCGATACAGACAAACATGAGTCTTTGTCCACATATGAGCAAACACACACGGCCGCCTGCAGGCAGATCGAACACAGGATGAAATACAAACCTGAATAACACAGTTACAAGGTGACAATGACACACACAGACACACACGATATACTGTACACTGACACCCACCCGCACACACACTTTGTGTGGGAGGGGAGGAGCGCACCATCTTCTGCCAGTGGGTGGTAGAAGCTGTGTCTAAAGCGATCTCACAGACCCGTGACTGCTGCGAGAATGAAATCACACCTGGCACAGGCTGCCGACTGGTCAGGCCCTGACACACACACACACACACACACACACACACACACACACACACACACACACACACGCCTTTTTACACAATTGAAAAGTACACTCGAGTAGTCAAAGTACGCTTTGACCACACTTGCCGAACTTACATCTTGCACATTCACACACACACACACACACACCTACCCTAGACACCATATGCACATGTCTACTGGTGGTCTTGGTCTTCATGGTCTTCTGGCTTTCATAATTAATTTGAATTCTCATCACTCCTGAGGGGGAAAGGAAGTGCGTGTTTGAGGTCTCTGAGGAAAGATAAAATAAGAACAGGAACAAGTGTGAGAAAAGAGCAGCTCGGGCCTCACACACAGCCTCGTCTGCTCTCTATACTACATATTAACATGCACACACACACACATACAGTATGTCTAATAAATTTCATCAACCATATTCATTAACACTCTATACCTCTTACTAACGCAGCACTTGTAAGCCTCTGTTAACACAGTTGTAATGGAGATTAGTATCTTACATGATTTGCTATGAGAGACAGTTTTTGAATTCTTCTGTCAGTCGATAACAACTGCCAACACGCAGTAGCCACATGCTGTGACACTGATACAATACGTGTCATAGCAGGCAAAATCAACGAGGCCACCATCTTTTTATGATTACTGTAAAGCTCCTTTAGAATTGATCTCAGCATGATGCTCAAACAGAATTTGCCGACTTTCTTGAGGTCGCAGTTCCGTCATCGTAGAGCTCGGCAGTCATCATGCAGCAGTTCATCAATGGGAAATGTTTACCTGCATTCTAGGGTTAAAAATGAGCTTGGCTGTGCTGAGCTGTCAATGTAAATGAAACACCATTATCAAGTGTTTTAATTGGGTGCTAGGTCAACATTTGCTACCTTGTTCTCAATTTCAATTTCTCTACTAGAAATGTTGTGGCTACTATGGCCAATAAAATCCTCCAGTGGCGGCTCCTGCCCTGTAAATGAAGTATAGCTCTGAATGAGCTGACCTTACGCTCCAAAGCGTGGTGGATCTAATCCTTGCCAGGAAAACGCGCCACACCTGGGACGGTTATACAGCGCCTCAATATTGAAACACCTTGATTTTTTTTTGATTTTTTTTTTACATTTTGTGGCTTTACACCGGATATTAAAATGGATTTAATTTATTGTCGTTGAGCTATGTGCCAAATCTGTGTGACATACCCCAGTAGTCATGACGGGAACAATTTCAATGCTGACATAAGATCCAAAAAATGGATAGCAAAGAAGGAATTCTATCACGAAGCCCTGTGAATTGATAGTAGAGTTCAGATGCAGAACTGTGAAGAGGTTAGACCACCTAGGGGAAGGCCTCTAGCAGTTTTTGTGTCACTCTCTCAGAACAACCCAGCAGTATTAGACAGTTGCAAATGGAGAAGAAATGTGAAACACGGAAATACCCCGTCTCCTCTTGGTCATCTATCCATCCTGAACAGCCGGCCAAGAAAGACCTCAATCAGGGAGGTAAACCAAGAATCCAAGAAGCTGTCTGACAGAACTACATATCTGTTTGACTGCCATGAGAGATGTTGCTGGAGGAACCACAGTGACCACAGCACTTTATGAATCCGGGCTGTACTGCAGAATAGCCAGAAGGAAGCCACTTCCAGCTGAAGGGATAAGGACATGGACATGGCAAGGCGGCACTTGAGAGACTCTTGACGGGAGCAAGAGGCAGAAGAGTCTGTCCTGATGAAATGGAAACTGAACTCTCAGCCATAAAACAAAGCTCTCTGTCAGGCGGCTCATTACCCGTCTAATAGCACTCCTACTGTGAAGCATGGTGGTGGCGGCGTCATGCTGTGGAGGGGCTTTTCAGCAGAAGGGACTGGAAGACTTGTAAGGAGGAAGAGAACAATGAATGGAACCAAATGAACTAATTTTCTCAGAGAACTTGCCTACAAGGGTGCCAAAAAACCAGAGATGAGCGTCAGCCGCTAATGTTCTGACAGCCAAACTGACAGCGCTGGAATTGCTACAGAACAGAGATGCCAAAGTCCTGTAGCAACCCAAGAAAGGACATAATTGAAATCCACTGAAAATTCTGCCTATTGACTTGACACTGTGACTGAGCTCCAGCTTCCTACTGGGAATTGAGAGAACTCCAAAACCTTGATGGTTCTTGTACAGAGTATTTAGTTAGAACTCAATGCTCATGTAAATCAAATGTTTCTATCCCAGTCAGTCTTCAAGTTGGTTGGTCGGCCCACCACTTGTAAATATTGGATGGATTGGCGTGAAATTTTGTATGACATTCATGGACCACAGAGATTAAAGCCTCCTGACTTTGGATCCTTATTTCCTCTAGGAGCCACCACGAGGTTGTAATTTTTGGTTTTTAGTTAAATGTCTCTACAATTATTGGATGGATTGCCATGAAATTTGGTACAAGTATCCCTGGTGTCCAAACAAGAATTCTGGCTTTGGCGATCCTCTGAATTTTTCTGTAGCGCTACGAGCAGGTCAAGTTTTAATCATCCAGTAAAATATTGCCTTCTACTAGATGGATTGAATTTCCCCACTGTGGGACGAATAAAGGTTTATCTTTATCTTATTAATATTGTACAGTTATTCATAGTCACCAGAGGTTAAAGCTTACTGACCCATTGACTTTTCATCTAGTGCTATTATGAGGTTTTTAATTTTAGGGACATTCACGGCTCCCAGTCATTGTAGCCTCAGGACTTGTGTGATCCTCTGGCTTTTTCTTTAGCGCCACCAGCAGGCTGACATTTGCGGTTCACAGAGAAATGTGTGAACCACTGTTGGATGGATTACCATGTAGTTTGGTGCACACATTTGTGATGTTTGTGAACTCTGGCGTTTCCCCAATTTGTTTTTCTAGTACCATCCTCAGGTCAAACTTTTACTTGTCAGATTCTTTGTTGTGTGTAACACTCTGATTTTCTTTACAATACACAACACAGAGGCTGTAGACTCAGCCTTGTTGGAACACCGTCTGCAGTTCACTCCTTTCTGGATCAAGACTCCAATATCACAAAATGCAGAAACAGTCCAGGGGGTTGAATGTTGAAACCACAGGCTCTGTACTTTGCACCTGTTATTTAGTCAGGTATTTTTATGTTGACAGTTTTCCATAGAAACAGAAGCAAAGCGGCAGGGGATGAGCTCTGTGTCTCCTATCTGAGCCAAGATCAAATCAGACTGTAAAAGAAGATGTCAGAATCCAATTGGAGATGCAGTGCACACACGTCATGACACACACAGAGTATATGTATTCATCAGATGAATAGTCATGCATAGGCACGTACATACAGTCACCCAGTTTCAATCCCTCTACTTCCATTAGAATGAAAGGAAGACATCATACAGACAGCTATTTGATTGAAAAAAAATGGTGGCCATATTTGTTTTACATGATTTATGCGGTAAACCCATAATCCAGTATATCCAAAGCTCTTCAAGGAGAAACGGGAACAAACTCAAATGACCATTGGAGGAAAATGTAAACCAAACCAACCAAAATATAATCCATTATTTTCATTAAACATCCATTATCCTCATCCATTTCTCCATAAGTATCAGCAGGAGACCAGCAAATACAAAATAGACTGTCCAAGACGGACTGAAACCAAATCCACTCACTGAGTCACCATACATATGTGTATGTATATATATATATGTTTTCTCTTCATCCTAATTGTAACAAATGGCTCACTAACCTCAGTTACCCACCATTATTTGTTGTAACCTAGAGTAGGGCTTCAAATTTAAGCAGACAATTTGTGAATACATTTACAGCACTTTCACAGAGGATTAGAAATATCCCTCAGAGCTAAAGCTCAAAGCTGGTAAGCATAATGGATGTTTGTACATGATGGAGAGTTTCCACTTTAGAGTCGAGGTTGAGAAATCGTAAACAACTATACAAGACATGTTAAACAAATACACCAACAAATCAATGTATTATGGAACACGAGTGCAGTTGAGAGCAGAAACTGTATTCAAAAGTCCTTTAGCATTAAAGCATTATTTGTTACTGATTGATAAAATAATAACTAGTTTGCTCATAAATAATTTTTTGTGAACAACCTGATTATACATTATGGATGTAAATGAATATGAATCCATTATTCAGATGTGAACAGACAATGCATTCTGAACAGAACCAATCAGCATCCAAGTGTTTGTTCATCCTGTCACATGATAGACACAATTTGCCACAAACGTCAGACTTCTTCTTCGAGTCATAGATCGTACATATAAAAGCATCATACACATGCTGCTAGAATCAGAAGAAGTCACTCTGTACAGTGGTGTCAAGATCTCTGATGCCCATCGAGAGCGAAAGCACGAGAGCTGCTGAACACCGTAATCAGAGCATTTTCATTCTAAGCATGTTAATACGCTGACAATAGCACTAAAGTCAAAGTACAGCCTCACACAGCCTCATAGCGGCTTTGTGTTATAACACTCTTGTACATATAATAATAATAAATAATAATAATAATAATGATAATCCTAATGACTAAACTCATTATTCATCTTTTCTCATTATTCAGTTTCTCAGGTTCCTGTGGTTTATTAAATCCATATACTGTATTCTCATGTCCCTTGTGACTAGACAGCCCCGATTGAAACCTCCTTCAGAGAATGCTCTGCTCTGCGATAAATAATCTTTGCCCAGTCACATGGAATCACATATCAAGTCTGCGACATGTAATTTCCACACTGTACATTCACGTCAGAACAATAAGTCCTCTTCACACATCGAGCGCTTGTCATATTTTTGACACACACACCATTGTGTTTGAGCACATCATGAATTCAATCTTCTCTTCCAGCCTTTAAAAGATGATCTTCCAAAGTAGCCTATAATAGTACTACTAATAACAATAATAACAGCCTATTCAAGAAAAACGATTAGTCCTACAGTAGCATTAATGGATAGATATTGCAATTGAATTACGTGGATAAGGACGGCATTATATTTCTTTTGTGAGGGATGAGTCACTTAATTCTCTTTGGCTGCTGGTCACTTAATTCAGTCTGCGGAAAGAGGAAATGATTTCATTATCTAAAAAATGATGGCACATTAACTGAGATCATTGCAGGAATAATTCCAGGAAGACAGGGCTGTTATTTTTACTCTTCAGATAGCATGGGAATGTATATTATTTATTGCTGTGTAAAAAGACGAAAAGAAAAAAATGTGTGTTATACTGTCCATAAAGAATGATACCAGGCACCACTGGGACCCCCTGCAGAAGTCAGCAGTCACATTATCTCCCATAATTCATAAAACTTCCTTGCTTTGAAGTGCTGCCACCTGTTTTTTCTCCCCCGGTGCTCTTCCCTCCCCGTTATCCTCATCCTCCTCCTTCCTCCGGGGACTGTAGCTTTAATGTCCTGTCTCATCTCTCAGGGTTTGGATGCGCTTTTACATTTGGTATTCACCGTGAAACTGATCGCCCACGTGTGCCGACCTTGCAGAGGACCTGCTCTGCCTGGTAAGGCAGCCTGGCCTTGCCTGGAATGCCAAACGCTGCAGGCAACGCATGACCCTCGGAGGTGTCGTTTTAGAGAAAAGCAAACTATTATCTGCATGTGTGTGTGCCCCCCCAAGTTCCTCTGCAACTGAACTGAGTGCCAAGGTTCATCATTTTGGCACGACTTAAATATTAAATATTGGACCGTGCTGGGATTTCGATCAGCTTATTTGCATCTCAGCCGCAGTCGGTAACTACAGATCTGAAAATAATTGCTCTCCTAAATGTCACTGCAGTTGTAGTATCAGAATTGAATGAACTAGGTAACCTATTCCTCAATTCAATATAAATAATCGGATATTAAATTCTACAGTGTGAAAATATGTGCCCACCACGGTGTTACACAGTGCGCTGAGTGATGTGTCGGGTCAATAACACTCCAAGGATTCTCAAAGAGCAGCACACATACAGCACTGATTCATTTCTGTGTATGAAATTACTGCATGCACGTGCACATGTGCTGTCGTTTTTTGTATTGTTTGTTTGTTTGTGTTTTGCTGTGCAAGTAGCATGGCCGTTGGAATGGTAAAGTCAGTTTGTCAGTCAATTGTATTCAATTCAATTCAACTCTATTGACTGTAATGAAATTTGGTCCATGGTAAACATTATTAAACATTAACATCAGCATGTCAGTGTTGTCGTCGTGAGCTTGATAGCATGTCGCTTTTAGCATTTAGCTCAAATAAGTACAACCTCGCTGAGCTGGTAGCAGATCTGTGGACTTGTGCTGTGGCTCTAGAGAAAGCAATGTTGTCTGTTGTCTGAAGACTAAAATATCTCAACGACTGTTGTTTGGATTTCCATGAAAATTTACAGTGACCTCCTGACTTCTCCTCTAGCACCACAATGAGGTTGGTATTTGTGGTTTTGAGTGAAATGTCTATTACTTTTGACTTTTAACTACTGAATGAATAGCATTGAAATTTAGAAATTCAAATGATGAACTATAATAACTTTGGTCAATCTGTTGGTTTGAAATTTCAGCCTGAACTACGATGATGAACACTGCAAACATTTCCTGCTTTAAGGGATAAAAAAAATAGTATTGCACTTCCATAAAGTTGGAAGGATCAAAATAAACAGACCAAAGCAGGAATGGTCATAATTGAAGCACTAGAGACGAATATATGGATTTTAGTCAAACTCCAAATGTGAAGAATCCTACACTTTCCATAATGCAACAATATGTATATCTTTCATCTTTCAGTAGACCTCCCCTGTCTCCTAAATGGCCACTTCTTTCAAACTCCTCACCTCCACTTTCTAATGCAGACTTCATGACATCATCAGGGTTTATTTTTTCAAACTTTAGAAAGCTCCTCCAGAGCCACACTACTGTTTTCACAGGCTTAATGTAATGTACCTCTGCTTAATGTATGAAAAAAAAGTGGAATGCCCCTTTAACATCAGTATATTAGTGCTGTCATTGTGAGCATGTTGTCATACTGACATTAGCATTGAGCTCAGAGTGCCTCTGTGCCTTCGTGCAGCCTCGCAGAGTCACTAGCAGGGCAGTCGACTTGAAGCCAGGTCACCGCATCTGTCAGACAACTATTCACATTCAAGATGGAACCAACAGCAAGACACCTCCACACACTGCCGCTCCATTACCAGCTATTTGGAGCCAACCACCAAACACCTCATCATCGTCGCCGCCTTAACTGTGATTAATGTGCTTTGCCCTGCTGGGGTTAAAACAACCGCAGCGCGCGCCGTTTATTGGCTCGCCCTATGTGTTTGTTGACAAGCTGTCCAGAACACACTTAACATATCATCCAGCATGAAAAGGAGATTGCATGGCAGCTACTTTGGGGTCAAGAGGTCAGCTTATTACATTACCATCTTTTAACAATGTAGCTTCCTCAGACAGACAAATAGACAAACGGCTGGATGGGCATGGGAAGCATCATCGTGCGCTGTGCGCTGCGGCTTCTTGGGATACCGCACCACCGCCAGCAGTTGCAGAGAGACGTGACGCTCCGGCGGCCAATTGGGGAAAGAGAGAGGAATGCAGGATTGTAATCAGAAACACATGTTGGTGAGTGAGAGGGCCCTGTCTGTTGAGGGAGGATACCAAAAGACAAACATAGCTCTACACACAAACTCATGTGCACACAAAGGGCTTTGTGAAAACATACCTAAAGAGGGAGATGTAGGACATGTCATTTATTTTGCCCCAGTCCTGCTCCCTCCTCAGCAGGATTTCGGCTCAGACCGAACACAATGAGAAAGGAGAAAAGGGAGCACAGCCAGCCTGCTCAGGATTTAGCAATAAGGAGCAGTCAGAGATGATAAAGTACGGATACATGTTCATTTGACATTAAGAATAGTAGCTGTTTCTCCCTCACTGTAGCCGCAGCTCCAGCCATCCTCGCCCTCGACAAACCATGGGGCCTGTGCTATATATACAGGCTGGGGAAACATTGCAAAAAGGCCCGGTCATCAGTCATTTCCCTGTGATGGAACCTTTGGCATGTGCAACAGAGTTAAGACGCCGCTTACATGCCGGCTTTATGTGCCGACAACAAAAGCAAATTGCCTGAATAATGCACAAGCAATAAGAGTTTAATTATTATATCAAAATGGGAGATTGTGTAAGTAAAAGCTGTTCAATAAATACACAAAAAACACACATAAACAAAACCGAGTAATTTAATTCCATTTTTGTTCCTTTAGCACCTACTGTAAATTGTTATTTATAGTGTTATGCAGCCCTTTCCAAAATTGGACACAGCTAATTTTATTTCCCGGGCTACTAAGCTTAATGATAAAGTGAGCCTGGAATTTATGTTGGTTTCCGCTGGCTAACCAGACCGGTCCAATAGCAGTATCAATCAGAGAGGAAACTGCTGCAAGGCCAGTGCTTTGTGGAATTAAGACTCTGCTCCTGACTGCACAGCTCCCCAGTGCAGAGCTGCAATTACATCCCAGCCATTCTGTTAGCTATGCCTCTGCCATGCTTTTGGGACTGACTCTCTCTGCACCAGCTGCAAAAAATTTGCATTTTTAAAATCTGTTTCAGCACCAGAGGAAGCACTCTATTTAACTTTTTTTTTCCACTATGAATTCAATTTTCTCTGAATACCTCGGCTCCATACTCAGGCTTCTGATGAGTGACTGTGCACTGTATGGGTGGTATTTATTAATTGTTCTGCCTAGGTGGGCCGAGAGCACTGTGTTAGAAGCTCTTTGTAGACATGAAATGTCTACAACGTAACATTTCTGGCTTCATCAAGCTTTTGAAACGAGGGCTTTTTGTCATGCAGACAAATGTAATTTTTACACTTTTACATACAGCTTTATTCAGACATGACAGGACAATTACAGAAAGAGACTCGTGCTCCGGCGTTATTTGGCACCAGGTGTGCAAAGAGGGACTGGTATCATTGCTGGATAACAGCAGTGTGTTGAAGCACGCAATGATGTGACGGAAGAAGAGTATATCCTGTTTTCTCTGAAGATTTTAAAACTTTTCTGCCATTGAAGCCTTAATTAATGACCAGAGTGAGTGTCAGCGATGCTCGCTCTAGCAAATCTCCCCATAAGTTTTCTCATCAATTTCATCATTTTTTAGGTCGAGAATTGTCTTTGTAGTCATTTTGCATCTCTTTGCAGTGGTTTCGGCATCTCTTTGTAGTGGTTTGATTGACAATCAAACAAGAAAAGTTAAAACTCACTTCAAACAGAGGCCCCGAGGTTCCCTGACTCTTCTAGTCCCTGAGCCTTTCCCTGTTAGGCCTGTTCACTAATCCATCCATGTATCTTGTATGTAAATCATCTTCAGCAAATTCATAATGTCATTCATGCAATTGGTATGCAAAAAGTTTTATAATTTTGTTGGGGTTTTTTTTTTTATACCAGTTTTGCTCTGCATTGTAAGGGGATTTTTTTTTATACACTGATTTGACAAGAATCTCCCTAACAATGTAAAATGGGCTCTTCACAGTTTTCATAGTTTGTTTGGTTTTTGAAAGGGATTGAGGGTCTTTATTGAGTTTGGGACTAAGTGACTACTGACTACTACCAGTGGTATTCATGTATGCAAGGATTGTGGAGTTCATTGTATTTCTGAGATCGCTCTGTAAAATGTGGTGACAGCATATGCCAACAGTGTTTATAGAATTCAGCTGGGAATCCATGAGGTTATTTGTTATTTGGCATTTCATCTTGCGCTTTATTGAGCTCTTCATGGGTGAGGGATGGATCTAAATCATCAGCTTGCTCTCTGGAGGTCAAGGTGTTCAGAAAAGATTCTGTTCCTGATTGAATGGATTCATGATCGGAAAGCTTGGAGGCTGATTTGAAGCTGATTTGCTAAATATTTCCCTTCTTTGTTGCAATGCCTAAAATTGTGGTATTTAAATTGTTAGATTAGGAATTGTGTTTTTTGGTGTATGATATTGTCAAGTAGGGTTTTAATCTGTTCTAAATTATTTCCCAGTGTCTGTTGATGTTTTTTTTTTCAGTATGATGAATATCATGATTTGTCCTCTGATTATTGTTTGGCCTGTTTCCCATAACAGTGACAGTGAGAGTTATTCATCTCCGTAAAGGACACACACTCTCTCTTTTTTTTATCAGCGTATTAAAGCCAGGGTCTTCAAGTAATGATGTATTAAATCGCCATCTCAGGAAGTCTGACAGATGTTTGTTTAAAGTAAAAAACATGTCAGTCTCTCATCTATTGCCAGCAGTACAGTTGTACCTGACTGCCTTCAACCCAGGTTGATACCTGAAACCCAAAAGGGGCTTGAAAATACAACAGCTACCATTGGCTTAACCATAACTCCCGAGCAGACACCCAGGCCTCCCCAGCTGAAGAGAAACACTGTCAGTCAATGATCCAGCTCAGAACTGATACCATGGTCCTGGTATTAGAGCTGAGTAAGTGGCTAGATAAAGTAAGTGCAATAGAGGCAATGGTGGTAGGGGTCAATCAAAAAATTAAGATAGAATTATTGATGGTCATGAGTTGCATGCCAACACCTGTGTGTGAGTTGATGCAAAACAAAATGTGAAAATGTGAACTTATTTATTTGAGTGATGAGAGTCTGTAGTGAAGTAACCCACCAATGGCAGCTGACCTCATTTATTTTATTCACCGAAGCAGATTTGTCCTCACATTTGAGTGGAGGGTGCTAGTTTTTAACTGTGAGCACAACCTCTGTGAACCTTCCAGCTTTTGAAAACCAACAATGTCAGTGCTTTTTTTCTCTTTTCAAAAAATATGTTGTCTCCATTTTTCACCCAGAATTTACCTCCTCAGCGACCAGTGGGCCGGCGAAGGCACCACCGTAGTAGACTTGCAAAGTGAGCTGGCTTTTGTTCTGTCTCAGTGTGACAAGGCCGGGCACAGAAATGTAGCCAGACGAATAGCCAGATCCAGATTTGGTACCTAATGAGGTGTGATGTAGCGCTGCAATGCTGTGGACATGAATTGGGTCTGAGGGTGAAATAAAATAAACAGCCCATGCTCGAGCGCTGTGACAACATGATCTTCTATTACATTAGAGCAGTCTAAAGTGAATTGGTTTCTGGAGAAGTGTTCGTGGTGAACTGTCTGCTTATTACTTTGGCATGATCATCCCAAAGATCTCATAATAGCACTTGATATAAGCATTTTTCTCCTCAGCAGTTTTCATTGTGGAAGTGGAGAGGCGGAGGGTATCTACACACTGAATTCATCCCCGAGGCAAACTCTGTATAGAGAGATGACACATATTTGTAGTAGAAGGGATGTTGAACTATTGCAAATTGCTTACATCTCTTACAGCACCAGTTCCTCTGGGAGCTTTTCAACTATTGAACAGAGAAAAAGTTCTGAAAGCTTTACAGAAATAGGCTGCTGGATCTTTGGTCTCTAATCACCAGCTTAGTTGAAAAAACACTGCCTGTTTTTGTTCATAGTATTTAGCTTATATTTAACATGTGCAGCTTTAAGTCATGAAGAGATTGATCAAAAATATATGGACATAATTGACCATTTGCAAAACCTTTCACTGAACAAGAATTGTCCAGTCATAGCTAATCAAGCTTTGGATTTCTTCAAATACTGAAGCAATGCAATGTATTTCCTCACTGTGTGGGAACTGGTCCCCGACACAATCCGAGTTAAGATTAATTCCAGCAGCTTGGTCCTGATATTTACTGGATTACGTTAAGTGTACACTCCTGCAACATCACCCATGACAGTATTTCATTTGCTAAACATATCAGTTAGTCTTCATCTTAAAAGCCTTTTCTCTTGTAAAGTTTCAAAGTGAAACAGACTTAGTGAAAATACAAATAATCTATAAGAAACTAATCAGCCAAACAGATTATGTTATAACAAAGTAACAAATGTGATCTTATATTTTTCTTTATTCTTATATTATTCTTTATTATACATATACTATACACTGCAATATGAGGACAGTGTTTCTCTACTTGCATGTCTCCTTACATGGCTTATCAACTAGTTAACTGTTTGTTGAACAAACTGAACTGTTTGCTCAGGACATGCAGCTTTAGTTTCAGGCTTATGGTATAACATCATGTATGTATAGTAATTTATTAAATTAGAAAAAGTTTGACAGGTCAAGACAGGTGTCGAAACGCTAATTTAGTGAATGGTCAATTGGCTTGAAGGTGAAGGATACAAGTGGCTTTGATTCAAAGGCTCATGGCTTTTTCCATGTAAAGATGAGAACAATAGTTGAGCATTTAGGCAACTACTTCACCTCTTAAATGTCCCGCCGTTGGTCTTTACAGCGCGTATGATAATGTCAAGGAGGGAGAGAAGGAGAAAAGAGGCGAGTAAGTCAAGAGTCAGAGTGACTTTCCAAGACAGACCAAAGAGGGGAGGCATCCTTGAGGTTGACATCGATGTGGAGAACTAATCTGCCTGCGGGCTGTGATTCAGACCCAAGGTGAGCCCTGTGACATTTTGAGCTGATTAGGAATTTCACCAGCCTTAGCCTTTTGTGTCGTGTCAACTACTCTGACATTGCATTACGCCGTTTCATTATCATGCAGTCACATCTAATAAGGGTCCTCCAACCTGGCGAGGAGTGTAAAAAGGCCTCTTTAATGCACGGTGGTCGGAGAGGAGGGGTAAAAAGACAAATCAAGCCTGTAACTGTTAGATAAGTGCGACTGGGCTTTTGGCCCAGAACAAATTGCCTTACTGTCACATTATGTCCCGGTATGCATGAATTAAGCACTGACTGCGTAACTCTGAGCCCTCCCTGACTAACTTCCTCCCAAAACCTTCCTCAATTTTTTTATCATTTATTTTCCATCAGGGAGGAGATGAGGCAGGCCCATTCACAGGCCTTCTCTTCCCCTTTCCTCTTTCCATCCTATTTGCATGGGGAACAATCGGACACTTTCACCGCTCAGCTGTTAGAATGTGAGAATTGCACTGGGAGAGGAGTGCGGTTAGTCGATGGCCTTTCTGTGCTGATTCAGACATTGCAAGATGATGAGAGGGTTCTATAGTCAAAGTGACTCCTCGGCCAACACTGCAGCACTATGACCAGATATGCATTTTTATTCAGGTCAAATGTCAGCCTTTTGTGGGCTCTAAGAATAGTACGTGTGGCTCCAGAAAAGGTCGCCGTGCCCCCTGGTTGGAACAGAAAAAGGCCAAAGACATTTGGGAGTTTGATTTCTCTCCCACTGGCAAGTCTAAGAGCTCTCGTCAGGCTTTACCAAGCCTGGATGTGTCATGCTTTGACTGACGTCTCGTCCAAATAGATTAATGGTAAGATACGTCCATATCGTCACCCTGGAAAGGGACCGTCTGAGTGGACAAAAGCAGAGCGGCCCTGGGGGACTGAGCTGTCTCTCCCCGTCTCATCGTTACAGCCTGTGTGTGCCCTGGTGTATGCAGACTTGGCTGCTGATGAAGTCTGCTCTTTTAGGTGGACAAACAATCCCTCTGTATACTTCAGGGTTCACAAAAGTCACATCCTGCAGAAGAATGCGTGCACGAGATATGAGTTCGGCTGGGCTGAGCGATGGGACTTTGGCCGACCGTGTGGTGAGAGGGGAAGGACAGAACAATGTCATGGGACAGAAAATGAATTTGACTCATCTATATCTGTCTAATTGTTTGCTTCCTGAGTGATGAAGCCAAGAAATGACACAATGAGACAGGAAAGGGGGTGGTGATGGGTTCAGTTTAGAACAAACTCTTCTCTTTTCTATTTAAAAAGAGGAACATGACCCGCTGGCTGTCTTTGTATGATGAATAAGAATAATGGGATATGCAGGCGACCATATAGCACCGAAATATACTGCACTACAATATTCACTGTACCGATTTCATATCCACATCATGTCATCTCTCTCCTCGCTGTCTCTCTGCGTCTCTCTCTCTCTCTCTTCTGCCATAAGCACAGAAAGCCGGCTATTCTTAGCTGACTCCCCCGCAGGTGAATTATGGATGAGATGAAAAGCTCATTCTGATATTTGGCTGATCAAGTATCATGCTAAAATGCCACTTAAAGTGTGATATAGCTCGCTGGGATGGAGAGTTTTCTCCCCCCACCTCTCTTCAAAGACGCGCAACACCACAGCCAGGCAGCGAGGGAGGGAGAGTCGTATCATCGAGGCGGCTGAACAGACGAGATAGGAGGCAGACAGTGAGGGTGACAGACAAACAGCCATGGTCATTGGGGGCAACCAGTAGGGAGAAACACTGTCTGGGCGCAGATAATAAGCTGCTGCCTTGCTGGCTTATTGCAGCACGTGCAAAGGCGTATCCCACAGAGAGACCTCAATTCCCTGTCACTTAAAGGCATGAACAGCCCATCAGCGGCCGACACGTGACTCAGCCAGGTGTATCTTATTAATTTAGGAATTTACAACTTCTCCCTGATTTCTAAATGTGTCCCTGCGAGGGACTTATAGCCTCGCAGAAAGCGTGTACGTCAAACAGTTAGAGGTGAATGTCTGTTCATGCATGTGACATCCTGTGCGCTTGTTTGAATTATCCTGCACCGACATGTATGTCACCTTTACAAGGTTATACACCCAGATCAGTGTATTCCTTATCTGTATGGGAGACATGATGTATTTCTTTAGGCTCTGCTTGAGTTGCGTGATCTTAAATCGTGACCTTGAAACATAACAGGATAAAGAATTGTGGGTCTCGATGGTTTTGTCATTTGCACGTGTTTTTTTTTTATGTTGACATCAATCTATTTCTATATGCAGTTGACATGAGAAGGTCTATCTTTTCTCATACTATTTTTCCTATTTACAGTGGCCATGACAGTTTAACACACTGCAAATTAAGAAAACACCTGCCAACAGTCAAAACACAGCCAAGTGGAAAGAAAAGAGGAAAAGAAATCCTCGTAAATAAGCAGCATTTGAAAAAAAAAAAATGCTGTTAAGTGGTGAAACACAGGAAAACTTAAAGACACATTCACCATCTTGACAGTAAAAATGCAGCATAAAGAAATGCGCTACTAATTTAGAGAACGCAACCAAGCCATGTTCAACATCCTTCTTGAGTGTTGTCTAGAAACTGCACTTTGTAACTTAGTTTCAATTTTGTCATCCTTGTGCTTTCTGTAGTTTTGTTGTGCTGCATAGGTTATTTATCAAATTGGTGACAATGTCTTCTTTATTTCTTCATTCCTTTTGTTGCAGCGCATTGAGCTCTCGAGGCCACCGTAGCTTTTGTCAGACACAAAACACTTGTTTGTACTGATATCCACAACGCTATCTGAGTATCTTGCGAGGCACCCAAATATAAGCGGCAGTCACATACTGGGTCAGCAGCCTTGGAATGAGTGAAGAATGAATGGATGTGCAAGTTGCAAGAGTCAGGCACAATACAAGAGCTCAGGAACATAAAGGACGTTGATGAGAGAGTGAGCTGAGAGCTGTTGTCCAAAACAAGCCATTTTTAGTGTTCTTATGCCTTGGATACTTTTCAGTGGTACAGGCAGCTCCTTACTAAGTCTACTGCATATGTGTGAATTTAATTACCTCTCAAGGGATTACCTTCGCCGTGATTGCCACTTTCAAAGCCTCCTTGATGCCAAGCACAACACGACCCGTGCAGGTGTGGCCCTACTGTTCACAGTGAACTGTCTCGCTGAGCGGAAAGTGTTTAAGCGCTTCCAGCAGGGGTGCTAAAGGAAATCATCTCAACCATGAATACTAAATGACCCATGGTGTACATTGGTACATCTCAAATATGTGCTTGGCCCCGGTCCAGCAGAAAGGAAATATGACTCCTGCATAATATATAGAAAATGAAAGGCTGTAATGGTATTGACATTGGATTTGTGAGGTGTCTTTGGCGTCGGCGGAATTTGTTTTGATTCCGGATGTCTGTAAAATTCCCCCTTTTTCTCCGGAAAGAAATGGATTTGCGGGTGCTCCGCGGGGGCTGCTAGATCACTGTCAGATATGACACAGTGTAAGCTGCTGTTTGTTTTCACAGCTTCTTTTCATAGCCGATGAGTATGCTATGACATGACAGATACCGGGGAGAACATCAGTCTGGCGTGCCCTTCAGTGATGTCCCTTGGAAATAAGTGTTTGTAAGATACACAGAGACAACCAGAAACTCCTCTGTGCTCGCTCCTACTGTGTTTTAATGTTTTTGCAATGTTACACGTTTTTTTTTTTCCCCCTCCTGAAATAAATCACGCATTTATTCTGTAAAAATGCTGCACTCGCCCAGGTAGTACCCAAGTGCACTGGGACCACTTATTCATTCAGCTTATAAGTTACTACCACAGGACATGATGAAACTTAACCTCTAACAATTAATAATATAAACACACAGGCAGCAGTAGGAGTCATAGGATCTAAATGAATTGGTGCGGAAAAAAATTTCCAGCCACCGAGCTATGTAAATGTATCCACAGCCAAAATCACTTTGGCCCTTGCCATCCAGGTTATTTACGAGCTCTCATTAGCAAATGACTTTCACACAGGCCTGTATACTGTATCGTCTCCGCTTTCACTTCATACTGTAAAAAAGAAAATCCACAGAATTAATGTTCCGGAAAATATAGTCGTAATAAAAAGTGTTGCGAGCTCTCGTGCGCCGCCAAAAACGTTCCCCCTGTTCGTTCAAATCAGCACAATTAACCTGCAGGAGAGAACATGGTGTTTTAATTCATTACCGCCCACAGCACGACAATGGGCATCTGTTCAGTGAGGCTGCGTTTAGGAGCTGCAGACTGACGGGGGCTCTTACACTTTGACTTCAGAGGGCGCAGGCTCGCAAACAATGGCAATAAAATGTGAGCACGGGCACAATGAGGGCTTTATTTCAGCTTGAAAACGGTGCTTTAAGTTTGTTCACAGATCATCCCAAAGCTCCAAACTTTCTGTGGCACCAGGCAGTGTATCAGCCTTATCATAGGTGATACCATCTGGCGAGCCGGGGTGAATGATTGAATGACTGCTGAGTGTATGGCATATTGCCGCCTGGCAGGTGGATACATTAAAGCCGTCCCGGGAGAGTCGGCAGTAGCAGGCATGCCGAACACTCTCCCTCTGCTGACATCCTCAGGACGCTCCAGTCGAGCATGCATCATTTCTGAAACAAGTTCCACGTCGTCATCTATACGCAGTGACAACAGAGCTGCTGTGGGAAAACATGCTGTCATACATGATCCAGATACAGCGCGGGGTCTCAGAATCAATAACCGGGCTCACATGGGGAGGACAGTGAGTTATGACATCTGTGTGCTAGCATCATGAAGTGGCGGGGTCTGGGGTTGCACTGGGTGGTACTGTGGAGATAACATGCCGGCGTTGCAGAGTGGCCTTGCGAAACGACTCACTTGGGAAATAACTGGACCAATAATGTGAGGACATGTATTCTAAAATACTTCTGAATGACTGCCTTTCCCTTCTGGTAGACATGATCACACTTAAGTAAAACTCACAAGTGTTATTTTTCTTTTGTGTTGTGTTATATTATGTGTACTATCATGTTAAAAGCAGCTATGTTAAGAGATTTTTGCTATTTCCTGTTTACCAGTGGTGGCAGTCCTCACTAAAATAGTAATACTTCAATGTGCAAACAATAAATTCCAAGTGAAAGTCCCACATTTTAATCCTACTTAAAGGCGCCCTGCGGAGTTTTCATGTAAACGAACAAAAGGTACGTTTACATTCAAGATCAGTATTCTGAGTTTCAGCGTGCTCCTCGTTTGCTAAATCTTCTTCAAAATATTAAAATAACCTTCTTTAAAATATTTGAAATTGTGCATATGCTTTGAACTGAACAATTGCTTGAAACTAATGGCTTGAAACTAATCGCACAACATAAATTGCACCACCCACAAACAACTACAACCGGTCAAAACCTCTACTGGATAAGTACAGAAGTGTTGTTAGCAAAATCAACATACAGTGTTAAAAGTACTTGTAATGTAGAACAATCAACTCTGTGAGTGTTATATCATTGTATCATACCATTTTGCCATATTGTCTTAAATACTAATTTTTCAATGCATGTATGTATTATTTACTGATGTAGCTGGTGGAGTTGATAAGATTATATAAGATAAACATTTATTCATCCCACAGTGGGGAAATTCACAAATAAGTGTGTTTCCGCCCGGTTTCGAACCGGGGACCTTTCGCGTGTGAGGCGAACGTGATAACCACTACACTACGGAAACTTATAGCCACTTGGTCCACTGCTGTTTACACTGTATGCCCTTTTAAAGAATAAGAGTGACACAATTCTTCATATTGTTGTCAGTAAATCCCATGCTAAGACAGAAACCAACAATAGTTTGATTTTTTTTTAAAAGGTCAAATAACGGCTGGGCACTGTGAGCAGATGTTACTTGATTACTTTCAGCAGCAGGTTTGTGTGATAACGAGTATTTCAAAATAAACCACTAACAGTGACTTTTGGGTGCATTCATTGGTGTTTTTAGTCTTTTCATTGATTTTAATGACAATAATAAAAATACAGAATATCACCAGATTCATCTTTTAATGTTTGTTTTAAGAAACACTACAGACCTCAGTTTCTTTTCTATATTTTTTAGGCTCACATACCATTTTGAAAGCAGTTCCACGTCTGCTTTCAGAAATTCAGTCTCTGTGGTTACATTACGACCTGCCGTCCTTTTGCTGCCTGTCCAAACCAAAGGACAAACCAAAGCAGAGCCGCTGCAGCCAGCTGTAGTATATCAAGTTAGATGCAAATTAAAAATAGATTTTACAGAATCATATTTTGAAATTGCTGCCTTTATTTGGAGATATTCTGACATTCCAGTGTTCAGAACAGAAGCCATGAAAAACAAGGACAAAGGAAGATAGCAAATATCTCCTTACATGAAACTCATAGCGAAACAATGTACAGTGACGTACAACAGTTAAGGAATGCAGGAAATGAGCAAAAACTCAAATCAGGCTGAAATTCTTCCTTACACTTCATCATTATCCAAACAATTGATCATACGTCAAAGAGAAAATGCAGTGCAAAAACGAACCCTGAACGCCACATTTACATGCATGATTTAAGGTCCAGCTTGTGTACGAGAATAATTCATGCATCAGGCCTATTGTATTTCCAGGTCTGTGCAGGTAAATGACAGGCTTCATTTACATTCCTTTGGCCCGCTGCACGCTGACGTGCGCGTGTCCCTGCGGAGATGAAGCAGGGTTTTTCCTTGCTGCTTGTTGATGTCATTTCCCTGCAGAGAATAAACCGAGAGTGTTTCCTGTTGATATTAGGATGTCTGCTCCCATCTGTTTGTGCAATCATACTGAAAGACAGACAAAAACCGAAAAAAAAAAAAAAAGAGCACTGACCTCTTCCACCGGGACACATCCTGACTGGGCAACTGCTCAACTCTCACTGACCGCACCTTCATCCTCCCATTGGAGTCAGGCCCCCGCATACAATGACACACACACACAATGTCAGCTGCCAATCCACCTCTACCGCTATCAAATATCCACAGCTCCCAGTGCTCTGTCCAATGTTTCCTGTGGACGTGTAGTATAATTCAAAACAAATCATGTGCCGAAATACGGAGCCACATTATGTGGGTAGGTTCCAGTATGAGTAAAATCAATTGAATTTGTCATAAAGCATTTTCCATTTGTATTTGCACACACATGCCATTTAGCACAAAATATTCATGCCTTGGGATTTGAATGCAAGCCACAGCAGTTACTAATAGTGATGTACCTGGAATAGGCCATATGTCCTGCATAGAAAGAGCTTAAAAGAGCTTGAAGGTGATGAAAAGCAAGGTTACACAAGCAGAGAGACACTGTAAGAGAAGAAAAATGATCCTAACTAATGTACTGTAAATGTCTGGTGTGCACTCACAGTTTAAAACTTTAGGGAAACAGTGCATAAACGGCGTAACTTTTCCATTGTTTACACCAACAGCGGCTGTAAAGCAGACAAGTGCTCGCTCTAAATCAAGGGCTGCCGCTGATCATTCCTGCGCTTTCTGATTAATACGACAGGAAGCCTTTACACGAAAGCACATAAAACCACTATGGAGACTATTTCCTGCTCCTGCAGTTTGAATTGTCCTCTATGGTGTCGGTGGATCGGTAGCAGCTCGGAGGAAATGGAGCTGTGTGCACAGATGGGAGCCCACACGGCCCCACCTCCGGCTGAAACGACAGTAAAATGCTACGTGTGTGTGTGTGTGTGTTTGTGTGCTCAGCCCTCTCTTTGCGCTTGCATTTGTCACAGTCTGTATTTAGGTATGGAAGGTCATCCATGCATGTGCCTAATTTGTGTGCATGTGTGTGTCTGTGTGGGAGAGCACAGCTTGACTCCGACTGTTGACACTGGCTCGGTGACAGTCTGAACACTCGGCTGTGTTGACGAGTGGGAGTCCCGCCCCGCCTGCCCCTTTGCGAAGAATGAATATTAATAATTCAAAGTGATCTCAATCTCGGCTGCCTCTGAGGCTGTTACCCATTACCCCAGGATGAGCTGATATTGCTGTTGCATGAAAGGCCACCGACAGGCAAAAGGCAGAGGAGGAAAACTGTGATGCGCTGCTAAAAGGCACCCCTGAGGTTTCTGCTATCAGCTCAACTGGGGTGAAAGAAACGTATTGCTTTGAGAAGACAGACAAAAAAAAAAAAAACACTAGACCCCCTCCTCCTTGGTCCTGGCCTAGATGTGCATGAAGAAAGCTGTCTCTATTAGAAAGTGGAATGTGTATACAGAAGACCGATTTCTTATTTGAATCTGTCAAACTATGAACAACCCTGAAAATGATACAAATCTGTTTTGATGGCGGCTGTGCAGCTTAAAAAACCCTTCTATTTGTTTACTCACCATCGTTTTTGCTCTGTTTCTCTTAATTCCCCTTATTTTCTAAGCTCCAGGTTTGGATAATACACAACAAACAAATTTCTATGGGACTAATAAAGATATATCTTATCTTATACACAAACCTGAAAATGGCTCCTCGCCCAAAGCGAGAAATGGAGGGCAAAGAGCTTAGGATGACCCGATGTTGCGTCTCTCGGTTTTCATGCCCTGATCCCTGTAGTGACACCGGATGATGTCTAATCTTCCACCTCACGCTGCTAGCCTGATGCATCTGTTTTTACCCTGCTGGCACACGAACTACCTTAATCTATCCGGGCGATGTCACATGATAGCAGCTATCATGCTGCTCACGAATCACTGAAGCGACGGCACATCAAAAGATTAGCTGTTATCACATTGACAGCTTATTGTCTGCGACAGGTGAGGAGGCACATGTAAATACATTAAAGGGGAAAAAGCGGCATTTGTCAGCCTGGATGTCAGATTTTTGTCCATTATGACGATCATGATAGCTTTTTTCTGTTGTACAGAATCCTGCAAGAACAACCTCAACGTAATAGAAATCATCTCAAACGCTTGTCCAACAGGAAACACAGGAAGCAGGCCCCTAGAAATTGCGTTGCAAACAGCATAGCAGAGCTGATGCACTTTTGATTTGATTTATTTATGGATCTACAAACCTACAAAAAAACACACCACAAAAAATAAAATGAAACCACTTATGTTGCTGTACATTCATACTTTAACATTCTGTTGCCGTGTTGGAAATACAATTTCGACCTGTAGAATTTTGAAACCAAATAGTTCAGTGCAAACTGCACCACAAAATGAAATACTATATTAATACACCTAAGTACAACAACAGATTAATAGCTCATGTAAACTTCGATCATCTTAATCTTTAAAAAAAGCTTTGACCTGACATCTAAAAGCTCCTCAACCTTATGTTTGTGTATGTGGCCTACAAGACCAACCATGCTTGCAGCTCAACATTGCATGCAAACATTCTCACAGTGATGATGTTTTGCATTTGTAATATTAACCATGATCAGCATATAGGTTTAGCAGGTTGGCATAATAACTTCACAACTTTAATGTCACAGTTCTGCCAGCCATTCCTCTGTTCAGCCTTAGTTTTTGTCTAGTCACTTTCCTGCCTGCCACAGTTCTGTCTTAGTTCCAGTCTCTGTGTTAGTTCTGTCAGTTATGGTCCTGTTCATATATCAGTCCTTGTCTGTCTTTGTTCTGTCTCTATTCCCTGCCAGGTCTGTGTCCAGTCTCTGTCTGTGGTCTCGTCTTAGTCCTGTCATGTCTGAGTTCAGTCTCTGTGTCTCTCATAGTTGTCACTCTTCACCTGCCATACTCGCTCTGCCTCACCTTACCTTCCAGCCACTCCCACCTCATCTAGTCACCTGTGTTCCCAGCTGCAGCCAACAACTAATCAGGACTCTATATAAGCCACTCCACTCCACTCAGCCTTTACCAGATTCTTTCTTTCTTCCATGCTCACTCGTGTTCATGTCTGACTGTTGGTTTAACCACCTTGATATACTCTCTGTTGCCTGCCTTATTTTGGATCTGCCTGCATCCAGATATCTAAGCTTTCTGTTCCTGTTCCTCCTTTGAATTCATGGTCTCCGTCTGCCTGTCGCTGTGGCTTTGGCAACCCCTAGTCATGACCACTTCTTTGAGTTTGGTAATTAAGTACATGAAGAATTGAGTTTTTTGAGAATAAAGGACATCACAAACTATCTCCATGTTTTGGAGATTTTTCCATGTGTTGCAATTGGGTCCTACCACACCTCCATGACAGTCATATTTCACTTGTTAATTTATTAATACCGTCTAGCCTGGTTTGAACTGAATACTTTACATTTGTAACTTTTAAGTTACATTTTTAATACTTTTTTATACTTCTCTTGTTTATATTGTTTACCTGCTATTTATCTCCTGCTGTAACACCGTAAATTTCCCCGTTGTGGGACTAGTAAAGGAACATCTTATCTCATGCTAATAAGCACCAAAAAGGATGAGGCTAATGGGAATATCACTAGTTTAGCAGGTATTTGGTCACAAACCAAAGTACTGAATAAATGAATGATCTGACCTGATGATGGCGCGAGATGAAAAGTCAGAGGAAGTTATTACAGTTCATCCTGAGGGAGGCATAAATGTCTGCAACAAATGTTATGACAATCCATTCAACATTTGTTAAGACATTTCACTCCAAAACCACAAATGTCAACTTCATGGCGGTGCTGAAAAAAAGAGAGACCACCAAAGTGAGTAGGATTCCTTTCCTGAGCGTCACGAAAGCCTGTAACGTCACATCGTGCCATCCCCCGAGCAGCGAGGCTCTGCAGCTTTTTGCTACATTATTTCAGGCGGAATAGAACCAGGAATTTGCTTACTGGTCAACTTGCCAGCTAACTTACCTTTCTTGCATATAATGCATGCAGGCAGTTTAATTGGATTAGAGTCAGGATCTTGCTTGCTTTCCATTTAGTTTGCGCGCACGTAAGTGAAGCGGTGGCAAGCATGCAAAGAAGGTTCATGTCTCTGGATTGGAAAAATACAGCACATGCAGTTTCATCCACTGCCACTATATGATAAACAAATACTCCAGCTGTGGCTAATTGCTCAACAAATTCACCCAAGTATGATCAACATTATCTGGCAACAAGTCCTAAATGTAGGAGGGGTCTACCTCAGATCAAAATCACCAAAAACAATAGAAAATTCAGTGCAGGCTCTGCTTTACAGTTTTATACAACAGCTGCAGGAATTTCTAGGGGACTACTTTTTGTGCTAACTTTTGATTGTAATCAAAGAGAAGTGTTTGAAAAGATCTTAAGTTCTGGAAGCTGTAGGAGGTTCATGCTTCTGGCTCTGATCAACATTGTTATTGCCAGACTCTGTGATTCCCAAATGCCTACAAGCGAGGTTGTATTACCATGAGTCATTAATGGACAAAAAATATGAGAGAAGTTCACAGTTTAAAGTCATATAATAATGTGTCCTAAATTGCGTAAAACAGGAAGAACAAGTTCTTTCCTGTGCTTAAGCTGCATTCATTACTTAACAAGGGTTAGGTTTACAGGTCAGCAGCACCTGATCCTTGTTAAAGCAGTTTCTCAGTGATCTCCTAAAGAAAATATGTGAACCATTTAACCCCCTTTGAAAGGTCAAAAACTTTCTTGGCTCTAGCGGCAATTAGGTACATCCAGCAATGAGGTGATTCAGAGAGACAAGCTGACCTGTGTTAAGTTGAAACTGTCAGATTGGATTTTTAACGAGGTCCACATTCTGCTGATACTCGCTCGGCAACTGTTTTGTACTTCTTGAGAGACCGACTGTCATGCACTTGACCTCAACACAAAGGATATACCCGAGATTTTGGTTCTGAGGCCCAGACAACACAGACGGCGAGAGGTCGGCCTGACAAAGCATTGCTGCTGTTGTTGTCGAGCTAATGAAATGAAACCCGAGTGTCTTTTCAAAAAGCCAGACACAGACGATGAGTAGGATCGATCTCAGAGTTAGAGGCCGCGAGGCTTAAAACCACCTAATGCTCAAATAATTCCCCCGAGAGTCACACATGCAGGTTTACTCTCACCATCCGCAGAAATAAAGTTCACTCCAGTACGTGTGGGCAGCCACAAACTTAACATGCAGTCTGAATCTCGCTATGTTATCACCACTCTTCCATTTCCCACAAATCCATATTAAGCTGTGATATGTCTTTGGGGTTTGGCACCTTCGCACCTTCAGCGTGGAGGAGATGAGAGTCGGCCTGTTAAATATTAATGCAGGGCCAGATGCCCGACTGGCCGCTGGCATTTATCTTAACCTGCTCCAGCAGGTGCGAGCCCAGCAGGTCCCACTGGCATCCAGGAGGAGCACTCAACCTCTGGATCATTTAGAGGCGTTAAAGGATTATATCTGCGCTGAACCGAGACTGGACCAATACACCCGAGGGGATGGAAGGAGGGACTGAGGGAGAGAGAGGAGAGGGAGAAATGATTGTGTCTTCTCAGCAAGTGGGGAGAGAGCGAGCTGAGAGATGGATGGGGTGTGGTGTGCGCCTGGGCAAACACTCCCCACTGTTTGCTTCTCTCTTCCCATTTTTCTCCCAAGGGCAAACAGAGAATCGAGCGAGCTGCAGCTGTCTGAGTGTGAGAGTGTGTGTGTGTGTGCGCGGGAGTGGGTGAAGTTGACCTGTGTGGCCTCTACATAAGTAGCAGGGAATCACTACCAACAAACCTCCCTCCTGGGGCCCTTGGCCACTGGCCCCCATCATTACTCCCTTGAGAGCCCCAGGCAGCACCACAGCCCCCTGCCACCAGCCTCGTATTAACAGTAATGAGGACACCGTGGCGAGGAGAAGACTATGTGTCACTGCCGAGGAAGGCGACATTCGCTGGCTTGAAAAAATGCGACAGCGCTCACCCCTCTCTCCCCTCCTGCCTCACCCATCTCCTACCTCCCTTATTTCCTCGCCTTGTGCCTCTGTTTTTCTCCTACCGGGGCACAGAGCAGCGAAATGCAGTCCATCATGTTGCTGTAGCATCTGTCCCAAGCACATGAGTTTCAGATCATCAGGACAAGCTGTTGAGAATAAGGGCGGGTGAGAGGAGACAACCTGGTTGCTGTAAAATCAAACTGCTGCCCATTTTTTAATCTGGATAGCATGCCATGCCTCATGTCATATACATAAATGATTATCCCACTGCGAACTGGTTTCTAAGGACACATGTGCATGCACAAGCAAAAACAAGTCAAACCACGAGGCTTCGTTTCATCATGATGTTTTTTGGAGAAAAACAATCTTTTTCATAATAGATTTGTAGGTTTGAGTCTGAGAAAGGATCCTTGGCTGTCTGTCTGGAGTGTATATTTGATTCAAAGAAAGGGGAGATGGAGAGGGTGTAGGCAGCCAAAGAAAATAAGAGCACAGCTGTAGAGACACAAAGGTTGTGACTGATCTTAGGTAGACTGCACGCTGCTCTCTTATCTTTCTCTTCTGACGTAAGTTTGTGAAAAATGGAAAAGGAAACGTTTGTTTGCTCCCTCTGAGCTTCAGTAAAAGGAATCTGTACCAAAAAAAAATTTGAGCGTGTATTTGTTTAGGTGTTAATTTTCCTATTTGAGTGTTTGCAAGTTATATGATTAACTTTTGATTTGATTTTTTTAGTGTGACCTAAAGGTTGCCAGATAAAACTGCTGGACCAACTGGGTCCTGTAGGTGATCAAGTAAAAAACAAACAAACTTGATAGCACATGGTAAGCAATTGCAATTGGTCGTTGGTGCTTCACCTGCTTCACTGACTGTGTTACTCATCATTCAGTTTAATTCCAGATCACAAAGTCTTACGCTCACTGGTTGTGTTAATGCCTATTCAGTGGTGCATCATCATTTAAATACCTGCAGAAACATATCATTTTAATCTGCTCTGTTGTAAGTCTTTGTTCGTCTGTCTATTGTCTCACAAGCCACAGCACTGGCTTCACTCATCAGCATTGGGCCAGGTCCCTAAGCCACAGCATTGGCTACGAATAAAAAATTTAAAAAAGCAAGCCATAGCATTAGCTATGAATTTAAAAAAAAAAAAGCAAAAAAAAAGCAAGCATTGACCATGAATGGGATTTGCACTCCATTCTTTTGGGGGTTTATCCAGTGACGGCTCAGACATTAATTCTTCAATCAAGAGAGTCCAAAACGCCAAAGACTCTCTGTCAAGTTTCAATATGTCATGTCAGTTGTTGTAATAAATTATCTTCATTTACTGGTCCCTCCTGGTTGAAATAACTTTAGTTGTTGTCGTTAACGGCTAACAGTTACACATCCTTCAGACATTAGCTTTCCTTTGGATTTGTCAATTGTACTTTTAGATCTCCTTGTGTATTTATTTTGAGTGAGGGAAATATTTGGCGCTTCAGCTGCTAATTGGTCCACTATGTTCACCAGCTAGTTGCGAACTTGATGACAGCGGCGAGACTGAACCAAAACAATAAACTGAAAGCAGCTAAAATAGCAAACACAGAGCCGAGTGGCACCTTTTCAGATCCCATGTAGTCATAGGCTCCATTATTAATATAAAAATATTGATTACTGCAGCTTTAAAGTGGAATAAAGGGACAACAGGAATAAAAACATCTGGCGTGTTACAATATGGAAAAAATACACAGCACATGTTGTTGAAAAATTTTTGAAATTCCAGTATTTGGTGGCATGGAACGGCCACAAGAGAGGCAATGACCTTACTCAGTATTCAAGAAATTGTTCCTTTTCTCAAGACAGTCTGTTGGCATTTTAAGCTCTTGCCAGACAGTGATATGGTGATGTTAACAGAAAGTGTCCTTTTGAAATACATATATGTGTTCGTTTAGGCTGAAAGGCCCCTATTGTGAAAAGCCGTCCTTGCTACCTTCTCAGAGCAAACGGGGCAGTTGGTGAAGGTCATCACTACTGGGAGGAAATGGATAAAAACATTCAGTGGCTCTGTGTGTGTGTGTGTGTGTGTGTGTGTGTGTGTGAGTGTGTGAATTGCCGGTCATGCCTAGAGAAGCAGATGGGCATTCTGTATGACTGATGGCCTTGTGAAACATGAAGGTGTTGTGTCAATAAACGATGTTCCACCCCATCTATCAACCGCCACTGACAGCAACATGTGCGCATTTTTATCCGCATACCATACATACACACGGATGCACGCGCACACAGGAGCGCGTCGGCCTGCGCAAACAGCCCTTGCACGCGCACACACCCACTTACAGTACCTGTACAGTAAACACACAAGAACACCCACACAGACATGCAAGTCTATACACAGCCAGATGGAGCACACAGACACCCACCGCTCCTGCACACTCTACCTCACTGCACTGCTTTGCAACAGTCTCGCTGCGTCGATACTGTTACTTAGGCGGGAAAAAAGAGCACTGAGAAATAAATCTTGTCCACCGGAGCATGAAGGTATTGAGTTTTCCACGTGTTCTGATGGTTCCAGCAGCGAGGGGCTGCTGCACCTTTACAGCACCGGGTCTCATGTGAAAATCAACTTTGTCCAAGTAGTGCGCGGGTTTTCCCCGAGTTTGAACTTTTTCCTCTTGTTTCAACATCAAAATGAATCATTTACGGGACATTAGTGTCTCAAGCTTTTTTTGTGGTGGCACAAAACCCGCCACTTCGCTCTTGTGAACTCATGCATTTACAGTTAAAGGAACCAAAAATCTGTCCTTTGAGTTGTTGATAGCTTGCTCCTTCGTGGTGGATGACACACTTGTAGTCGGCTTCATTTCACAACAGTTACAATGGATTTCTGCTGTGATCCAAGAAATGCATTAAAACATCCATATCTTAGAGACACTTTAATCTGGCCATGGATAGATTTCAGTGAAGCAGTCCTTTGAGACTAGCTGTGTTGTACAAAGCAGATTGGAACGTACTGTACTGTAAGTATTAAATGTATTAAATGAATGCAAAATATTTGTCAGGCTTCCTCTTAATAGTGGACTACAAGGATTTCTCAGCTTATTCTCAGGCAGCAGCGACTATGAAACAGTGAGCTTTATTTTCTGATCATAATAATAACTTCTGTGCACATTCCTTAGATGATTTCTTAACTGTAATATATGGGCTGTCTTTCGCGGTTAAAGAAAACAGAAAACTCAATATTCTCTGAGGTCATTTCCATCTCTCGACCGTCTGTCTCTGCAGATTAAATCATTCTCCACATTAGACAAAGCCTGTCTGTTTGCTGCTTCTCTGTGTTTTTCAGACAAAAATACACCCACAGCCCCTGTGACATTATTACTCTATCTATGGAAGTCTACTTCCAAATGTCAGGCACATCCCTCGAGGAATGTCATACAACCTCCAGCCGAATATTAGATGAGTAGGAGAGCATTGGTCCAACTATACAGGCTATCCTCAGACTGTTAATAAAGACCAGACAATGCTGTCGGCTGCAGGATCCTGACTGAATGTTTTCAGCGTGCTGCCAGTGGAGATTACAGCAAGAGCTTGTTGGACAAACCACAGTAGCCCTCAAATCAGGAACAACTTCCATTTCTGTTTTCCAGAAGAAAGCTGCAGATCAATTTTTGCCGTTACATCTGTTTGTTGTGGTATCATCTCTTTCTGCATTTTTCATTCCTGGAGCTTTTCTTGCCCATGTCGCAGCACCTCGCAGGCCACACACACAGCCGACGTGTTCAGACGGAGCAGACAGCCGCTGATACTTCCAGCGATTATCACTAACAGCATTACTTCCATTACAACTCCATGTCTCATTCGTTTTAGCTTTATCCCCCTTGCCAATCCACATTACCAGCTGTATTGATCATCTCTGATACCTCCATGTCTCCTTCCTGCCTTAATGGTCATTCTTTGTGATGGAGGGTTCACCCGAGTGCTTTATCTGGGTTTATATGCTGTGAGCATATACTGTAGCAACCCCCAATTTTCAGCAAATGCCGTAATGCCTCATAATACCACAACAAACCGTAAGTAAAGGTAAAATAATGTTTGTGTGTTCTGTGCAGCTGGTTTTCAGAGAATTTGGTAATTGCAGTTTCACAGCGGTTTCAGGGGAAAAACACACAATTTGATGTGGAGAATGCAGATGTAGCCATTTCATCCGACACCGCTGTGGGTGTGCGCTGTAGAATATAAAATGTATTCATTTCAATTTCAAAATCAATATGTCATTGTGGTTGGCATTAATATTTAATTTTCCTCTGATTATTTTTGCATCTGTAATTGTGATAAACAGTTAAAGTGTTGGTTTTGAACAGCTTCTGAAACAGAGGTCCTATACCTCCGGGCTGTGGATTGATAGAAGGTCTCGGGTCATTTGCTCTCAGGACACAAGCAAACAAAATGAGTCATCAAAAGAAAAAAAAAGGCTGAATAATGATTATATAACTTTATAGGCCATTATTGACAATACTGAACTTGACGCAGTCTTTGTTTCACTTATCACCCAATCTCAAGTCTGTATCAACAATATACAGCACTGATTTCTTATTAAAGTAGGTTATGAGCAGGCGTGGTAACCAGTCTGTCCTCACCAGCTCTCAGCATTCAACAATACATGATATCTGTGAGAGGACACTACAGTACCTGAATACTGATGTAGTTTGCTAAAAAAAAAACACACCGAACAATCCTTATTCATTTGAATGGGACTACTCTGTCTCTAACACAATGGGGGCCCATGCAGAGACCTCTAGCAAAAAAGCACAGGGTCATCCAGAAAAGAGTCCAACTCAGCTGGGCTCATCAGCAAGCGCTGCAGTGGCCAATCAAATGAATGAGAATGCACATTCCTGCTAGATTACTTTGTAACTTGAACACTGTAATTCAACTGTTTACCTTGCAATTGTCATGACGGAAGATAAAATGATGGACTTCTCTCGTCTTCTGGTCTCAGAGTATTATAAGCTGTTGTGTCGTGTTTTGGCATCAAGCTCATGACTCTGGTACTCAAGCTGGACATCATGCCAGTGTCACCAGATTGGGGGTGACCAGATAATCCAGTTTTTGGCGACATAATGTGAGGCTTATTCTCTCCCAAATGTCATGAAAATAGCCCAATTTTAAGGAACAGAAACCTGAAACACCGGAAATACTGATGTGGTCTGGAGAACAGTTACGTCCCCCTGGTCTACGAATCCATGACAAATTGTTAATATAAAAGCAGTCCACTGTGTAAAAGAGATTGAGAAACACTGCTTTAAAAGCCTTCTTGTTTCAGTCTTAAAAAGTCTTGAAAGCTCCTTTTTACCTTGCCTTATTTAGGTAAAGTGTGCAGTTTGGTGATGCATTTACACACCTCATTGAGCAGTCCCCGCCGGTCCAGTGCTGATACCATCTTCACAAATCTGTGACATGTAAAGGCAGAGTGAGCAGACAGATGGACACCCAGACTGTTTGGATGCCCCCCCTCATTAAATCCTCCTCGTGCAGTTGACCCCGTGTGGCCGAGAGGACTCTATTCTGGCACTGACAGTTTATGCAGCAGGACTGGGCTGCCATTCATCACTCATGGCAGGTTAAACCATGTGCACAATCTGTTTGTATCCATAATTGTTAAGCATCAGCCTGCCCATGGGCTGCGAGGGTTCAAGAACATCTGCTTGGAGCGCTCCAGCAGGATGACGGCTGTAGCAGGTGAGGTCTATGGATTATATATCGGGTGGGAATAAATCTACTGTGATAGGTGTGGTAGGCATGTTTGTGTGTGAGTGGTCAGAGGGGCTGAGAGGCAGAATACACATCTTTCTGAGTGGACAGAGAGAGAGCAGGGGTCTCCTGAGGCCTAATGTTTCTTGACAAAGTGAATTGCCTTTTTGCAGTTTTCACGACTTTGCTGCACCCCCATGATGTAAATATTGTAGCAGTGTGTTCCTGCCTCCAAGTCTCAGTATAGTTCTTTCAATATGGCCTACTCTCTTCTTGGCTAGCGTCTCTTTTTCCAGGATGGTGATGGAACCCAAATGGCCGCCAACATGGACAGATTAAAAAGGAAACGTACCAAAATTGAATGGAGATTGGGGTGTGTTAAGCTAATAGTTTCTAAGGTAGCCTTGAGTCATGAGCCTCAAGCAGAGATGAGAAGCTACAGAGGTCTGGTAACATCCTCAGAGTTTTTCATTTTCAAACTTGTAGTCTTCTGCCTCAAACAACACTGACTTTAGTGACATCACTTGAGGCAATTTATCAGATTTTGCACAGCTCCCCCTGGAGCCACAAAGGTTTCATATAACTTTATTTCACATATGCATGAGTACACCCCAAGAGCTGAAAAAACACTTTGATGTCTAAAATTCTTAGCATTGTGAAGTGTGTGAATAGTTTGTAGCACCATTTACCATCACCAGAACATCTTCTGTGTTCCAGCTGCCTCCGCTGGGGAGCATTTTATTCAGTACTTCCATCCTGGCCTCCTTTACAGACAATTTTACTCTACAACTCCACAGACTTACTTTAAAGGCTGTTGGATTTTAGATAAAAAGCAATATGATTGAAAATCTGAGAGAGAGAGAATGAAAAATATTATGAACCACCATGCATTGTTTTGGCATGCGATAAGCCTTTAAACTTATGGATGTGTTGCTGCTGGCAGAGAAAGAAGTGAAAAGAGAGGCCAAGGGATGTGAAAATGGTAAACAGTATAATAATGCAGAGAGAAAAAGGACACGATGAAAACAGACCAACATAATGCACAAGCAAGCCAGCGAGTACATATGCATAGTCTAGGTAGAGCGGAGTGAGAGAGACGCAGTCTAATAGCATAATGATATTAATGAGAGACCATTCATCATGCAGACTCATCACTTAAGTTGATGAATACCAGCAATTTAAAGTAGAGACTCAAGTGGAACATGCCTCTTGCTGCTCCACTAGCTAACCTTTCAGTCTATTATGCCATGTGTCTCCCCAGACTTAACACTGAATGAACCGATACGACAACTGCTGAATATTTACCCGAACGTATCGGCTACAAAATAAAAAAGAGTAGCGAAGCATTAGTGGGAAAAAAAACCCTCAAAAATGACTCAAAGTGGTTTCAAAGACAATCAAGAATCCAATTATACACAGGCATGCATACCCTCATATTTGTGCGCGCGCCAGCCCCCCCACACAGAATCAAACCATCAGACCCCTGGAAACATCTCGATTCCCCTCTCTCGCGTCTAAGTGCAGCCTAGAAATGCATTTTAATTAGATATAGTTAATTAATTACTCCCATCCGTGAACCCTTCTGCATGATTGCAAAACGCTGATATGTTCATTACTACGGAGGAATGGTAAATAGACACATGAAGTTTGAAAGTGATGAAAATCAAGCTAATTAAAGGGATCTAACATTGGCTGATTAGTTGGGGGGGAAAGCTGAAACCGTATCTGGAAACTTGTGTGGTGAAGAAAAGAAAAGAAAAAAACATGCCCAAATGAGATTTAAAAAAAAAAGAGGCCGCTGTGTTTGCCCCTTGTAGCAATCAAGTCAGTCGTACATGAATAATTCATCCTTAAAAAGGCATTTGTTTGTGAGTCAGTTGTAAGATTTAAGGCATTTAACTGTTGTGCTTTTTTTTCCCTCCTCCTTTTTTCCCTCTGCTTTGCCTTAGTTAAAAAAGATCACAAGCAGCTGCAGATGTTTTCTGTTTGCGTTAGCAGAGCTTGAATCCTGTTTGCCTTTTTTTTTTTTTTTTTTTTCAGAGGGATTTAACTGAAATAAGCTTTAATGAATGGGACCGGGGTGACAGAGAGAGACAATTTACATTCAAATTGTAAGTTTGCGCTGACACATTTAAAAATAGCAGGAAGTTGCTGTTTTAAGGGAGAGGGGAAAACGGCAAAGTCGCAGGTTCATCAAATAAACAAATCTATTTCTGTTATACACGAGTGCAGGAGGAATATTTTTCATCAGCAGAAACAAGGCTCTGTAATTCCAATTTCGCCCTCTCTGAAAACTTAATTCATTAAAGCACAGAAAACATTCCTATAATTTTCTCCAATTTCCATCCCTAAACCAATCATCACCTGTTTTTTAAATTTTTTTATTACACATGCCTGGAGATAATTACCATTTATTAAATCAGGACTATTAAAGACAAAAGGAAATTGCAGCTGCTCTCATAGAAATGAGCGCATTTGCAGAAATGGAATTTTCCAATAATCCAATAACCTCTTTCTACAATGCATACAGGCGTGTGTGGATAGATACAGTCGAATTCATTTTCAGAAGTGAAACAGCTTTTTCCTCCTGCCAGACAAAAATCCATCAGCTCATCCGATTCTCCGAAAATAAAAGTCAGGTGGAGAAACTGTTCCGTCTCGAAGGCAATATTTCAGTGTCGGACCGGTAATAACAGCATGTGGGAAGAATGCGCTTAAATCACTCAGACTCCGGGGATACACATTTTTGAACACTGGAGTCCGACCAGACAAGTGTTTTCTTTTGTGTGCAACTGGCGAGACAATGTTTTTTTTTTTTCCCCCCCAAGTTCCTCTCAGTCGCTTTCATTTCGTCCGACAGCACTTACTTTGAGCTCCGACAAAAAGGCACAAAGAAACAAAAAAATGTCACAATCAAAGGATCCTGATGTTTAGATTGTACACCAGGGGTGCTGACAGCTAAGCAGCGCTGTGTGACTACAGTGAGATGCACTTTCACATTTCCTTTCTGCTGGCGCTTCCTGTCAGTCTGGCCCTGTCATCCCGACTCCCTCTGTATCGCTCAGTTTCATCACTCTCCTCTTTCTCTCCCCATCTGTTTTCCCTTCCTCTATCTCCTGGCATTTTCTCTCTCTCTCTCTCTCTCTCTCTCGGTTTCTTCCTACTTCACACACAGATCATCCTTTATTCCAGTACACCCGGTGATTCTTGCAATAGCAGTGGGCGTGCTATCAGACCCATTAGTCCAATATCCCGGTGTTGAGTGGGGACGATGAGAAATGGATTGGCGGTGATGCGGGTTGCGTGCACCGCTGTGAGGTGTGTGTGTGTGTGTGGGCAGCGATGAATGTGATGAGTGTGTGGTGTAATGGATGGCTGTGAAGAGTGTGTGGTAGAGAGGGACAGAGAGTAAGAAAGAACAAGATAACAGGAAGCTGATATTGTAACGGGTGACTAATATAGTGGCATGTACGTATTTTTATGTGTGTATATATGTGTGTGTGTGTATAAGGATACGCATGTGCCAGTGTGTGTACATGTAGGATGAGGGAGGTGAATAGTCATCATTATACTGAAAACTTTTCTGCACTTTAGTCTATTAATATTTAAGTATATCAGCCTAAATCCAATTCATCAAAGCTTTTAAAATGTCTCCTTTTAAGAACAAACAAGCTAACTGCATCAGAGAGGGGTTTCAAAACTTACTTTGGAGTTTAAGACTTAATAAACAACTACTCTGAAGGCTCGGGCTCATGATGGTTATTAGAATTTATTAGAGGATCCCAAGTTGATCTCCAGCGAATTTTATCTTCAGTTTCACCATTTGCTGGACAGAGAGCTGAATTTTTGCTGCTTAGTTTGAAACAGTCGGATGGTGGTATATCTCATCATGCCAGAGTTTCTGTGAGACTGCTTTGCTCATTGTAAAGAAACTTTAGAATTTGTTTTTGATCTTTAGAAGTAGTTGCTGAAGTTAAATGTTAATAAGTCTATGATCAGTTGATGAACAGTTAATTAGTAATAATTCGTCAGAAAGTGGTATCAGACTGAAAAACCTACATAGAAATTTACATGTAAAAAAATTTGGATTTTTCTTGTTCATGTGTTATCATTCAATCCAGGAGTTTATTTAAGTTTAGTGTGACAGCATCTAGCATGTTGCTAACATGAAGTAGCAACAAAAACCAAGTAGGGCCTACATTTGAGTTGGCTGGTTGTTAATTCTGAAGGTATTTGGTCCAAAACTAGACTTTGTTCATCATTTTAGTTTGGGGTGTTAGCATGTTCTCTCATTAACACAAAGTGCAGCTGAGGTTGATGGGAATGTCATAAGTTTTGCAGTTGGTCATAAACCAAAGCATTGGACAAATTGAATTTTGATCTGATGCCAGATGTGCTAGATGGAAAGCTAAGGGATCATCGAAGTTACTAGGATACATCAGGGGACCACGAGTATCTGTCTCAAAAATCATGTACATCCACCTGTCATTCCTGGCGTGGCTAATAAAAATCTCTGACTGAATACACAAAGTGAAGACAAGAACCTATAAAAGCTGTATCGACACAAAAATCAAGGAAAAGGGAACAGATTTTTCACTAATAAAAGGCAAGTGTGCCTCAAAGGAAACTGTGAGAATTGAAATGAAAATCAGCATTTTCTTCAGACGAAGAGCATTAAAAGATTAAACAGGACTGAAGATGTTTCAGATGCATCAACATCAGACACATATTGATATTTAGAAGTAGCTGAAATCTCCTCCTCCAACAATATGAGCCTTGTTTGAAATTGAGCTGAGTTTTGCAGATACATGAAAAATGCAATCCTGCAGTAACAATAATAACGTCTGTAAAGACTTTGCCCGTGTAATCAACCCTAAACAGGTTATTCAAGGTAGAAAATAACTCATTTGGCAATGATCAACAAGGGAAATACTTCCTGAGTAAATGTGGTCCTATATTTTCATTTTATGAAACAATGAAAACTTAGGGGAAAAAAAGGTTTATTTTTTTAGCCACATGTTAAAATGATGATGTCTTGCTATGATGAACAAAGATTGTTTAAGGTGAAATGACATGTTGTTATATAAGGATAAAATACTGACATGGTTTTGATTTTGGTTATTTCAATTGAGAGATCTTAGTTTGTCTTTTTTTTTTTTTTCTCTGAGCTCTTCTCACTGGTATTAAGTGGGTGGGATGACAGTCTGATGCCAGTGAATGGGTTGATTAGTTATTGTCAATCAAATGTGACTAATCAAACCACATCAACATTGTCCTGATAAATGCTGAGGTTTTGCGAGTTTGAGTCTTAATGAATGATACTTACAGATTTGATTTGTTTTAAGTTTAAAGGTACCCTGTGGAGCTTTTGACCACTAGTAGCGCTATGGAGCGATGTGTTTACCGGTGGATCCCTGCTTTGTTTTTATCATGCACACTCTTGAGGATTCTTTTCCATCTTGCCATTGGTTTCACGCTGTACTGCTGCGTGCAACATGGATGTAAACAATGCCGCATTTAAAATATTCAAAAATCTGTTTTGCAAATGATTTATGAGGAAGACACACACTCAACCCAACATGCTTGTTACATAATATCTGCACAGCCTGCTTTAGCACGTGCAGCATGTTAGCAGAGCAGATCTAAAGTCTACACAGGATGTGTTCAAGCACGGCACTGAGTGTAGGTCACCGGCATTTTGGTAGCGCTTAGAGTCCAAAACACAATCACTGCAGCTATGCATGTAAAATGGAAGAAAACAGAATTGAAGCATACAAATACGCCCAGATTTTGGTTACACGCATTAACTGCGACTGACACACCAGCCGTTACGTCGCATGTGAAGACAGCTGTGTTGATTAAATAGAAGCTCATCTGTTCTGTTAGACCTAGCGTGAGACGGGTAACTGAAAAACTTGGCTGAGTCGCATCCTGTGTAGACAAACCATTAGACCTCAAGGATACACAAAGCATTCTGGTGAGTAACGCTGAATGTAAACATGACTTTTGCTTGTTTACGGGAGAACTCCACGGGGCATCTTTAATGTTATAGAGAAATACTTCACTTTAAAGGCGACTTTTTCAGGGGCTTTAGAACATGAAAGAATATTGTTACAGCAAAAGAAAACTTTCTTGTTATAATAAGAAACAGTCCAGATTTTGTTTCCCTTTCTGTAACTGTATATGTATGAGCCTGGAAAGCGTGGCACCGAGGTGGCACATATCTGGTCCCTCTGGTCAGCGAATGTGACGTCTCTGTCGGACTGAGGAGCTTCTGCTTCTTCCTCATTTATCACTCCCTACAGCAATGGAATCTTCCTCTCTGTTTCCAGTCACATCCACCGGCTCCATAACTCACCCTCGTGACGGTTTGACAGTCCGTTGAGCGCGTGCGCGAATATGCGTGTCTCGCTGTGTGTCTGCGTGAATTTGTGTGGGCCGTCTCTCGGCTGTGTGTCTTCGCATGCGGGCGATTCTGAATTTGTGTGAACGTCTGCGCCTTAAGCTCCCCTCTCACCACACACGCGCACGCACAAAGGCCTTTCTGTTCCAAAAGTGTATCGCAGTTTCCTTTTCCGAGGACGTGACGGGACAGGTGTGAAAGGCTGGAGGCAGTGTCTGGCGTAGGGGGGGATAATGTAAACAGCCAGGAATGTGATCTACATCACAGCAACTGATTTAGGAGAGGGGATTGGAGAGGTGAGAGGTCACTCGCTGCACTGCAACAAAAGAAATGAAACGTTATCCCCGTGACAATCAAACCCTACTTAAAATGCCTTTTCAACCAATTGCCATTGTCTGTCAACTTCCCGGGCGAGTAATGGGTGCTTTTAGCTTCTCTGGTGATTTATGTAGGCTCACTATGTTACTAAGAGCTCACAAGCACAGGACATGGAGGCTCTTGTCAAAATCAGTGAAAAAAACACTATAATAAAAGTAATAAAATAAACACATATTCCATGTTTGACATTTCAGCCTCCACTGCAATGCAGTAAGGTAAATGCAACTTTGAAACGTCATTTCAAATACTTGTCTTTTCAGAAACTTGCTACACAAGAAAGATAACCTATGGCAAGTTTTGACATTATTATTGGCAAAAATGTATTTCCAGTAAAAGCTGTTGACAGCGACGTCTGTGGTTTATTCAGAATACCTCAGAGGTTTGTTTCTGGGAAGGTGTTGCTATTAATTTTCAATCAAGCCACAAATTGCAGGTGAGGATGTTCTTGTGTAATACAGGTGAAAGGACCTTTGTTGTGATAGTGAATGAGTTCTTTGTTAATATTTTTTTTTGATAAAGATTTTTGAGCCCATCCTGAATGAGTCAAAGAGTTTCAACCATTTCTGATTTGAGCCTCAGTTTGAAGACGTTGTGAATTTGGAGCTGCATCAATTCAAATGCTGCATTGCACAACAACATTTCGCTCACAACTGTTTATATATTTTTACCAAAGGAACAGCCTTTATGAGAACTGTTGACAACATTTTTAAGTGTTTGTAATTGAAGTGAAATGGCACTTTAAAAAAATGAATCAATATCATATAGAAAACTTAATGCTGCATTGATTGATTTTTTTGCCCACTGAGGGCTATTTGATATGGCAAGTGCAGCAGTGAAAGTCTTATCAGAACATCGAGCAGACACAGAAAAACATCTGCTTTCATAAGGAGCCATGTTTCTGGTGACCTGTTGAATTTAAAGTCTAATAATCTTCTTTTTGCTTTGTCTTGATCTCTTCAGCTGCTGAATTCTCCACTGTGTACTCCAGCTAGTCGCTAAATTGATCTGTCTGCTGTTTGCTGCTGGTACTGGTAATGTACAAGCGGATTTATCTGAATTCGGTTGTGGACCATAAACCAAAACAACGAGCTGAAAGGCTGTAAAACGCTCTGCAGAATTGAGGGACATCAGACTGAGCCAGATTGTAACATTCTGTATGTTCAACACTATGAAAGACCCTTTTCACATTGCATATAGTCATTTGATCTATTATTAATAAAATATATTGATGAGGACAATTTTAATATTATATTTTTTTCAGTCTCTTTCAGATCTTTCCATGCACATGCACACTCATCTATCTTTGGTTAAGGAGGAGTTCAGCTGAACTGGTACAATAGCAGTGACCACAGATCCTGCTTTGATGAATCTCCCTGCCCTGCTTGCTCATCTGTTTGGACTGACAGACCAAAAGGGCAGGAGGATTAGTCGCTTATTAAGCAGGGGAGCTCGCTCTTTAATCACTGGCGTTGTTTAGCAGACAGGAAAGTGTTGCCATGCGCTACAGACGCCACTTCTCGGTGCCTCCTCACTGCGGTAAATGTGACAACGGAATCCTAGAAATAATACTAAACTAAACAAATATTAGAAAGAGCGACAAAAAAGGTAGCGCATTATGGTGTTTAGATGCTGCAGCGACTTTATGTGTTGGTCTTAGGGTTCTCACCTACCACCTTTGGATGGCAATAACTATCTGCAACTCGTTATCATTTTACATCTTGGAGTTGAGTGTGAATTTATATGTCTTAGAAAGGCCAGGAATATGCAAACATAAAACAATGTGAAAATCCCATTGCTTATATTTGCCTCTTAGCATTGCAGATAAAATAGCTTGACACTGTTGTTGAGACTGGACTTTCTGGTGCGATGAAGCGAGTGCGTTCCTCCCACATATATCCTGGTTGCATCTGGAGAAGGATTCGACTACGCTAAATAGCTAATTACCACTAAGAAGATAATAAAATCTGTGGCTGCTGAGGGCATTAGAAAAGCACTATATTGGAGAACATATGGCGACGTACATGCAATAGTGTCTTCATTAGGTGTAATGGGGATTACTTGGTCCACAGTGACTGAAATTCTGTACTCTGAAGGATACATTCCTCAGCTGGAGTTACCCTGGGTGCCACAGAAGAAGTCCCTCGTCTTCAGAGGGCTTTGTCTGCTAAAGTGACTGTGTGTGATTGTGCAAGTGACATGCTGTCTCCAGAAATAGTACAACTGAATAAATTACCATTAAATATAACTACATTAAAATGTTTTGCTGCTCTCTTTTGCCCCATGACAGCTTACAACTAAAAGTCACAGAGAGAAGGAAGAACAAAATGCTGTGGGTTATAGTTATTGTATTGTATGGAGCATGTTCACAGTGTCCTGGTGTTGAACTGAAGGCATGGAAATGTGGTGCATTAACCTCTCTGACCTCAGCTGCAATGGCTCATGGTCTTTATATTCTTGCTTGTAACTCATTTGACTGATCCAAACATCATTGGATGTCATTATTCTAAAATGCTTCTTGACAACTTTTACATTTAACTATATGGTGCATACACTTCACACTCATACTTTTTCTTCCTGTTTTACTTTTCTGATCAAACCATTGACTTGTTTATCAGTGACATGCTAAAATGTAGCAGTAGAAGTAAAGACTTCAGTAATGTCAGTTACACAACATTCTTCTAAAGTTTGCTAAATGAATTCTAAATTAGTTGACATCAGTCACTCTAGTAGTTCTACCAGACCAAGTAAGGCTGTAGCAATAAAACCCCTGAGTGTATTTAATTGAGAAAGGAATCATGTTATTGTTCATAGGTTAAAAGTTTCATTTGCAATTGGAAAAGTGACCCTTTTTTTTGCATAGTCTTGCTTTAAATGAAGCTGATGAGTTCTCTGTGAAAACTAAAAACTCATGATGGTCATAAATATCAGACATTTCTCTTCCATCAAACATTTCACATCAGGAGAAACTAAGTTCTTTAAAAGGTAATAAGAAGTATGCAACACTTAAATTAGCTTGACAACTTGACAACTCTCTAGTTGCAAAGGGCCTGAGAATTGTGAGACCTAAAGAAACAAGGTCAAGGGCCAGAAACAGGTAAGAACTCATGCACAACAGTGACGTTGAGTTCAAACCCGGGTTAAGAGTTGAAGTGAATTGTGCCTGGCAGGGAAATGTCAAGTTTCAACAGATCTCAGCCACTGTGTGCTGTGAAACTATATCATCGCTTGTCACCGATGAGAACAGATTGCCTTCAGTTTCGACATGTACACGACTGCAACTCTATCCTGTTGGCACTTTAAAACTTCAAAACATTGAGTTTTGCATGAAAATAAAACCGGAGTTCAAGTCTCTGCCTGTCGCTCGATGACTAAGCCCGGTCTGCCATCGGCCATGACATTTGATGCAGATCTGCTGACGAGCTCCTCCTCAGGTGCGCTGGTGAAAATGTCATGAAATGAAAAAAAAGAAGCAGTATTTACTGGAAGCTTATAATGCTTCAAATCAGTCCCCGTGTATCTCAGACAGCAGCGGTGGACGTGGCGTTCTGTGTTCTTTGCTGACAGCGCGCTGACAGCTGAGACGGAGACGGCAGCGAGGACATCAAAGCGCAGGTGGAGAGTTAGTAACATGGGGGCCGAGCAGGATGAAGGGATCACATCACCTGAGATAAAAGGCCGGGCGTCTCACACACACACACACACACACACACACGTACACGCCAAAACAAGACCACCGCATCACCGAGGCCCCAATATCTCTCACCTGTTACACGACGACCTTCAAAAGGTCTTGTTTTATCTTTTGTCTACAAAGTGTCTGATAGTTTGAGTGAGGAGGGATGTGTGCTGCCTGCGAGTGTGTGTTGGCGTGTGTGTGTGTGTGTGTCTGTCCTGTTGAGTTTGTGCTTTTTAATGTAACAGATAAAATAAGAAAGAGGAAGAGAAAAAGCTACGGAGCTAAGAAACTGAGCTTGCAGTCCGTGCAGGCTCTCGCTCGCTTTTTATGCATCTATATGTTGATACCTCTCACTCTTTTGTCTCACATCTGAAGCCTTCCCCCGTCTCTCCCTCTATTTAAGGTGACTCCACAGCTCCGAAGCCTTTGAGTCCAGACAAAAGCAATCATCACACAGACAGGATAAGCTTTGAGCTGTGTGTAACCAGATTTGATCCTGCAGAGTTGTCAGAGATGCTCCGTACAGCGGCCTGAGCGATGCTGCTCTTCTTACCTCTGCCCTTGCTGTGACTCCATCTGAACACTTTGATGCTCAGCTGGACACAGCAACCAAATCTGAGGATCACTTTGAATTCTGATCCTGACTCTCCATTAGTTCATATTTTTGATTTTTTTTTTTCTTTTTTTTTTCATGGACAGGATGGGGTAGTGGACCGAACCGACGCTCTCACTTCTTTTCAATCATTAATCACTCAGAGTCTTGCCGGCGAAGATAGCTCAATCTCAAAATGTATTAAAGTTAAAACCCAGTCTGGCAGGTTGATGAATTAATAATAATGTTCATATGAAGGTCTATTCAAAGTGGGCGGATAAGTGGCAAGAATCAAGATCTCCTCGCTGCTATCACTTTGGACTTGTGAGATCCGTATGAAGTGTCAGAATAAAATATCACCTTGGGAATATTTCGGTCTCGATCATTTTTGTAAAACCAGCTGGAGTCACATCAAACACATATTACTTGAAAATGTATTTTTAGAGTGTTTCAAGTGTAATTTTCATGTGTTTGGAAGAATCCTGCTTTGATGCTGCTCAGAGCTTTTTAGTGATTTTTTTTTTCACTTTAGAAAAGTTCAAAAGGGTACTTTTATTTATAGGATCCTTATTACAGTGTGTTCTTCCTAATGATATATCATGGCTGCCTTTAATAAGAAGTAATTAAGGGTATCTAACATTAAGGGAACAAATGTATTGTAAGTGTAAGTCAACAAATTAGAATACCACTAGAGGGATTGATAAAAAGTTAGATCAACAATGACCAAACAAAACTCTACAGCCATGCCAATGGCTACACTCAGGCACAGTGATGCTGTTAGCTAAATGCTAAGCTAACACAGTCACAATGACAAGGGCAACATGCTGATTGGTCACTGCCTTATTCTGGTGTGGTCGAACACTAAACCCAAAGTACAACTGAGGTTAATGGGAATTCATTAATTTTGCAGGTATTTAGTGTCAAGGTATTAAACACATTACAGTTCTGACCCAATGGTGGTGCTAGAGGAAAAATCAGGGCCTCACCAAAGTTATTACAATTAATCCTGAGGGGGATATGAATGTCTGTGATGAATTCCATTGTAGTAGTTGTCAATGCATTTACCTCAAAACCATAAATGTCAACCACTTGGGGTAGCACTAGAGGAAAAACCATGGGATCAACAAGTTAGGATTCATCATCTGGGAACCATGAATGTCTTTACAAAATGTGGAATCCATCAAGTAGATGTTGAGATATTTCACCTCCAATCTGAAATCTTTCATCAGCTCATGGTGCTACATGAGACGTCCAGGGATCACCAATGTCATTAGCATTCATCCTCTGGGCACCATCAAATTTGTTGTAAATTTCCCCTTTGTGGGACTAATAAAGGAATATCTTCTTATCTTATCAATATCTGTAGTAAATTTCATGGCAATCCATACAATAGTTGTGATATTTCAGCCTGCACTGACATGACTAAAAATGTAATGATCACAGTGGAGAGTTTATTTGTGTGAGAAGCATATTAGTGGCCACAGAAACTTTGATCTACACTGAGCGACCCTAAAGGTGTCACACACCAGAATTTTCTCCTTTCTCTCCAGCATATTTCTACCAGTACTGGCCTGGAACAAGACAGAATACTAAAGAAGCATGAATTGCCTGAAGGCTTTCAAAGGATACGACTTTACCCAACTGAAGCGCATCAACGGGGACGCCCTGCACGGTCGAGCTGTTGCCCTTCAACTTTGTGTCTTTCACATTTTTCCACAAACCCGTGTGCGTGTCCACCACTGCAGCGATGCTGGAATCGCTCCCCGCCCGGCCCAGTGGCAGCGAACAGGGTGATTCAGCTTCACAACTTTGTTCATCAGCAGGTACGGGAGACGCAGGGTGTGTCTGCTAAACGGTGGGTGACCGACTGTAATGATGCTGCTTTCGGTATGACTCTGCGTGGAGCTCCAGGCCCCCGGCTGCTGCAGCCTGTCTCAGCATTTCTTCACCATTTGCAGGAGGTTGCGCGACCTGATGGGTAAGAGCGAGCTGGATGGGAAGAGGTAAGGAATGAGGTGAAGCATGAAGTGAGAGAGAAATGTTTTTGTCCAAAGTTGGAGGATGGTGGGAGATTTGTCTCTTGTGGGGAGCACAACTTTTTACACTTACCGTTTTAATGCAGTGTTTTTCTTCTTTTTTTAAAAAAAATCTCAGTTACTGTCCTGAAAAGCTGGTTGTGAATGATCTCAGACCTCATAGTAGCAAATAGGTTTCATTTAGTATCAAGCCAAACACGGTCAGTGAGATAAAATCATGACATTTTAACGTTAAAGATGCTAAAGTGTATTTTTTGGCCACTTGGGGGCAGCAGAACAAGCATTGACATTATCTCTTTGCAGTTGTTAGGTATGTAAGAAATCGTGTTTGTGCCTATTTGCATGTCCAGCAACATGTGAATTTCCCCACTGTGGGATGAATAAAGGTATATCTTATCTTATGGAACAGTTTTCACCTGGAGTTGTTTGTGTCCACCTGATGAATTTAAGATCAAAATCAAAACTATCTCCAACCATTTTAGAGTAGATTTTGCTGTCCGTTAAGGTTGTGCTACTTTCTCTCGTCTCCTCTGCTTTCACCGAGGACAGAAAAGTGAAGTGAAGATAATGTTACTTCAACTGACGAAAAACTTATGTTACTGTAAATGCAATAAAAGATTCCCAACAAGAGCAAACATCTAAAATTCAGTCCAAATTATCTCTGTTTTTCTAAAATCACCCAACCTGAATCTGGCGACAGTGGCGGGGACGACAGAAGCTCTGCTTAAGCTCGTCCTGGCCAGAGCACCAGCAGCTCTCCTGCTGACCAGCTCTCCAGCTGCACCCCCCGACAAGCACAGGAGGACGGGCTTTGATCCATCTTGGCTGTCAGAGAGGAAACACTCCTGGCTCTCCAAGACTGATATAGTACATTTATGGACAGTGAATTGAAGCATTGGAAGCTTACTCATCTTTCTCTGTTTTGTTCTGTTTAAGATGCAGCATGAATTTGCAGAGGCAGTCAAGACGTAAGCTGTTCTGAAGCCCCTTTTCAATTTCTTGGGAATCCAAAGAAATGTCTGTTTTTCTATAGAAGGGTATAAGAATATTTTTCTCAGCAAAAGAGCCACGTTCAGGTGAGAGAGTAAAGCCAAAATGATGTTACCTGACTAGACTGTCCACAGGAGGCCAATATTCAATTAGAAACATGTTATAAATTGATATTGATTCTCCCTCATCTTCCTTCCTGTTATTATATTATAAATACCCTGTTTGGTTGTTATGTTTACCTTTGCACAATAGAGGGAGAGAAGAGGACAAAGAAAGAGAGAGAGAGGTCTCTCTTTGGTTTATTTATGTCATAAGTACTCTGCTTTATTCATTACCAGATCATATGTCTTGTTTTAGCTCTATCCATACACTATGTTTGTGTGTGACTGTCAGGGCAAACAGGGACAGACAGTCAGAGAGCGAGAGCAGGAGGAGTGAGGCCAAAAAGTCTATAGATAGTGAAGTCAAGATGGTTAGAACGGCAGAACAGGAAGTGTTTAGCGGAGACAAAAAAACCAAACCCCCAAAGGTCTGATCTCAGAATCACCCCTGCCACCAACTCCTGAGGGAAATATCTGACTCTTCAGCAGCTAAATGCTCCACTCTGCTCACCAGCTAGCTGCTAACTTTGTGCATTTGGTGCTGTGAAAAACAGTTTCACAGCTGCCTGCGATTGATAAAACAGTAAAGTCGCTGTCTGTAAAACCAAGACAAAAGGCTGAAAGATGCTCAATAGACATGAGTGGAACTGCAGAGTTGGATGATCATCCTCTGTGGGTTTGTCACTACAAGGGACCCTTTCACATTAAACATAGTACTTAGATTAATTGTTAATATAAAATGGTTTAGTGCAAGACAACATTGCTGAGCAGCGATTATTGTGTACACAAGGGACACTTATAAGTTAAGTTAGTGCCTGACCTGAAGCAATATCTGAGGAATGTTAACATTAGCTGCCAAAACCTCCTGGTCATACCAGACCGAGCGAGGCTGTAGCAGCTAAACCCCTGAGTGTGCTGAACAGAGCAAAGGTGTGTTTTAATGCATACTAATTCAATTTTTCATCTGCAAGAGGAAGAATGTGTTTATAGCCAGTCTCACTTTAAAGCACTCCTCTGAATCTTGGCTTTAGGAAAGAGCGGTTTACTTTAATTGGTATAAACTGGATTGTCTCAGACCATGAACTGGTCATGCATTCTTCAAATGGAACAGCTGTCCCCTTTCATTTCTCCAGTAAAGCATGATCGCAAATGCAAAACTTCAATAGCATTATATGCCCAGCCTGGGCCAGGACCTGAGCTTTCGAGCTGCATTTGTCAATTATGTATGTAGTGCAGAGAGAATCTATGGGAGAGATACTGTTGTTCTACAAGCAGGTTGACAGCTCTTACAATCTGTGGATATTCCCTCTTTTCAGCAAGAGGGCTTTTAAAACTGCATATTGTTTTGGCTTCACAGAATTTTCCTCTTGTGATAGCGATGCCTGGGTGTACTAATCCCTGACAAACACATCCATAACAGCTAATAGTCAGATGAAAATGAAGCATCACACACTAACTGTTTTGTCCTTTTGCTAATCAGTTTCAGTGTTCAAAGCATCCTGCTGGTGATTAGCTTACTAAATCCTTTCACTGGTCATCTGTGCAATTTAATTTAATCATTTGCTTTTTCACTAATCTAACAAAAACAAATTCTTTCAGGATTGTTTTCAATTTGTATAACCGAAAAAAAAAAAAAAAAAAAGCAGGGTTTGGATAACCACCCAAAAATTTTGCAGCAGTGATTTCAAAGTAATGTTAGAAAATAGATCTAAAACACGACATTTGCATAATTGTGTTTACGATGTAAGAAACGTACAATAATAGCTGCTTTCACAGGAGCATGCACGCCCGGACCATGTAATTTGCTCCTGTGTGTGTGTGTGTGTGTGTGTGTGTGTGTGTGTGGCAGATCAGAGGTTTGTAAACTGTTTATCTGAGTACAAAAGCGCAAAATGCTCGACTCAACTCGGGACGACACAGTGAGCCAATGAAGCGTGATAATAATGTACGAAAGTCAGCAAGAAAAAGTGAGTGCAAAGATAAAAAAAAAGGGGGGGGGCTTGAAAAAGAAACCAGAATAGGCAGCTTGTGGAGAGCCTAATGCAGCCCTGCAATAAACAAAATTATAGATCAGCTTGGCTTCGTTTCACTTTTCTGGAGCCGCAAAACCTGATTTCCTGTTTATCTAGATGGGTAGATAGGGGAGAGTTTAGGCGTAATTTGAATCCATATTTCATCCGACTTTAACAAGAGGTTTTCCCTGACTTGACATCTGTGTGGTGACACGCACATGGCTAGTCATATGATTCATTGGTGTGTGCGTGCGTCACACTGTGTTCGGGGTTGTGCTGTGTGCGTACCCAGCGTGCAAGCCGGCGTCTGTCAGAGTGTGATGTATGGGTGGATGTGTGCATTTGTCTGCATTTTTAACACTGACGTTCAAGGTTTATTGTAAGACGGCGTAGACAGGAAAAGCTGCAGGGCATTTTCTCACAGTTCCCCTGATGAGCTTTGCCGTGAGTGAGATGGAGAAGAGTGATGGGAACAAAGGAGAAGTTGTCAGCAGTGAAAGTGAAAGGAGCTCCACTGTGGAGAAGATAGGAGCTCAAATAGAAAACAAGCCCGGCATTAAAGTACATCCAGAAGAAACACTAATCAGAGCAGATGTGAACCTGTTGAGTAAGGTCAAGGCAGCGAAAACAAAACCCACCGTTTCAGCGCAGACTGAGTGGAGGTTGAGTGACCAGTGGATTAGCACAGTGAGCAGACTTTATTCATTTCTAAGAATGGCGGTACAGCAGCGGTACAGCCATTCATGTCATTGCATTGTTTGCCACCCACACTTGTCCTTGCCCCCAAAATCGAAAGGTTATATAAAATATCTTTATGGTAAAATCTTGTAAGTAAGCTTGACTTACTTGAGAAAGAAAGCTGTAGTCTTTGTTTTAAACCACCCGAGTTTTTTATCTTCCTTGAAGCTTTTGAAAAGAACTCAAGATCTTTCACCCAACAAAGTCCTTGTTGGACGTTTTCCAGCCTCACAGGATGGCATGTTGTATAAATACAAGTTCCAAAGACATAAATCGTACACTTGAACCTCATTAATTAGCATTGTGCGCCACAGAGGAGGTTAATATTCAATAAATTGCAACCTTGGTGTTCATGTAAAAATAATCAGCCGGGGTGAAGTCAGAGTTAATTACAGTGGCGAGGACCTCACAGAGCTGCTTTTGTTGTGTGACAGCGGTTTACGCAATCAGTCAGAAATGCAAAAGGTGAGTTTCCCTCAGGCCGAGTCTCTGACAGCTTCAACTCTCACTGCTATCAAAATACATCGGCTTTTTCCTGAGTGTGGGCCTGACGGCTAAACACAAGGCAAAGTCGCCCAGACTCCTGCATGAAACATTATACAATAGCCAATAAATTTTTAACCCAAGGCTTGGCCTTAAAACCTTAACGCATAAATGTAAAACGACCTCACTTGTCAGGAAACACCCTTTTAGCACCGGCGGGATGGAGCGGGTGGGTGGGAAGGGGTTGTTGAAGTCAATCAAATAGACTTGGAAAGGATTAGGCCTTTTCCAGGGAGGAAAACAGTCTCCTTAGCGTTCATTAATAAGTGGGTCAGTCAGTCTAAACTTATATGTTATACTGGTGTCCAGTTAGGTGAATTCACTGGATCCCAACTTTCTTTGTGTGACCAAACGAGACTTCAACACCAGCCGCCATGTTACTAATGTGTTTATTTCAATTGGTTTTAAGGTGGATGTTAAGCAACACTTGATGACTGATTTATTATGCTTGTTTATTTCAGTTTTGTGTCGGCAAAAGCTGGTTCAACCACTTAACCATTACTTCAAACTAATTACCTCTACTGTTTATCCAGTACTCTTACTAATCATGTCACCATTACTAATCACCACCACCATTTATCCACCACTTTTAGCTATTTGTTATAGTGGTTTTCCCATTACTCTGAATTAGTTATTGCACCTGTTTGTCTATTATTTCTGGTTAATGTTCATCCTCTCTTAGCTGACTCTAAATATTTATCCATTAAATTGACTTGACTGTTTTGACCTCTCCTCTCTCTTCTCCTCGTGCTGACTAGTTTGCATACTCTCATAACGTGTTGCATATGACTCAGTGAGATGTGCACTGTGCAGTCAGCCTATGCATATGTAACTGGTAGTTTACTGGTTACTGTGACAAAACATCAATATAGATCAACATCACACCAATCTGTAATCCTATTTATTTTTCTCCCAGATACGAATGTGTGGATAAATCAAATCACGATTTCTATTTTTTCATATTAGCTGAGCTACCCCAGGCCTTCCACATACCCCCTGGCAGCTGCAGAAGTACCCCCCAGGGTATCGCTAATCTGTCCACCAACTGAGTAAACTGAGCCTGATTCGTAGCTTTGCCCTCTGGGAAGATCGGCAAACAGCAAATGACATCAAATGGCTTTGTACCACATGTTCCATGAACTTGACATCATTGATTGGTTTATTAGACACGGCCGTTTTTTTAAACTCCAATGTGGGAGTGGTGCAGTAGTATACTGCCACAGGGCAGCGTTCACTGTGTGAACAGCGACAGTAAATCAGCTGCCCGCTCTTTATCTCTGCACCGCCGCAGCAGTTAACAGGATTGGAGAGTGGCAAGATTCCATGTTACATAATTACATCAATCTGATTACAAATTATGCTAATCCTATTACAAAAGACTGGTAATTGAGTAAATGTGGTGATATTTTTATGACCGTCATTTGACACATTTGAAGAGCTAAAGGCGTGTTGATTGTGATGTTACATGGTTGCAAATATTGACAAGACTATTTTGATCATAGTCTAAAAAAAAATGTGATGATGAATCTATTTGCATCTTTGGACAATTTTCTATTAAAAACATTTGCCCAACAAGTTTTGAACCTGGGGCTTGACTTTGAAACCTTGCCCAATACCATTAATGTAACACTCCTGAGCTGGAATGATCTAATAATCGTGGTACCCGGTAATGTTTGAGCAGGTAGTAGGGATAAATTTCATTCTGAGTGTGACCTTGCCCCGTTTCAGCCCAGCAGCTGCTCAGTCTGTCAGGCTTTTCTCCGTGTGCCACAGCAGCAGCTGAGGAGCCATTTTGGGGCCTGATGCATTCAACAGCTGGTGGTGCCAAGCCCAGGTTGGGTGTAGGAGGAGGAGAGAAGGAGGGGGGAGAGCGCGAGGTCGTCTGTCTATCGAGCCGTGGAAACATGGGACGCAGAGCATATCGGACGACAGACACGCTGCCAAATGGCAAAACGGGAAAGAGCACTTCACTCGCATCGCTCTTCTCGGGCCTGACCTAAAATCACATTTAAACTGCAGCTATAAGTGTCCCATTACTCAAACTACTGTGTAATGCATGCCATGAGAACACTACATGTAACTTGCCCATGTGCTGTATGTTCGAGGAACGAAACGCCAGCTCTGGCTTCGGCTCACGGCACAGTTCCCATTCTGGGCCGTGTTGTGTGTGTGTGTGTGTGTGGACGCAGTGAGACAATGCACCGCTTGTGGATTTTCGAGCTTCACTTTACAACAGCGTGAAAAAAGAGAAAAGTGGATGATGTCCCATTTTTCTTATAATCCCAGGATGTGTTTAAATAAAATCAACCTTAGTGGTGTCAGGTAATGGAAAACCCTGCCGGTTTGAATGTTTACAGACACTAGAGGATACGAGAGAGAGAATCGTTTAGCGAATGACCTTTGTCTCGAAAAGTCTCAAACCTCTAGCTGCACTTCATTGCAGCTCGCTCGCTATGTGATGACGATACGCATCCATAGCCAGATGTTCAATGTGCTTTTTTTCCCTCTTCTCTGGTGCTGTTTAGAGTGTTGCGGTGTGCACAGAGTTTGGTTTAAATGAAGGAGAGAGTATGCCACATGAAGGTGGAGTTTCCTGTAAAGTTGTTCTCACATGTAAATCATCCTTCATCTCTGAGTCGACACTCAGGGAAGAATTCCGCTCTGCCTTCATGTTTCGCTCATTCACACAATCTGCTGTGTGTGTTAGTGCTGCTCCGTCTCCTTACAAATTATGCGCACTCCTTGTGCTGTCTCTGTGTGTATTTTAAGGAAAGTCTGTAGAGATGACAAGACAGCTGAACAAATGAAGAAAGAGATAAACATTTGGACAGGACACACCAGGTGGATGGCAAGTAGTATCCAGATGGCGCTGTGACGAATCACGCTGTATGTCGTTTCTCAGTGTTTTCTTCTTCCAATTAAGAAATTAGAAGAAAATTTTAATTTAGGAAATTGTCTATCAAAAATGTTTTGTTTCATAAGACCATGTGCAGTACAATCAAATGTATACACATCATGATTTTATCACCACCATCCTTCTGTGATTATCTGGGTCCAGGCCATCCAATCAATAATCAAGCCCACAATTTAACTACACAAACAAACCTCAAAGATAATGGTGCACAAATGGCTCTGTGGTAGATAAGAGATAAATTGCATCATTATATAGTCACATACATGTACACTAACATCCATACACAGTCACATACTGTATACACATATACTATATACTGTAGGCATTGTTAGGATCTTGAAACATTGGGAACTTGGCCCAGCCCAGAAATCTTTAGATCAGAGCTATTCTATTAGTTTGGAGCGGGGCCCAGCTCATGAAAAGAATCCCAAACAAGGGGCCTTAGAAATATGGCTTGAAATATGACCAAAATATGAGTAATCACATTAACAGCTACAGATACAGAAAAGAACAACAACACAGGAGTGTATGTATTGTATTTTGTGAATGCTTGTTCTCCTCAAAGAATGAGACAATTTTATTAAAAATTACCTCACCGGTTGTGTGTCCCTCCAAAGGAATTAGTCCAAGTAGATCCTCCTGAAATCAATCACCATCAAAGACTCATGGCATAGCTGTGCCACATCGCTGTTGATTCATCCACAGCTGGAGACATCATGTCTGCCTTCCACAGTTTATCCAAGAGTCTCAAAGTTAGCATGGGTTGTCATAATATGCTCGATTATGTAGTATGTGGTCAAGGCTTTGTTCAGTTTTGAAAAATGACAAACCCTGGTCTCGCAGCTTCTGCTCCTATTGTTTGACGAGGTTTCCTTTTGAACTGTGACGAATGTGAACTGTGCATTAACTCTGTGTCTTATCTGTCTATCTAATAATCTCATCTTTTCACCTCTCCTGTGGCTCTTATGGTCTCTAATCTCTCCTTCTGCCTTCTCATCTCCTCCTGTTATCTTCTCCTCTCTCCTGTCCCGCTTACAAAAAAGGATGCAATCGTCATAATCAGTCATAGTCATAAACCCATGATATTTATCGATTTATTTATAGACAAACCTAACCAGGTATTTGACCGTATCAATATTGGGTTATGCAGAAGCGAACCACTGCACTATTCCATCCCATAGGGGCTAAATAGTCATCAATGCTCATTAGTCCATAGTCACAGTCACACGCCACAGCAACATTATTGGACAGCAGCTGCAGGCCAATATTCAATGCAGCAACAGATGTACATCAATCAACACTGTATTTCTATTTATTCCTTACTGCAGCGTAATCAGCAGATTCTGTGCCCTCTCCATCTGATAATATCTCTTTCCACGGCCTCATCCCTTCCTCTGTTGTGCTCTCCTTGCTCTTTCGAGCTCTCTCTCTCTCTCTATAATGATTTACTATAACCATACAGTATGTGAAGGTGTACTTGGCTCCATAAATGAGGTGCGTTGTGACGAACATGTTTGAGAACCATTGAGCCAGCTAGCTGGCGAAAGAGCCCTCTTCTTCACCAACCCGAGCTTGTGGATGAGGCAGTGGCGCTCTCACATCCTGACTTATCTTACAGTATCATCTCGTTGGATAAATGAACTATACACCCATCTGCAAATATAAAACCTGAACTGATATTTGGCGTACAAGAGGCAAACATATGCGTGCTGTGGACTATATATAACACAATAACTGCACTTTATTATTGCCCCTTTCAAATGTAGCCTGGATGAAAAAGAGGGCAAATACAGTATATAAAAGAAAAATAATGAGTGCAGTAGAAGCCAGTTGGAGTTGAGGTCTGCTTCCCATCTCTCTCATCCATGACAGCACCCTTACAGCAAATACAGTACCTATTAGAGTTCATTACTTGGGGTGTATTTGTCTGACCATTAAATCACCTCTCAAGGCAATTACCGAGTCATAAATGGTGTAAAAAATGTTTTTCTTCCATTTCTTCATTCGGACTGATAACACGGTAGAGGCTCGGTTTTCCGATGACTTACTGCGATTAACCTGCATTTCCGAGAGGTTAGCCGAACACTGCTGCCATATCCTTATTTGACACACTGCACTCCTCCTCTGGTGCACCCAAGGTGTGCCAATGAATATTTCAGTAAGTCAAAATGGATATTACTCCTGAGTCAGACATGCTGGCACAGGCCGCGGCGCTACAGGTGGGGCATTAGTGCCAGGCACGCTCAGAGCACAGGGGTAATGTATCGAGACATTATGGGCTCGGGTCACTTCAGGTTTTTTTTTCTGTTCTGATAAGAGAAGGTCGCAAGGGGAAGATTTAGTTGCAGTTAAAGAGGAGTTGAGCACGATTATGGCAGCGTTTGCTCACCTGCCACAAGCATCTTTAGCTCTAACAAATGGATGTAAAACCATTATTTTGGAGTTGGAGTGGACGTGTTAAAGTATTGAATCTGATCTGGAAGCTTCTGCTAACCTTAACACGACATTTGCACAACATTGCTTTGCAGTTACTAGCATGTTTCCCTCTTAAGGATTGTGCAGACCTCAATTGCTTTATGTTAATATCGATTTTCCTCATTTCACTAAGCTCTCAATATTGCATGCATTCACCCACCTGCTTATATCTGATTAAAATATTATATAGTGATCACGCTAACACTGGCTTAAAGCATGACTGCAGGTTTGTCAGATTCCAGCTCCAGCTGCTTATGTGTCATCCGGAAGGTTTTAGGCAATAGAGTCCTCACATGGCTCATCAAAAGATAAGCTCTTGTATTTCAGCTGAGACCTCTCTTCCCAATATGACAAAGCCGAGCGCAAGAATTGCCTTTAACCAGTCACTGTGCAAACACGTTGACGCAAACCACGCACGGAGGAGCTTACTTCTTCCCCCAGCAGTGTTTAACTAAAGAGAATGCACAAAGGAAATGTGACAACATAACGCGTTAACGTGTGCTTTCATACAAAACCTTGAAATCAATGCAGGCTTTGCAGATGGTAACACTGGACTCGGTAAACTGTGTAGCCGGGATCTTATGAGGACGTGCAAAGCACAGCAGCCATTATTTGGACATGAGAGGCACATTATCCTTGCCTGCCAGCTCTGAATTTGCAAGAGACACTTTGACTGCTGCTACAAAGGGGCTACGAGCCCTATTCAGGGTTTTACTCATCCCTTTCACTCTCATTCATGACAATACTTCTTATCATAGGGTATCCATCTCCTTTCATGTCTCTCCTCAGGGACCTAACCGGTATCATAAGTAATATGCCATGCATCAAATGTGGTTCTGCCCATTTATTTTCCATAAGACTATGTCAGTCAGGCTCAAAAGTAATAAGCCAACGCGGCTGGTAAAGACATTTACAAAGTAAATAAGGCCTCCTTTCTGACACCACAAATGTGCGTCTACGGCTGCTGTCTCCATGGTGCCTCCTGTCAGCATCGTTGTCACTGGTGTCGTCATGGCAGTGTGGGCTGATGTTAATCTTTTCTGTGGGTGTGATACTTTGTGGTCGGGTGGAGTGGGAACTCCAGCAGCAGGGGTGTGGCGAACGTGTCAGTCTGCTACTGTTGAGACAGAGGACCAGGACGAAGTCAGAGTACAGAGGATGGAGATTTGAAAAATAAAGTATTATAATAATTTTTTTTTTTTTACCTCAGTTATTTATTGACATGGTTGGTTTGTCTAGACTGAAACACTTCAACAAGTTATTGAAAGATTTAAATGGAATTTTGTGCAAACATTAAAGGTCCACAGATGACGAATCCTCATGTCTTTGTTCATCCCTTGACTTTTCTTCTGGTTCCACTTGCAGGTCAAAATATTCAGTTACCAAGTGAAATCGTGCAGATATTTACAATACCCAGAGGATTTACCCTGCTGACCTTTGGTGACCTTTCCTCTTGTGTCACCATGAGGTTGACATTTTTAGTAAAATATCTCAACAACAGCAGGATGGATTGCGACATAATTTGGTACAGACATTCATGTAATATCACTGGTGATCCCTTAACATCCCATCTATCGTGTCATCATTGGGTACATTTTTTATTTGCCCAATACTTTGGTTTATAACCACATCTAATCCAAAACTAATGTGCTTTGTGTTTCATGCTAATGAACTGTGCTTGAGCAACTAGCACCAGCAAATGTCAGCATGCTAAACTAAGATGGTGAACATGGTAAACATTATACCACCATGCTCTAAGCATGTTAGCATGTTGACCTCAGTGTTCAGCTCAGTACAAGTACAGCCTCGCAGAGCTGGCAGCATGACTGTAGGCTCTTATTCTTGGAGGAGCCTTGAACTAACTTTATTCATCCACAGGGGTAACACGGTGTTATAAAACAAGAGTCCCTTGTAAACTGTGGATAGTGATCAGTGGGTGTTCTGGAGGAACCGTGCAAGAATATGAAAGCCATTTTTCTTTCCTCCACCTTTCTATTTGTTCACTTTGGTCTGATTCCGTCTCTAGGGGGGAAACAGACGTGAGTATGGGACACATCTGGGACTAGACAGGTCTGAACCGGTGCAGACATGTGTGTGTTGGACGGGGGGTACCTACTGTAGCGTAGACTGGGTGCTGGAGAGAATCATTTCTGTTTTCTTTTTCACAAGCGTGCCCTGAGCAGGTTTACATTGTAGCTGTGCCATATGCTCTACCAAGGAAATGGGCTTTATTAATACGTTTAAGAGCATGTCAGGCTTTGGTGACTTATGGGCTGTGTAAGCCAATGTGAAGGTGCATTGTCGGCAAGTTTTCACAAATAAAGACGGGGTAAAGGGGGAAAAAAGATGGAAAGAAAAACATTCTCTAGGGGCCTCGGCGGAGCAGGGGACCGACTGGTTTCAGGCCTGTCACGGGGGGAGAGGGCTGCTTCGACCGAGCCTCTGCGTTCCAGGTGTTGCTTTTTAATTGGCAATTCCGCGAGCAATAAAGCATTTCACTTACTTTCGCTTGTAAAGTGCTTTCATTCCATCTCCAAATGATGTAATTACCCCGCCGTCCCAGGCGAGAGGGCGCAGGAGAGGAGAGGCGTTCGCTCTCCATGCAGCCTGCTCTCTCAGCAAGAAGCCTGGTGAAGGGTTTCCTGGAATATGTTTTCAGTTAGGAATCCAAACACCATAAAGTGAGGTAGTCATTTGGACAATAAACGTACACTTTAATTTCATTCCGAGCTCCCTCCTGTGCTGTGTGCGTCTAATATTTGTGAAAACAAAAAAATATAAAAAAAATATAGGTTAGTTCTTTGATGTATGAAGGGCGGCGGGGGATGTTCTTTGTTCCTGGAAACAGATGGCGATTGATTTTGTTTGTCCAACATTAATCTTTTCGTGGTTTTTCATAAAACTGCAGGAGCATATTTTTGTTTTCATCGCAGTTTGAGATCGACTTTAAAAGAATAATTCAGCGCTTTAATACATTTTTGCTTTCACTTGTGCTGCAATTCTTGTTCACAACTTCACCGACAGATCCGGCGCTAATGCAAATAAGTTTTAAAACTGTTCTTCACCCTTGTAGAAAGGCCTTTTTCAAAGTTAAGGACGAGGGGTTTACAATTACAAATATGCTAATGAAGTCAACTAACCCACAGAGTGATGTTATCGTTTGAAATTTTAAAACTTATTTTCCTGTTTATGTAGTGTGGAATTCCCTCTGAGACGCAAAAGGGGTCAAAACCGAAGCCAAGTGTCTGTCGGCCAAGTGTGTAGAGACTGTAACACTAACCTGAAGTCATTGATTAAAACGGATCTCATTATCCACCTGAGGATTGTGAACCCTCAAAGAACAAGTTCAGCCTGTCAGCTCGTGGCACGGAGCGAGCTCTGAAAAATAAACCCCATCTGATCAACACCGCCCAGCGATGGCTGAAAAACACTGAATTCCACTGAAGCCGCATGCCCAAATAACTCAGCATGGATGTAACAGCACACAGGAGAAAGTCAAAGGGAAAACATTCTTTTCGCATAAGGCCTACCTGGCAACGTTTTTGCATATCAGACCTCCCCAGTGCCTGTCAGTAATCCAGCAGCGGCAACATTGCCAAAAAACACAAAAACAAGCTGTTCGCTATCACTGCCGTTCCCATGGGAACAGGCCCGCAGAGGGTGTGCCCGCTCCGACACTCATCTGCACAAACAGTATGCAAGCCGACTCCCCAGCATGCTACACGAACCAGGAGGGGGGAGAGAGAGAGAGAGAGGGGGGGGAGAGCTCTGCACAGCCCCCCCCCCCCCCTCCAGCCTCTTTTCTCCGAGAACCGGGGCCTCTTACAGAACCCCACTATCAGTGTAAGCGATTAGCTGGCCCCGCTTGTGAAAAGTGCCACAAGGGGAAAAAGGATCAAGATTCCTGAGATGTTGGGCCTGCAGTGCTCATTCGCACACTTCCTCTCCTTAATAAAGACCACACATTCCCAGCGGCTGGAGCAGCGCCGGGCCCGGGCAGAGCTGCAGTTCAAAGCTCGCCGGAGCAGCAGAGGAGAGGGAGTGAAGTAAACAGCAGAGCGTTGACTGGCAAAACAATACACAAATAAATGCCAGGCCGCTTCGACTAGCCACAGTTATTTTTGTTATGCTGAGTTATGAGAGAGAGAGAAAGTCAGTTTGATGATGGCTTGTTTAAAGGCATCACTTTGTTCTCTGCCTTTTTTTTTTTTTTTTTATAATTGGCTTGTGTTGTCAAGTTAGCCATCAGTGGGCATGAGACCCCCCCCCTCCACACACACACACACACACACACACACACACACACACACACACACACACACACACACCTCTGCTACATCACCACAGGTGGCACAAACAACATAGAATTATTATGGTGTATACCTGCAATATTTCTGCATGGCTTTGAGGGAGGGCGTGCAAATGGTGACATGTAACAGTTGCATTTTGCATCTCAAGCTTTAAAATTAAAATGTTTTGTAAAAAGTAGAAACTATAAGCTAAAAGTGAATTTATTGCCATATTGCTTTTTTTTGCCAGAAGTATGACTGTTAGCCTGTACATCAACAATGATGCCTTGAAACATGATGCAGTTCTTTCCAAAAAAAAAAAAAAACAAAACACAGGCCCTTCAATCAAAGGATCATTTCACCCAAATGACAACAGAACATATCTTTCTGTTTGGGTACTGAGACGTCAGTCGCTGAGATTTCTGCCTCCGTTCTAGTACAATGGAGGCAGATGAAATGTTGTTTGTGGTGCTCGAAGTACTGAAAAATTACATTTGAAAATAATGAAACAGCAACACCTTTCCGGAAACAGTGCCTGTTTCTCTGGAAAGCACAGCATTGGACATTGATTGAATCCAAAAAAATAGTCCCTATGAAAACTATTTCGCTTCTCTGACACACTCACAACATGCACTCTTATTGGGTCCACCTTGTTAAAATGAATGCAGTGTAGTAGACTACAAAAGCCCGGCGATGAATTCTTTCTTCGATTCAGAAACCGTTTTGCAGACTGTGGTTGAGGTGATGTTGAATTGTATTGCATTTTTCTCTGTTGCATTGCATATGTTAAAGATTGGAAATGTTTCTCAGCATAATTCACTTCGAACTCACTGCACAGACACTAGCCTCTTTTATTGAGTTTAACAAGACCACAGATGATAACTAGCCAGGTTGGTGTGTTATCTCGCGTATTATTCAGCGTTAAACTGGAGAGCCCGTGTTAAGGGAAGCAGCTCGCTGGGTAATTCAGAGCAGCATTGTGATTTTAAAAATGTCGTACAAAGACAAAAACACACACACACAAACAAACACACACACACACACTGAGAGCACTGTCATAAAAAGTGACATTATGAAATTAAAACAGACTTTTGAAAAGGAAATGAAATAAAAATGAGGCCCAGTGAAACTCTGACGCCTCATAAAGGGGTTCCTGATTGAACATTAGCTGTTTCCTTCAAGCTGTGAAACCTCTTCCCTGTATAAAAATCGCTTCCTGCTCTGTGCTCCTTGTAGATACTTTAACGATTGCTGCTGTCCTTGACACATCCTTGCTTTTTAGCGAGGGAATATTTGTTGTGTTTTTTAATTGCATTTATCTAATTGCTTTCATTTTCCTTCAGTTTCATCATAATTACAAACACCTTGTCACAATCTGCCTGTGCATTATTACTCCTGTGATTGCAGTCATGTGTTTGTGTTTAAATTCTATAATTCTTATCTCTGACCCAAGAGTGCTAAAATGTGAAAACAGCATTTCCACAAAAGAAAAAAAAAAAGAAGCTTTTGTCCCAGAGGAAAACACCCCACTCTCTAAGTGAGCAATAAATCTAGCACTTAGGAGAGGTTGTGTGTATTTGAGCGTGTAAATGTACTCAGTGTCCTCAAGTCCATAGCCTCCAGAGCTGTCAAATGTTGCCTGGCCCCGCGACTTCCGTAACCCATGACCCCTGTAACTCCTGTTTTGTTCTCGGCACTCCGGGCCCCTCAGATATCCCTCCACTGGAACTCCCCCAGATGACAGACGCCCCTCTCCTCTCTGTTCCTACACACTACCCCAGTAGCCTTTGACCTCCCCAGCACCTCTGCCTCTCTGAGCGACTGCCCTTGCATTCCAGTAAAGGCTCTGAAACCTGAGCCCTCGGTGAGCTCATCGCCGGGCCACGGAATCAAGAGTTAAATGATACCAAAAAACAGAGAGGGAAGGGAAAACAGAGGGAGAAGAGAAGACGGAGAGAGAAGGGGGAGAGGCTGCCGCTGGTGCAGGACAGGTCTGGAACTGGTTCTGTGTGTCTGCTCGCCGGGGCTCTTCGGGGGTTAAGTTACACCGGAGAAAGCGACTAGGAAGAGGAAGAAGAAACTGCTGGCGTCTTTGAATTCTTTCTGCTTTTGTCTGTCTCGTTTTCGCCCTCTCGCTGGCTCTCAGCGGCCTGACTGACTGGTGCCTGCAGTTTCCTCTTGACACACTCCGGCGAGCCCGCCGCCCTCCATCGCTGCTTTCAAGTTAACGAGCCCCGTCGGTCTCGTCCTCGTGTCTGGGAGCCGGGATGTGAGTGTAATGCCGTGAGGTCGCGCTCTCCGCTCTGTCTGCGTCTGTGTTCTTCCCTGACCCTGCCATGACCACCAAGTGTCCAAAGACGGTGAGTGTCCCTCTTTAAATTGTCTGTCTGTCTGTGTGCGTGTGTTTGTGTGCATAGTTGGGGGATTTGTCTCTGTGTTGAAAAGTGCAAAAGAGAACAAGAAAAAAAAAAACTCTCAAAATGTCACATCTCAGAATCATTGTGATTCATGTCTCATATTGTGATGAGTACCATTAAGATGCTTAATCACTGCAAACATAATTAAACCAATCAGTGTTTCTCTCAAGCTGAGTTGTGAGGACGACTGCAGTAAGTTAGAAAAAGGGGCTTTTCAGCCAAGAGCATCTCCAGCTGAAAGCAAAGATCAACTTTTAAAAATTTCAAGAGTGCCATTAGATAAACCTTTCATCAATGCATTATTCATGGATGCCATGTTTCTTTCTAGTTCACTGCCTGTTGTTCACCGCGTCTCTCTCTGACCTTGTGCACTTGTCTTGTCAACCTTTGGGGTGACAAATCCCTTTAAAACCAAGTTTGAAACAGGGTGATGATTTTAATGGGTGGCCTACAGGAGACTCTGAATAAAAGGTTGAGTACACATTATTTAAAAGAAAGGGGAAAAAAGCATGATAAAAGAGTGCATTCCTATCCTCAGGGGTTGTTTTTAAAAAATCCAGAATGGTGTAAGGGCCTATGTACGTTCTGAAATCTGCCACCTGCTCTTCCTTTTAGAGCAGAAAACAATTTAAAATAATTGTGAGCGTTTCCAGCAATAACTTTAAAAATGTCTGAGGTGAAACAGTAACAATTATCTCTAACATCTTTTGCAATGGTCTCATTATTTAAATGGGTGTGAAGTGCTCCATTGCTCCACACAGGTAAACACACCGTGCTTCTTGGGAAATAATGACATCTCTATGATCAAAAGCCTTTTTTTTTTTTTTTTTTTTGCCAGGGAACGCTGCCATGAATGCACTTAATTTACAAAGCTGTTTTATTCACAGGTTTTACTTAACACGCCGCCAGCATGCCAAATCTCAGACCATGGCTGCCAAAGGACGTGATTAATGAGTAAACATTACAACTTATAGAGAATAACAGCACATACCTCGCCAGCACGGACATATAACCTCTAACATTTAATTATCTTAATAAGTTACTCAGTGTTATCAAGCAATGGTTGGTGCTTTTAGCTGATTTTTTTTTTTTTTTTTTTTTGGTTTTTTTGTGATCATAAAAATTACTGTAATGATTTCTATTCGAAATGATCAGGACAAAATTTTGTGTACATGCATTCGATAGCAAAGGAAGTCTAGATTCAGAGCTATATTGAAAGTATATGTCAGTGATTCCCAACATTTTATTCTCAGATGTACCCGTCATCCTTGTCAGATGAACTCAAAGAACCTGTGATCAACAGCCATTATCAGTCAATTTATTTTAAAGTGGATGTTCAATAACACTAAAGAAGAAGCGGATGTGGTTGCAATTTTTTTTTTCAAACAGTTTGCATTCCACTAACACAAGCTGTTTCAGCCATTCCTCCTTCACCTTTACCAGATTACTTCAACTGCTTTTACTTTTTACTTACTTTTAGCTAACTATTTTAAGTGGTTGATGCAGTGGTACTTGAAAGTAGCAATATGATAATCTAGAGATACTTCATTACAAGTAAAACTCCTGTGTTCATCAGATAAATGTACGCAAAGTATCAGAAGTAAAAGTATTTGTCGTGAAGCTAGAATGGCCCCTGTTAATATATATTTTTATATATAGTATTATTTGGTTATCATTATTGATTGATTCATATTAAGTAAGTTGTAGCGGCTTGAGGAGGAGCATTTTCCTCTATTCTAAGATGTTAAATTGAGCAAACAATTGATCGATTCATTTAAATATGATTAACCAGCGAGGAAAGAGTTGTTAGTTGCTGCCCTAATTTATAACATCATCTCTCATTTTACATATTGAATCTTAATCTGTAAAGTAACTGGTCAAAGTAGCTGTCAAACAAATGTAATGGAGTACAATGTTTCTTTTTCAAATGCAGTGGAGTAGAAGCGTAAAGTATGAGCCCATCTGAGGCGACGTTTCCAAATCGTTCAGAATCACTGCGAATTTCGTGCATCATCGTTCACGCGTCACTTACTGAAAATACAGTATGTCACTAAAGTGTCAGTGCGGGTGACAGCTCAACATGCACCTTTCTGGAGTGGAGGGGTTCAAGTGCTGAAAAAGAACTCCTGCACTTATAATTGCTTTAGGGGACAGGCAGGTAGTCAGAAACAGTTTCATATAGAGGTACATGAATGAGCGTATTTGACAGCTGGAATGTGTTTTTGTGCGGTGCAGGAGGAAGAAAGAGGCACAGATTCAAGCCTCTGTTTCAATCTGTCCATTATAAGACATTTTGTAGCCAGAATTTACATCATTATTATGACAACGAGAATGACTCACTGTGTTAGAATATATCAGAAATAAATTATAAAGATAATAAACTGGGTTATGATAAGAATAAAAAAAAGCAATATTTTTTTGTTGAATTCCTGTTTTTCAATTATTAAGCTGTTCCTTTAAATTACTTTCTTATTCGGGCACACTTACAACACACTGGAATTAATCAGGGCCCTGGCAGGATATTGAATCAATCCTCCAACAAGTCCAATCCTATCTTACTATATCGTCAGCTGACCGCAGCAGCTAACTGAAGGCATGAATCAGACGTTGTCTGGCGTTGGACATGGCCTGAGGGCAGAGCTCAGATATGCAGCGAGGCAGCAGAAGGAGAGGGCTAAAAAGGGAGCGTGAGGAGAGCATTGAGAAAAAGATCCGAGGGTGAGGAGGGGGAGACAGAGAGAGTAGACCATAGACTGGCTCTCGGGCCAACTGGGGGATCCAGCACAAGGAGAAGCTTGTTCTCGCGCCGCCTCACCGTTCTGTGGGCCTGTGGCAGGAGGACACGGCCTCCCTCGGATGAAAGAAAAATAGACTCAAATACCAGAGGATAATGTGATTACAGGCAAATAGGAGAATGAAGGTTAATTGGAGTTAAGTGTCTATAAAAAACGGTCCTATATATATACATCTGCAAGTCGACCTCCATTCTGCCAGCAGGGCTCGGATTCTTACTGCCTCTTTTAAAATAAACACATAACTCAATCGTTCAGGAAGAATGTTGCAAATGTATATTTTCTGAAGATAATACCTGGACATTTGGAGTCCAATCACTAGATTATAGTCAATGGCTTAGACATGTGAATAGAATAACATGAGGACCAATGTAGAAAAACATGAAGCTGCCACAGTGACCTAGCCGCACGCGTCTGGAGGTCGAACGGAGCGACCACTCATGATAAATCCCATCAGTGGCTGTTTCCATCGAAACCTCATAATCTGCCACTTGTGACCATTCACGCTCCTGTTTATGTTGGATCTGTCATTCAGACCATCCTCGCAAAAGTAAAAACGCTTCACCTCGGAATACAACCTTGACCTCCAAAATACATCCAGAGCCAAACATGGGAGGAAATGATGACATGTTTTCGCCATACTTCAGCTTCTGTGATGCCTTTTTTGGCAAGTGCACCAACATTACTGGTGTCACAGCAAATGCGTCTCAGCGTCAGAGGTGACGAATGATTTTTCTCTCCTCGGCATTTACCAGCACCTTTTGATTGTTCTTTACAGGCCAGTATAAAGGGAAAATCACAGCCTTGATTGCTGCAGTAACAATGTTCTGAAAACGCTCCGCAATTCAAACCACTTAGGGACGAAGAAAGCCCATAAACATTCACAACAGCCATTTAAACCTGGCTCGTGTGCCCTTCTGTATGGAAAAGACTCAGCCGCTGCCACACTGTAAATAACAAATTACATTATTAGACTGGCACATAATTGGTCTGGCTTGAAATTTGTTTTAACAACATGAATTATGGACGACATGACTGTAACAAGCGAGATGTGACTTTGAAGTAAATTCCAACTGAAATTTCACTTTTCTTTTTGTTAAGAAATCATTATGTATTTCCTGTGTTGCTATTGCTACAGTGCCAACAATAATTTAAGTTGTGTAATAATGTGGGAACACTCGTTTGACTGATACGATATCTGTGTGGGTGGGCACATTTTTTTTTTCTTCATAGTATCACTTCAATTCCAGCGGACACACAGGCAGTTAACCAGCTGGGGGTCGGTGTTATTAGCCATTGATTCATCCCTTTGGTGACATTTTTTTCAAAAAAAAAAAGCACTTAGTGATAAATCTAGTTTATATCTGGGCAGATATTCACTCCTAACTTTTGTAGAGAGTCATTAGTATTTCTCATTGAATGTGGTCTGATGTGTCTCTCTGAAGCCAGACAAGGGCGTGAATGGGGTGTGAAACGACCAATCACTGATCACCGTTGAAACTAATTCTCCTTTGTTTTAATTCTAACTGATTTTAAAACATATATACAATACAAAATATACAGTTTGGCTAATGATAAAGACTAGTCAGGCGATGACATCACTGATTTAGCGCGTGCTGTAATCTAGCGAGTTTTTAAGGCTTCAGTGCTTTCTATTAAAAAAAGGCAACACTGTCAGTGACTCTTTACATTATTATTGAGTAACATTGGAGTTTGTTGCTGTCATTTGCCTTCACCATATCTGCTCCCATGAACGACAGCTTACATTACATTAGACCCTCCTTTCAATAATGCTGGAGGAAACTCTTTAAAAAAGTAGTGTCAAATGGAAATCAGTGCTAATCTCATCACTTAAGAGCACGACGGGTCCTTCCAAATATTTCAGTTCTATAGATATTTACAGATGTCTTAGATCATTAACAGCAAGCGTGTGCTGAAAAAAAAGGGGGAACACGTCTTGCATCAGTCCTTTTGGGCTGAACAATGCCGTGACAAGCTTCAGTCAGTCGTACGCCACATTTGACAGCACGTCTCCTCACAACACTGGCTCTTAAATGTCAGTTAACAGCTGCCGTGAACGCCTACCCTGAAGTCTGAACTCGTTTCGACAAGCATATCAAAAAATGATTTCATTTCATTTATTCATTGGAAAATGAAATTATGCCCTATCCACAGTATCAAATTTAAATCTCCTTGTGCATGAACACAAACGAGGACACGTTATATTTCCATTGTCTTTGACTTTGAAGCAAGATTCTTAAAAATAGCTAATTCATCATCATTACTCGAAACCGTTTTAATATTTTGAATCAGCCTGATTGGAAAATGTAAACACGTCACGCCATTCTGAGAAGTACAGTGCTGTGTATGATTGAGTGGGCTGACACACAAGTTTTACGGCCTGTGAGCGGGGCCATTCTTGTTTGCTTTGGAGCCTTCTGAAAGCAGCCAAAAAAGCGATGGCGACTGCCAGCCAGAGCAGCTGCCAGCAGGCGTACAGCACACAACACAGAACCCCGCTTCTCCACTCTCTGCTCCAACCGCACTGAACTTTTAGGAGGCTTCATGCCGCTGACGCATTTTGGACCCGACAGTCCCCGCCAGCCTCACCTCTACCCTCATCTCTCCCCCTTATCTTAAATTTTTATGTTCACACCTCATAAAAACTCAATTTGTCTCATAAGTCCGATCTTTAGGACTGAAATCCTTTTTGTCGTTTACAAGCGATGGTGCATTTTGTGTGCAGGCAGCGTAAGCCTGTCGGGATTAGTTTTTTGTGGCAATAACACTGCTGCACATACAGTGAACGTTTTTTCTATAATGAAACCAAAACAGCAATCTGCAGATCAGATGAAGAACAGAGATGTATGCTCCCGCACCTGAGCACGGCAGCGATTGTGGCGTACAGGGATCATCAGAGACGAGGGAGGTTAATATGTACAGCCATGTTTCGTGTGGCTGCAGCTGTGAGGAGTAACCACATCTAGTCAAGCACTGTACATCATACACTGGGTCAAAATTCAAACTTGGGTCAGTATAACACTGATGCAATACTGGGCTTAGACAGCGCCCATGGGTAGAAAAACAATCAAGACCAGCTTTGACCCAGGGCTATTTTTAATACTACTGTTTAAAAATATGGTTAGAAACAGTTTCTTTACTCTAGCAATTTTTAATGTCGCCATTTGTTACTGACCATTTGAATGTCATGTACACATCATCGTCAACATCATTGTTTTGTGAGCGTTTTAAAAACACAGGGAAATGGAAAAATACATTTTCCAAATTCAAATTTTTCTTTAATTTAATTTTCTTTATGTTTCCACTTATCACTTGTTAAATGCTAAATATGTGTAAAATGTCAAAATTCCCTTTATTCTCTTCTTGTCCATTGGACATTTTAAACAAGTCATCTTGAACTGGGTGATTACATGTAAGTAGTATTAGTAGTGTAGTAGTGGAATTTATCCTATTGAATGTAATTTGAGGTGGCCCCACCCATCACATAAAACTTAATACAAAACCTAGCTCATAGGTAGCTGTAGCAGATGTAGCAATATTATAAAAAGTTTATTCAAGGATCCAAAGAATGTGGTGGAATTTTGAAAAGAAGACACAGTAATAATCTCATGACCCCTCAGATTTTTTTAATGATGCTTTGGTAGGGAACCACAGGACTAAAGTACCAAACTGTACATGAAGTGCTTGAAATGTCACTGTAAATAGGATGTTGAGTGCACTTTTACATTGTCGTACTGGCACTTTTAGTCATGGCTCCAAGTGCCTCTTCCACCGTTGAGCGGCAATCACGGCCAGATGTGATGTCACCATCATATGTTCTGCGTTATGCCTTGCGGGTGACGTAAAGGACGGTTTGAAATCTGATTTGAGCGGCTCGGCTAAGTCCTTTAAAATTAGATTTGAGTCAGATTTCAAGCCACCTACAGTATGACTCCTGCCATCCACACTTGATAATGGCAATCTGATTCCAATCTGGATATGCTGAAAATCTGATTTTGGCTGCCAGTCTGAATGTAGCTTTTGTGCCTGTCTTCTTCTCTCCCACTTTTTTTTTTTTATATCTCTCCTGTGTATCTGTCTTCAACCCTTTTCTTCACTCTCTTCTCACCCTTTCTCTCACCAGACACTGGGAGTTTCGCTGTTGCAATACCAAAACTTATGACTCAGTGATGCTGGTTGCATCAAAGGTCTAGTCAACACAACACACCAGCTGCACTTCCAAACCATACAACATATAGACACCGTGCAACTCCCTGGACTTCCTCTTATTGCTCACCTGCTGTTTTTTCTTTATAAGATCCACCGCATAATATCAGGAAATGAAACCCTCCTTTCATATGGGAACAGATTCTGTTTATATGCACCGCTTTAATACCACTTGATACGTGATTCATTCTCAATAAAACAGTTCAGAACATGCCTATCCAGACTGAGGTTTCCCTGCCTGTCCTGTTTTTCAGTCTGTTGACGGCCGGCTTTTGACAGCACTCACCGGAGAGTCTGGATGTGTGTGTTCAAGTTCACTTCTCTTTGGATATGTCTTTTTGTTTGCATATTTTCCTCTCAGCTGTCTACACGTGTCGCCTCCTCCCTCTCGTTTATTCTGCGTGTCTGTGTTGCAGGGACCATCTTCTCTTCTGGCACCCCACACCATTATTTTCCTATTTTGCATGTCGCTTGCTGAGTTAGCTCACGCTGTCAGCTGCCTGCTGAGTGATGCATTCCGCTCTATCTCAAAAGCTTCGCAGTAATTGCTGGGTAATTGTTTGTCCAGTAATGCAGCATGCAAAAGGCCCTGGTCTCTTGTTGCATCTGCTGAATTTTTCTAGAAACAGTGCGACGGCGAGATATTGTCACATGTTTCCAAACCCAATTATTCAAATAACCTGGGTTGTATTGAAACAAGGTGGAATAATCTCTCCCTGGTGGCATACAGTTTTCACTTTGTTTTAAGAAAAATAATCTTTCTTGACTATAACAGCCTCTGGCAAGCATCCAGCTCAGCCACATTCCACTTTCACATGACCTTCTCACAGACCTGGCCTGGAGCGAGAGACGCACTATCCGTCCCCGGCCAGACCTCTGTTTGACTGGCCTAGATATTTCAAGACCTGCTTATCTTTTCTTCTTCTCCCGTCTGCCTCCCCCTCACTGTTTACAGGTTTGACTCAACTCCAGATATGCAATTGGCTTGTAAATTTCATTTATGTGTATTTACAGTTTTCTTTTTACAAGGACAGATACATCCCCGCTCTAACACTGGAAGCTTTTATCATAGTGTCAGGGTCGTGTCAGGTAGTTTTCATATTGTCTGCAGCAGCGTTGAAAACATACTGATGTTATGTTGAGACAGTTTTAATGTTCAATCAACTAGTTTTTATTGGTTTGCTGCTCATAGGATTAGCTTGACATTTGAGGGAATACACTTATTTGCTTTCTACTGTAATTAAGAGTTAGATGAGAAGATTGAAAACACTCTCAAGCTGGTTAGTTTAGCTTACCACAAAGGCTGAGAACTGGAGGAAACAGCAGGCCTGGCTCTGTCCTAAGGTAACAAAATCTGACTCCCATCAGCTTTAAAACTGGCAAAATAAAACTTTATATCTTGTTTGTTTAATCCATACAAAACCCACAGGTGTTAAAAAGACAATTTTGTGGTTTAAGGGCAATTACATGTGAGACAACATGTTGCTTTAATGTGTCACTTTTAGTACGGATTAAACAAACGAGATATAACATGTTGATTAATGAACTTTAGAGGTGCTGGTTGACTCATGTTTTTACTTCTGGACAGAGCAAGGCAAGCTGTTTTCAATCTTTATTCTAAGCTGTGTCTAAGCTATGACGCCCGGCTGTAGCTTAATATTCATCCTGCAGATATAAGGGTGGTCGCGATCTTCTCAACTAACTCTGAGAAATAAAAGCGACTCAAGCCTATCCCAGAATTTCCAACTGTTCTTTTAATGTATTCTTCAGGCAAAAAATGACTGAAACATTGACTGAAATTCTGCTCTCTCTCTCTCTCTCTCTCTCTCTATATATATATATATATAATTGTAAAATAAATAATGTTTTAGACACAACACAGGCTTGTCAGAAGTTGCAACCTTTTTATCTGGGAACTTGACATTTTATATATTCAATGATTTATAACCCTAACATCATCAAAAGATTACTAGATAATGAAAGTGATCATTATTTTCAACCCCACGCTAAAACCCTGACTGCATCAGCAGCCCTCCATCTCTTCTAAAGTTCCTGGACTGAGATTTTTATTTACTTTCTGAATAACAGAGGAAGGCTGTGAAGCCAGCTTCTAAAGCAGGAAATGGAATTGGGTTTTGCAAATGATGGCGTGTGTGTTTGTATTAAGGAGTCAGAGAGACAGAGCCACGCAGCACTTTAATATCCCCAGTAACGTTGGCGAGACGGGGCATCTGTTTGAGAATCCCACATCAAACGAGACGGCATGTCAGCGGATGGTTCTGCATATATTTCCCTTGCGCTTCCCATCCAACGGGAACAGGCAGGCATACAGAGAGAGCTGATGAGTGGAAGGAGATACACTTTTGATCAAGACTAGAAAGTGAGGATAGAAGAAACCAAACAGACAGGATACACGAGTAAATACGTAGATACAGAGTCAAAACAAGCGCGACGGAAACTTGCAAATCAATTACGTTATCAAGGTTTGTTCTGCTCTTGTTCTGCGGTGGTGCAGGCCGGGATGTTGTTTTCCTGTGAGGGCATCTGGAGGAGATTAGGGTCCAACCTGACACTGCAGCCCCGTGAAACATGACTCAGGGATGAATGGAGGCTTTTAGACCGGTGTCTGTCTTCCCACACGGTGCTCTGCTATTCTTTATTTGTCCGTCACCCAATAAAACACGCACGGCGTTATCTGATACCCTCACGCTCGCCGAGCAAACAAGCTTCTGCCAATCTCATTGTTATTCTCGGCCTCTTTTTTTTTTTTTTTTTTTTCAGAAACAAGCCTTTATTGGGGCTTGATGTTTTTTACCATGTAAGAAAGCAAAGCCTCGGATAAACAAGACGTCTCGGGCGATATTATTAATTTCAAATCAGCTGTCTGCGCAGACTATACATCACTGTAAGAGAATGCAATTTGTAAGGTCAGCAGATGTCTGTTTTTTCTCTTGTAAAAGTGACGAACCAGAGCGCAGAACAGGAGAGCGTGAGGGAATGTAACAGAATAACATGAGTTTGGGCTCAGCCGAGACCAAATTACCTGCAAAAAGAAGCACTCGGAGCCCTTGTTTTGATACAGTCTACGACGGCTGCGGGTTGGGCTCTTATTAGATTCGGCCTGCGTTTCCACTTGTGGCTCAGACGAGGCCCTCCGACGGCCTTTATCCGGTTACGTGCAGGCCCTGGCGCTCCGGGGAGCTCACATTTGCTCCTCCGTTATGGGGGCAGAGGGGGACTAATGCATGTCACCGATGCCACCTGCAGTTAGAGCAAACAGAGCTGACCGCCGCTCAGCTGGGCACTAATGCAGCAGAAAAAGAGGGGAGGCAGGAGGATTAGGGCTGTATTACCACGTCGACCAACCGAGGTCACATAGCTGAAGGATATATACTACACCTATATATTTTGAACATAGTAAGGATTTCCTGTGGCAGTTTTATGCTGCAGTTTCATATCTCTCTGTGAAAGCTGTTTTGTTGCCTCCATAATTGAGGCTGCTGCTGCCGCTGCTGTCAATTGTATTTTTCTTGTTTTTATTGCGAGAAAATATGCGAGCCAAGGTAGTGACTTGACACGTTAACGTAGAGGCACATCTGTTGGTTTTGACAAACATTATCTGTGGCCCTGAGGATGTGTGTGCATGTTAGACAGAGGGAGACTCATACGTTGTTTCCATTTCTTCAACTAGTCGAAGGCAGGACTATGTGGCGCTGTTCTGTTTGAGAGGATGCCACCGTTCCTGCGCGGGTTTTCAATTTCAACCCCCTCAGCACATCAGCGATGCAATTGCTTCCTACTGCAATTTATTACAGGCAAATTGAAAGATTCCAAGGTGTGAGTCAGTTTGTGTTGGCTTTGAACGCGCAAGGTTGGTTACTTACACTCCTTTTCTCAGTCTCTTTACATGGCCAGAGCTCCAGCTTGTCCCCCATCTGGGTTTGTAAGAGCTGTAGTTATTGTAACCAAGTCCTCAGGAAAGAGAAAGACTGAGAGGAAAAAAGGAATCGCCGCTTTTCCAAAGCAAAGAGGGAGGATGGCAGTGGTCCCATTAGTTGACCCCCAGGCGAGCTCTCTGGAGGCATATAGACTTACCAGCGTCAAAGCATAAGAATATGCACCAGGCAGCATCAAAGCACAGCATCAGGGCAGTTGATAGCTTGTGGTGACATTGTGCTGTGGGACAGAGCACTCTCCGCCATCATTACCGTGGATCCCTCACATCGTCTATTTATAATCAATTTTCCATTCCGACACACGCTGCGTCTCTGTCTCCCATATGGTGTCGAGGAAAAGAAAGAGATGAGGGACAAAGAGGAGGAGAGGGGGTTGAGCAGGGAGCCGGTCGAGTACTGCTAACACTGGGGAGAAATTATACAACAGGGAGTGCTCACATAAATGGACCCAGACGTGTAAAAGTAACAGCGGTTTAGTGAGGCCATTTCTTTAAAACCAAAGCTCAGACGAGGAATAAAACCACTCAATTTGCACTGGGTCATACTTCAGAATGGTCCCCCTTTTTAAATTAGCCAGTAAACTGGGTAAAGCCGCATCATTATTTGCAACAAAACGGCCTCATTTACAGGCACAAATATCAGCAGCCAGTCAGTGAGTAAGTATTGTTCTGCTGCTTCCTTCCTCCATTTATTATCAGGGGGACGTTTTACACTCTGATTACTCCGGGTATAGTTTTACACTTTTTTTTTTTCGTGCGCGTATTGAAAATGCACTCATGAGTGGAATTTGTTTTGCTTTGGTTAAATGTCAAAGGAGCCACGCTGTCAAGGGAAGCTAACACGCGCACATCTTAGTATGCACAGATGAGAAACAGAAATGTAGCTGTGTGGGAGTGTGTGTTTTCACTCCCTTCCTGAAAGGATGAGCTGCAGCATTCTTGATGGAGGTGACGAACCCGCGTCGCAAGGACATTCTGTCTAAGCGTCTTTCTGCGTGCCTGCGGTGCTATGTTTTGTCTCTGACACGGTGATACACTGAAGGAAGCGGAGTTCAGCTCCGGCCCATGACTGTGACAGGGAAATATGACCAAACACAGAGACAATAGGGGTTAAGTGCTCTGCCCCCCCTCAGCCCCTGCATCTAATACGGAACGCTCAGTCAGGGACACATGGATGAGGTTCGTAGCCTTGCGGTGCCACTTTACACCCACTCCCCCTGTGGCGACAGTAATAGGCCTGGAAGTGTAACCAGTTTCAGAATTGATGCAGGTTAAAGGAAATGAATGGTGGGACTGACCTTTTTGTTAATCTCTCTCATTTTTCCGCTGCTCCAGGCCCACATACACCATCAGACATGTAGCCCAAAGTGGCGTCACCGCGCCCTCCGAGGCTTGTAGCATTTAATTAATGTTAAAGTAATAGTCTGTGACATTTGCTGTTAATTTTTGAACAGCATGAGAGCCTCTGCTGCATCCGCTGATGTAAACACGGTGTGACAAGAAGGCCTAGTTCTGGTACACAAGAAGTGATGCATGCTACTTCTGCTATCCAGAACACCCGTTACGTAACGGTTGCACTTACAACAACAACAACAACAGCAGGTAGGAACTAAGATTACACAGTCAAACAAACAGTGATAATAGTTAGTCAGTTAGTGGATCAACAGAAAATGAACATACAAACTGCTGACAAATCATTTCCATCATATTTCAAGTAAAAATACAAACATTTGCTGGTTCTCAAACATAAATACTCCTCCTGCTTTTATTTGTGTTATATAATAGTAAAATTCGTTTTTTTAATTTATTTATATTTTTTTGGACTGTTAGGTTGGATATTAAAAATATGAATATGTCAGGTTTGGCTCAGGAAAAGTGTGTTGGGCATTTTTGGTTATTTTGATTTTATAGACAAAATAATAATAAGTAATTCAATAATTTAAATATGTGTTAGTTGCAGCCCTAATAATAGTAATGATGATGATAAAATAACTGTTGAAGTAAGAACTAGGAAAGGCTTAATTTTTCAAAAGAAAATGTATTTGCAATTGAAATATTTGGCAAAATACTAAAACAAAAAAAATGAAGCTACAGCCGAAATGCAATCACTCACAGAGGTTGAAATAGCATTTAAACTGGAAGTGCTGAGAGAGGCTAAAGTTTCAGCTTGAGTGTGAGCACTGGATGAAGCTGAAGTGTCAATTTAAATGAAAACCCTGAGTAAAGTTGAAGTATGAGTTGACGTAAAAGTGCTGAAAGGATTTAAAGATTCAGCCGAAATTCCAGCATCGGGAAGAGATAAAATGGTGTAAGTGATAAATTGAGCCGGAGGTGTCGGCTGAAGTGGAAGTCCTGAAAGAAATTAACGTCAGCTCGAGTGTATGAACTGAAAGACGTCAGCTGATGTATTAACACTGAAAGCTGTTGGAGTAAATTGTGTATGAACAGTGAAAGTTGGGTGACTGGGAAAAGCTGAAGAAGATTTTTCTGACACTGACGGGGTTTGAGGCATTTAAAGTGCAAGCACAGAGAGCAGATGAAATGCAATGATGATGAAAAAAATAACATCTGAGGCACTAATAATAAAGATTATTACAACTTCTGCCATTTCAACTTCTGTTAGAAATGACATCGCTTCTGTTCATGTTTAACACTTGAACTGACAATTTCTTTTCAGGACTCTGACTGCAACAGTTCAAATTCATATAGTCACATTAAATTGTAAAGGTCAAGATAGACAGAGGAAGATAAACCTGAGAGATTAAAGTAAACCAGTATGCAGTAAATAGTTAGTTACCAGGACTAATGATAACAACCATGACTGAACAGAGAAAATAGCAGAAAATCCAAGGAGCAAAGACATCACAGTATCGGACATTTGATTGATTGACAGGTGATCTCAGAGGTATTGCAGGGTAAAAACAGTCTTCAAAGATATTACTAAAATAAAAATACAACAACAAAAAAAGATAAAGATTATTATTTTTAAAATTCAATCAAAACTCCATCAAACATCTCACTGACAGTCAGTGCTGTCATGCAAAACCACAGTCTATCGTGTATAAACTTTGATAGCTGTTAGATACTTTGGACCAAACCAAACTTAAAACAAAGCAAACTTTAAAAACAATGTGCAAAAATGAATTAGTGAAATGTGCTCTTTTAACCTCACTGGCAATTTAAAGGAATTTAATGAAAGGGAAAAAGAGAAAGAAAATGATACCAAAAAAAAAATTATATGAGTGAAAATTATTCAGTTTATAAACAGAAAAATGAAAAAAACTTACACTAAATGTTTCCATTGTAATGCTGTATTATTATGGTGCAAAATGCAGGGAGCCATTTGGAGAAAATAGTCACATTCAGCATGTGCAAATCGGCTAAATGCTGATAATTAGCAGAAAAACGAGATTGCCTCCATAAAGTTCATGATTGAAGCTGGCAGCCTTCACTTTTACGCAGACAGACTTAAGACATCCACCTTGCTCTACCTCTCTGAAAAACAATTAGAAAGCTTTGAGGTTACTTAATACCGCAGGACAGCTTCGCCGCTAATTACTCAGTTATAGGGGACCATTAATATTTTTGACAAGGCACTCATTATTCATGGATTACATTTGCATTTAACAAGGTAAAAACTTGGTAGATCGACATAGGATTTTTCCTTTGAATCTCTCCCTGAGGACATCATTGGTTTTAGTTAAAATGAATCTGTAATGGTAAATATGCTCATCTTAACAATACAGTTTGGATGATAAACGTGGTAAAAAAAAAAAATCTCAGTAAAATGAGACTTCTCTGAGAAATGAGTGTAAAAGGAGCAAAAAAAAAAAAAAAAAAAAAAAAAAAAAAAAGAGCATCTGCTAACATTCGTCGTGGCCGTGCTTCCTGGACTCAGAGGCCCCCCACCACGCTCTGCCTATACTCTAGAATTATGTGACTGGTTGATGAGTAGTTGTGTCGAGTTGGAAGGTCCTTGGCGAGAGGCCTTGGGCACCACTGGAAGACTATCAGAGTGCAGAGTCATTAGAAATCCCTCATTTTCACTCCGCTGTGTAAACGCCCCGGCGGCCTGCAGCTGAACGAGCCCCGAGGAAGGATCACCTCGGTCTGGCTGAAATTGGATCGCGCAAAGAAGAGGGGAGCTGAGCGGGAGGAGGAGGAGGAGGAGGAGGAGGAGGAGGGGGAATGTTATGTGTTCCTATTTATTGACTCTGCTGCAGAGATCACTAAAGTGTTTCAAGGGAGAATAAAGTTTGAGGAGACTTTCCCAGAAGCACTGCGGACATTAGGGGTGTGACAAGTTGCCTTCATAAAATCCTTAAATGACTATGGAGAAGAGAACTCGATTGGACTTGAATCCACATCAGGTCGACAAATTATTTTTGGTTTGTTTTTCCTGCCTTACATGGTCGTAGTTAATCCCAGCACAGCAAGTCCCTGAACACAGCCGTAATGGCAAACTATCCATACTGCTGGAATAATGTTTTAGGTTTATTTGAACAAAACATGACCCTAAAGAATGAAGACAGGAATTCAGCTTAAATTCACATATTAACGTAGTTTTACGCAGATTTTAAACTACAATAAACATGATTATTTGAGCTCAATTGCATCACCTGAGCCCCTGTGCCTCCCTGAATCAGTCTATAAATACCACCCAAATAATGAGAAATGTGAATATAACGTTTCATATTCCTGAAGTTAATTACTTTAGAGGAAGTTTACTGAAACCCCCTCATTCACAATAAAAGGCCAAAAACAAAACAAAGAAACAAAGAAAGAAAAGACAAAACCGACCTGAAAACTGATTTGATCGAATGTTTTTGCCCACAAAAAGTACAAAGTGAGAAATGTTCTGCACCTCTGCAAAAGAATTATCTGAATTCAACCTCAGTGACTTGACACTAACAGTCGTCTTGAATAAATGATGAGCAGTGTTGGGAAGGTTACTTGAAAAATCTTACTGATTACATTACATATTTTACAAATCCAACTGCAATTTTGCTACACTGCTTGTTATTTTACTATAATACATCAAAGGCGCCTTTGAACAACTCCCAACGCTCCACACCCACAAATCACATCATCTGTATTTAACAGATAGAAATAGAAAAGGAGGCATTAGAGTTTAACAAGCAGTCGGCCTACAGTTTGGAGGTTTGGAGCACTCGAGCAGTCATGACCTCACGCTGAAGCTGTGGGGTTCACCCATCCTCCAACTCTGAACAAACCAAAGCATGTCGCCTTATCAGTGTCTGACATTTACACGCCAGGTAAAAGTGGCCAACGTTAGTAAGCTAGATTAAAGACACAACATGTAGCCCACATAAATCTTTTGAAGGCTTTTTGGCTGACAGGAGCTGACTTCCCCCCACCTTCAGTTCCCACATCAAGCTAACATGAGCTGAACAAGTCTCTCCAGTGACTGCAAATAAAAATCAGCCCTCCATTAAAACTCCCACTGCCGAACCCTGAATTGTTGCAGTCATGGAGTATTACTTGGACAAGTATCGGTAATGATAGTACTGAATATTAAATTGTAATCACACAAGCCATTACTCAGAAAAGTAATCACATTACTGGCACTAATAATGCTAATAATTAACAGTAACTACATAATACTATCGAATAATAGAATACACATTGTCGCTGTTGTATACGTTTGAATTTTGTAATGGTGTGATCGACAACAGTTATTGTCCCCCAGTGTGATGAGATAGTTTCTTACCATGTTGATACTTCACTTAAACTTAAAGAAAGTAAATGGGTTGTCCACAAAGTTACAATACTGTATTGATTTCTACTTATTGTTGTGCTCTTCAATGAGCATCAGGCTGAAAACATCAGGCTCGCTAGAAGAAGAGTGTACATGTGTGGCCAATCCATTTATTTTTTCTGTTTTTCTATTTACTGCTTCTGAGGCACAAATGTGGACACTTGTGTGACAAATATCATCTTTTGTCTCAAGTGTCATGAATTAAGTTTAAGCCGTAAAACAGAAGCATACCGCTGCGTTTGCCACAGTAAAAACTCTGATGTTTGTTCTACCACCTCCCACAAACCAGGCTCCTGCTCAAAAACAGATATTGTTGCAATGAATGTCTAATTTAATCCATCATTTACAGTAACACATGTATTATGTCCTCACGTGACTTCATAATACCACAATAACTGTAATCGTATCAAACCCACGTCCATGCGGAAACAATAGAACTGGAACTGGGATCTGCAGAGACTGCGTGTAATTGCATCCCACTTAATGTTTTGCTTTGCCTCTTCGTTGGAAGAACTGAAACTATGTGTATCGTAAAAGTGCTCCGTGATGGCAGAAGTGAAAATAGTCCTCATTAAACACGATAATGAGCTGCGTGATTAAGTCACATGAGGGGGAAAAAACAAAACAAAACACAATGCATGTGTTGTTTAAAAATGATGGAGTGTGTTGGTAAATGCAGACGTACGTTTTATGACGTGCAATGTGCTTTTAATGGATTTCTGGAAAACAACAGGATCTTGTGACTTCCGGGGTGTGAGGCAAAAAAAAAAAAGCAGCAGCAGAACAGAAAGCGAAAGCACACACTTTTAGACTTTTCAAGCAATAATGGTTTGTTGGGGGGGGGTATTAACACCTTGCCTCCACACAGACCTGTACTCCTTGTTTAGCCACGTGACACACAGTGTGAGTAATGTACCACTTGTCCTTGGTCCTACTTGAGAGTGGGAGCTGTATTTTACACACCGGGTATGCTGTGTTTGCGCTGCATGTGTGCAGCAGTCCGAGCTGGGAAAAAAAAAAAAAAAAAAAATCAAGGCTTTTTGCTGGCGTGAGTGAAACAGGGTTAATTGCCGTGGAAGGGGACGTATGAGAGGTCTGCAGTGGAGAAAGAAAGACAGAAAGAAGAGAGAGAGAGAGAGAGAAGTACCTAATGCTGTTTGTAATTAAATTCTGTCAAAAAGCCTTTTCATTTAGGTAGGCCGTGCTGGGAGATTAGCAGGGCCGGGGGATGGCTGGGCACTGCACTGTGTACACCCTGCTTCACCCCATAGTCGACAAGAGCAGAAGCCAAGGAGGTGACAGAGCTCTCCTCCTCCTCCTGCTTTTACTCCCATCAACCAGGTGCATTTCCATCAACTGCTTTTATGTTATGCATGGCCGGAATAAACAGAACAGAAGAAGCGCAGATAAACCTCAAAGGAGAAGAAGAACAAGTCGCACTGGCCATCCACGAGAGGAAGGAATATTTTGAAAACAGCTTTTTCTTCTTCTCCGTGTCTCAGAGCAGAAGCGTCTGATTAGTCGTGCCAGTTAAAAAGTTAAAAGCTACTATTCAAAAAAAGCTGTTTTCATCTCCCATTAAGATCATTAGCTCCAGTTTGAAAAAGACAAAAACCACCTCAGGACAGCGTAAAAACTTTTTTTTGAGAAATTTTTTCCATCAGCCTTTTTCTAATGCGATCCTTCAAAATGTGGATGAAATATGTTGATTGAAACTTGGCTGCTGATCTCAGACTTTCTGTTTTTTTCTGTTTTCCTTTCTGCTGCAGTTGCTTCTCTCATCTACCTCATACACAGCTCATATGTAGCTTACCCACCTCTGGGGTTTAACATATACTTACTTTACCTTCCTAAAAACATCGAGATACTTACACCAGTGTCCATCTTGCACAACAAGACTGTTGCCAATTATGATGAAATCCTTAATGTAACCTGTGGGAGACTTCTGTTGCCTGACTTCAGCCTCTCAGGTAGTGCTGTCTTAAAGCTGTACTAATCAATATTTTTATATTAACAATGGACCAAATGACTGTGTATAATGTGAAAAAGCTCACTCATGGTCACTAACACAGAGAGAATTAACCCCCTGACTCTGCAGTTCGCCTAAACTTTACAGAGCGTTTTAGTATCTTCCAGCTCATTGTTTCCGTTTTACAGCTCACACCTTAACTGCAGCAGAAAGCTCTGAAAACTCACTGTGCACTACCTGCCCATCACTGACCAGCAGGCAGATGATGTTAACTAGCTGGAGAAGATAGTGGAGCATTTAGCATCTAAAGGGGTTGGAGACTTATGAGCAGATTTACAATCATCAGCTTGCCAGAAATGTGATTCCAAAGGATTGTTAATGTTCCTCCATGTCTGGTGGATGTGTAAAACTTTTTTTGACAAAAAGTTCAACATATCAACTCTGTGACATGATAATATGTCACTTCTTCTTCTAGTCAAGTGGTCAAAACAATCAATCGAAGGAGGGTTAAGAATAAACTTCGGTTGTCGTGGTTTTCCCCAACCTGTAAGCTTCTTCTTGGAGCGTGGTAGATAGCTAATTGTGCACAACCACAAATATGAAGCAAACACTCCAAAGTACTTAATTAAACTTGCCCTAAAGAGGAACTGTCAACAACACTCACAATGACAGTCACAAGCATCTCCATAAGGACACCACTCGACCATGTAATGTTAGTTCAACCAGGAGAGGCGACTACGTGAAGAAAGATAATTTATTGCAATATGTGACATTGATGATGATATTATTGAAACTTGACAGAGAGTCTTTGGCGTTTTGGACTCTGGGGGGAGACGTCTTGATTGAATATTTAAACCCCCCGGAGTCCTGACACTGGTGGTGGTGGTGGCGACTGGAGACTGTGAAGCCAGATGGGTGAAGAAGTAGATGATGGTTCTGCGAAGGCGAGGTGGTGATGGGGAGGTGGAGGGGCACGCAAGTCACTGGCATGAAAGAGCTAGGGCAGAGAAAGATCGTATTATAGAAGGAGAGCACGAAGATGATAGGCTAGAGATGAGGGTGTGGCGCCGTGCTATTGGATGGAAGAGATCAGCTGATGAGACAGCTGATTTCCAATGACAGCCCCAAACACTGACAGCGGGAAGTGTGCATGAGCATGCGCAGTAGGAGAGATGAGATATAGCTTGTGATCGAGAAGCATTGTTGTCTTCCTGGCTGAACTTGTGCTAGAGCTTCATTTGGTGGGTGGGGGCTCACAAGTGTTGTTGATCAATGCCCCTCGGCCCCCTGTTATCTCAACAGGTGCTGAGACTCAAGCTGTCTTAACAAGCAAACTTAAAGACAGACTTTAAGTTTGTGAAGTCTAGGGGTGGGCAGATCAATACCTGAAGTATCAATACTACCAAAGTCTTGTGTCAGTATTGATAATAGTGCTGGAATCAACAGCCAAAAATGGATTCTCTGTGCTGTTGTGTGCATGCAGGCAGCGATCACCTTGTTAGGTCAGAGAAATACACCACTAGCATTTGTTCTTTACTGACAAAACGCTCTTGTGTTTTAATGTATATGTAATAAGAAAGAATAGTAAAATAGTGTGTGTGTGTGTGTGTGTGTGTGTTGGGGGGTGTACCTAACCCGCTCCCATACCTACACAAACACACAAATCTCCTGCATCTCTCTCTCCTCCCCCGCTCGCTCTCTCTCTCTCCTGTCCTGTCTTTTTTTGCATAATTCCTCCTGGTTGAAAGATTCAGTTTCCTCTTACTAGAAATAAAAACAAGTGGGTACTGTATATGTGTGTGTGTGTGTGTGTGTGTGTGTGTGAGGTGCTGCGATGAGGATCTGGAGGGTCATTCCTGATGTTAGCGCCGCTTTTGTACCCTGTGGGCTGTGAGTGTGTGTCTTTCTGTCCATACTAGTGTGTTGTGCATTGGTCTCTCAGACTGGTTTACGTGTGCGTGTGTGTTTTTCTGTGAGCCTGTGTGTGCCACCGTGTGTGTTTGCATTTGTGCGTCTGACAGTCAATTGTGTGTAGATGAGCGTCTGCCTGTGAGTTTATTGGGATCTTTCAATGTTTGCATTTCCGTGTCTGTCTCTCGTCTGTGTGTCTGTTGATGTTTCGGTGTATGCATGTGTGTGTGTGTGTGTGTGTGAATGTGTGTGTACAGCAGGAATAAAGCGCCCCATTGATAAGAACAAGTTCTTCTTGTTAACGTATCAGTAGAGCTGGACCTGAGCCAGCGCTGAAGTCCCAGGGGCGTATTTCTACACAACCCCCGCTATGACACGGCAGTTACTATTCTGCAACCCCAGACACACACACACACACACACACACACAGAACTAGACAGTCCGGGAACTGAACATGTGTTAACACTCTCTTTCCAAGAGATACATTGAAGAGGACATTGAGCAATGTTTCGTCTTACATCTCTCTAGCGGCCGCCTGCTCTGCAGTCGTCTAAAATGCTTCCATGTGCAGTCTCTGCATTCCGACTACCTTTCTGAGGCATTTGGAGACTCTCCCTGAAGATACCCGATACCCAGGGGAAAGCAGATAGTCATGAGAAATACCTGCTAGCTCTTAACAGTTTTAAATAACAGGAGGGGGAATTTCTGCCATTCCCTCTGTCTTCTCTTTTTTGCACATGTGCCAGCTATTGTTTTCCTCCTCTTATACACCAGGGAGATGGAGCCAAGGCTGTTTTATGACAGTCATAATCACCACCCCTGGCGGCTGCATAGGGACATCAGCTCCAATCGGCCGATGCAGGGCACACCTCGTTGTCAAATAAAAGTGTCTGGATGAAGGTCGGCGGGAGAACAAAGAGGTTCAGTGTGCAGAATAAGCACCTACAAGCCCCTCGCTTCCAGCATCTGCATGCTCTGCTTCTCGTCTATTTACTTAACCATTGCAGACCACGGTGAATGTTCAAGAGCCAGGCCGCACGCTCATTCTTTGACAGCGGGGACTATCATAGTAAATCTGTGCAGAACCGCACAATTAATCACAACAGTGGGTCGAACAAGTGGCTCGGCGTGACAAATGCATGTGGGCAGTGCACGCTGGGAGCCAAAACACAGCATTTAGCGCGGGAATTACATACATCGAGGCTGTATTTAATAAAAAACAGGTCAGCGCATTCAAAAGTAAGGCTCATACAGGATGGTGTTGTTAACATCTGTTCTCGTAGATAGATCAGGAAATGTGAGGGCGTTTGGGGATGAACACAGCCACAATGATAGACAAGGGTTTAGTTTGCTGCATCTAAATTTAACGTCATCATCCTCGAGCCGTTTGAAGTGCAATTGCATAGAACATTTGCATGAACTGATTCACTGACTTGCCCCCTCAATGCAGAATGTAATGTGGAAATTCAAGGAACGGGATTTAAAGAGCCTGAACGCGCTTTTAAAGACAAGCGGGGACTTTATTTTCCAGATGGCTTTGATATAGATCATAGCGGTGTCACCACCAAAGCATGCTTTCCATTATTACGATTGTTTAAAAGCTTTACCTCTTAAAATAAATGCAAAGTGACAATCCAAAAGGGTTCAGACAAAAAAGGGGGTAGGTCTTACAAATGGAATTGTCCCCATGGGCAAACCACATATTATTCATATCAAACCTGATACATCCACCACTTGAATTTCTAACCATGCAATCAGGGGCTCTGCCAAGTTAGCGAATACACCCTGATCAATCTGATGATAAGAGGCGAGCAGCGGGGCATTGCGGCTTTGTGAAAGGCCGCATTCTCCTTAACTATCAGGCATCTTGAGTCAGTTCAGATATTAGCTCATAGCCTGTAAACGCCTCCTGAGTTGTAGAGCTCTGTAATCTAATTGGACAGGAGCGAAATAATCCTACGAGTGGCACAAAGTCTCTGCTCTTCTTTTAATGGTTTTCTCAACTTATGGTGTGAGCACATTTTGAACACGATACCTTGTTGGAAAGCTACTTTTTCAGGTGACTTACTTCCAGGAAGTTAGTGTCAGAACATTTGCTCTTATCACAGCATGTTTATGTTTTTTATAAATAATCCTATTACTCACATACTGTATGGATGGCAGTGTTTGACTCTGGTCCAGACGTATGTGTGAAATTATATTAATATGAATTAATTATAATATATGAATTAATAGGAAATACACACGCAGTCATGTTCCCCTGAGGATGAAGTGCAATAACACTGGTGACGCCTCAACATTTCCTAGTCCAATACTTTAGTTTATAATCAAACATCTGCAAAACCATTCCCATCAGCCTCAGCTGTACTTGTAATGAAGATGATAAACATGGTAAGACTCTTAGTTTGATTTGACTTACTTTAGTTTCAAAGATCTTACTGAACAAAATGATGCATGTTGGGATTTTTTTGAGCTTTTCTATTTTACAAAAAAAATAATATTGGCATGGAAAACAATTATTATAGCGGTATGATTTTTGAGAAGTTTTCAATGACGATATAGTGGCTGATCAGATAAATCCAACATGATACTGCTTTCCTCAAAAATTCAACAAAGCAAAATTTAAGCACTGTAACAGTTGTGAACATTGAACAGCTCACAACTAGGGATGGGCTACAAAAAGTGCATTACACATTATGACTTTTTGTTAATTTTGTATGAGTAGTCGTTTATTTATTTATTTAAAAAAATGTCCATAATAGTTTTTATTGATTTACACATTTCCCTTATCCATAAAAGAGACGAGTAATTAATGCAAAAAAAAAAAAACACATTTTCCCATTTTTCTGTGTGGGACCTTTAAAGGGTTACAACAACTTATGTCGAGATTTATTAAGACAAACAAATCCTCCTCCTCCTCCTCCTCCTCCTGCGTGTTGCTCACACCGCTTCAACTGTGCATGATGTTTACATGGCAACCATGCTGTGTGGACATAAAACCCGATGGAGCCGCCTGGCAGGACGTTGTTGTTAATGTCACTTTGGTCAACATTTATCACTCTGTCATATTACTTCCCTGCGAGCGTTAGTGCCAAAAATGCCGCTGGCGACTGCTCACTCTGTCCCCTTCTTTTAGTGCTGTTATTCTGGGCAGTGGGTCTTATAAATAACTAATAAAGACCAAAGCTATGACGCATTCATCTTAATGCTAGGTGGCATCAGGGACAGGTGCGCTGGCTTATTCCTACCTTTTGTACGACAGCGCAATTAATCTGCTTTGTGCCAAGTTAAGAGCAAGGGGTGGACTGTGGAAAGAGACAAATGAAAAACCAAAAGGGAAAGTCATGAATTTTACAGTGAACTCAAAGCGACGAGCACCTGACCTTGGCTACCTTTCCGCTTTCTTCTTCCTCTCTCCTTTTTGGGTTGAGCAGTATTTCCTTCAAAATCAGACAAAAGAGGCCCGAGCGAAGTCGTCTGGTCCCGAAATAGAACACAAACGAGGATAGGTGATGCAAGCTTGTGCTGGAGAGGGGAAAGCGGGGAGATATTAGCCATATGTGATTCATTTACAACAGCATGCTTCAATTAATCTGGGCAGGGTGGCGGGCGCCAGGGTTGGGCCCCATGCCACCTGAGCGAGAGAGGAAGAGTGATCTGCCGCTCAGTGAGGGATGAGCAATGAAAGCAGATCCCTCCGAATCGATACGCCTTACATTATTGCTCACACCAAACTCATCCTCTCTACTTTCCTCCCCTCGTCCTCTCTCGCTGACTCCCTTCCTCTGAGCCTCTTTGTTCTCTCCCTTCGTGGGACTTAAAGACGAGGCCAATAAACACGGAGCGAGGCGAGCGGAGCGGCGATTCTCATGTAGGCGTCCACCTAGAGACACCCTCAGGATGTTCTGTGAGACTATTCTGAGACTATTCTAACTGGGGCGGCGTGCTGCGGCAGTAAGTGAAAGCAAAGGGGGGGACAAACTGGCGAGGGGCAAAAACCACAGTGACCAGATGGAACCGCAGATTGTTTTAAAGGGGCTACTGCCTCAGCAAAACCATATGGGGCAAAAATGCTATTTAGCGAAATCTCATTTATGTTTTTCACGACATGGTGAGCAGCACTGGAGGATCTTGTAAACAAAAGATAAAGCGCTAATGCTGTCAACACGTGATGGAAAAAGCAAATCCAGCAGCAGCCTCATCTGCATCTGCGTGTCCGCGGGGCATGTTGTTGTGAGGAGTTTCATTTCAACTTGTGAGCAATATTCCAAAATAAGAGCAAATGAACACTTGCCAGACTTTAATACCATGTAGCATTGAGTTACAGCAGAGCTTGCCAAGGCTAATACTGTGATTGTTACTAGAATAAATAATCTGAAAAAAAAATTTTTTGATGATGATGAATTAACCAGAGGAAAGAAACGTATATTAAGGCACTGGATAAGAATATTAAATTACGACACTTGATAGGAAAAGACAAGCACTGGCATCAGTTTGGCAAAGGATTAAACACTGCAGCTGAGCAGCGTCTGACAGCATAATTACATTTTTAGCTGTCTGTTTTGTGAGCCGTTTCACCTGGCTTCTGATGTAATCTTGATTTATCCAAATTCCTGCCTCATGCACCGGGGGGATTTTTCACACTGAAAGATGAGGGGAGGGCTGAAACAGATAATACAGCCCTTTCAAACCTCCATTACGACGTATGCTGTTGGCCATACTGCAAGCTAAAATGTCTCTTTGCTTCCCAGGCAATTAAAACTTTCCATGTGGAATAAAGATTGGCATGGTATTTAATCTGACAGTGAAGACACAGGAGTATTGAAGGAAAGTGAAAATGAACAACCTCCATGCCTCTTCCCCAGAGTGTGTGTGCGTGCTTTGGATAACTCGCTGGATTAAAAAAAAATGATGATAATATTAAAGATGATAACAATATTGATCTCTTAATTTTATCCAGAGTTAAATAAATCAGCAAGCAGAGCTTAACGACTTTACAATTCTATCTGTCTATATGAAACATTAAATGCACTATATTGTAATTATCTCTAATTAAAACCAAGTAATTAATAAGTGTCTCAGGTCATGTGAGTGTAAATTGTTGTGAGACATTCTCCACTCAGCACTAATTTGAAATCATGCAATAATAAATCAGCTGCAGGGAGGAGCTGTCAGGAAGAAAAAGGTTCAGGGGACCGTGATGTTTTGGTGTTTCAGGGCTTAGTTAATTAGTCGGAGGGGAAAGCCAAAGATAAACACAGATTGTCATTCAAGCACAGGCTGAGCCCTTAAACAGCTGTCCACAGCTGTAAGGGCCTGATCAAATCAAGGTGGTGGCCAGACACAACTGCGCAGGGTTAAGACATACTCATTCACTATTGCATACATCAGACTATGTAGTTTTTAAAATTCTTTTAAAAGAAGTAAATGTTTTTACTACTTGTTTTTGAATATAATTAATTTATTCTATGCTCTTCAAATCTTTGTTTAAACCCGTTTCACTCTTATTTGTATATATCTTATTTGAATGAATGGCTTGAAACCTACACTGAAACTTTAACTATAGTTGAAAATTGTTAGCAAGCAAACATGTGAAAGAAATGAGGAATAATTAATATTCTCTAAATCAACTAGCATGTTCAACATACAACAGCTTCATTAAATTGGCCAAAATACCCACTGTACAAACTTAATGGACATTTCAGATGAAATTCTTGCATGTGTCAAAAGAGTTATTATCTTTACTGTAAAACAGAATTGTGCTTTGGCAGTTCTCATAACCAGTTTAGTGGTTTAAACGAAGCAGCCTAGCGCAGTTGTTTTTGGTTGATCTGCTACTGCTCTTCCATAAAGCTGCAGGAGTAAGAAAAATCAATGCCGCAGGGGCCAAGACTTTTAGTCTCCAGCGTGGGTCAATGGATCCAGCATTTACAGAGATTACTCTGATGACATCAACAGGGTCATTTTCTACAACTCTACAAAAGTTGGAAAGACTGCAACTGTTGACGCATAAACTGATTTTCATGTGTGAAATCAGTGGAGTGCCCCTTTAATATATTAAAAGTCCACAAGGCATGTATCAATATAAACATTTAGCTGTTCATTAAGTTGTCAAAACTGATCGTAATACTCCATTTACATGATATACAGTCCCAATAAACGTAACATATTAAATACATGCATATGTCAAAACATGTTTTTGTCTTTATTATAATTGTGCAGTATACAATGGGCAGTTCTGATAGGAGTGCACAGGTTTTAACAAAACAGCCTAGTACAGTGGTTCTTATCTTAATACAAAACAGTGTCTACATGCAACCCCAGACTGCATGCCTGTGAAAACGACAGTTTCATTGGAACAATTTTCAGGCCCTCAGAGGTGAAATTAGTCAATATTTCACTAGAACAAAAGGGAAAGATTAGAGAAAACTCAGAAAAATAAACCTAATTTTGTGTGGCAAAATGAGATTTTCTTTCTTATTTTCTTTCTGCTTTAATCATCTCGTGACCCCCTCACTAAAGCGTATTCAGAGGTAAATGTAAGCATTTTTCATGGTCAGCAGAATAATAAGCAGTTTAAGATAACCCGGCTTCTCCACAATGCTCGAGACTATAATAACCTTTTATCTGAAGTAGTGTGATAACCGTTAATGTTTTATTTTGAGATTTATAGTGTTTAGTGGCCCAAACCTCGCCTCATTTGAAGCTGTTAAAGAGTCTGGCAATGAAGGATTAAACTTATCTTGCTTACATGTGTCTGTGAATGACTGATACTGATAAGACGTCGGTGTCATTCCAGTAGTCATCACGGATCCACCATGATGAGCACTGAATCAGGGTCTGGATATAAGTTTGTTCACTCCCTGTTTCAGTGACTCACAGATCTACAGTATTTGTACTGTTTAGCCTGGGAGGCAGGAGCGGCCCTGAGCCCCCTTCCACCCACCCAGAAGACTTCCTTTTTACTCAACTCAGAAGGGGAAATTTAGCCCAGATGTGACTTCAAACAAAAGAAAATCTGGTGGGATTGGAGGTGGGATCAGGACCATCTTTCGCGTGACCCCAAGACCTGCTCCTTCCTGGCATCTGTCTATTTTTCTCCTCTTCTGTTCTTTCTCTGAAGATCTCTCGTAAGTTCCCATCTCACGGGTCCTTTTACTTTTACTCCTAAACAGCACAGCTGTTTTTAGCAAATCAGTGCTGTGTCATCCTTACTTCAGCTGTGCAGTTACCCAACACTGTACATTAAATGATAAGGAAATCCTGTGTAGCAGCACATTTTTACCAAATAAGGTGAGATTCAGGGCTTTATAAAGTTCTCAGGACAGACACACTTTCTGCCTTTGAATGCTAAAAACAGCCACGCATGAAGTACTTCACATTTTTCAGCTTTGTGTCAAATCTTTTTCTCATAAATATCTGACCAAACGTAGACAGCACAATGACACACTACTATTTCCTGGAAAGGCTTCAGTGAAACTGAAACATGTTTACCTGTAAAACATCAGTGGTAACACAACAACAGGTTTTAGAGATAATGCTTAGAGATTGTTCTTTCACCACTCATATATACAGCACAAAGATCCATTCCCAAGAAACTGTCTAAAGTCACTGTGAGGAAATGGAGGAAATGACATAAATGAAGTGGAAGTACAGACATTGATTGAAAGTATAAATGACAGCACTTGACCAAGTCCCAGTTTGTGCCTCTAATGCTTCACCATTACATCAAATCACACAGCATCCGACGTTGCACAGAAAGTACACCTGGCAATCTTTGAACGAGAGTACAAAGCCGTGTTAACAGCTCTGTGAGGTTGCACCGAGGCACAGCGGCGCTTTGAGCCGAATGCTAATATCAGAATGTTTAGCAGGTGTAATGTTTACTACATTCACCGTCTCACTTTTGCATGTTTGCATGTTGCTGAGGGGAATTTTGTTAGTTAGGTGATCACATAATTACATTATTAATTACAATTCATCCTCTGGGAAAGATGAATGTATGAAATTGAATGGAAATCCATCAAATAGATATTGAGATATTTTTACAGAATAAGCACAAACTTTTACCTTTTGGTGGCGCTACAGCAAATGTCAGAGTCACAAGGATTCATCCTCTGGAAAAGATTCATTTCTCTACCAAATTTCATGGTAATGCACCCAATAGCTGTCAAGACATGTAACTAACAAACACAAATGTCAACTTCATGGTGGCACTAACAGAAAAAACTACGATCAGTAGGGTTGATCCTCTGGAGATGATGAATAATTTAGCCAGGCTAAGAAGAGGCGCAGCTTTACAAACATGCAACAGAGAGGGAATAGTCTCATCCAGATGGTTATAGGAGTCTTTGAGGATTGTGGAAATACAGCAGTAAGTGTTGAAAAAAAGCGTTAAATTATCTTCTGGGTTTTTCAGTGATTGATATTTAATTGGTATTTAATGTTCTGAAACTCTGATGCTCCGCTCTGTGACTGGAATGTAATGGTAACACATGGATGCACTGAACATCAAAAAATGGAGATGTAATATCAAGCAAGACCTTCCGAGGGTGGACTGCTCCATCAAGCTGTAGTATTTTTCATAGCGGAGAGCAGCACATGTCAGCGCAAAATGGCCACCACTTATCTCAACAATTATGTATTGCTAAGCAGTCGTCTGAGGTATTAAATCATAGGGGGACAAGGATGACATGGCAGCCACATGTCAGAAACAGCAGTAATCCACAATCCCCTCTTCCTGTCCTCCTTTGAGCCATTTCAAACCTCCCCACCCCTTTTTTTCCTGCCTCCCCCCCCCTCTATGTTCCCCCTCTCCACTCCTCTCGCTCTGCTTCTCTCTCCCCCCGTCCCTCCCTCAGCAGAACTACAGGGGCTTGCTTGTTGTCAAGTCAGTGTTTTTACAGCCTGGCATTAGCACAGGGCAGCATTCAGTCAGGACACTGCATTCACTTTGCCTCCCCTATAATTCACATGCTCACGTGAGAGCGCTGCCTTTCGCTACCACTCACGAAATGACCCTGATTGAGCATCGCCGGCCTTTTGACAGCCCAACGGTCCATTTTACCTTTCTTATAAAAGCAACCTTAAGCTTTTAAATGCCATATATAACACCCCATGTGACATTAGGAAGGCTGAGATGGAGCGGTGCTGTATTGAGTTTTCTTACATTACAGCTGGGGGTCGATTTGTTCGACTTTAATAAGGAAGTAAGGCGGGGAAGTAAATGTTGTTCAATCTAACTCATATATAAGTCGTATAATTAGACGGCTACATGTCATTATTTGGGCAATACCTCTCACAAAGGGTTGCGTGCATTGCATGCATTGCATATTGTGTTTTTCAGTGTCAATCATAATATGTTTGCACAGAGACAGAGCAGACAGAGATAGAGGGGGAAAAAAATCCAAGAGTGGAGGGAAAAAATGAATTTCAGTCCAGGGGGGCTCAGGAGTCGGTGCAATCCTTTGACTCCCTCGTCTCCTCTCAGCTCCTTGAGTAAAATATACAGTATGTTGTTGGCTGACTGGTTTCCTCAGCTGTGAAAATGCGCCGTTCTCGTCTGGGAGCCCCGCTGCGACATTAGACGCATGTAGATTGATAATCGACGGGGGTAAACATAATTACATCGCCTTAGAAATTAATGAACGCATTGATCGCCCACTCTAAACATTATCAGCATATTTTTCTTTAAGCCACTGAAATCTCGAGGAACGGCCTGATTATATCACGGCTTCAGCGATTTGCAATATTACTGTGGCTTCCCACAGTTATTTCTTTCAAAGATCTTGCCAATACTCGTGGGGAGGTTTTTAAACACTGATGTTGTTGGCACCTTTGATGTGCCTTTCAGTGTCCAGATGTAAATTCATGCAGGGAGAAATGTGATAAGCTAATGACGTCTCCAGGGACTACAATGAATATAACCAAGGGATAAACATATCTGCATATCTGAGTGGACTGTCCCCCCACCCCCCACCCCACCCTCTTTTAACACTGTTTGGGGCCTGAACAGGAGCAGATGGACAGAGCAGGCTTTGATGTGCTCTGGGGTCATGTGTATCTGCAGTTTTATCAAGGTACACAAGCATGCAGAGTAAATATGCCACACCAAAACTCTGGGAAGGTCTCTGGGTAAAAGCAGAGAAGGGGAATTTCCACTTTGAGAGTCAAGAGAGGGTGTAGTCTGAAATATTTCTCTGCATTTGTGCAATATAGATCTTAAATGTATTCAGCTTGATTTTATCTAATGCAGTCGATATATTCAGGCATTTTTACATCTTACTCTCGCTCGGTTATTTTGCTTGACAACAATGAACAAAATCATATTAACATACTGGATAATGGCTCCAGCGTATTTGCCTATAGCCCTGCTTTCGCCCATTTAAATGTCTGTCATTTTATCCCCGTTCGCGTGCCTGAAAAGAGACATTCCTTAATGCTGCACCGACCAGGAACAGAGCGCACTACTGCAAAACATGTCCATCAAGGAGAAAATAAAAATAGGCTGTTTCCTCTAAATTCACTCAATCAATAATTCATGCCGTGCACAGAAGCTTGATTTATGAAGGAATTAAATGTTGTGGACTGGGCCTCGCAACAGCCGTCCATCTCGGGGACGTGGCAGCCGAAATTAAACATGAAAGGCAAACACCGAGAACAACCAAATCATCTCACGGAGAGTCGACGTACTCGGAGGCTTCAATGGCGCACGCGACCAAGCGCCCGATTGGACAAAAAAAGCATTGGCGATTCGAGCCGGAGCCGCATAATTTGTTCAGTAAATTTTCAAGACTTATACATGTAGAAGCAGGTCACCAAAGGCCAAAGAGTGACATTAATACTATTTGGCAACTGAAGGCGGAGATGAAAGGCAAATGTGCACCTGCTGACCTGTGGGGATCTCGTGACTCCTGTGTGCCTTTCTGACCCTGACTTTGGCCATAAACTAACATGGAAAACTCAGGAACATGACAGTTTTACTATTGTTTCAGTCAAACTGACATTTGGATTCTCATCTTTTTTTTCAGTAATTTATTTTTCCTTTCCTGTGTGAGGAAGCACACATTGTAAGTGGACATATTTTTACATTTTTAACAAGAGGATAAAACTGTTTTGGGCATCTTAGCAGACGTGACCGTGAAGCTTCGAGCCTCTGGGTGGACATTTATCATGGCAGTGATGACAGCCAGCATTTGATTGCCAGCATTTCTAGGAGACACTGCTACTTGCATGACGTAGCAGTAAGCATCAAACATTAATATAATATATATTTTCCCCTTTTTCAACATGCCCACATAATGTTGGCTATCAGCTGTCCCTTTACAACATTCAACATTTGGGAGGAAGTATTGTGTCATTAAGTTTGTAAATCACTCATGAAGTGAAAACTAATGGAAACTACTTTAGTGAGTTTGCTTCCCAACATTTGTCACAGGATGACAGGTGGTAGCACAAATCCACACTAAAGCGGGGGCGCTATCACAACAATTAAAAAACAATATTTTTTTTTTTGGTAATTTTGACCAAGTAAGTACATAAGTCAAAAGCAAACACCAAATATATATCAATTTCTGAGCAAAAGTGAAAGTAGGACTATTGTCTTTTGTATCACTGAACAGCAAATGTGGCCACAAGTGACAATGGCAGGATAATGGTGAATTGATCTAACAGAAGCACACATAAAAGAAGACTCATAAAGTCAGCAAATTAATCCGGCAATGGTTTGGTTATTTTAAGTTTGTTAACACCAGCCTCTATAAACTAATGGTCATTCTAGCCAATTAAGGCCTAATGGCAAAAACCTCATTTTAGTGAATTGTCAGGTCAACCTTTTATTTGTAAGACTATGGTTATTTCCTGTTTCAAAAGTTACACAGTCTCACTTTAATTTCAACTTTTTTTTTAATCCAGCAAATGTGAGTGTTTTCTACTAGTGATCTATAAGGATTGTGAGTTTCCCAAGCATCGAGACAGAAGAGTTCAGCTGGGTGCAGGCAAACATATCTGTGTGAGACTTGAGGAGTGTGGGCAGAGCAGCAGTGCTGAATCAGTATCAGCAGCGAGGAGCTATGGAGTCAGATGAAATGACTTTGGCTGTGTCCAAATGCTTCAAATCACTGGGAGAAAGAGGGAAGTCGAGCTTTTTCACTGAGGGCTAATTATCCAGCTGTAATTAAAAAAAACACACCCATGTGAAAATAACTAGTGGTCCTTATTAAAAAAAATCTCACCTCAGGCTTACAAATATTCCAACAACACTACAGCTAATAAGAGGGAGTGTGTGTGACCCCCCCGTGGAGGCACACACACACATAACGCACCTGCGGGGACACTCTGGCCTGCATGTCGTGCTTTTTTTCACCGAGAGTGTGACTCCAGATCACCGCGATCAAAAAAATGCAAAGCTCAGACATCACGACGGGACTGAAAAGTGTGCGAGGAGGCAGAGAGAGAGACGAACTATTTTCTGCAGCGTGAGGTCGGAGCGGGGAGGATCTGTGGCTCCGAGCCATCGCGGAGCTGCTGCTGCTGCTGCTGGAGGAGGAGACGCATTCTTTATTCTGAGGGAGGGGAGGGGGGAGAGAGAGAGAGAGAGAGAGAGAGAGAGAGAGAGAGAGAGGTGAACAGAGCACACACACACGTCGCACTATCAACTGAAGCCATCCAGGAAAACAAGTCGCAGGGAGAGTCCGGGTCCGAGCTTTTTGCGGAGAGAAGCCAAGTTTTGCGCTCCTCCACTGAAACAGGCGCACCGGGACGCGCGCAGCTGGCCGTCATGGCCCGTGGCGGATCAGGCGTCCTCCCCGAGAGCGGACGAGGAGCAGCGGGCTCCGGTCTCACCCTGCAGCCGCTTCCCTCTGCCCTCACCCGCCGCCGCAGACGGTGTTGAGGAGAACAAGAGAGAGACAGAGAGAGAGACAGAGAGAGAGAGAGAGAGAGGAAAGAGTTGCACGGACCCGAGAGCTGGAGGGTGGAAGTATGCTGGTCGGTGCTCTCACGCCGCTCACCGGGACCGACGCGCACCAGCTGCTTTACCGGACGGAGCTTTACGCACGGGCGCACGGCGGGACCGCGTGAAGGACGGAGAGAAGAGACGGGGAGAAAAGTTGAAGGCGGCAGCCGGGGGTTTGTCGCGGACAGAGGCTCGGCAAAGGTACGGTGGCTGTTTCTCAATAAGCCCGGACACAATTGGAAATGTAGAGGGGAAAAAAACCCCACAGGCCTGAGATGAACAGAGACGGACTAGTTTGCAAATGAGATCTTGGATGAAATGTGAAAATCTTAAACTTTAACTGCAAGACAAGAGAGTTCTTTTTTTATAGGATGAATTAAAATTAAAAGCTAATTTAGGTGAATTAGATGGCACATTTTTCAGCCTAAAGGAACAAGACTTTTTTTTTTTTTTTTTTTTTTTTAATAAGGGTGGGTGGGGGGTGACTCTCTCTCAATGCTCCGCACGGTTTTCAATCCCCCTCTTAGAAATAATTCAACCACACGAACAGAGCCCAGCCTTTGAAGTCCCACCTGATCCGCCTCTTATCGCCTCTTAAAAATATTCCCCATCCGTTTGAAACTTTTAATTTCTGCCTCCAAATCCACTCCTAATCGGATTGTCCTGGCCACATATCACAGCCTTCATCTGGCGGTGAGAAACTGTGCTCCCTCGGCTGGAAATCAAATCAAAGAGAAAAAGAGAGAGAGAGAGAGAGAGAGAGAGAGAAAGAAAAGATAAAGTCCATCACTTTCCCTCCTTCATCCATCCGTGTCCACCATCTATCAGCTCTTGTGCTCTTAAGACCAACTTGTCATCTTGCCTCTTCTTTTTATTTATCTGCTTCCTTGGTGACATTTTATTTATGCAGCTGTAATAATCTTGATGCTGCTGCCTTCTGCTGTTGATTCTGCAGCACATTTTATCGCCTGGTGTGGTTGCTTATGCCCCCCCTCCAAGCTTATTTGATTAAATTTAGCTCTTTCAATTTAGAGAAGTAGATCACAGATGTGTGTCAAAGGATTGTTTCTCCATCTCTGCCACAAAGAGCCCGTGCAGGCTCCGTCCAGTCAACAAACAACACAGGGAGTTTAGACAAGCAGGGCTGCGAAGGTAAATACGTGGATGTCGTTTACTTGCTTGTTTGATTTTGCTAATTTTTTCCTTTCGTTACGAAGTCATGACTTCCAGGCATAAAAGAATTTGAAGTGTAGTTTTAAAAAAAAATGAGCCAAATCAGCAAGAATCCTGATTATTTTCTGAGGCTCTTCTTCTTCCACAAACCCTGCAGGACACCTTAATCCACGCTCACGGCCGTCCCTGTGCTTAACATTCAACCCATCCTTCCCATTATTGTGTGTCATCTCACATTGACTCAGGGTGGAGCCTCGGTTAAGCTGAAAGCTACCGATGACAACCAGTATCTTTCAATCATGTGTTGGGAGGAGGAGGAGGAGGAGAGGGGGGAAAATGATGGGTCATAAAACTTGGAATAATGGATCTGGGGGTCTGCTGTAATCCAATGGCCTTGTGCTTTACTACAAACCTCTCCATGCTGAAAAATAGCCTGTATCGATCATTTATTGCAGGTGGGGAGGACTAAATTATTTTCCAATCCCATTTCATTTGACAGCTCATGTATGTCACTCCGGCGAGAGGAAGAGCTGATATGCACGGTTTCTGTCCCTCGGCTGCCTCTCGTTTGCTTTGTCCTCGCGGCCTTAAATCTTAACTTTGGTGGCGTGTTCGGGCCTACGCTCAATAACGAGCTCCTCCTTAGGCCACCGGCAAAACAGTCGCCTCTGTTTACTGTAAGCATTTGTGTGTTTACTCGTGCACCTCTGCCCACAGCGTCTGCTCAAGCGGACAGAAAAAAAGACAGTTGTAACTTGTTTTCTGTCCCCTATTTATATTTTTTGTTTTTCCAGGAAATAGCCTGTGCACCCATGTTGCTTCACCAAGAGGTGACGTCTTCATTAGCCTCACTGTATTTCTTTTTATCCTGTTTTCCATTAAGCAGCATTGATGCCGCTCCGAACCTCCGTGAATCCACGAGTGTGTGTCCTTGCGCTGCTCTATTCCCTCCTTTGATAGAGCAGAAGGGATAAAAGCCTTCTTTATGTCTGTGAAACCGGATGTGCAAGAGCTGTTCTGAATATTTATCAGATGGTTTCACTCTTTCTTTTTTTTTTTGAATAGCCACAGCATAATTTGACATCAGCAGTGAACAATATGTTTTGTGCGTCTGTCTTTCTGTTTGGGGAAGAGTGTGTGAGAGAAGGAAAGTCGGTTGGTGTGTGTGTGTGTGCATGTTTGTATGTCAAATAAAGAGACAGAGAGGGAAAGGAGAGGCCTCTTTTTTCCGAGAACAGGCCACCCCTAAATATACTAATCCAGCATTTCTTTGTTTTCCCACAGGTCTTTCGATCCAAATGTCACCCCCCTTGGACTCTGCCCTGGTCGGGGGCCAGCAGTGTGTGACGGACAGGCAAGTGGAGCCTGTGGTGGCTCTCTGCTGCGTGGCTTCAAATTGGCCCTGGTTGAGTTCTGCATGGAGCAACGAGTGAAGAGTCCTGCTATGGTCTGATGTCTCAGCATGGATGGAGTCAGTCAGAGGACCGGCCACCACTAATGAGACCATCGCTCTTCAGCTGAGGACTAGCATTTACAGGATTACTCCCACGGTTTCCTGCTCGTTTGCCAGCTAACTGCATCATTACCAAACTCTCCTAGGTGGACCTTTTGTGGGTCTGGTTTTTGGTGGATATATACGTCATTGCCTTTCTGATTTTCATATTTGTTTTACTCCCTCCCAGTTTTTTATAGTTGGTTTCCCTTTTCCTGTTTTGTTTTTCCACTATGGAGTTTCTTGCTGGACCGTGGAATAAAGATTGGGCTTCATTCTTGCAATTTTGGTTGACTGTCATCCTAAGCCTCCAAATGCAATTCAGCCCGGGCGCCTCTTGCCCGGAGGAGTGTCGTTGTGACAACCAGTTTGTGTACTGCAATGAACGCAGCCTGACATCAGTGCCTCTGGGGATACAGGAAGGCTACAAGGTGCTCTTCCTACATAACAACCAGATAAACAATGCTGGCTTCCCCTTGGAACTTCACAATCTGGCTTCCGTGGAGACTGTGTATCTCTACGGCAACCAGCTGGACGAGTTCCCCGTCAATCTGCCCAAAAACACCAGAGTCCTGCATCTCCAGGAGAACAATATCCAAACGATCTCCAAGGCGGCCCTGGCCCAGCTGACTCGACTAGAAGAGCTGCACCTTGATGATAACTCCATCTCCACAGTGGGGGTGGAAGAAGGGGCCTTTAGGGAGGCAGTGAGCCTCAAACTCCTCTTCCTTACCAAGAACCACTTAAGCAGTGTTCCCATTGGCCTTCCTGAGGACCTAAAAGAGCTGCGGTTGGATGAAAACCGCATTGCTGTCATTGCAGAGGAGGCCTTTCAGAATGTGACACGCCTGCAGCGCCTCCTGCTGGACGGGAACCTGCTGACGGATGAGGGCATTGCACCAGGGACCTTCCAGGACCTGGTCAACCTCCGTGAGCTGGCCCTGGCCCGCAATTCACTCACCTTCCCCCCTCCCCTCCTGCCCAGCCAGTCGCTGGTCAAACTCAGCTTGCAGGAGAACCAGATCGACCAGATCCCTGTGGCGGCCTTCGCTGCCCTAAATAGGCTGGAAAAACTGGATATCTCCAGCAACCAGCTTCAGACTCTGACACAGGGTGTGTTCGATGGCCTGTCGAGCCTAAGGCATCTCATGGTGCGAAGTAACCCCTGGCGTTGTGACTGTGCTGTGAAATGGGTGGTGGTGTGGCTCAAGTCTTTGCCTTCCTCCATCAATGCCCGAGGGTTTGTGTGCCTGAGTCCAGACAAGGTGCGTGGCATGGCAATCAGAGAGCTCACGCTGGATATTATAGAGTGCCCAGTTGACGCTGACCTGCCGCCCTGGCCCACCCTCCGCTCCACACCCCCCTCCCCCACCCACAACCATCCCTGTCACCACCATGATCTCCACCCTCATCACCACATCCATCCCTTACTACTTTGACTCACCCTCCCCTCCTTTGCCTCCGATCCATAACCCTCCTGGTCCCCTGCCTCCTTATGAGGACCCCCTTCAGATCTCCTTCCATGTGGTCAACTCCACCAATATAGAGGTGAGTTGGGCTTCCTATTTCACCGTCACAGCCTACAAGGTCACTTGGGTCAAAAGGGGCCAAAGCCAAATAAATGAAGGAATGCGGGAGAGGACGGTGAACGGGGACCGGCGGCATATTAGCCTCACCAACCTGGAACCCCGGTCTGTGTATCGGATCTGCGTGCACGTGCTGGACACCCTTAACTCCTACAGGCCCGGAGAGGATACTATATGCTCTGAGGCCAGGACCAAGCCTGCCGTGTCGACTAAGCCTCCTGGTAGAGAGCAAGCTCCTCAGGAGAGCATCAACTCCACGCTGCTAATGGCTGGGATAATAGGTGGGGCTGTGCTGATCATCCTGGTAACGCTGCTCAGCCTGTTCTGCTGGCACATGCACAGGAAGAGCCGGTCATCTTCGACCAAGTGGAAATACAACCGGGGCAGGAGAAAAGACGACTACTGTGAGGCTGGAACCAAGAAGGATAACTCCATACTGGAGATGACTGAGACCAGTTTCCAGATAGTGGCGCTGAACAATGAGCAGCTGCTCAAAGGAGATTTCCGCATTCAGCCCATCTACACGCCCAATGGGGGCATTGGATTTAGAGACTGTCACCTCAGTAACAACAGCATAGCCTACTGCAAGAGCAGCAACGTGCCCAGTACAGAGTTCTGCCACACGTGATGCAGCAGCAAACAGTACAGAGGCATTCACACATACACAAACACACACGCACTCACATAAAAACCAGAAACACTTCACAACACATGCATAAATACACACACACACACCATTTGTGTAGACAACAAAAAACATAAAAATTCTAGTCAAATATAACTGTACTATATATATTTCCAAGTTCTGTCTACAATGTAATTTATACTGTGGATAATAATGTGGGATTCTCTGCTATCTTTTTTATTCTTAGAGAAAAGAGATACAAGTGTTTCTTTTTTTATAACCAGCAGGGTTTTGAAAGTTGTTTTAATGGTCAGTACTGTACATGAACATGGATTTGTACAATCACGGCACCCTGGGTGTAGCTTCTGACGAACGCTGTCAGCCTTGGAAACGTAAGGGCGCTTAGAGGGCTGGGATCCTTTGCTAACCACAGAAGCAAAATATGGCCTTTTTGCGCTTTGAAACACTGCAAACCCTCCCCAGTACAACGGAACAGTAGTAAAGACAACACAGCACAGGGGAAATCCAAACACTGCTGATTAGAGCGCTGTGGAAATATAGCACTGGTTCTGGTGGCATGTTGTAAAAAAAAGAATTGAAGTGCACTTTCTTGTTAATGGAAGCAAGGCAGGAAATGAGCAGAGGTGATCACTTGTGAGGCATTGTGAATGGCTGTGTAGGGAGAATGTCATCGGTGCCGTGGAAAAGCCTGAACTGAGATTTCCCAAAAGTGCTTTAACACTAAAAGCATCTTTGTTCTCTTGGTGGTGGAACAAAGGTGGGCTTAGTCAAGAGACACTTTTTTGGAAAACTCTAAAATGGATGTGTCATTTTTAGCACATTTGGGTTTTTTAGTGAAGAGGTGCAATTATTAACATGAATTTAAAAAGCAACAAAAGGATTATTGTCCCTAATGAGGTGCATGGATGTGCTGAGACTTGCAGATCCTTTTGAAGAAATTCCCTCATTTGTTCGACTTCTTTTTTCCCTGTTTTCCCTGTTTTGGCAAGTGAGGCCACAAGGGGGCACTTTCCCTCAGCGTCGTGTGTGGGACAGAGGAACAGAGGGCGAGACAGACAGAGAGAAAGAAAAAAAGCTGCATAGATCACTTTACCTCCACCATTTCCCCTGGAGTCCATTACCCATATGACATTACTCATGCTCAAACAGCATTGTTTAGAGTTTTATTGCTCATTGAGCTACTTAATGATGTGGAATCATCTAAAACTAACAGTGTTTTCCATGTTTGGTGGCTAAATGATATGGATTTTCACCCCTGTGGTCTATCATGGGGGAGAAGGCCTCTGTCAATCCCTGTGTGTGTGCGTGGAGTGCATGATGACTTTTGAAAAAGCACGCACATAACGCTAATTATACACCCACCTATTTCAGACTTCATCCCAGTGTTCATTAGGCTTTTTGATAAATTAGGAAATTACAACAATAAGATCGCGCTCCGCCCATGATCGTCACAATGCGCGGTCGTGACTGAGCAGCTCATCTGCCGTCTCATCATTTATCCTTTTGTGTACGTTTATGAGACTGTCTACTTCATTTATGGGTCGCTCACCCGAACAATGCACCTGCTCACTCCACAACATTAATTTCTGCGATGATGATTCTCACCCTGCCCACCTTCATTTTCCATCTCACTGTCTTCCTGTCTGTCTGTGCACCTCTGATCCCTGCATGGGCTCATTTAAAACAGTTTTCCTGCCCTTCAGCTCCCGGGCTGTGGTGGCAGCTCCTTGCATGTGAGGTACCAGTGAGAGGTCTTCATTATGCACTTCTTAAGAAGACTTTATTTGATTTGACAAGATTTTATTTTGAGGGGCCAAGCTTAAAGAATTCCCACCGCTGACCCCTCACCGCCCCCTCCACCCCTTTCCCCCCCTCTCCTCATAATCCTCGACCAAAAAAGGGAGAAAAATATGTAGACTTTATTTTCACTTGGCTGCGTGGAGCTCACGCTGGGAGAGAGAGAGTGTGTTAACTCTTTGTGAGGTACAGCTGCTCGAACACGCGCGACAGAGAATCAACACAAACCAGGCGGAGCGTTTAAAGCAAAATGATTTTTAAGGGCTTGTACTCGAGTTATTCCAGAGGGTCGAGATTATCTCTGATAGGATTCACCTCTGCAGTTGAAATATATCTCAAAGTAGCTGCATGTAGTGAAACTCCAGCAGTGGTTCAGATCACAATCACACGGGCGACTCATTCAGTTTAAGGTTATGCACAGACTTCCACAGCCCCACTGTTTAACTTCTGTTCAACTGAGACAACGTGATTTAATTAAATCTGTCTAACATGTCATTTAGTGTCATATTATGTCTTAAAATCATGTTTTTAATAAGACAACTGACCTGTTTTTTTTTTACGACAAGACCTTTTTGAGTTTCATTTGACGTCACTTCAGAGCATCTTGAAAAGATGAAGAAGAATCTTGAGAAGACACTTAAAGCAATAATTTGACGTTTTCAGACATACACTCATTTACTTTCTTGCCAAGCTATAGATAAGACATTCAATTTCACTGTCATGTCCGTAAGGTAATAATGAAGCCAAAAAGCCCACAACGTGTCACTTTTACATCGATGAAACAAACAAAATGGTAATTGATTATTGGTTATTGAGCTTTAGAAGTGCTGGGAGGCAGATTTTGTTACCTTTCGACGGGGCCAGGCAAGCTGTCTCCCTGTGCCTCCAGTCTTTATGCTAAGCTAAGCTAACTGTCCACTACCTTCATATTTACCATACAGACATGAGAGGGGTATCAAGCTTCTCATCTAACTCTGGGCAAAAAGTGAATATGCATATTTTACAAAATGTCAAACTATTCCTTTAAGTGAAGAATGTTTGTAAAAGAAGTTGATTTGCATTGCAACAAAACTGACGATTACAATCCCCTGGCAAATGAAGTATGTTTATTTTAAGCAAAACAAGGTTTTATCGCTCGGTACTTCAATACGTGACTTGTTTGGATGGATATTTTTTCATGTTGGGTTTATGAATATTAAGATCTTCTGTGGTTATCAAAGCATCTCCACTTTTTATTTTAACCTTTTTCTACTAATATCCACAGCGGACCATAAACACTTGAACATTTACATGTTTAGACTTTATTCTTTGTTAAGCCCTATTTGAAGTCCTGTGCTGACTAAACACGGGGGGAGGGGTCAAACTGTTACAACATATAGTATCTCCTCTGTCTGTGAATGTGTAACGGAGACAGATATTTGCCTTACTTTTATGCAGGACTGAATGATTAACTAGAGAGAGCTAGGTGGGAGGAAGGAAAGGAGAGAGGATAAAGACGAGACATAAAAAGACGGCAACAGGAATGCTGAACAGAAAGCACATTTCTCCCAACAGATTGCAGCCACAGCGGCAACAATAACAGTATTAAGAGGAAGGAAGGACACACAGTAGCCAACCAGAGACTGTTCATCCATAGTGCCAGACCTTAAGCGGTGCATGGCTAATGATTCAACCAGACGGGGGAAGGAGCTTTGGTGTTTGTTTTGCAGCGTACATTACTCTTAATTTTCTACTTGCTTGATAAAAGAATGCGGCCAAAGCGCCGTGACCGATGGAATTACACAAAACGTATTACAGACTGCTAGCCTTGGATTATTACTGTTTTCAGGGTGCAGAGAAGTAACTTCCCTTAAAACTCATTGAATCAATAATTGTGTTTAATCTCCGAGAGGTCAATTGAGACAAAACACGAGTGGTTGAAACAGAATATGTTTAAAGTCATCTTTTTCTTCCTGTAGGCAAAACCTTCACTCAACCTTCATTCAAGGATTTTTGCATGTACTGTATTTAGCTTCATAGCCCTTCATTTTTGTCACATCGGGTTTTCGGACTTTCGAGTATGTTTTTGAGCAATCACCCAGCGGTGGTTGAGGTAGTTTGAGAAACCGTACAGAAAGGTTCTCATCCGGTTTAGAGAAAGAAGGCTGGGAATTTTACTGTGCATGTAAAGCAGCCGTCCTGGCATCTCATCGAGACGCTGCAGTGTTACGTTAGCCACCCACACCAAGTTTTCTTAGGAACCAAAGTTAAATTTCTGTTCTCATGATGAAATATTGATGTTGTTCCATGTATGTGCCTTGAGGTTGAACTTACAATGTAAAGTCCTTGAAACCTTTAAATGTTTTTGCACAAACTGTAAATACTTAAGTGAAGCTTTTTGAAAATAAAAGAGCCATTGGATTTGAGCGATCAATCCTTTTTTTTTTTTTTTTCATTGTAGAAAGCTGTTACCCTCCAAATGAAAGCTTATATTCTCTTGTGCTTCAATGAGTGATCCTACATTCTTTGTCTTATACACATGAGTTTTGTGTGCTGGCATAAGCTGTCAAGCCAAGAGTTTGTACAGAAACACGGGCCGAGCTAAATCTATTTTGGGTCAGACACTAGTAATTCTGGGTCAAAGATTTGTACTGTACACACCATGCCAAGTTATCCTCTTATTCCTATACGGGAAGCTTGAGACATCTTAGCGTAGCCACCGCAGCTTAGCGTTCAGCTGGGGAAAATCCAGGATACTCTCTCATTCTACTTGTATGGCACGACTAAATCCCAGAATGGGCTCTTTCTCCAAATCCCTGTGTTCTACCAAAGTCCAACTTTTTTTTTCCTCCCCATGACCACATCCCAATGTTGTCTTTGTAGCCTCCAGCCCGCTGAAAAAGCCACATTCGCCCCATCTTAATTCACTATGACAATTAACCACATGCATTCAGCTGAAACACAAGAGGGTGTGCCGCTCTGGTATGTTGAGCGGGAAATTGGTGTTTTTCTCAAAATCCCCAAATGTCAAAATGTGATTTGTTGCTGCAGAATTGCAGGCTTCTTGGGGGAGACCAGGTGGATGAAGAGAACTGAGGCTTTGGCACTAAAATCATCTACTTTGAAATTCTCCCCTCCTTGTGTGTTGTGTAACAAGCACCATGAAAGATTCAGAGTGTGTGATCTCAGCCCTGTGCAATCACCAGGATTGGGCTGTCGCTATGTTCGTGCATAAGGGTCTTCCAAAGTTCTCAGTAACCACTAACTAGTTTCAATTATTTACCAAATCAGGCAGAACCATTAAATTAATAACTGTCTTATCTACTAAAGAATTTATCAATGTGAATATCAAATCTGCAACACTGTCTATTAAAAGTAACCAACTATGAAAACAGGAAGTTAAAGTAGTATCACAAGCTGTAGCATAACTTGCAAAAATTTAAATTTCAGGAGGCAAATGATATAACAAACTTACCATTCTAGTCCTAAATGGAGAAATATAAATATATACGTCTTCATGCAGTTAAGACTGAGGAGGAAATATCCAATTAGGCTGACCTTACATTATTTGGTCGTTGTGCTGTTTTTGTGAAATGCAATTTTAAATCTTCCCAGATTACATGATAATTAAACAGCATGTTAATAAGTGTCAGGTCAGATCAGTGTTGACCATATTCCACATGACTGCTCTTTCTCCCAATGTTTAATACACTGACCCATTATACTGAAGTACATATCTGAGGTACTTTTACTTAACTTTTTACTGCTACTTTAGACTTCTGCTCCACATAATGCACTTGGAGATATTGTACTCTAAACTCTGTCACATTTTCAGATTTTGCAAATTAAAATTGTGCATGCAAATTGTTGGATGAAGTTATAAAGTATGATGCATTCAAACAGATTAAATTAGCCGGCAGTGCATGTAAAATGCTACATTAATCCCACATTCAATGTATTTGTAATAATAATACAACAATACAGCCAAGCATGTATTAGTAAAACACTCACAGTGGGATTTTTTCTGCCCCCATGAGTAGTTTGATCCTTTAATTACAGTTTGCTCCTAATACCCACATACAACACTTTTACTTATGCAACATTTTCAATACAGGACTGTTGCTTGCAATGGCAATTCTTCTTTCACCAATGGAAAGAAGGCATCTCTATGGAAGAAGGAGTTTGTGTGCTGCAACCTGGTTTAATCTAGTGATGTATAAATCTCCACTAAATAAACAGTTAAGTTATAAAAAGGTTAAGTTTGAACTTAGGGCTGGTGCGGTCTGCTCCAGGCCACTAAGTTAATTTGTCATAATACTGAAAACCAGTTTCATGGCAGCATTTTCCAGCACAATTTGTGTCCTAACGTTTGCAAATGTTGTGATTCATTTCAACAAAAGTGGTTTTGTTTGTCATATTCCATATGGCAGGAACTAATGAAATGTGGATTTTCGCCTTTGAATCGCTCGCTGAACAGGTGTTAGCGCTGAGAAGCTGTTTTTTTAATCTTTCCCTGCCAAAAGAACATTCAATTTTCTGCTTAGTACAAGCTCTCTAACAGCTTTACTTTGTGATCCTCGTTTAAGCATCTTCTAATCAGCCTCAATATGGAGGAAAAGTCATTAAAGGATGCAATTTAAAGAAGTCTTATTCCAGGTATTACAAACATCAATGTCTGGTAGTCTTAACGTGGAAGTGGCTAATTTAAAGCTGCGCTCTGTTGTTATTCCCATTCTCCATTGCCCTCAGTAGCCTTTAATTAAAGACTGAATGCAGGTGAGCCCTTTGCCTCTTTCACAGTACTTCAGGTTAATGCGTGTCAGGATGGGTCACTGGATTTCTGCCCATTTGCTGCCAACAGTGAATGTCATGAACGTTAAGTAAAAAGCAGGCTACATCAAGTTAGGATCACCTTGCTGTATATGGAAATGATATGAAAAAACAATTGAATGGGAAAATCGGTCAAAACAGGCCACATGGTTTGCATTTATTCCTGTAGTGAAAGAGAAAATAGCCTGGCAAGTTCTGTTTTCTCTTTTCTCGAGCACTGCTGTTTCCTGAAGGTGCTTACTCTATTTGATGCTAGTCATTAAAATTTGATGTTGTGAGTTGAAAGAGACCAAAACACAGCACAGGCTCTATAGGAATTCCTCTAACGGCATTTAACCATTGAACACATGGTATATTTTAAGCAATCATCAATCAGGGGACTGTTTGATGCAAATTAAATTTGTCCTCCCAATTTTAGACTATTGAGCTGAAGATTACCATGTGAGGGTAAAAATGCACACAGAATTCTTGCCTGTTTCTCTGCTTCAACAAAATGTGCTTTGTGCCACTGAGACAAGCTAGATATTTCCTGTACCAAAATGAATACTATGAATACTGCCTGGCAGTCTTTAGTGGCTGTGAGGAGACTTGCTTTAAACAAGAGACACAGCACTTCCTTAAAAAATGTACGCAATATAGTACATTTTCTTCTCTTTTACAACTCATGAAAAGTGACTCGCCAGCTGCACGCAGTCCCAATTGGTGACAAAATGTTTTTTTACGCTGAAAACTGGTGTCTAACTGTCTGAAATCTTCTCAGGCCTGGAGGGCATATACAGGTGTTGACAAAATGAAAGCAGCTCCTGCTCTATACAGTATGATGCAAGCCACTAACAGAGTCCTGCAACATATACTGCAGTTGTGAAGCAGGCAGCTGTCAATTTGCAAAGACACTATGCCCTACTTGGTCATTTTCGAGGCAACAGTTTGGGTTTTTTTTTTTTTTGCTGTATGAGATTCCAGTATATCCTAAAATTTAGGGTTAAAGAAAATTTGCACACCATTTAGTAATAATGCAATTCCAATACACAATCCCCCTTGTCAGCAAAATGACCACAATGCATCCCCTTTGTTAACCTGCCATCCCCTCCATCCATACCTCAGTAGCAGAATGAGTGAATGAATATGTGTTATAATATGTGAGTCTAGTCAGCCTGACAGATTAATCCTTTATCTGACTGAGGCTTGTGCTAGTTATAATCTCTGGCCTTGACCATAGTTCTGAAATAGAAGTTTTTTCTTTCCATATATACACTGTAGAGTCGTGTGACCTTTATGATCAGTGAAAAGCAGCAGCATGTAGTCGTGGGAAAAGGAGATGATCACTGAGACATGCCTGCAGTGTCCCTGTGATATTTCTGTTATCATTTGGCGGCATCTGTGCTGCTGAAAATAAACCCGCAGACCAAACCCCGTCTGTAAGAAAATCTTTTAGGGGAGACATGACTACATGTATAGTTTTCACTATAGGGTTAGAGGTTAGGCCCCCCCCTGTTAAAAGTTCACAAATCACACTGCCAATACACCACAACTAACTATGACCATACCACTGGGTTAACACCTCAATTGTCTTTGACTGCATTAGACTGTACATTGTATATGTATTTTAACTGCCTATCTTGACTTGACTGACAAACCAAATTGCATCAGTTTTTTGAGGAGACTGCAGACCTTGTGCACTGATACCATCACACTCCCTGCAGTAACAGGCTGTGAGATAGTAGCAGCAGTGCTGGTAGAAGTATTCCTATCTTTAAGCAGCTGAAAATGACACTATGAGAGTGGCGAATGTTAAGATGGTAGAGTTGCAGCTGGATGACTGAACAATGAGCTGAATCTCGCCATAAGCTCCATAAAGCTGAGGGGAGCTGCAGATTCAGGTGATGATTTACTGTAGGTTCATTAGTACAAGCAGCCGCTTCCACGTTGTCACATTGTTTTTACATTATCAGTATCCATTATAACTGCTTCAAGTGCAGTGCTTGACTAAATGTACCTAGTTGCATTCCACTTACGTAAGTGCAGCGTATTAGCGGGAACCTTACACAATAACAACAAGAACAAGAAATACAGTGGTTCCATTAAAAGCCACTGCTCTAATTGTGCATCCATACGGTCGACTTTAAATACATATTATAATTTCCCTCATCATAAATGTACCTGCTACATACGTGACATGTGTGATGCTGTGATATAACTAGTATTTCATGTATATTTTCTTCGCAAGTGAAAGATTTCTTTGACTTCATGCTCATGTTTTTTTTCCTTCTTTTTCACATGTCAGCTATCATCTATCAACTACCATCAGCATCTTCACAGCTGCCTTGAGAAATCATGGAATTCATATGAAGTTGCAAATCCCACATGTGATTTTATGTATTTTCGCATGTGAAAATTGTTCACATGAAGATGCCAGTCACCGGTGAAAATGTGGAATTCACATAGGAAGATGCAAAATCCCACATAAAAAGTTTGATTTTATGTATTTTCGTGATTTGCATGACAATTTTAGTTTCCATATAACAAAAAATTGTTCTTTAAATGAGAAACATGAAAAGATGCCAGTAAAAAAACAGTTATATAAGGCAATGTTTTTTTTTTTCAATATGAAACCACACAATTTCTTCATCTGTTTTTAGAAAAGCTTCTTTATAAAACAATGTAATGTTTTCACTGTCATTAGTCACATGAAATATCATTTTTGCTTTCACTTGGTAACAATGTATGTTTTCACTGTCTATGACACATTTTTTCCTCTGGTATAAAATTCCTCTTTAGTTCTTTATACGTGAAGCCGCAGAGTGAAACTTGTGCATATTTGTATGCTAATTGGCGATGTCTCCGTGCAGCATATATTGTGGTGGTAGAGAGGCTGTTATCATCGAAAAGGTGATTTTTCCAAACATGTCAGTATAGAGAAATAATTGGTCTGGATCTAAACAACGCTTCCTCTGTGTCTGGTTTCCTTGATTGAAAGTACTTGTGCTTTCACCAACAGCTACTTGAGTTTTCAAAAATATACAATATTAATGCTGTGGCTGGATGAGATGCTTAATAGAGAACATGTTTGTGTATGCAGAACACATAAAGGCACAATGCAGAGAAAGGCAGAAATTCTTAACTTTACTTCACATCTGCAGTAAATGTATGGTTCTGGCTGCAAGTTGTTGTTCTTGATGAGAAAATTATTCATGGCTAAACTAAATATGAACCGAGCATTTTCAATAATTAAAACACCACCTGTCAGGGAAACTTAGAGCAAATTCCCCAGTAGCTGGCCAGATTAAAGTTTAACTTTCTCCCCTGGACCACATGGAGCATGGCAAGGCCTCCATATGTTGGGCCAGTGGGTCAGAGGAGTCACAATTCCAGGTGGAGCCGAGCAGCTGTGACCTAGAGCGAGACTCACCGTCTGGTAAGGCCCGTAATGAATGAAGACGGTGATGAATAGTGAAGGCAAAAGGCCTCAAGGCTTTCTGGAGGTGACCAGGAGGAAACTCAGAAAATCATTTCTCTTTTTTTATTTTCATGTTCGATACAAGTTCAGACTGCAAGGTCTCGGCTCAGGGAGGTTTACTGACGTCGGTAAAGCTCTGCCGAGATTCAAACTGTAGAAGGGCGGATTAGTCACAGGGGTAATCAGTTTCGTGCTGCTTTTTTTCACAGAACACATTTCCAGAGTAAAAGTTAAATAATGTGCTTGTTTTAGTGCTCTTATTTTCTAATAAGCATAAAAGGTTGGAGAGTGAGAGGATGCATGCTAGATGGTAACAAATGACTAAGACGGGAACAATTCCGCATTCGAGAACGAGACTCAGACGCACGACGTCACGATGGAGACATGAGCCATTTGGGATGTCACTCGAAACAAATTCATCCCACAACAAGGCCACACGGGATGTATTTATGACGCTGACAATGATTTGCTCGTTGAGGGTCACGTTTTCCAAACATGAGTTATGAGGAACCTTGATAATAGACAATGAAGTCTGCACACTGTAAAAATGCCAACTTATATTCTTTGCTGTAAATAAGTACCACAGGTGGTTATGACAGCAGACCAAGACAGTTTTTTTTATTTGTGGAACACCAGCAGGAAAACCAGCTTTCGGAGTTGACTACATGTTTACTTTCTGCTCTTCTCTACACTGTAAAATTATGCCAAATCAACTCTTCACTCAGTCTAATTTAAAGTTTCATGTCAGTTCAACTTTAATTATCCAGTTCTCAATTTCAGAACTTATAATCAGGAAAAACTTCCTAGCATCTATTATATGTAGGTAAGAATTCACCATAAAACCTTCTTTTTAATAATGTGAAGACTCTTAGTTCTTTCTACACGTGTGTCTCAGTTTCTCATTTAACATGGTTGTCTCACTGGTCTAAATTAAAATGATGCAACCCAATAAAGACGACAGGCCTCCGGTCGAACCACCTGCGTGCTCCTCCTGTGTAATTCATTTAAGCCATAGGAATCATATCAATTAGCACTGATCTCGGTTTCAAAGTGTCTGATAGCAGCACAGCAAAGGCGTGATTAGATTTGACACTATGTTAGTTAGAAATTTGTTGCCATGATATTTTGACTCGTCTCAGCTTTTCCAGCGCGTTCAGGCGATGCATTGGGTCGAGGTTCAGGTATGTTGTTCCGTTCCATTGTTCCATTGTTTCAGGCCCTCTTCTGCCGTGCCGTTCACATAATGATATGAGAAATCCCACAGCTGTAATTTAAGACCACAGTGTGGACCTTTCTGAGTCACAGAGTCTCCTTGAGTCATGGACTGCTTGTTCACAGCTGCGTTCTTTGGGCTGAAGTCATAAATACCCTCCTTAGTGAAAGTAAAGTCTGTGGTACTGCAGGATCAGAACAAGGCTTTTATGAGCAAAACATATTCTCTCATTTGTGATGGAAAGACTGCGAAGTGCGTGTTTCCTGGCAAACATCTGCAGCTAATGTAACACTGGAAAATCGTTTTTGATCTGCATTCATTTATAGTTAGACTGAAATTAGAATACATTTTAGCTAAGAAATAACTTTATATATCCTTGGTAATTGTGTTGACTTAGGTTGTTATTTATTCCAAATTGTACCAAGAAGAAAATCAAGTTTAATTTATTTTTCTGCTGCGATAGCGCCCCCAACAGTCTGCGGGCTGTGAATTTTTGGTTCCACCTGATAATGTTGATACCTATGAATTTGATTGGTCCAGGGTTGACATCTGTAACACTTTGAGCGGGAGACTCATGCAATCAACACCAATCTCACGTTCTTACACCCACATGCCTTTTCTCAAGTTAAATTTTCATCTTCGCTTCCTCCATTGTATTTTTTTTTCCAAGTTCAGAAGGGTTGAGGCACAGAGGCCGCAAGGCAGCACTTTTTACTGTCGTGAACATTCCGATCATCACCTGTTTGAACCGAAAGCATGCAACAAGAAATCGTTGCGATGCACGTTTCACTGGAGCAGCCACAATGATTTTGTGGTGGAGGCAGTGTTAGCATTGTTTCCGCTGTGCAGGTCACTATGTCTGCTTTGCAGTTATACTAATGTCTGTAAATGATGGTTCAATATTCAGCGGTTAAGCACCTTGAAACAACTGAACAACTTATTATCTCTGTAGAGTGTGTGTGTGTGTGGACAGTGGGGGTGGTGAAGTATTCAGATATATACTAATACCACACTGTAAAGGGTCCTGCATTAAAAATCTTACCTAAACACTTAAAAGTTAAGTAAGAATATGTAAGTCTAATAAGGAAAATGTACTTAAGTATTAAAACTAAACGTGATTATTGCAGAAACACTCTCCTGTGACTGTTATATGATTATATATTATACCATTAGTTTATTATTACTTATGCATGAAGGTAAAAGCAGGATTTTGCTGTTGCAGTTGGTTGAGTTGGAGCTAATTTTGAACTGTTTTGTATAAGTTTGCAACTAATGATTGTTTTTGTTATGGATTAATCTGCTGATTATTTTCTCCATTAACCAATTTATTATTAGTGAAATTTAAAAAAAAAAAAAAAAAAAAAAAAATGAAAGGGAGACACGCTAGTTAGAAAAGTAGAGTGGGAATCATTCCTAACATTTGTAAAATAACTTACAGATGAACTAAATTTTATACTCCATAACATTTTCTACTTCTTGGTGAATGTAATCCTAAAGTATAGTTAACTGCTCTCTTTTGTTGGATATATTTTTTTCTTATTGTTAAATGATGAAAGAAGACAGAAACTATGATTACGGTATGAAAAAAAAACACTTGTAAAAGTTGTCTTCGCTGACACATTCTGCTAATTTTAAGCCCATGTTCATAATCATGTTAGTTAACACTGCACCATGAGGCTTGGATTATTTTTCCTCTACACTAAATGCACCGCATAAGTAGTGTAGTTTCAGTATGATAATTAAAGATTAGTTTCATTCAATTACTGTCATGTAATTGTTGTTTTCTTGCTCTTGGAGTTTGCGATAGCTTCTAATGAGCTCTAAACGCCTCATATGATTTTAATAGAATCCACGCAAGCAAGAATGTTTGTGTGTGTGTGTGTGTGTTGCTACAGTAGGTGTTTTTCTCATATAAAAAAAAATATCATGATTTGAATCTTTTAGTTCTGTCTTTGGCTGCAAAACATAAACAGGAAATATAGTGCAGTTTCCACTACTCTGCAACTATCTACTAACAACATAAAACTCTTGGTTCTATTTTTTGGCTTGTTGAAAATTCAAGTGCCTGCCTCATTCTCTTGAACTCCCGTTTTCAGTTTCATGTCTTCTCATTGAACCTGTACTACTTCTTCTCAGAAGGAATAAATTCCTCCAGTCCCAAACAAACATTCCAGTCTAAATTGGGAGCTCATTAGAGTCTCGCACATCCAGTGAGAGCGTGGAAAAGTGAGACATTATGAATTGATTCCTCGATATCTGGACCATAAAAGCAGAGTGCATTAGCATTAGAGAAGATGAACGTTGCATTTGAGATCAGCAGAGGGCTAAGAGTGGTGTTGAATTAAACAGACATGTTTAACAAGCTGTTAACAACTCCCACTATCCTGCTCTCCCTCTTTCTCTTCCCCTCTCCCTGCGAGTAGCTGAGACAAAGACCAGCTGCGGCCCCCGAACGGGAGCGAGATCCCACGAGAAAGCGGCGAGAAAAGGGCCACTGTGGAGAGGTGGTGACAGTTCACACAGCGAGACTGGAGAGGAGCCTGCCCGAGACAAAAAGCAGAAGCCCTTTGTCTCACAGCTGGGGAAAGTGTGGCCCAAAGCTGTTTAAATGTTATGGCGGGTAGGAATGGTTCTTATGAGCCCCGGGTCCGGAGTGCACATTACATGTTAATGACTTGGAACACAGACAGCAGAGCAGAGGCTCAAACTGCCAATTAAGCATATGCTGCAGACGCCACTGGTGTTCAGACACAACCATCTGATAGCGCTCAAGCTTGGCCTGCAGATCTGAATCTCTCCATGGGACGTGGAGGCACTCCAATGGTGAGTCATTAGCCACAGACATCCCTGAAAACCGCGGAGGGATATAAGCAGCTGCTGATTGGATATCGCTCGTTGGGCTCCGTCCTCCGTCAGTGCTTTACTCTTCGTCGGACTCGCCGCTGTCTCTTTGTCTCTCGCTCATCTGTTTGGTCTAACACTCGGTGATGATGTTTGCGTGTGAACAAGTAAACAAGCTGTACTCCAGCGATTTAGCACTTCAATCATTCTGTGAAAGTGCCGAGCAGCAGAGGAGCGGCTTGTTATTAAAGTGGCATTAAGTTGGTAAAATGTTACAGCTGAAGTGGAAGGAATAACACAGTTATTAAAACTGTGCTGTCTGTGCGACGTCTCAGAGTCTGTCATGTTTCATTTGGTGGGGCGATGCAATTGTAAAATGAATAAAAATATGTTGCTTTCTGGCAATAATAAAGTGTACATTATTACACTGTTTATTCAGTGTCAAAAATGAATGTGAAATAAACATCTTTGAATATTCTAACATGAAATAACATCAGTGAGTAGCTGCTTGTTACTCCAAACAGCCACAGCCATAGACAGATTATGAGTCGATGGGCCCCTGGACACAGATCACAGGGCCAAGGCACCCAGAGTGAAATGAAGTGTCTCATTGTGTGGTCATTTCGTGTCTCACTGTGGCCGTTTTGTGTCTCTTTGCGGTCGTTTTATTGAATTTCCAACAAGGAATGTTAACACCCTTCATACAGAGGCTCTGGCCCCTGGCCCTTTACCTGGTAGGCCTGTTCAGTAATCCATCTGCGATAGGAATTATCCAACCACCAAGGTAGGCTCCTGGGGGTCCCATCATCTTCCAGGGGGAGGCCCCCGCTCGCTCTCGCCCTGTCCCATTTCAATATCGACTCACAGTGGGTGTAATTAAGCTTTTTTTAGATTAAAGAAAAAAGCAAAAAGGAACGCCCACAAATTGATCTAAATTAAGACCAAGGATAAAACACAAAACAATTGATTGCATTATTCATCCACTTCTAGTCAATACTCAGCAGAGGCAGCTCCTGGCAGCAGCTGCAGGCTCGAGCCCGTGTGGATACAGTAGGTCTGTCTCAGTGTGCGTGTCTGAACTCTGCAGGTTTTCCCCATTTCCTCTGCCAAACTGCTCAAGCTCTGTCGAGTTGCATGAAGAATGCGTCTTATGTCCAGCCACAAATTCTGGATTCGATTGAGGTCTGGCTCTGCTACTTCAGGACAGCGTCTTTGTTGTTTTGAAACTGTTCCTTTTGTGGCTTTGGCTTTTTGTTTATCTTCTCAGACCTTCTCTTCCACACTTGCAGCCATGATTTCTCTGTAGTTTGCTCAATTGATCTTTTCTTTCAAAATCCTCACAGGGCCTTCTGCAGAAAAGTGTCCCCACAGCGTGATACTGCCACTACCAGAGTTCATGGTGGGGGTGGTGTTTTTGCTAACATGCACATAACAAAGCACATAGGGCCAGATTTACTAAGAAAATAGTGTTCCTGGTGAAGGAGAGCTCATAGGCAAACTTCAGAGGTGGGATTTTCATGATAATGTTAACATAGTGATCCTGATCACGAATGATTTACTTTGGCCTCTACCTGAGAAAAACTGTTACTATTACTCAAAATTATATAATAATCTTCAGCGTGTATCAAATGAATAATACATTAGGAGGCAATAAACACATTCATGGGAAAGGAGAGGAAGCGATATAATAAGACAAATTAAAGATGCACAAAATACACAGAAGGAGAAGAGAACAGAGAGCAGCAGGCCCAGCAGAGCGGAGCAGGTGGAGGTGGAGGTGTCTTCATGGATGTTAAGGATGAGGTAAATGCATCCAAATACATACTTGAATATCAAAACAAAGACACATGTAGTTGCAGCCTGTAGTGATTTTACAGTTCTGATGGTACAAGTTCAAATTCACATTTAATGAACACAAACTGCAACATATTAATATAATAATAGAGTAATTGCTTCATTTTTTTTTTAAATCATCAGAGTTTAGTTATATATAAGCTTCTTTCTAATGCATGTTTATTTCCACCGGGACTATCTTCCTTGTGGCTCCTGTAAATCTCATCTGGACTGTGTTTATGCCTTCTTTTCAGAGGCAGACAGTTTTTCCCACAAAACGGACAAACAGCATGGCCTCAGTAAATCCAGCAAAATACATAATCAGCCTCTGTTAACATGTCTCCTTTAATTATATATTAAATGCATATATGCAGTGAGGAGAGAGGTGCACCCTACAGACACGCACATGAATGAGTGTCTGAAAAACAAGTGCAAAGCTCCAGTAAATCTGGCCCTTATCGTCATGTGTCTCATCGGACCATAAAATAGTCAAATGAGTTTTATTCAACAGTGCTTGTCTCTTTGCCCGCAACAGTTGTAATTTGCACAGGCTCTCCTATCTCACCACGGAACCATGTAGCTGCTTTAAAGATGCCTCAGACCTTTGGGTGGCCTCCCTTACAAGTGCCCTTCTCAAACAGACACTTAATTTGTGAGGATGGCCTCCTCCAGGCAGATTTACAGCTGTGCTTTTTTATTTCCATTTTTCTGATTGGCCTTTCTGTTCTCTGAGAGATTTTCATTCTCTTTGGAATTTTCTTGCATTTTGTCCCCTATTGGGACTTTTTAATAACCCTATTGTGGTTAGTGTTGTTAGTTTTAACCAAGTACGTTTTGCCGGTAAAACTGACTAACCAGTTGTTGGACCTTCTAGATAGGTGCATTAACCGAAACTAATATCACGTAATACTTATGCAACCTATTACTTTAATTTTTTGCTTACAAGTTATAATCCGACCTAATTGGTGGCACTCCGCCAATTTTGCACATGCAGATCAGTTAATGTCTTCGTTGGCTCTCTGTCAGGAATGAGCTGAAATAATGACTCAAGTGATTTCACTCAGTGACAGTAAACAGTGAAGACGATATCATGGAGATAAAGTCAAGAAGAGTAAAGCTGGATTACATGCATGCATCATTTCCTGTGAATCCCTTCTTTGCAGGCAGGTAATTTGAATCCGGCAAAGGAATGAAGGACCCTGCCAGTAACAATGAAAACTACTGTATAGAGAGATAATAACTAAATGACAACGCATTGAATGGCTGTTGCCGAAATAATGACAACCAGAAATAATAATAAAAAGGGGGTGAGATTTCATAAGGATTAAAATTTAGATTTATATCAGTATTAAGAGTTTTGTTTTTGCTTACATGTTTAAGTCTATTTTTTTTCTTTCTCAAAAAATCCTACATACATCCAATAGTCTCTGGAAATCTACTGAAGAGATAAAACTTCCTTTCAACGGATGCTCCCTCATTTGGTGTTTCCGTGAGAGCGCTGCCCGACACGTCGCTCTCAGATAGGTGTTTAATTGGGTTGAGCGCCGGTGACTGTGAAGGCCATAGCATATGATACACATCATTTTATACTCATTAAACCATTCAGTGACCCCTTGTACCCTGTACAGAAGCATCTGCTTTCATTAAATACAGTAAATTGATATCATAGAGATGAGATGTTAATCAAAAGAATTTCTGCTCATCTGAAAAAAAAACACTGAACCTCGGTGATGGATAGAGGCAGGCAGTGATCCCATTCTCTCAGGCTGCTTGGGATCTTTGTCGTACAAGGCACAGGACCAGGACCTCATATTGTGCTATTGTTGAAAGTTCATTTTCTCCCTGATGTGCAAGCAGCAAAATCAACAGTGACAATTCAATTTTCCACATTCTACGACTGTTCGGCCACTCCTGAGCCTAAACCACACACATCTGCTGATAAGCGTCTCCACACACCGAGGAAAGTTGGTGCCAAAAGCAGTTTGCACAGCATCTCTTTGACCTTGGCATGATTGCCTGTGAGGCACTTTAATTTAATCAGCTTCCCCAAGCTTGAAGCCGTGCTCATTGTTAAGGAGAGCAGGACCAGGGAGCGTTATCCACACATGTACACACACACACACACACACACACACACAGGCACATGAAGGCATACTCCTCCTCGTGCTGAGGCAAGGTTAGCGACAGACCAAAGCTCCAGGGACCTGGGCCTCACATCCACACAAAGGCCAACAGACAGAGGAGTTTGCCAGGCATCTCCATCAAACAGGCCCGTCTCTAATTATGTCATCAATCAGGGACGAGATGACGGGCAGGTACTCAATTAATGGCCATTGGAATGCAGCGCAGGGTCTTCGGGCACTGTGCCATCTCTGTCATCTTAGGCAGGCAACAGGACATACACATCAATGCACTTGGAAAATGCATGAGGCTGGGGCTAGGACAAACACATGCAGCCATTGTACAAGACCCGAAGAATGTTAAGGCTGCATTCTCGCTGCCCTACAGCCAGCTGAATTAATCTTCCACTTCTGAGAGAATTTGTAAATGCATGTCGTGAAGATTATTATGCCATATTGGCTAGTTAGTGCTGCAATGCTCTTCTTCTTTTGTTGTCCTGGCTGGAATAAAAAACATATTTATTGATGTAGTTATGTCTGCTGCTCCATCTGTTCCTCAAATTTGGAGGAATGAAGAAATACTGCATGGTCACTGTTTTATGACATTTAAAATTGGCCTAATATAGCAGCAGTCACTACTAGTCCAAACTATTTGGTTCATTTTGACCAAAGGAGGACTTGTTGGCCACTAGTTTTGAAGGGGGTCCCTGTTTTGTTTGCTTTGCTTATTCTACTACCATTTTCCAAGATGGCAACCCATTCATTCCAATCTAAGTTGCTGATGCAGGCATATGGGCTGGAAAAGTGTTTTAGGCTTCCTTGGGTTTCCAAGTTTTCAGAGCATGTGCATCAGAGTCGTTCTCTGACTGAGCTGGTTGAGAGCATGTCGGCCCCAGCATTCGTGAATGAAATAAACAGCTAATACAATTACCTGAGCCACACATTCTGATAATACATTTCAAGTCGTTAAGAGAAATTTATTCATTTTACAGCCATGTCTTTTCAATTCTAGTCACAACCACTGTGCCAAAACCATCAGTACACCCTAATTCCTGCCAACTGCACAATGTGGTATCGCAAATGTGTCGTGCAGGCAATATTTAATTGACTGATAGCGAACAAAAGCAAGCTCCAAAATTGCTCAAAGAAATTGGCTATGCATGTTTTTTTGAGGTGCATTCAACTCAATGCATTTTGATAAGTGCAAACATAACTGTGAACAAGAAAAGCAAAGGTAGCTTAATTGTAACTGCGAGTGCATCATAGGCACAATAAATCACAGTAAGTGCATTTGATAAATGTCACATCGATATAATTTCCATGAGACATCTATATATTGATTGTTGCATTCAATCAAACCTATGAAAAGAGACAGGTACTTTTAGAACTGGTTTTAGCAGTGCCTGGTGCAAAGTGTGTTAAATAACATGGGGAAACCTGAGGAACAACAGGCTTTATGATGCTTTGGTTTTCCAATGTGTGTGCATTGGCACACATCGAGCCATTACATGGAGTTACACTTTTTTAAGCCAATCATGGATTGAGATGAATAATTTCATTCACAAATGGAAGCTAATATTGAACCCTACATGTAATCATTGCATTTAATCAAGGATGCAGACACATATGGAATCCACATAATTTGTTTACTGAGATGCAGAGGCCCGTCATCGGGGCATCTATTTTTTCCCGTCAGAGCTATTACAGCCAGCTCAAATGGACTTTGATCGGTGATTTGGTTACAAAATGAATCGCACTGGAATTAATGATGTTCGATTACCATGCTAGCCCACTTGTGAGATGCTAACTGCACTCATTAGCCCCTGAACTGGGCAGGCGTGAAATGGGCGCCCACAGCGTGTCGATGCTAGCCTCTGCCTCGGCGTGCCCCGCACAGCATTATCAGCTGCTGTTTAGACCGAGCCGGCTGATAAATAGGAGGGCAGAAATGCACTTAAACTGATTCATTTGATTAGTATTGGATGTGTTTTTTTTCTCGGTGGAGACAACCCGCGCCTTTCCGCGAGGGGGTTGAGTCAGTGTGTCTGGTTGTGGTGTTTATGTGTGTGTTGGCTGACAGATGGTCTTTCAGTTAAACCATGAAAATACCTCCCCAACAAGTGAATTAAGGTGAAGCCAATACTTATGCCCACACCAACAGATTCTTTATACCAGCCGGATCAATAGTTTTCTGCAGTGGAGAGATATCCTGGGAACAACAGGCCGGACATTGCCTCTGCATCTTTATATATCATCTAGAACTTGAAGTTAAAACGAATGTTTGCAAAGAATGATGCAATGTGGATGCCACAGAGTTGCTACAAAGAGGAAATGTGAAATCAGTGGAGTTGACAGTTTTCTGTCAAGCTCCTGTTCTCACATGGTCCATATACACAGAGTTAGATTTACCCCTTTTTTATTGATTTTTTGAAACGATCGGTCCTTGATTTCAAACAGAGGCAAGCAAAGGCAGGATTCTGGCCAACTGTAACTGACAGATTTTATCTATTGTAGCTAGTTAATTATACTAATCTTGAAAATGGTGTCTTGAGCTGACTCATCTTAAAAGAAGCCTGTAAAACCTAAATGCAAGTTTAATGACTACATACGTTATACCGTGTCAAAAGATGAGTCGAATGTTAACGTTAATGTTAAGAAACACCATTGTTCTTGTATTGTAGTCTGGACCTAGTTAATCCTAATATTATGTTAGTATGATGAGGAAAAATTTAAGTCCAGACTTCTTTTATTCTGCCATAACCATGTCATGTCTGGCCAGCAAAATCAGCAAAATCCCATCTGTTGAACTTTTCCTGTCCCAGTTCACCGTCGACACCAGGACAGCAGAAACTGTACACATCTTCCACTGCAGACTGAAATCTCATCTGTTCAGGCTGCACCATGGCCCACATAAAACAAAAAAACAACTCTTTCTCTATCTCTTATTGTTTCTAAATGACTTCAGTATATTTGATGCAGTCCAGTCTTGCGATTTTAGGGTTGCATCCACATGGTTGAATGCACTTATTGTAAGCCAGTTAGCTAAATAAATGTAATGCAATATGAATGTAATGCGATTGGACGACCGATGTTTGGGGGAGGGTTTAGCAAACAGTCAATTGCATTATTAGAAAGGAATATTCCTTTGCTTCAAGAATATTTCAGTAAAAGAAAGCTTATGTCACTCGAGGAAGCAGTACGTGTGATTTTCCAATCATTAAATCACCAGGTTACTGAGGCTATAGTAAACAGTGCCATTGTTGAGTATTGTAGAGAATTTTTCAAACACCACATGGCACATTTTATTGAGGACTGCATATCTCAAGTAAAGAGAAGAAATAAAGAGCGGCTGAGAGCAACAATACACATTTGTTCCCAGGAAATCAGTATGAAACCCTTTTATCTTCAGCCCTCTCGAAATCCCGTTGACAGATAATAACATACTTCATTTTGAAGTGTTTAACATTTGGAAGCCTCGTTCTTTCTGCTACTCTTTTTCTATACTGAGAACTGTGTAAAAAAAAAAAATGCAAGTGAAAAATTCAAGTCATGCAAAGAAAAAGTATTTTACACATCCGAGGCTGGTAAATGAATGCTCCACCATCCCCTGCTTTGCTCTCAGGGCTTTTCATTCATTCTTTCATATGTGTGTGTTACCGCAAAACTTTCTGAAATGTGATCATCTTCGTTTTTCGTTTTTTGGCCTGTGTCAGTCACATATAATGGCTTCAGACCACTTCCACTGCAGAGGACGGAATGTGGAGGGTTGAGTCGACCTTTAATTACAGCCTTATAGTACAAACTGTTGAAAGGCAGCCATTCATAGCTTATGCATTAAAGGATAGTGGGGTATTCATGACACACGCGAACAGGGGCGTCATCAGAGACCGAGAGGAACATGACCTGGTGTGTTTTTTATACAGTCTGGCCTGCAGCACCTATGACTTTTGGAAACTCGACATGTTGTTGTGAATGCGTGCTCCGAAGTCCACCTGATAACATCACAGTGTTCTGACAGCTCAGCCTGACTTGACTAGCACAGGTTGAATTCAAGGTTCAGAGGTCCTCTCCTATCTCAATGATTGATCACCTGCCTCTGTGCTGAACTAGCACAAAACATTGATGCATTACATTGACTGGTATTGATTCAAGCGTCTCCCCTCAGGCATACAGCACCTTATAGAGTAATTGTAATGCCCAATGAGATTGTTAAATGTATTTTTTAGACTTTTGATTACAATTAGCGGAGATAAGACTCAAAGATAGCAAAAAAATATGCATTATCTTACTTAATTCTAAATTTCAATCAAAAATTAAAAGGCATTTTGGCAAGAAAGTATGTGAGGTTGTGTTAGATGTAGCAGTGAACTTTGTAGTGTTCTTTTGTGCTCCAGTGAATGTGTTACAACTGACCATCGCATACAGTCTTCCAAGTTTATAGCTACCCTAGTTAGCCTTTTTTTCCAGTGGCCTCCAGTCTTTTCCAGTCTACCTCTCACGATTGTTATTTTCAAAGCCCTAATCTAGATCTATTCATTGGCAAAGGCTCAGATCATAACTTTGGAACACTTTATTCATGCTTTATTAGAGGAAGGTAGACCGAAAAGATCAAGCAGATAAGCCTGTTTATGTTAAAACATGCAGACAATGCTGGTGCATCCCTCTTGCCAAAGAAGAAATGGTAATATGAAAACAAACCCCCTGAATTATGTTGAGTGAAGTTTTTATATCCAATGCCAAAAAATCTTGCTTTCTACAATACTGGCACATGGTAGCAATGATTCAGAATAGGCAAATAAACTTTTGGCAACTAAAACACTCTGAGGTTGAGGTTAGGGGAAGATCGTGGTTGCTGTTAGAAAAAGGCGAACATTAATTGCAGGTCTGTCATGGGATGCAAACTCTGGTCTCCTGCTTGAAGTCAGACACGCTACACACCCATCCATCACTCCAACCACCACACCCTCACTTTCCACCTCGCAAAATAAAGAGCCTGATCATTTCTGCATTGGCACTTAATGTTGGCATTGGACGTAAATCATGAGGTGAGGGATTGTCCAATATGAACGTAATTCCAAAGGATACTGAACTAAAGTGATCAAGATCCTGGCCATCTAAATTTGTATTTTGCAGCACATGGGAACAAAAACTCACAATATAAACCTTTAATCATTACATCATTACATGCATACACACACTATATACAAACAAATAACTACAGCACATGCAAACATATACACATTCCCATTCCCCACAGTCTAGTTTCCCACAATTCAGCTGCAGTATGACATTCAGAAACGATGGCCTCAAGGCATAAGCACCACTCCAACACATGATAATTCATCAGATACTTTAAACAGCTGTCACTGTTCGCTATAATTTGAATCAGGCGCCATAAGTTATACGAACGAGACACTGAGCCTTTAACGTGACATGTAATTATTTACAAGACGTAGTAACTCTTAACATCACTGTTTGAATGTAGGTGGTATGTTTATGTTACAGTTTGATAAAAGACGTTCTCTTAGCTGGTATTATTCCAAAAGTTCTCATTTTGTGTGAATTAAAAACATGTAATAATCGCAGTAACTCCTAGATACAGTGGAAAATGCTTCTTGATGAATCATTACTGATACACTCTGAATAAGGTGCTCAGTGGCAAATGATCAATAACCAAATATTACTTACTTATGTTCCAAATTTGCTCATACTTTTGTGTTCCCCCAATTAAACCACAACATTATTCTTACCTCACAAGTAAGTGTGTGGTATTAATCACCTAGTTGTAGATACCCATTAATTAGCAGTTTACTACCCTGTACTAATTTTTGTAAACCTCTCAGGGTTTTACATGGCTTATTGTGGCGTTGCTGCCTCGAATCAGTCCATCAAGAATTCTGAAGCTCCAGCAAAAGGAATGTTACGGTGGAGGCTAATGAAGGCTGACTGGGTGAAAGACCAGAATGGCGCCAGGGAGCTCGCCTGGCCTCGGCGCCTCCAGGGAATCACAAAAGACCTGCAAGTAGAGAAGATCATGGCCCTGCCAATCCCTGATACCCTTTGAAAAGGACAGACATTGTCTGGCCTGCGCTCTGATGCCTGAAAATAAGCATTCCTCAGGGCAATCTGAGCCTTTGTGGGTGCCAGGGAGGAAAAGGGGATCTGGTGATGCAAGGTTAACTTTGGCAAATTAAAAAGAGTCTTTCACACATGGTTTCATTCTTCTGTAGGTAAATTGAAGCATTTGAATTTAAAATATGAATAGGTATTCAATAATGGTTTTTTTTTCAAAAATGAAATTCATTTTTATAGCATATACGTATTACTCATTGAAAAGGTATGACTTTACTTTACTTTCTGTACTATTGCATTAATTTACTAATTACTCAACAGCTAAAGTGATAGTCATAGTAATTATTAGTAACTTTACTTGTGTTACTCAGTACAGCTCCATCAAGGGTGCCTTTTAACATCTCCAAAGCCTCCACACACACATCACATATTCTGATTTAACATGTGTAGAATTAGAGGACAAGACATTGGTTTAACGAGCAGCCAGCCAACAGTTTGGTGGTATTTACCATCAATAGCTACCTTAACGTTAGTTTAACACGACAAAGGAGTCTAAAGGTCATAAAATCTCCAACTCTGAGCAAAACCGGGTGAATGCAGGTTTACCAGCTGCTAATGTGAGCAAGCGAGTTAAGTAGACTCATCACGTTATTAAGACAATTTTGGACTTATATGAAGTTGCATTTCTCATTGCCAGGAGTCACATGTCTCTTCTATTGGTAGATACTAGCTGCCCCCCCACACATTAATCCCCTACACCAAGCTGTGTACCGGACCAGTCAACCCATTGCAGAGAGACCAAACTGACATCAACCATCCATCAAACTTCCAGTAAGACACTGTTGACTGCACTGTAAATGCTGTATATTTCTATAATTTGTCATTACTTTTTATAGTTATGTGTTAATACTTCTACTTGAGTTAAATCATTTTTGCTTCTTGTACTTATTGTCTTTTGAATATTAATGTTCTCTTAATGTCTTATTTTTGTATGTATGTATTTCTATGTCCCTGTAAAGCACTTTGAACTGTCTTGTGTCTTTATGATGCTATATAAATCAACTTGCCTCACAGTTTACCGTGATGTTAGTACTTGTCTCAGTTGTAATAGCAGTAATAGTGCATAATAGTATAAGGAGTGAAAACCAACGCTGGTATTTACTTGATCAGATAGCTGGATGGGTGATTATTTGATGTTTTTTGCTGTAATCATTGGGCTCAGAAAATAATTAATATTAAAATAGAGGCCTTTGGAAGCGAAGAAGGGGCTTTAGAGATGATTAAAAGGACAACTCTTGATGCATTCAATTTTCTGTTCTTTGAAAGCAGACATGAAAAAGGCAAAGCTATTCTAATATTGAATAATTAGTGTTTAATCTTAGATCTCACAGTTATCAGAGATAACATGACATTTCACATAATAAAACTGGTCATTTGAAAGCAGAGCTTTTCAGTACTGGCACCTTGTTGCAATTCCACAGCAACATGGACTGTCACCAAATGGGCCAGCTGGAGGAAGTATAACTGCATAGCAGGAGTGGTTCAATAATTACCATAATCACAGAGAACGTGTTTCAATCAGTGAGAGCAGCTTTACTCAGAAACTTGACCAAAACGGTTAGCAGGTTAGAACAGCTGGCTTGTCCCTGAATGCAGCAGCTGAAAGGATTTACATGGAGAAGATAAAAACACTACACACACAGTCCACGTATCCATCACTTCTCTGAGTGCTTTCACATGTAATCATGAGCTATGGATGAGCCGAGATGTCAGAGGAAATTGTCCAGGCCACGGTAAAATGGAAACACTCATCACAGACATCGAAAAAAAAAAAGTGGAGTAATTTTATCGAGGGTGTTGGGAATATATTTAACACAATGTCTGCTGTTTGTGTTATCTCTTTTGCCTACTTCGTAAAGGGACATTGAACGCCATCAATCAGAATAAAGATATAGGTTTATGAGTTTACCGCTCTTTCTTTCTCCCTTTTCCTCTTCCTGCCATATTGGGCCATAGATCTGCAAGGCCTGACACTTCGATGAGCCCATTCCAAGGGAGTGATATTGCACCATAGATTTTAACAACGTGACAGAAACACCAATACAGTGCTGAACAAAGAGGCATTAAGGCAAAGATAAACCTCTGTGAAAAGCACATAAATCTGCAGGGGCCTGGTTTAAGATTGAGCCCAGAGGGGTGATGGCCATCCTTAATCAATAAGAACCTCATCAAGAAAGGTTTCCGTCACACCACAGAAACTTATCCTAAGACTGGAAGGGGGATCTGCTTTGAGAGTACACTTTGCTTTGCTGGTCCAATTACTTACCAATTGTGCTGCCACAATTTTGCAGTAGGCACAGATACTTGGCCAAATGACCTGGTTGAGAGTTTGAGAAACTTCTTCTTTAGAGTAGGTAATTTTGTACTTTTATATATATCTGTCATAGTTTTAGTTTGTCTGACTGCAACATGATGGAGCTCCTGCCAATGGTGAGACTGAAAAACAGAGAAATAAAATATATGGTCATTAACAAGTAACTGTTATTCTTTTTGATAGTCTTTTGCTGATTTCCTACAATATGGCAGAGCGCTGTCAGTAAGGTTTGACTCAGTAGACACATGACAAGTACTCAGCTAATCACTCAAACACCAGGAAGGTCATTTCAAATGCTAATCAGACTCCATCAGTTAAGTGGACAGTGGCTGGTCAACAAGCTTAAAGTTCAGCTCCCTATGGAGAGACCTGAGATCAGCTGACGTGACCTCCTGCTCCCCCCTTTTCACTAAATCTAAGGTCAAAAGTTGTACTCATATTAGTTCAAGCAATTTGTTACCCAATGTTCTGGGGGTGCTTTTGGCATTTTTCCTAATCAAAGTCTTGGTCAGAAGAAAAAATGCTGACAACAACTTAATTGCCTTATTTTAATCAATCAATCAATCAAGTTTCACAGTACAATCACAATGAAATACAATCCTGCCAGTGCCATCCTTAAAACAAGTTTAAATAGAAGAGGAATACTAATAAATATTTGTTTATAATGTCAATATGCCATTTAGGATCCCGGTAGCCTGAGGGTAGAAGCTCTTCCTGAACCTCCCAGTGCTGGTCTGGTGTGTCTGGTACTTTCTTTCCAAGCACAGCTGAATGATTCTCCAAGCCTTCTTCTTGCAGTGCCTGTACTATCATAATGTTGTTCAGGCAGGGTACAGAACCACCTATTATATGGTCAGCCAAACACACCACTCTTTGCTGGGCCTTGGAGTCCTGTTCAGTACTGCTTCCGTACCAGGCAGGGATGTTCCTCATTAGGATGCTCTTGGTGGTGCAGAAGTAGAAAGTCCTCAGTATTTGAGGGTATACCCAGAATTTGCTCAAGCATCTTAGGTGAAACAGTCTCTGCCTTTCTCACCACTGAGTTAGTATTCAGCACCCAGGTTAGGCTCTTGGTGATGTGGATTACAAGGTACTTGGAGCTACCACCTTCTCCACTGAGAACCTGCTGATATTAAGTTGGGAGTTCCTTCCCTGCTTCTTCCCAAAGTCCACTGTCAACTCCTTAGTCTTGCTGATGTTCAGGAGCCTGACACCATTGGGTCTCTACCTCCTTCATGTAGGCTTAATCGTTGTTAGCTGTGATCAGGCCCACCACAGCAGTGTCATCAGCAAACTTGATGATGATGATTAAGTTGAAGGTGTCTACACAGTTGTGTGTGTACAGGAAGTACATCAGGGGCGCTAATATTTCCATTATCACATCAATCCTTAAACATCATAAAGCACACGCCTCCTCATTTTTTCCTTCCAGAGGCCTCTGAGGGCATTACAGATCCTGATATCCCATTGTAAACTGATGCGGATATGGAGCTCATCCAGTTTATTATCCCACGCCTGTACACTGGCTAGTAGGATGTTTGGCAGAAAAGATCCATGTGGCTGGGATCCAACTGGTGTCTAATCCCTTCACATTTATCTTGGAGTTTTCTCCGATGTTGAGATGGATGCACAGATGGTTTAAATTGCACTGTTTCTGTTTGTGGACCTTCATCAACCTTTATTATGGTTGTCACAACATGTGCTGGTGTGATGGTGGCAATGTTGATCAGTCAGTCTGATCGACTCCCGACTGTAATATCTCAGCAACCAATGGGTGATATTCATGGTTTCCAGAGGATGAATCCTGCTGAGTTTTGCAATCCCCTGACTTCTCCTGTAACGTCACCATGTCACAGTTCTGCCAGCCAGGCCTCTGTTCAGCATTAGTTTTTGTTCAGCTTTAGTTTTGTCTAGTCACTTTCCTGCCTGCCACAGTTCTGTCCTAGTTCCAGTCTCTGTTTTAGTTCTGTCAGTTATGGTCCTGTTCATATATCAGTCCTTGTCTGTCTTTTTTCTGTCTCCATTCCCTGCCAAGTCTGTGTCCAGTCTCTGTCTGTGGTCATGTCTGAGTCCTGTTCATGGCGTAGTTCTTTCAGTTCTGTTGGTCTCGTCGTAGTCTTGTCATGTCATAGTCCAGTCTTGTCTTAGTTCATTGTCTTGGTCTTAGTTCCTTGTCTCTGCTGTCATGTTATGTCCTAGTTCTGTGTCTTAGTTTTCTGTCTTTGTTCTATGTCATAGGAAAATCTTAGTTTCTGTTCGGCCTTAGTCTCAGTTAAGATCTGTCTTAGTTCTCAGTCTCTGTTCTGTCATAGTCTCTGTTCTGTCATAGTCTGTTTTGCCGTAGTCATGTCAGCCTCATTCCTGTAATGTATAAGTTCTGTCTGTTTTAGTTCTGTGTTCTGGTCTCTGTTCTGTCTGCTGTAATTCTGGATTCAGTGTTTCTCCTCTCACCCCTCCTCTGCCTCACCTTACCTTCCAGCCACTCCCACCTCATCTAGTCACCTGTGTTCCCAGCTGCAGCCAACAACTAATCAGGACTCTATATAAGACACTCCACTCCTCTTGGCCTTTGCCAGTTTGTTCTTCTTGTTGTTCATCTTCCACCCATGCTTGTCTGTGCTTTTTGTAATTGTTTGGATCAGCTCTTTGTTTGATAAGATTCTTTGGACTATCCTGGACACTACCCTTCCTTGAGTTTTTGTTACTTAAGATTTCTTTTGCCTCTATTAAAAGACTCAGAATCAATCATTAATTCTGGTGTGTTGCATTTGAGTCCATTCACGCTGCCTGTAACACACCATGAGGTTGACATTTGTGGATTTAAGGGAAATTAACATGTGTAGCATTGGTAAACATCATACACCCTGAACATTTGCATTTTAGCATTGTCATTGAGATACTGAAGTTTCCAGTTAGCTCAAACCACTCACTGGTATGCCAGGTCAGAATATACATATATTACAGGACAGTCTAAAGACAGATGTGAGTATGGTTTGAGACAGGAACATCTCTGCTGAAATAATTATGCAGCTGCAGAGATCAGGCCGAAACTACACAAAGAGAAGAAAGTGGCATCTGCACTCCGGCCAATTGCAGACAAAATAATGTTCCAAAATGTCTCTTAGCGGTCCCCCTGAGGCGCTGTATTATTCTGCTTTTCAACTATGATGCACCATTTTGGGGGTTTAGTCAGGGCAGTGTTATTCCAAATAGCTCTGTTTCTGTCTGGCAAGCTTGCTACAGTCATTACCAAAATAAATACGTAAGAAAATAAGAAAAAAATAAGAAGGAAGGAAATAAGAGGAAAAACATGATTGAGTTCATATTACCTCTGATCTCTGGAGGAAAGTCTGTATTCTCTTTCTCCCTTTCAGGGAGTACAGACCTGACAGAAAATCCTCTTGGAGTGTTTATGCTCTTTATGGCCTGTGGTCAATTTTCATGTTATATTAAGCATGTGAAGGACGTATCATGTGAAAGAATCATCTAAAGGAGGCTTTGAAGACGTCTTCAGACACAACTTTGAAGGCGCATTGATCTGGAAAGACAAAGGCAAAGAAATCGCTAGCCAACTTCTGTCAGCTTGGAAATAAATATTCATGAAATATAATTATCCATTCGAGTAATCATGCAGTAATGACACCTTATTTCAGTAGCATTTAAAAGTAACGTTGCCTACAGCTCACTACAGTAGGTAGGATATAGATTTAGGGTTTTTTTTGACTAATGTCTCTACTAAATGTGTCTCTGTACATGTCAAAATGGACACAAACAAATGGTTACATTCTGCTTTGGCCAGCAAATGATGTGGGAATGTTGGCAATTATTTTCTTCTTTAGTTTTGAATCCTAGTGATAAATGTCTGTATAAATACTAGAACTTATACACATAAACAACAGTGGACTTTTTGGGTGGTTTAAACAAACTCATTTTGCTTTTGGTACGGCTCATTTAGGCTGGTGTAAAAGTTGCCAGGTCAATTCTGGTGCAGACCAAACAACCAAACCTAAAGTGCCTAAAAAGGAGGGTCTCCATCTTCTTCAAAGTGGACTCTGGTGTGGTTCACTTGTGGTGTGAAAGCAAAACGTACCAACCACAGAACTATTTAATCATTTGCTGATCGTCAACCATTAAGAATGTGACCTCCCAGTCTGTATATGAGATGGATAACCTATATTTATAGAGTTCGTCATTTGATTATTTTGCGACCGTGGTAACACCGCATGGGTGTGGGGATTTTCCCTGATACATCAGAAAGTGAAAAAGAGTTAAAAACAGAAGTGTGTTCAGTTTGAGTCCTGCTCTGTTTAGTTTCACAATTCCCCAATAATAAATAAATGTAGTGACCATACAGGATTTCATCTTTGTGACAGTAGAGAACATAGATATATACTTGTACACATTAGAAGCATTTAAGTGCTGTATGACTTGCTGATAGTCACCTGAATTTGATTTCGCCACGTGGGTCCATATATCGCTCATGAGGCAGGGTGACGTCAACAAAACTGTCCAATCAACCTGTTTAAAGTATAATGTTTACAGCCTGTAGTTCCTTTGTAATAAGTGAGTATGAAAGCAAAATGGACTGAGCTACAGATGTGAAAGCACCCTAAGACCTTAATCAGTTTGCTGAACTAATATTCCAAAGCTTACTGTAATCTTCCACTATTAGATTTGCCTTTGTGAACATCAAATACATGTAACATCTTTAGACTGTGGTGAAGAAACCCTTTACACGGACTATCAGACCACTGGTAAGGCAGAAAGAGGCTGAGGCACACTGCTGTCCAAATTACATCCCATATCTAATTATTAAGTGTTTTGATTCTTAATTAACTTCCACAATGGAGTGACTGAGAAACGAAGCATTTCTAGGAGATGACATATAATTTATTCATTCCAAATATGAAGCTATACAGCTCCATTCAAAGAGACTGAAAAATATTATCTAACATCTCCTTGGAATTAAGTTTCAGATCATTGCATTCTACTGAGAGTGTGTTTTTTTGACTAGTGAAATAGCAAGATATACACATACTGTACAGGCAGAGGGTCTAGGTCAGGGAAATATCTCTGGCAGACGCACCAAAGACATTTTTTTTTTCATAGTTTCACAACACACTGGTTTTGACAGCTGTGGGACCCCTGTATATCTTCAGTATTCAATGTAACCCCACAGGGTGAGCGTAGCCCTCAGAAGCCTTGTGCCTCCTGAGCCCACTACACACAGACTGCAAACACTTCGCTGCTGAGGTGACCTTATCCCCTGGCTTCAAACAGAAGGGCGTCATGAAAGGCCAGGAACCGCAGATAAATCAGAGATGCTGCGAACGACAAGGGCCCGTCGACTGACAAGCCTTGTGGTGCCTTGACAAGACTGATGAGGATGAAATACGTTTGTATAATCTCTCCAATCGGATTAAGTTTCACCTTTCTCGCGGCGGAGTGACGGCGGTGTTGTGTATCACAGCTGAAGGTTTTCATAATGAATGCTTCAGCATCTCAGCGATAAAAAAACGTAGTGTCATCTCTGATTTTTGTCGGGCTTTCTCATCTTCACTTGTTAAATCCCACCGTGTCTGCATGCTTATTGTGTGGGAAAGCTGCCTGGCACAGATCTAATATCAACCGAAAGACACCAGCGAACACAAAGAAGAGAGGTCTTTGTGACACATGATGAAAGATGTCTGACAGCAGCAGGTGGCTCTGGTGCAAACTCCCACAATTCAACTAATGGTTCTGTAGAGTCCAATATCGCCCTAAAGTTGCTGACAGACTGGAGAGAAACAGGGCATTAGCATTCCCTTTCTTATTTATTGTTGCACCATTGTGAACAAAGCTTCTTTTCTAACATATGAACCTTTGTATAAAGAAGATAATGGAACAATCTTTGATGCATACTCAGTGGTATTGTGATATAAATGAGAAAAGAAGTGGTTGTTATTTACCATACCAGTGGAACAGGAGGGAGAGTCATTCAACACAAATCTGATGGTCTGTAATTATCAGCATGCAAATATCGCCCATCTGTGCTTTAATGTGGCCTTCAGTTTTTTTTTTTTCCACCAAAGGGTAACATTTCTAAAAAGACAGTAATTACTCAGCTGAGAATGTGGGTCCCATTAATTTTTGCTTTGGCACAAATACTGCAAGTACATCCCATACTCCTCTCAATGCTGCAGCTGAGATTTATCAAAGTTCAGCTGGTGCTGTTTCATAATGATTACTCTATTAGGCTGCACACTGTCAGTTTTTTTTTAGGAATAATCATCAGATATATTGGTGCACGGTTTCAAAACATATGGTTAGTCAGTTTCAGCACATATGGCCTCAATAACGGAGATACTTGCAAATTATCTGGTGTACGTTCAAGAAGTAAAAGTGTTTTGTAGTGAGTTATTCAAAGCACCAGGATGTTGTGCAATACTTTTTATATCCTTCTCTTCATTGAATCAACTGTTTGCTAAGCCCTGTTCTTCTTAGTGTTGCTAGACCTGAGTCTACCATTATGGATATATGTGGCAATATTTTAGAATCAATGGATCAATCAATCCCTGTTTTCAGAAGAAGTTAACACCATGAATTGGTTGACCAATGAGAACAGGTTTAAACAGGCACTTGATGGATACGTTGGTTACACGATAATGCGATAAGTGACTGAGGCTAAAGCTGCATGTTCAGGGAAGTAAGTCCTCACCAGTCGATGCTTGAAGTAGGAGACATGGAAATACAGAAACAGCTTGTTTTTGTATTGCAGTATACAACTTGTTAGTCCGCATTAGGATGTTAAAGAAAAACATAATAGACTCTTATTCCGTTGAAGCGTAATCTTGTTGGCTTCTTTGTTGACATAGGCCTACTCGTTTCTATTTTCAAATCACGTTTGATTTTCTTTTACTGTTGCAAGAGAAAAGGCATATTAGGATGACAACTAACCGATGTGTAAATGATGTGTTCCTCGGCCTTGGAAACACCTGGATAAACATATTGTTAAATTAATTCCTTACACTTTGACCCTTGTGTTTTTTTGGTTTTGAAAAGGATCAACCCCCACTTCACAGCCTCTTAAATGCTGAGGATTGCTCCTACTACACCCCCATTACTGAGCTTTCAGTTCTGCCACAATACGCAGAGCATGGGGTCGACCCAGAACAAGTAGGCGAACCAGCAGTTACTGTTTGTGCTGTTCGCGCTGGTCATGTGTTTCGTGTGCTTCAGCATGTTTGTGTACATATTCCTATAAGCGTGTAAACTGGTTACATGTTGTTACCCTTCAAACTACACTAGTATGTTTGCTGTCGGTGTCAAACTGAAGACCTAATCTAAGAACATACAACACAATTGCCCACTCATTTCCGACTGTCTGTCAGGCAAGATCGAGCTTTTGTGCAATAAATCACTCACTGACACATAATGTAATTGGCCATGTGATGCAATGAAGTATGCTTGAGTATCTGATGGCCAGAGGGCCAGTTCTTAAGACAGCTCTCACTTTGCTTCCCAGCACATCATAATTACTCTGTTTCCCTACTGGCTTGCAATCCGTCTCCATAGTGATCCATCTTTTACATTCAGGCAGTGTAGGATCACGAACACACACACACACACTTATACTCACACTTCTCCCTTCGCCATCCTCTAAGACCCCAATTAATCTCTGTAGCAGACCTTTCACATTCATTTTTCACACGTGTTCGCATTCACACATTTATTACATCAGTAAATGAGTATCAACATCATGCTCTGCTCATGTAAATGAAACATGGGGGACTAGAACTGGTAATAATTGAGGGTAATTCATTATGAGTGGTTTTTTTTTAGACTATCAGGATCTGAACTTTAATAGCAACTCATGAATCCTCCTGGAAACCTTGGGACGAGGGAACGCCGCAGTGTTTTAATTCATAATGCATCATAGTGCGTGTCCTGGTCCCAGTGATCGCATTAGATCCAATCATTTCCACTTGACACATTTTGAATATTCAAAGGACAGAAACGGTGTAATCATAACCTCATGAATAAAATAGCACACCATTACAACCTTATGAGGACTGTAATTTACATTTCATGGTGAGATAACTTAAATGATAGCCCAGGGACAAGCTTAGTACTCGTAGTCATCATTTATAAGACTGTATGGACTTTTAAGGGAAACTTTTTGGGGTAATTTTGTTCATTTTGTTCATCTCTTAAAATTATTCCTCAAGGCTTTTTTCCATTACATGGTTTCATTGTCACGGTTTCGGGATAGGTTCTTTTTAATGATAGGTCATTTACTGGTGATATCTGGAGGTTGTGGATGCCAGGAGGACTAGCAGTCATTTCAATGACAGTCATAGTGAGCCTAGTACAATTACTGCCAGTGAAATAGTATAAAAAGAGAGCAATGACAAAAGCGGCAAATGAAATGGGAAGGCAAGTCAGGTGAATGCAGAAGTACTAAATGCTTTAAATAGTTGAAATCAAGGTCTTTATATAAGCTAGCTTATGTTAATACAGTATTTCCAAGTATAACCAACCGTTTATCTCAAATAAATAGAACACTTACATTTATCTCAGCTCCTCAACCTCAGCCAATAAATTAAGCGTGCCTTTGGTGAAGAAAGAAGAAAACAAAAATATAGAGGGAAAACTCCAAATTGAAAAGTTAAAAAGGTTACTTAGTGTGGAGGTCTGTGCTTAATAACACCAAAAAGATGAAAAAGAGAAGAGATCAAAATGAGAAGCAGAGCTATTTGTTGCACAAAATAAACATAATAAAACTTAAATTTGCGGTTTTGGGATTGGGTTTTCCAATTTAAAGAGTCATAACATTTAATTCACAGGGTATTTGATGGAGTCCCAGACTGAGAGAGACCTTATGAAGAAGCCTGAATGATGCAAAATGGGTGCAAAGTGTCAGATGTTGCTCTACACTCTCTTAGGCAACATATGCAGTAATAGCGCTGCTGTGCTTTTCCTCTTGTTTTTTTTTTTTTTTCACAGCTGCTGCGACTTAAGTCCTGAGATAGAGGTCATGAAAAAAAAAAAATCACTGAAATAGAAAATGAAATAGAAACTGAAGAAGAGGAGGCTGTGTGGGTTTCTGGCAAACATCAACAAATTCATTCTCCTTGTGAGGCCTTTGAGATGTGACAATTTGACAAGTGGAAACCTCTGGGGAGACGCTTCCCGTAACCCTGCAGGAAATGAAATATGGATTATCGGGAACCATCCATGAAGGACACCACTGGCCAGATGTGTTTGCACGGGGAAATTAGTTGTGTTATTGCAAACAACATTGCATCCTAAACTAGCAATTTCTGTATATCAGTGCAGTGAAATTTTGCATACATGTTCTCACTCTGCTAAGCCTATAATAATCGTATAGCAATTGTTAGACGGCGGTGTCTCATCCACCAAGTCATCAGTAAATAGTAAGACAGAGCAGCTTGTCAGGGGCGCTACTGTGTTTTGAGAATTAGGGTTACAATTGGGGTTGCATGTCATTTGGTTCTGTATTGCAGACGCCTGTAATTGTCCTGATTCCAAAACAATATGTTTCAGACACAATAGCATTTATAGTCCCCAGAGGATTAATCCTGCTGACTCTGGTGATCCCCTGGCTTATCCTCTCGCACCACCAGCAGGTTCACATTTTTGGTTTTGAGTGACATGGTTTAACAACTCTTGGATGAATTGCAACAGGATTTTCACATCCCTTCAAGGTGAATTCTAACAACCTAGATGATCCCTGACTTTTCATTTTGTGCCATCATCAGGTCTAAAATTGCAATTTGTCCAATATTTTGATTTATGATCAAATACCTGCAAAATTAATAAAATGTTCATCAGTCAGCTGTGCTTATAATGCTCTGAAGAGAAACATTACATTAAAATCTGCATTGACTGTGAGCATGTTATGGCATGCTGGCGTTAGCCTTAAGCACAAAGCACTCTGCAGCCTCACAGAGCCCCGAACATAATTGTATAACTTTTACCTTCTTTCATAAAACAAAAGGAGCCAAAGTTCCTAAAAGTAAAATTCTGTGTAACCACAAGCATCTGTACAAAATCATGGCCTATGACAAAATTCACAAAATTACAGCTATGGACAGATTTTCAAAACCAGTTTTTGGTACATGATAGTTTTGGATACTTGTTGTTATGGACACATTAATTCAGTACACAATTTAAGGTGATGAGGCTCAACTTTGGTTGTAAAAACGAACCATTTTTGTATATCACATAGGCTTTGCTTCCCCGTCTCTGTCAGTTACGGCTGTACCCACTTGATGTGACCTGACACTACATTTTTTGCCCCAACTGGTCCAACCAAAGTGGGTCACCTCTCCGGAGCCAATCACAGTGCTCTGCGAGAAGGTGAGAAGGTCAATAGCACCCCGCTCTGAGTCATAAGACTGAGCGACTGTTAGCGAGCCGTAAGTCAGCTCCCACTCATCGCCGAGGTGAGAGGAGTGGGACGGCATGGACCTAATCACAAGTCCCAAGATGAATCATAAATTCAGCACTGAAACATCATGTACTTTAATTGCAGAAGGAATCAGAATGTCAGAACAAGCCTCACTTTGTTAAAACGATGTGTCATTCCCACACTCAGTTTGCTGCGAGAGCTTGTATCAGGCAGCAGTTCAGAAAAAAAAAAAATGTGTGTTGAGGTTTGATGCCATGACTTTTTAAACTAAACAATGGTTTTTGCCTGAGGTTTATCCACTCTATGGTTATTAAACATGCATAGCCACATTAGGAACTGCGAGGCTTTCTTGCAAATGCGCCAATCCATTTTAGTGGTTTACTGCTGTGGTTGTTATCCATGGCAAGAAAAAATTACGACATATTTTATGGTCTTTTATGACTTTATACTTGTATCAGTTCAGAAGTAGTGACATTGGTAATGAATTGAAATTAGTAGAGTTACAATCACAAGTAGATTACAGTTGACAGTAGACAGACAGTGTTTCTAAGTATATAACCTCCACCATGATGTAATGTGGTATTTGTTGCAGAAATATGAAACATGTTAACCTGAACAGGCTAATTTAGCTATAACATCTCTCACTATATTATTGAACTTATTTCCACAGTCTGTCCACAACCTGTGATGAATGTTTTTAAAATTAGAATCCCTCATCAAATTTCAGTTCTGGTTAAATTGGCAACACCCGTGGTGACTGGTGCAGCTTATAATACATAGTACAGACCCCAGAATTCTGGGCACAGGGAGCATTTATTTTAACAGGCACTTTGTCAGATGATGAGCAACTGGTTTATCTGTTTCCAAACTTTGTTTTAAAAGAAGTTAGTAAATGGCAAATACATTACGTTTCCTGTTACTGCTTCACAATAAAAGCCACGTCATATTTCACAAGGCTTTTAATGTGTAGTATTAGCAGTAATGTATTACAGCTCCAATAAAGCGCTATGATGATATCAGTAAAATAAAATTCCTCATGCATGTCAACACATTTCCAGTGTGGAAATGACAGATTCTGCAACCAACAATAATAATAATTATAATAATAATTACCGAATCTAAAGACTTTTGCTGAAAAATTGCAGACCATAAATACTATCACAAATAAGTTTTAATTCCATGAAATTCTTTTTTCAACTTTTACCAACTTGTTCATGTTTTCTTGTAATATTTGACTTGTCACTAGTTTGTCTCACTCTTCTTTATATTTGAGCAAAATGTCATGGCTCACTCTGATGCCCTCTAGCTGAGTATCGCTGGTCTACTGTACTGAATGTCCCTCTGCTCCTCTCTGCATCAGTGGACAACATCTGGCTCGGTGACCTCTGAGACGGGGCTCACTGGGCTTTCAGCAGCACCTTCTGCTGCTTTTTGTGAATGTGAGTGTGTGAAACCTGCTCTCACCCACATATGTGTGATTCTTGTCATGCATGCGTGCAGCTGCCTGGTAAAACACCCGACATGATACCTCACGTTCCCTCATCCTCACACCCCCCTCTCCCTTCAGGCCTGAGTGTCCCAGCCTCCAGAATCTGCAGATGAAACAGAATATTAACTCAATGTAAATTGCCATTTCTCCCCCATCATCTCCCTGCATTCTCCAACTCACATCCCTGCATTCCCCTTCAGCCTCAGATACAGAGTGTGTCGGAAAAGGTGCAGCACGGGAGGAAGGATTGGAGTAAGAAATGTGCGTGAGAAATGTGGAACGCTGTGCAGCGGTTAGTGAGATAAGTGGCATTTGTGTTTCCTCCCGTGGCTAATTATGCTATTTATACCCCGGCAATGGAGTAGATGCTCTGAGCTGGTACACCAAGATTAGTATTCTCACTAACATTGTTTATCCTCCTGAAAGTGATAACAGCACACACCTCTTGCTTTAGGGGTGAAAGCTGTGTTTTTGTCTGTGTTTGGTTATGTGTACCTCTGTTAGGATGTGCATGCATTTATCTGCTGAGTTTTTTATGTACAATAAAATAATATCAGCAAGATAACAATGGCACATTTTTCTATTGAATCCATCTCCTGTCTGAGAGCATCCTGAAAGTAAGATAAGATAAACCTTTATTAGTCCCTCAGTTGGGACATTTGCATAAATACATACATTATCAATAGTATTATTATAATTATTACATTGCTACAGCAAAATATAATTTATTACTATTGTAGAGGCAGGGATATGTTTTCTCACTGGTCACTGGGGGTAGTGGGTGTGTTTGGATGTGTGTGTGTGTGTGAGCAGAGCTGTGTGTCTGTGGGTGTGTCTCTGTGGCTGAATGATTACCTAATGCATATCACCTGCACCTACCTGTGAATTTGTTTGCTTGGTACAGAGAGCGGGAGAGGTAGGGTGCCCATATTTCTGTTGACCGCTTAAGCTATTTCCCATCATAATCTAGTCCATCATAGCATAAATGTCCAAATGCATGTTTGTATCGAGAGGGTTAAAATAAACATCCGTAAATTGCAGTAATGGCTTCATGTTTCCTCCTTGGACTTGGACAGAGCCCTGCTTTCTCCTCTCAGTGACTAACTTAGTTTTGATAGTCACACTACAACTATTAACGTTTTGGCAAATTGAATGTGCATGATAGATGATAGATAGATAGATAGATAGATAGATACATAGATAAGAGTGGTGAGACTGAACAAAAACAGTAAAGTTATGGGGCCGTTACATAAAATGTTTTTAGTGTTGGGTAATAATTATTTGTGTGTTCAAGAGACCCCTTTCACATAACACATAGTCATGTGATCCACTGTAATATAAAAATGGTCATTATAGCAGCTTTAATGTTATGGATCAAAAACACACAACAGAACATAATTCACTTCGTCCTATTTCCTCTCATTGCAGCCAATGATGATGATCTGTGGAAGCTGCAGCAGAATAGCTGCAAGAACAGGATGCTATGTGATAAAACCGGCTTCAGGCTGTTCAGAAGATATATCACGCCTCATCTACAGTGTATTTTATGGACGTCTGTACTTACTGAAAACTTTGCCAGACTGCGGCTGCAGCGACTCTCCATTCTTCACAAGAACAAATTGGAGAATTCATATTTTGGTCCTTCCTTTTTTTTTCACACAGTATGCTAAGCAGCAGGTGTAGTGACTTGACAAGTCCAGATATAGTTGGAGCACTGAAGAATTTTAGTGTAAATATTTCAATGGTTACGCCGGACTAGATGCAGGAAAAACAACGATAATACTCCTAAAGTAAACTATTGCCTCATTTATGAGTCAGTCAATATGCGGGGTCAGTGAAAAAGCCAGCGCAGCTCTCTCCGTGATGGACTGTCTGACACACTTCCTCAGCTCTGACAGAAATGTATTTTCTAATCACTGCTGTGGTGCAGCCCAACTAACTTTATGCAATGAGCATCAAGAACGAGGGACAAATTAACATATTGTTATTCCTCTCCTGTATTCAGCTAATATTGAACTAACACATCTCCCACGAGTAAAGACTGGTCGCCCCTTTGTAAGAAAAAGATGAAATAAAGACTAAGAGTCTACAGCCATGCTAATTGCTCTCTGAGGCCGTGCTCAGAGACAGCTGCGCTTTGAGCTAAAAGGCAATATGCTAACATGCTCACAGGGACAATTTTAGACTATTTTATTGAGGCACAGTTCTTACAGCTGCTTGTGTTTACACATCATTAGACATTTGAGAACCTTTGCTTCTTTAATCAAATGAGAGAAAAAGGATTTTGTAGAAAAGCTCTTGTAGCAGCTGTGTGAGGCTGTACGCTGCTAAATGCTGCTAACGCCACCATGCTAACATGTTCACAGTGACAACAACGTGCTGATGTCTAGCTATGTTTGTATGGTAACATATAGAAGGTACAGCTGGGGCTTTAGCTTTGCTTGTATTTGATCATAAACCAAAGTGAAACAAACTGAAATTCTGACCTGATGCTGGTGCAATAGATTAAAAGAGAGGGTTTTTTTTAATTATTACAATTAATCTTAATGGAAAAGCCAATGAATTGATGTGTAATTTGGAATGAAAATCACATGGTAATTCGTCGTGGTGGTGCTGAATGAAAAGTCAACGAATCACCAAAGTCACAGAATATATTATCTAGGGACCATGACTCTCTATACAGAATTCCATGTCAATCCATGCAATAGTTGTTGAGACATTTCACTGAAACAAAAAATGTCAATGTCGTGGTGATGCTGAATGAAAAGTCAAGGAATCAACAAAGTCAAATAATATATCATCTGGGGACCATGACTGTCTGTATAAAAGTTCATGTCAATCCATCTAATAGGCTTGCTGTTGAGATATTTCAGTCTTTAGCAAAGTGGTGGACTGACCCAAAAAACAACATTGCCGTCTTGGAGCACGACTTAAAACATCCTGCCTCCTTCTCTCTTGTCTGATTTTAAATCCTGGCATTGTATATGTTGCTCCTGCTCATTCCATACTGATGTAGAGTTGGCTCCCAGTGGGCATGACTAACAGGCTAAGCCTTTTTCTGATATTCTGCACGAGATTTTACAGATAGCACAATAGCTGTGCCAGATATGGGCACTTTGAGAGCAATCTGATATTTGGACAGGAACAGACTTGCCGTTACATTTTTCTCATACATTGCTCATGTGTTGGAAGGAATCCTTCACAGCGCTATACAATAACAACACTGCCGTTTTAATGAGTGTACAAAAGTGGCTTAACTGTAGTTGTGTGGAAGCTGTTCTTGGATTAGGCAACAGATAACCATATGCTTCACATTAACTCGCAGCTGGAGACATGCAGCCACAGTCCAGGGCAGTGCAGGAGTCTTTGTGTCAAAATCAATCTGACTGTACGTCCTCTCAGCCTCCTCTTACCTCCGTCTCTCATTCTGTCATAGATGGTGTCAGAGAAGGTAGATAATGGATCCCCTTGCAGCTCACTGTGATAAAAGGCGACACAGCTGAGTCATGAGGCCTTATCGGCTCTTTGTGTTCGACGTGCAGGACAGATCATCCCGCAGCCATGAGAGAAGCCCATTGTCTCTTTTTGTCCCCCTCTCAGAATGACTTCTGATTAGCAATTCCACAGATACAGAACGGGTGACCGCGCTAAGATTTCTGAAACAAAATCCCATTTTTCCCCCTAAAACCTGCCGCAAATGAATCATGCCAAAGTTTTTATTCCATTCCACTGTTCCCCCCCTGCCTTTTTATTTGAATGTTACGGAAGAGTTAAGCTTATGAATGCCTTTTTAAAAAGGAAAAAGATTACAAGGTCTGGCTCAGGCAAACTAGAATTATAGCAAATCGTTCGTAAAATTAAACTGTAACAATATAGCAAACACAATTTAATTTTGTGTCAGGGCCATAAATCGTGTCTACCCTACAAGAGCCGGTTTGTTTTTATTTTGTTTGGGCTCGTTTCAGGTTCTAAGCACAATTTAATCAACCGTCGCAGGTGCATAAAACAGAGACGACTGTGGTTTGCGAGACAATAGCGAAAACACAAATTGGATTTTCCATTCGCTTCCACAATTAAACAGTTGAGCTGCTGATTAACAGCACTTTTCAATTTCCTCCTTCCCCAGCTGCAGCTGTTCTCTATCCCTCACTCTCAGTCTCTATCTGTCTATCTATCTGTCTATCTATCTATCTATCTATCTATCTATCTGTGATCATTTTACACTAAAAGCCACCATCCAAAACCATAAAATCTAATGCAAAAATTGCAGCCACCTGTGCTCACTTGTGGATAAGCCTCATTCAGATTTTTCATAAACCGGCGTGTTGTTCCTTTCACTCCTAAATCCAATCATTACACCATCACCACTGGGCCCGCACGGCTGATTTGGGTGACATAGGACAATTTTGTTGCGTCTATTGCTTGTGATTGATGTGAGTAACGAAAATCCATTTCGTTGTTTTCACAGACAATATGAAAAAAGCAGGAGCGTTGTATTGAGCGTTGGCCAATAGATTATGTTATTGGCAGTGTAATAATTCTTGGTTGGCATGTGTATAACTGATTAAATTAGTTTTCTGTCAATTGTTGCTTTCTCATTGGGGTCTCACGCTGCTCTGAAGCAATGCAGATTGCTATTATTTAATAAAAAAACAAATCAATTTGGTTAATCTCTTTGTTTTGGTGTTATTGCGTCTTCAAATCCAAAAGCTTTCCCTTTGAAAAGAAGTGGTAATACCGTCTCATAATTGGAGCGTACGCACTATTGATGTGTATATATACAGCATGCAACTTGCGTTTTATTAACTCAAGAATCCTGACAGCTTTATGAATGTGATTGTTTATAGCAACATGTGATGTCCTCATAAAACCACTAATAATGCTTGTTATGGAAGTATTCTACTTCTTACAATGTGATTAAATCCTTGATGATGTCATTACACAATCATGCATTTTTGCAAAACACACATTGGAGTCAAATTCATTTTAAAGAGCCAATTCACCCACATAACAATAAAAAACACACACACAGACAAACTGCATGGGGACACTCCATTGACATAATGCATTCCCTAGCCCCTTACCCTAACCATCACAGCTGAATGCCTAACCCTAACCTTTACCCTAACCCTAATCTTAAAGTAATTGTAACCCTAAAACCTTAAGTCTTAACCCTCAAAAACAGTCTGGAGCCAAGGGGACCTCAATTTGCCATGGGTTGGTGTGTAGTCAGGTTTAAGTCCACACCGGGATATAAAAGCAAGTACACATGCACAGAGTTCAGTTCCACTCACACCTATAGTAACCAGAAGTAATCAGCATCATTTGTCCCTGCTCCCATCTATACGGTTTTGCTGCTGCCTCAAAACAATGGAGAATGGAATTTTATTTTTGGTGCTCAAAGCATAAAAAAACATATTTCAAGCTGAACTTGTCTTTCCAAAAACAATGTCCCACTGTGAGGAGCATGAATGAAACTCCACTGGGCTAGCAGCTGGATTCTTTAGGGACAGATAGTGTATCTTAAAGGCGAACTGAGACAGTCAGGAAATACATTTATTTGCTTTATGGCCAAGGGTTGGATGAAAAGGTTAATACTGTCATGTTTGTATGCTAAATATGAAGAGAAAACAAATAACTCCCCGTATCGCCACAACTCATTTTTACATTTCAGTTTTTGTATAGATTAAACAAACAAGATATTATGTTTCACGGGGTGAAACAGTCTTTACACTAATGGCGAACAGGCTCCTGGCTTTAGCTTCGAATTCAGTGCGTAGATGTGAGTGTGGCATCGATCTTCTTGTCCTTCATCAAAAAATGTATTAACCTTATAATACTGAGAAAAAAACCTCTCTGAAGATGACATCTTCATTGGCAAGTGGCTCAAATCCATACTTGCCATTTACCTCTCACCGGCTAATCTGCTTTGCCATTAATTTTGCCATTATTCTCCAGATGGTTTCCTTCATGGCAATTTCTCCAGCCAAGCCATAATAGGCAACCTGAAAGACAAAACTGTCAGATACAAATCCTACATTTCCTCCTGCTTCTAGCCTTTAAACTCAGCTAAGCCAACCGGCTCTTGGCTATATCTTCACATTCAGCGTAGGCTACAGAGTGGTATTATCTTCTCATCTAACTCTCGGCGAGACGGCGAATGTGCTTGTTTTCAAAAATGTTCAAACTCTATCTTTCAAACCACAGCACACAAAACCAACACTATCTACATTTCTACCCCAAGCAGTGTGAAACAAAATATTTGTTTTCTATGTGTTCTTTAAAAGACGCCTCTGGGACTGCAGGCTTTTTTGTGGCAAGGCAAAAATGAGGCAATTAGAGTGCAGAGGGCAAATATAGCATTGTATATATAATATCGCACACACACACACACACACACACACACACTCAGAAGCCTTTGACAGCCTTCCTAACGATCTCCACAGTTCAAACACACCCACAACTTTACATTCGCCAACTCGCACACTCCAACACACACTCAGTTTTTTGTCCAGCTGCGATAAGGATCTGGTGAAGGTCGTGAGAGGGATCTCATTCTCAGCAGAGATGAGCTCGCTGATAGCGTCATCCCCGCGGGCAGATTAGTCCAGTCTGATTCCACCGCCGCCCCAGTTGTCCCAGTGGTGTCATAGCTGCAGCACTGATGCTATCGCGTCCAGCCAGCCACTGATGACCCCTGAAGTCCATTAAAGATTCCATTTAACTCAGTGTCATGCACGGGAAGAGTGTGAAGAGGACGTCTTTTGTGTGTGTGTGTGTGCAGATGTCTGAGTGAAAGCTTGTGGTTTTGTGTGTGTATTTTTTAAAGGATGAGTAAAGTATGAACCTGCTACACATTTACTCAACTGGGAGCTGGCAAGTACTACCAAAGTTTTTAGAGCAGCTCAAGTGGAGTAATTCTGGGATCGTGTCTCGCTCAAGGCACATGAAGGCTGGTTGCTGAGAGAGGGGTGAGTATTTCTCTGTCAGTTCCCTCCTCCCAGAGTTTCGCAGCCGGTCTGGAGCTCAAGAATAATAATCTGCAGGTCAGAAAAATAGTTACGCCGACAGCCTGGAGGTGAAAAGGCAGACATAAAAATGGAAGAAACATTGTCTTGTCTGCAGTTATTGTAGCTATTACATCATGGAACTCGGTGTTGAAAGAGAGGTTGTTTTCTTGTTGTCATTTCAGAGATTCAAACCTGACAAGTCGATCTATTTTAATCACGAAGATCTTAGGATGCGCAGTGCATCTCGCTACTTTGAATATCACATTATTCACCACGTACCGCAAGTTGTTTTTTGCAAACCAGAAAATGTGTTTTTGTGCAAGAGACGAAAGCAAGTTTAAAAATAAGATGATGACTAGAAGGTGCTCATTAGAGCTGCCATATAAAAAAATGGTTTTAAAAAGACCTCTTCATTCTTTGTCAATAATTATAACGCTTTTATTATGGTGTCATACTGACACGAATATTTAAAACCATCTTTGGATACAAATACTTGTTTTGGCTGAGCACAACTCATCAGTGTCAAACATATTTTTGTGTCATCAAGGATGAATATTATTTTTTTAAGTATGAAAACCCTTTAGTAATGGATTGCACAGGTTTATAAAGTGAATTATTAAAAAGGTTTTTCTGGTATTTATGAATTGGCACAGGATTAAACTGGAAGGAAGTATTCACCATTATATTTACTTGCATTTTGCAGGACTGCAGTATCGGATTGTGATAATCTCTTTAGTTCTGGTCTTGTCTGTTGTGCTTTTAGTTTTTGCACATTCCTGCAGCCTGATTCATGTAAAATAAACAGTGTTTCTAACAGTGTGAGGTGAATATTTTAGTCATTATTAAAATGATGTGAAACTAAATCCAAAGCACCATTTAGACTAACCTGAGATGAACCTAAAATTACTGTATAATTTCAGGGTTAGGAGCTGCTGTTCTGGATTTTTGGGTAACATAATAACAGCGAAGTGTAACTGATTTAGTAAGGGTATCTGTCTGACAATGAAAACTGAAGGACCTAGCCCTGTTTTTGCAAAGTCCCTGGAAGGACCCATAGAAAAGCTCATGGAAGTGGATGAAGCATAAATCTCACCTCGAGTAAATCACAAAAACGTAAAACATTCATGGATTAAAAAGAGTAAAAGTAATAAGTGACCTTGTTTGCAGTTCGAGGTGTCCTGTCAACAGCTTAACAGATGCCTCTTTTATAATGGTGGTCTATGGGTAGCAGGAGGTGCACATCAAGGTCTCTTAACACATCCATGAGTGATTTTTCTTAGCTTCCAGACACATTTTTTTCCCACAGTCGCAGGAAAAGGAGCAGCTGTTTTTGGAGCATCACAATCACCCAAAACTGACTCTTGGTGTTATCAGAATTTTATCCATTTGGTTTATAGCCTTTAGCCCCATTCATGTGTGTGGGGGCACCATCTTTGAATGTGGTATCCTCCTTACCATCTACCATATGGAAAGTTGTTTTGTGGTGTTATTATTAAGGAACACTAAGATTTCTGAAGGTATAGTTTCACTGTTTCAAATGTATGTAAAAGTTTTCCTTTACTATCTATATGTAATGGGTAACAAAAACCACTTACACTACAATGTATGTCTGTGCCCACCTATTTACACTATAATTTGTGGGCTGTAATCTAAAACTGCGCTGTTTGTGGTTTTCATTGTTCTCCCATTATGTGAAGCCCTATCATGTTCTATCATGTTCTTCTGGAGTGCCCTCAGTACTAACCAGCCCAGGCTGCTGAAGGATAAACTGGAACATGCACAGGTGGATGCCCCTGTGGTCTCATGGATCAAGGACTAATTGACGGGCAGACCACAGTTCGTGAGGCTACAGAGCAGTGTGTCTGAGTGTCTGGTTAGTAACATCAGGGCGCCCCAGGGAACCGTGCCATCTCTCTTCCTACACACCATCAAAACATGGGACTGTAAGTACAACTCTGTGTCAGTTACACAAATTTTCCGATGGCACTGCCATTGTGGGGTGTGTGGAGGGTGGCCAGAAGGAGAAGTATAGGGGCCTGGTGGACCACTTTGTGAGGTGGTGTGGGGAAAACCACCTGCAGTTGAATGCGATCAAGACAAAAGAGATGGTGGTGGATTTTAAGAAGAAAGCCCACCTTCTCTGATCTGCACCAGTGGGAGTGAGCATCAATTATTATTATTCACTTATCAAGCTGCACTGCTCAAAGGCAGTGTAAGAGACAATTTAACTACCTTGTTGATGTTGGAGTAACAGGCTCGATTGCTTGAATTTACTATTTGGACCAAGTCATACACAGAGGACACTGCCAAGTGTTTTCCTGCTTGCTTTAAGCACATCCATTCTCTCACAGTGGAGTCGCTGTCAAGTTGCAAGGTGCCTCATATTTATGAAGAATGGTGCACATCGTTGTGTTGCCAAAACACTGTAGCGCTTGCATTTTTTGAGGTCAAGTTAAAGGGTCAAAAACTAAAAAATGATCACCTGGATTGAGGGAGTCATCGTTTCAAACTTTTCAATTAAACCCTTGAGTAAATTCGATCAGTCCCTGTAAGCATCGTCATTATAAACGGTGTGTATCCTGCAGTGACCCTCACCATCAAGCACAAGTGTTCAATGCCACCATGAGTTCATCTTTAAATTCTCAAATGAACAACTTTTCCTTCCCAAACCGATTGGATGTGAGCTTTCAAACGTTGCCAGCGTCAAACATGTTGCCCAGAAAACACTGAAAACACTCTCTGCAACAGCTGTCAACAGTCTTGATGTTTTCCACACTGTTTCACGCCTTCATGCAGACCATCTGATATTATGAAGCTTCCCCAGTTTCAAAAAGGAAATCCTCTTCTCTCTACACAACTTCATAGGCAGGGCAGTATTTTTTGCTCCACCTTTGTGCAAATAATCACACGACGCAATTAAATCACTCACAGTAATGTCAACTGATTTCACAAAGTTCTTGAGAGTGTCCCAGAACATGCACAAGGGAATTCACTACTGGAGCCAGTTGACATAGTTTTGGTACAATGTTTCTGTACCAACATTGACAGCAGCCCCGTCTGTGCACATGGCGACTAATTTTGTCATCCAGTTATCCGAAGTTTGCATCATGGTAGAGCTTCACAGGTTCATCCGCTATGGCCTGCACAGTTCAGGCAGCACCCCATTCAATCAATCCAGCAAACTCAGAGCTATCTCATCTTAAACTCTCCGTCGTTGGTCGCAGACACAATGTAAACAACGTCTTGCATTTTTGTGTTCTGCGATGCAGTTCTGCAAAATTCTGCACTACTGCAAATTTGTGCTTAACTCCCCACTGATAGTTTCGCAATGGCTTGCATTTGGGTTTATACCCACGACACATTCTATTGTTCATCCTCTGCAAACATGATCCCCTGGTTCATTATGAAATCCAGGTATGATAGATATTTATTCCAGTTAAGAAAGCCTCAAACAGAAACTGCATAAAAAGCTACATCAGACAGCAAAGCAACAGCTTCTGATGACCTCATATCTTTTTTCACTTGAAGTCTATGTAAGAATTTTTTTATTTTTCTTTACTGGTTTGACTGAATAATCGGGGCAAAGGTCCAAACATGGGCGTCTTCCGTGATATTCAGAAGGAAGTATCAGCACTGAATACCATTCATTTGAAGCCATCTTGATTCATTTTTTTTGTGAGAATATCTAAAGACCTTCTCTCTCCTACCTACCTTGAAGGACTCATGGTTGATAGAATAGTCTCATAACTGAAGCGACCACCAAAGAAAAGGTCATTTCGGTGAAAATGTGATATATTCTCTACCTCTGCGTTGTTTTTTTCCATTCATCTGAACTTTTTCATTTCAAAACGAAACACTGTCACATGTTCCCTCCCCCAGGAAGTATGTCCTCCGAGTGTATCAAATACCAACTCATATTCACAATGCATCTGACCTTCACTGAAAAAACATTCTAAAATAATGCATTCGGTTATGAAACCCCTTCCTTTCACGCTCACAGACTACAGTCTGTATGACCCCTGTATATTTCCAGCCTTAAGTGGTGACAGTCGAGAAAAAAAAAGCATCCAAACTCTCATTTCTGAAGGTTGAAAATGTGAAGGGAGCATATAATTGTCTGTTGCTGCTTCTTGATATTATAGTCTTTTATAGTTCTGTTTTTTCTACACGTTGTGTAACTGTGCGGTCGTCCTGATAGTTCCCCACTGCTGGAAGAAAACAGCCATTCTTGAAACATGGCTAATTGGTTTCAGGCGATGGAAAACCCACTGTCTAACAATGCCCACAGAGCATTATTAACAGGTAATCACCTCATGTGCCAACATCTTCATTTATGTCAGCTATAGATGACTGACAAGCAAATCTTTCCCCTGCTGTTATATTGAGATAATTTGCTGGTAAAACAAAATCATCTCAGACGTGCGGAGCTGTGTTGTTCAGCTGTAAATACTCTGGTTTCATTTTTTTCCCCCTTGCACTGATGATGTAAACCCGACCGGCAAGCAACTTGTGAAATGGTAATCAAAACATTGTGTCACTGATCACTTTCCCAGCGTTTCCTGCTAATGCTGGGTGCTTCCAGAATAGGTTACTGTTTGCTTTAATTATGTTGTGGCTTCAATAACACAGAACAGACACCCTCAAAAGCTAGAAGACGTTTATGAAACAATAAAAATAATTTCAACATGTTTAACACGCTTAAAAGTCAAAGCCAAGACTTTTGAGACACTGCTCCCTCTGAAATCGCAGTAAAAGCCCCATATTTCCCCCAATATGTGAAGGACGTGGCACCAGCTAGAGCATGATACCATCCCCCTTTTAACTAGTATCTAGCTAATAAAGCATCAGCCATTCCTAACAAACAGACCACTGCAGTGTAAATCATGCAAATGAAAATTACAGTGTGCAAATGTAAAAAAAAAATTACTTGTGCTCATGGGTGCAAGCAACTTAAAAACACATTTCCTGACCTCTGACACCGGCAAATCTGTTATCAAACCCCCACTCTCTCCATCCTGTTTCCTATTAGATGTCTCAGCAGAGTTGTCTTCCACTCACTGCCTTAGAAAGGGAAGAATCCACAAGCGTTAGGACAAGAACAAAACCGAAGTTTCCAAGCTCAAGTTAAATAATGGTTTTCTCGGTGAGGCTATTCAAGTTGCAAGGCTAAGGGAACGGGGCTTCTTCAAGCTAAATAAGCACAGTTTAGCTACAAGTCTTGATAGCGTATAACTGCGTAAGGTCTTTTGTAGCCCCAGGGTCTTAAATTATCCATTCAAGCCAACGTCTGCCCAAATTTACTTGTGAAGGACAAATTAAAGTCTGTAATACCAGCGTACAATTGCAACTGGACTGTGTGTTTTCTTAGTTCGAACAGAGTAGTGAGTCTTTGCTTCTGAATGAATTTTGCTTCTTGCTATTATATTGAACATTGCTGGCTCAGAAAAAAAAATCCCTCAGGATGAATAAAGTTCTATTTTATCTCATTTTCTCTTCATAAAACAGACGTTAGGTTGCCTCTCGAAAACGTTTTTTCAAATAGCTTTGCCTCGTCAGCCGATGGATTTCAACTGAATCTTTGAATTTTTGTTGTTTAGAACTTTACTTTCAAAAGTTGAAAGCTAAGCCTAAATAGGCTACATAAATAATGTATTTGAATGAGTTCAGATTAATGAGCAGATTCAGCGCTGGATTTAGACTGGAGAAAATCCACATCTGTGAAAGAGATACATTAATGAAGCACAATGCATCCTGGTCCTTTGTTAGGTCCTAAGTACATCCCATGTTTCAGTGTTCTTCAGTAATCTCTTAAATCAATTTGTCCCTCTTTCTTGTGCATACTGAATGTTTAATGCTAAAACATGATCCATGTTATTCTTTTATTAACTGTGTCCCTACTTTTTTACTAACGTACCCTTTTTAATTCAAGTATAAAGGTCTGATAAACTAACAAGGCATCTACACTGCACACTGTGTTGCACTGGCTGTCAATGACTTTGTCCTTTTGCAGAAAATGAATTTAGACTGTGGCTTCTTTTAAAGTTAAAAATAATTGCCTTTACAAAATGCACATTCAAGGACACACAATATATGGCTTCCAGCCAAACAGCCTGCACAGCCGACTCCAGCTAACATACACAGACACTGAGAGAAGGAACAGAAACTGTGGAGTGTGAATAGTATCACCTCTGCAAACAGCCCCGTGTCTTGCAAACTGAGGTTTACTATTAGTCAGGGGTTTTTTAGGGCATTGCAAGAGAATGCAAAAGTATTGCACGGTAAAAACAAAAACCGTTGCGAGGCATCAAAAAAGCATTTCAAAGAACATTTCAAACTTTGAAATACAAAGGGGGATACGTGATGGAGATACTCAACGTTGGACAATCTTAGATCCTGTAGAATCCCAAGAATAAAGGTTAAAAAAGATTCTTTAATCAAATGAGAAACCTGTGAGTAAGTTTAGGAAAGTTCTTTGTGAATATAAAACAAAACCACTGCAAGAAATAACTGGATGACAGGCTGCAGATTTACAGCATATGAAAAACTAATGTGAGCCTCTGTGTTTATAGATACAAGGGATAAAGTGACAAGAGGGAAATTTGTCATGTAGTTGTATTGAAAGAAAAAAAATCCCACCCTCTAAAATCGCCCATGCATAAAGCATACTCATATTCTTCCTCACATTAATCATCCTGTCAGGGTTTAGATCAAGTACATTTATCATTAATAAATTAGTCAGTGATGGTGATGGGTTGGGGTGTGTGTGAGGGGGAGTTTGGGGTCTATGCATGTGTGGTTTTATGATTTTGTGCTAATTAGATCCTGGAGAACATGAAGGCTGAGATGTGAAAATGTAATATGACTGATTCTGTGTTTCAGCCAGTTACAGAAGCTAAATCCTCAGCGTGACGCAGGTGACATTTGAGAACAGCTGGCTGGCCTTTCTGAGCTCTGCGCTTCGCTTCAGAGGTGTCATGAAGCAAATATCCGGTGGTCAACCGTCCAACAGCTAGTTAACATGAGGAGGTGAGACTGGAGAAGATTTAATTCTACAGTCAGGAGTTTCATCTTACGTGCCGATGTCCAACATCCATAACCAATTGGTCCTATTGGCAGAACATCTTGTTGTGCAGGAGGAATGCAAAGTTCATGGTTCAGTGTTTGTGCTTATTTCATGAAATTTAATGAGAGTGTTTTGTTTCTTGGCTCTGGGCAAGACCACCTCAGTTGAGTCCAATTCAATTTTATGATCAGATCCAGTCCTGTTCGAGTCGAGGCCATGACCAAAGAAATGTCTTGAGGCTTATCAGTTTACATTTTTTTTTTAATATGGCTGAGTGAAACAGGTAGAGGAAACTTTAAAAAAATATATAACTCTTCGCCCTCAATACTGAGGGGAATATTAGAAACACTGCTCCAGCATCACCAAAAATGACCATGATGTTTAATCAACAGATCCACAGAGGTGTTCCTAATAAGCTGGTTAACTCTGTGTTTATCTTTGTTGTCAACAACTATCTGTGCCAAAGCTCTGCTCTGCAACTGAATTGATATTTTACGGATGAAAGTGCAGGTGTAGAATGAAATGCAGAACAAATATTAATATCACTACATCTGTTATGTATCTGAAACTGTGTTTATTTGTTGTATATTTCTATTTCCCCTGAGGGATTTTTTCTTTTGATCAGTGATTGAGATGCGTACACACGCATTCTCGAACAAACACAAGTTTGTGTATTCTGTGACAAATGAATGACAGATAAGAGGATGGGGAGGGTTATGCTTGAACGGCATCCCAGGGTAACATCACTCTGACTAGTATCTCCTGGATGATAATTATCAAGTGTCAAAAACCGCAGACAATGTGGAAGTACCTTATGGTGCTATACCACTTGATCCATCCCATTCAATCTACCTCTAGAAATACTACAACCTCAATTCAAAAAAGTTGTGACACTGCACAAAACATAAATTTTAAAAAAAATGAATTGATAATTTGCTAATCTTTTCTGTCATATGAAAACAGGACAAAGACAATATATTTAATGTTTAATGCCTCATCAGCTTCATTGATTTTTGTAAATAGCTGCTTATTCTGAATTTGATGGCAGCAACATGTTTCAAACAGGTTGGACAGGAGCAACAAAAGACTGTGAAAGTTGTGGACTGATCCAAAAACAGCTGTTTGGATCATTCCACAGGTAAACAGGTTCATTGGTAACAGGTGATAGTATCATGATTGGGTATGAAAGGTTCATCCTGGAAAGACTCAGTCGTTCACAAGAGAGGATGGAGAAAGGTTCAACACTTTGTGAACACATGATGAAATGTATGTTATATACATGTTGTATGTATGTATGATTGTGCTGTATATTACTACAGCATTTCACGTTATTATTGACAAATTTATTCTTTTATTAATCATTTTTTGCTGATCTCCCTGACCTCTGAATTCGCCCTGACTGGAACTTTGTGCAGCTTCTGTTTATAGAGTCGACTTCTGCTTCCTCTCTGCTGCTGTGCAATGCAAATTTCCCCACTGATGGACGAATGAAGGTTTATCTTATCTTATCTTCTACATGTCGTCACACTAACAAGACCCTCAAAGAATGCTGTCATGCAATATTTCAGTGAGTGCAATGTCACTACATTACATGTCCTGTCGTAGCTAACATTAGCCTTTAGTCAGTATATACAGTACAACACATTAACCTAACAGTGTTCAGCCATCTCGCCTCCTCACCTGATTGTGTTGCTGGTGCACAGAAACAAAGTTGTGATAACTGCATTAGCTCCTGCTGCAAGAATGTTTATTCACTGACATTATTGCAGTTCCCTGTAAAATGAATTATTAACAGTACCTGCACTTGGCGGTGAGATTTCAGTAGCTGTGTTTTGGTAGCTGGTTGACAGGCTGGGGATGTGTTTAGCTGCTGGTGCTTTCAGTCAGCTGGCCTTCGGTCCAAGGCATTAGAACCTGCTCCCAGAGCTTGAAAAGCAAAAGCCCACATTCCTCTGACAGCATAGTGCCCTCCATGAGCAGGAGCAGCTCCAATCTGACTATATACAGCCTATGACATCACAATGGTATGGTAATTCAAGACCCGCTTTTATGAGATCTGATATTGCCTTGTCCTGGAAATAGCAGTTATGTACTATTAACATGCATATACTTTTTAAATCTATAACAGCGTCTCAGATGTCTGATGGTTGCCTCGTAAAAATGCAGACTCATTTGGTGCATCTGCTGATGAAAAGCCATAAAAAACTGAGATATAACTGTTGGCTTTGAGCAGCATGCATGAGCTGTTCTGCTGGAAAATCAAATCCAGATGACAATGTGGATTTGATTAAAAGAGTGATGTGAAATCCTTTGACTAATAATGTGGCTGTTCAGCGACCATGTATGGTTGGAGGATCAGAAGATCAGTATTCCTATAATAAGGGTGTCAATAACAAAAATCTTTAGTTCATGTCCTGCTTTTACCTTTTTGCTTTTTTTCCTGCATTAATCCTCCTTTCGTATACTTTTTATTCTCCTCCTGACACTCCTGCATTTGCACCTTAACATCAATAAATCTGAGTTCTCGGAAATCCCATTCCCTAGTTTGAATGTCTTGAGAATAAGTGAAATACAGTATGTATCCAAGTAATCAAGATACTTTCCAAGATACATTTTTACAGCAAAATCACAAACTGGATTTTAAGATGTTGCTAGGAAACAACAAGAAACTGGACTGTCAGTTTCATAAAGCCTCTTCACAACTCGCTTACTGGCGTATTCTGCCAACTGACAGTCAGACAGGATAAGCCATCATCAGATGTCCCGCTGCCAGAGCTACTTATTTAATGGTTAATAATTTGTACCCTTATTATTAAATCAAGCAGTCAGCGCCTGAAGGTTAGATCTGGCTCCCAGTCGTCTCACAGTCACTACACTTGAAAATGCAAGCAACCGTTAAGTTATTTATTCGGCAAAGCTTTGCAAACATTTGCAGGCAAGATGTCCCAGCTTTCTCTTTTTTTGTGTCCGCATAGTTGCATGATCTTACTCCACCGCAGGAAAAGAAGACTCTCAGGCTCTTAACTGCAAATGTGTCAGTCTCTGTCAAAGATGTAAATTTGTGGGTAACTCTCAAGACATCAAAACAACCATATCACATGTACGTTAAAGGGGTCCATCAATTTGGTATTGCATTTCTATAAAGTTGGGGGACTGATGTGAGGTCAAGGGTGGCAGAAAATATCATTTAGCCACATCTTGACTGGCCAGATCACAAATGTGATTGCAATCTATCTTGGTTTTCCCAGGTTACAAGCAAATTGGGGTCGGACATCCTGTAATCCACACATGCAGAACTAAGATGTTGAGCATGGCAAACATTATAGCTGTTAATATCAGAATGCTAGCCCTGTCATCATGAGCATATTAGCATGCTGATGTCAGCATGTAGCTTAGCCTCAGAGCCCATAGACTCTTAGCCTGCTTTACTCTCTGATCTGCCCAAGACACATGAAGTGGCTCAGTGTAAAGCTGAGTCCCTAAAGTGGGTCAACTACACTTCCCATAATGCAACCAATGGCATATTTTTGTTGGACCCTCCCTGGTCTGGTATAGGTTGTAATGCAGATTTTCTGTTTTAACAGAAATGACTGAATGAAATCACTATAACTTTTGATGACATGATCAGGCTCATCCAGAGCCAAAGAAGACATACAAGACAAGTTTTGTTTTGGGTTTTTTTCACAGCTTAAGTAGTACTTCCTTTAAGTAGTTAACACACCTTTATGTGCACACACACACACACAAAGGACACCAGGTCGCAATGGTACTTACATTAACCGCCTTAATCACATGAGCTTATGGTGAAGTGAGTTTATGGAGAAGTAACATTCACTTTAATAACATAGAAGGAGTCCCACACATTTATCATGACAACTTTTATTAGCCTATAGAAGAGCTGGGAGGAAATGAAGAGGGAAGATCCAGAGCTGTGTGCGACAGCATTTTGACAGAGGACGCTCACTCCATTCCAGGGGGAGTCATTATTTATGCATTAGCAACGTGAACTAATTGTATTCATCACCACCTCGCACGGGCCCACAGAGCTGACATGTCATTTGAATATAACATGCCGAGACATTTGCATATATTTAACGAGCGCACCAAAAAAAAAAAAAAAGAAGCTGCAAGGAGCGCCCGTTCATGCATGGGCGCCCGGATTGAAATTTGCAAACTGACCGCTGTTTTCTCACGGTTATTTTCTGCTTGTGTAGAGTTTATTAGTAGCACACAGTTTAGCTTTGACTGTCAGAGGATGGAAGAAAAATGTTTGCAAGCACTCGTGTGTGCAGAAATTGTAATAGACAGTATGTAATGAACAAAGGAAACGAGGCACCGCTAACATTGGAATACAAACCTGTACACAATCACATGATTTCCTTCTTTTATCATTTTGCCGCTCTCTTGGCCTGTGCAACCAGAAATATTAATGCAGTGGAAATCCAAAGTGGAAGTCATTGCCCTTGTTTGCTCAAACAACATAAAACCAGGAAAATAATACAGTGGCAATTTTGGCAAAACTGCTATCACAAACTTGGCAGGCGAACGTGTGCAATAGCCTTATATCTTCTCCAAACTAGTGGCCCAAAGCTTCATCTGGGCAATGGACTGTGACTGGCAAAGCTCATTGAAAAGATGGGAAAAAAAGACAATAGGATGAAATGTGCTGGCACCAAAAGGGAGCAAGTTTGGCTCTGTGTTTCCTCCCCTCTGTTCTGCTCTCAGCTCCAGCCCCCCCCACCCTCTGTCATCCCACTTGTATCTCTCTTTGTCTCTTCTTCCCTCCTGATACTACACCTCCATTCTGCCGCCTCCCCCGCTCCCCTCCTGCAGCACAATCTAATCTGAGCAGCTTCACTCCCCTTTGAACTACCTCACAATTAGGCAAAGAGGACTGTTGCCCTTGATGCATTGTAGTTACAACCACTCTGCTCTGCTGGAGTTTGACTTTGATCCCTTAAAGGCTGGAGCGAAACGCCGGCCGACTACAGTGCGGGATGCCCTCGCTTCGTCAGGCACCGCCACGCAGATGCGCTCCATTCAGATCGGCCTGACAGCCCCCGCCCCCCAAGGCCTGGTGTCAAACAGATATGGAGAGGAAATCACTGTATCACTCCCACACCCACTATCAAAAAAACGGTAAAAAGTGTAAAGGAACAAAACAAATAGCGGCATCAATATTTTAAGCGCTGCCGTTTTGGGGGGAGTTCACTTGACACAGGCTGTAATCTAGCACTTTACCTGACACACTGTGGCAGGATGGGCCGGATAAACTCTGTGTGGATGGAGAGCTATGTAAGCGGCACAATAACAGCATCCTTTGAAGATTAGAGTGACTGGTGAGCGTAGTAAATTGCTCTCCCCATGTTCCTTGGTGGCAGAGACAGTTGTGGAACATCTGTCGCCAATCTCTTTGACAGCGAAATGTTGGGATTTCTTTAGAGTAAAAAAAAAAAAAAAACACAGCGCAGACAAGCTTTCCTTTCCAAAAATAGCAGGCTGAACAATTCTGATAGGAAAGTATTTTTGAGTCCTAAAACATGTGTAACACGAAATAAGATAAGATAAGATAAGATATACATTTATTCGTCCCACAGTGGGGAAATTCACAAATTTAAAATGCAGAATAGAAATTATGATGTTGAATTGGATGCTGGACCAATTACCAGGGTTTGACTGCCGGAACAGAATGGATGATTAATGAGACAGTATGTTTAGTGTGATGACCGTATACTGACATGCTGCAAGTTCATCACAAACATTCACCCCTGAAATCTCTAATGAACACATTACCTGAATCAACACACAACCAAAACCCTGACCTGCACAACACGGTCAGAGTGACATTCACAATCTACTTCAACTTAAATCTTTGATGCATGGCAATTTCTTTTAGCAGCGCCAACAAGCTTGTAGAAAACAAACTGAAAACAGTGATAACTATTCAAGAGAATAAGAAATCTCAAAATGGACTTTTATGTGTGCATTGCATTTTTGCAGTGTGTGCAACAGTGCTCAGTGCATGAAAACACACAACAGCATTACAATATGTATGCAAACAGTATGGATACACCATTTGAATTAACTACATTATTTCATGTATACAATCTAGTTTGCACTAGTTTAGTCGCCGGTGCTAACAGATAGAAACCACTGTTGTGAGTTTAGTTTAGCAAATTTCTTTACTCAATTCAAGTCTATCCCAACAAAGCAAAAAATGATTCTGAAGAATTCAGAATTCTGCTGAAAACAGGAATCCACTTTTTGGAAACTTTTCTGTCCCTCTCCTGATTCTTTCTGCCTTTAAGCGCTCTCACAGAGAGCTGCTTCTTGTTTCTCTACAAATTACAGGCCCATATCCACCAGCCTAGTGACCTTTTTTCATCTATTCCATATCCACTTTTGTTTCCTAACATCTGGTTGCTATTGTTGCCCATAGTAAATATAATTCAAAAGTCTCAGTCATGATTGATTTACACAGTTTATACAGTTCTCACAGTCAGAAACACTTTGAGGTGGTCATATGGTCTGACACCACCACAGATATCTGATCAATATCGGATGTTTCTGCGGTTAAAACTTCACAAAACCAGCTTGAGTCCTTGAGTAGTCTAGGGGCTGATTTCTAAACATGACTTGAGCACCAATTTTCACCCAACTTTTGAATAATCAGCTTTTTATACAATAATAAAACAGGGGTATGGAAAACCGGATTTTGCAGTGTAATAGTGTGACTAACCAAATGAGTCTCCTCTGGGCATCTGCTTTGAATGAAGCACGACTATATTAGCACACGTTTTAATAAAACACCTGATGAAGCACAAACACCAACGCATTCTTATCAGAACTGATCTAATGAGCAGAGCTGCTGTAGAAGTCTCTCAGTCTCTTCCAGCTCTGACTGTCCTCAACACTGTATTTTATACTTTGATACTGGTCAGATATTTACTGAAATGTAGCTACAGAGAGAAGCAGAACACATCTACCTTTAATGTACACGGTGGCGCTTCAGCTGTAGACAGGAAATTAAAAGACAAGACGAGCACCTTCCTTTGGCTGAAATATAGCGAATTCAACGAACAGATCATTTTCTTTAAAACGCTTAAGTATTTAGAGAAATTCACATTTTTAGAAACTCATATTTTTCTATATGTGAAGAAATAGACATCCTGGCTAGACCTTTATACTCAGAGGGTTACATGTGGCTCTGATTTCATGAGTGTACTCTGGGAAAATATATTTTCAGAAATGTTTCTATTCGGGTTTTATGCAGCAATGAAAAAGCCGACATTAGGACAAAACAGGCGATTCAGTAAAACTGGGAGTTTCACGATGCCTTCTGTTCCACTCGAGCCTCATTAGCTCAAAAGCATGTCACGTCTTTTAAATGTCAGGACATGCTGTTACTCCACAATAAAAAGTAAAGAAGTTTTCCAAAAGGACTCTGATCTCATCCAGCAAATTGAAATAAAAGCCAACAAGTTCATTTTTACACTGATGCTACATTTTTTGCTGATTAGATGTTAATAAAGCTGTCAGGCCCGAGCTTGAAATTTGTTTAGACGTAGCATGCTGCCCTGTATTATGAGGTGAAACAGGCTAATACTTGTTTTTTTAAAATCTGTTCAGTGTGTTATTTATTACCTCAATAATTACTCTGCTATCCCAGAGGGGGGAAAAGTATGAAAAACATTTTTTTTTTCAAAAATAATCTTGGAAGTGCTAATTTGTTGCATCTTCAGTTTGCATCAGCACTCAATAATCTTTGCTTCAGCCATAAATTAACTGAAAGCAGAGGCAAAACTGATTGAAGTCTCAGTTGAATCAATAAATCTCCCAGGCTGAATCCAACATGGCCAGCCTGCAAAGAGCAAAATGTTTGCATGGATTAAAAGACACGGAGCTAAGAAGCGGTTTGCTGAATTCATAAATTGTCTTTGTTTACGCCTTCAACAAAAACCTCCTAATTACAAATAATTAGCCTCATGAGGCTTTTGGGGCTATAGAGATGATGCAACAACAGCTATATTAACCATTCCTTTTGATTGTGGCATAATTTTGGCACAGTCCGATCCAGGATGTTTTGGTGCTCCGTGACTTATGACTAATGGATGACTTGACCTCTGAAATATTTACATAAAACAAAACTTAATCCAGCGACACTTTCATCATCTATAAAACATGTGTTAAGGAAGGAAGTCACAAAAATAAGGTGGGAAGATCTGAAAATATCACACGCTTTAATTCATGGAATAAAACCGAATGTTTAAACACAAGCAAATCAAAGGCTCTGTAGGATTAAACGTTTTGTTTGTCATATCTCGTAAGCCAAATATGGGCATGAATTGAGGACAGAATATAGAGCTATTCATCCTGGCTCAAAGCGTGTTGTTAACCTCTGTGGAAAATGCGGCTTACAGGAGTAAGCTGTAATAATACAGCAGCGCCACAGCAGCAATATGTCTGCTATAAAAGGATTTCACAAATCCAGAATTCTATCACTGCGGCAGGAATCTACTCTTTGGAAGGTATGAAAGTTCAAAAAACTCTCCGTCTGTCGAGAAACTGTAACTTCCTGAACGCCTTTTCCAGAAAACACACTCAAATCCTCAATTTTGAGGAATTTAAAGTTTGTGCATGAGGCGCTTTTGTTTCTTAAGAAATACTTTACTTTCTCATTGGGGTCCCTCCTACCTTGATTGCCTAAAATTGAAGAACATTTTCCGCTTTATTCTTTTCTTCTTTTTTCCTGGCAGAGTCCACACAGTAGCACTTGCTCTCGTTTCATTAAAGCTACGTGAATGTGCTTGATGGGGCGGAGACATCGAGGATAATTGATCATCTCCATGTCCTGGGTACAGTCAGCCGTTTGGCGAGCGAAAAGAGGGGAACCGCAGCGCCTCATTGTCAGAAAGACGGGAGAGAAAAGGCAATAGAACTGCTGATAAGAGATTGTCTGTCCTCATTTCCCTTGCCAGTTCAATTGTAGGAAGCTCTGTGTGTCGGTCTGCGGCACACGGGGGAGCTCAGTGGTGACTAAAAGAGGTCTGGATCCTTATCTGGTAAAGAGAGGGGAAGCGTAGAGTTTCACCCCTGTCAGCAGGATTTTTGCAGCAGACGGCGAGCGAGGAAGTGTGCTGTCGAGGGCTTTAAGCCTGACAGGCTCACGTCTTGTCCTAATGTGCGATAAATAGTTAACATGCTTCATCTTCGCCCTGAGCCGGCTTGAGCCAGGCCAGAGTTCAGCCGGCACTGTGAATACAAACATAGTGAGTATTATTTGCCTAAGGAGGTAACTAATGCGATGTCTAACTTCCAGACACATACGTTTTCAAAGCAGGAAAAGACTGATAAATGACAGATTATTTGGTTATAGTTTTACTCCCCTGCGTCGGCTCTCGTTGAAATATGTTGAAATTTGTGAGGGTAACGCGCCTCATGATTTAAATGATAACCTGCTGAAATACATGTTCTGTGCTGGCGTGATTTATTCTGCAGAAGAGCTGCTGAATAAAAAGAAATGTCAGTGATCCAAAAAATGCACCTTGGTAATGACATCTTGAATTGCTAACACTGGGAGAATAAAAAAAAGAGCAATTTAAATGGGAGTGTGTTCATGTAGTATGTGCATGCGTGTGCGTCCCTGCTTCTCTTTTGTAGTATGCACCCAGCAGGGAGGGTAATGGAATAGAAAGATGTAGGATTATTGACATATTGATTTCAAGGCCTTGCGGTGATGGAAATGCTGTGCATTCTCTAAATTGTATGGACTAAAGAGTAATCTTCCAATTTAAACTGCTGGAGGGTGCTGTAAATAGATTTGGCAGAGAAAGAAACTGATAATGACTTTGGGCTGAGTATTAAATGTTGGGTGTTATTTAGGCTGAGATATGCAGCGAGCACACACAGTGCCCACATGGATAATTTGTGGAAAGCACAGAGAGCACATCATTTTCTGTTAATTCCTGTCGCGTGCGTATGAACTTTATTGTTGCACCGCTACCACTGCGCTATAGTGTCAAGCAACTGCTGCCAGAAAAAAAAAAAAAGTCTGGCTGCTCCCACAATCTTTGCCTGGGGTGGAGGACGTGCACTAAATCCTTATTTTATGACTTTAAAATATTGCATTTGCATCACACTGAGCTGGGTGCTTGTGAAATGTTCTGTTACACTATATATGTGCGATCAATATAACCTCACACTGAATAAAACTCTTTATTGGACTGTGCACTGACCTTGCACATACTGATCCCATCCGTGACGCTGATAATATACAAAATAATCCTTTAATTACAAAACCCAAGCAACTGATACATGAGTGAAATTTTTTATTTATTGTTATTAATCTTGTAAGTAACAATTTTAGTGTTTATGGAAAATAACATGATCAGGAAAATGATGATCTGTGCAGATCTCATTCATCCATTTTACGTTCAGACTAACTAATCTTCATTGCACCTTATGTACATCACAGAAGTAATAAACTAATAATAACTAATTAGGTGTTTTGTTTTGTTTTTATGAAACAAAAAAATTGTTTCCTGTTGCACATGTACTCTACCTTCCCATTCTGGTTCCATTTTGTTATCCAGTGCTGTTTTCTTACTCGACCAAACATAGACTGCACAGGCGCTCTGTGAATCTTTAATTTATGCATCACATTTGTTCACAGACAAGCAAATTAACATCACATCACACTGAAGTAAAAGTATCATCAGCAAAAAGTATCAAAAGTCAAAGTACTGGTTCTGTGACAGATAATAATAATGTTGTTATAGATGACATTATTAGACCATTATAACTGATGCATCAGTGTGTGGGCAGCACTTTATTGGTCGGTATGCAGGAATTTTTACCTGCTTTGTTGAAATTTTGTTAGGATAGTTGAGTGAGTCCAGCGGTTTTCACAAGAAAAATCTTGTCTTCACAGATGAGCAGCACGTTAGCAGAGCGGAAGCAGCTTCGGTCATCTGTGTGTATCTACGCGGGATGCGTTCAGGCACAGCAGTGGGTGTGGGTGACATGCAATTTGGCAGTACTTAGAGCCTGACGCACAATCACTGTAGTTACACACATAAAGTGGAAGAAAATATGCTTGAAGCACAAAAAATATGCTTTGACTTGTGTTCACAGTACAGGTACAGAACAGCTTTTTTATTTCATCCCCACCAGGCATAAGCGTGTATTTCGTTGTGTGTGTGTGTGTGTGCATGTGTGTGCAGCAGCTAATCTCGCACACTACTGGACCAGTCAGCCTAATATTTTTTGTGCACATTTGTGACTGCATGCTCAAGGAGCTCTTGTGGTTGCGGTGATTCACAATTTTTTTTTTTTGAAAAACCTGAATGTCATTGACTGCTCTGTTTTTTTTTTTGACTGCTGACTCTTCACTGCTCTTAACCAGCTGGTGCGGGCCTCAAGTGATCAACAACTACTTCACCCTCATGTCTGCAGACACACCTGGTGGAGATCTAGACGATTTTAACTCAGTAAAGTGTGCTCTTCTGGTTTTGTTACGTTTGACTGAGGTGGAAATGTTGGCATATCAAAACAGAGGAGATGCTGGTTTTTAAAATGCACCTTGTCTCTTCTTCTGTAGAAGAATTCATGCAGTGCTCACACTCATCAATACACAGGCTTGATTCCAGACAGGGGCATGTCACCTCCTCTTTCTCACCATGGAGGCTGATACAAATACTAACAGGTACATGCAGCTTCATTCATTTATAAAAAGGACATCATAGGTGGGAAAAAGCAAGGAAACCCCATGATCACCTTTTACCGGAATTACTAGTCCTTGATTATGTAAGCTCATATCTTTATTAATATATTTGCATAAAGGTACATGATGAGGCCCTCTTTTGACAAAATAACAGGAATTCCCTTACAGCTTTAAGCTGAAGCTATGATGACCTTGCTTCACAGTAAGATGTGCAAGTGAAGTATAAATGATTGAACATTTTACCAGACATTTTAGGATGTCGGATGCTGCTAGAAATACAAGATGTTTTACAGCATAACTTCTCTTTTTCAAGGGCCTCCTTCAGCTAAAGGAGCACCATGAAAGTGCTTCCCTTTGGAGTCAAAATCAAAGAGAGAGGACGACAGACAGGAGAAAGTTAAGAGTTGAAATTTAGGCAACCGGCATACTTAAGAGATAAGACATAGAGGAGGAAATGTGGTGAGCATATATGAGTTGTTATCAACCATCTGCACACCTCTCACCCATTGTGCCTCCTCGCCCTGCCACTCTCTCCGCTCCCGCTGAGCACTGACGCTGGCGTGTGATGCCTCGCCAGCTCAATCTGATTGCTCAGATCAGATCCAGGCACAGCCAGATGCGACCCCGACCCCGCGTGCGCGGGTGTCATCACCGAAGACGGTGCCAAGGAGGCCTCGCCTGCATGTCTTCAGGAGGAGGGGGGGCGGGGCTTGTAATTCTACATTCAGTTCATCTTCAAGCATTTTGGAATTTGTTTCACTGAGTGGGATTTTTAGGCTGCATTTTAATCAGTGATGAAAATGACTAGAATTTTTTTTTTACATTCAAGTCACAACAAGTAATGGATGGGTCCCCTGAGTCTGGCGAGATGATTCATCCATCTAAATTCGGTCCCAAACAGACTGGTGGCCTTTCAAGTTTTGAAATTCTGACCTTTAATAAGTGTCCCCACGATGAACAGCTGTCTAATGTTTGAATGTTGGTGCGGTGATCCATGAAGTACAACGGATCACAAAACTCACGGTTCGGATTGTATCACGGTTTTGAGTCACGGATCGGATCATTTTTTCAGATCAGCAAACAAAGGGTTAAATCCAGGATAAATTAATTCAAAAATGCACTATTTTGATTCTGATGTAGCCGCTTTTAAATTAAAATTCATTTAAATTCAGATCAATTTAAAGGGGCTTTATTTGCATGGAAACAGACATTTACATTGCAAAATGTATATGAAAACCAATAGATCTCTCATTTCATCCATTTCAGATGACGACAGACGGACTGCTGCTACAGCTACAACTACAACCAGCTCCACCAAAATTGATCTGGAATAAATAAGTGAATCGATAAAGAACCGGACTAATAAGGAGAATTGATGATGGCATTGGTACCTATAAAATCTTATCAATTCCCATCCCTAGCGTCTGTGATATCGCTTCCGACAGACCAACACAGCTAGATTCTGGACTGAAAAACAAAAACCTTGCAGTAGCTCCACTGGCTTTTCCCATGACAATAGTGATAATGTTGCTCATTTACAAGTTCACGGCCTCATGAATTTGCATGTGAACACCTGTCAGCATGTTTAGTACAGAGTTCATCTGCATATTTTAATGAGAAGGTGAGTGTGTGTTGATGTTTCACCGATAGCCATTCACCTGTTTTGCGGTTGCTTGCGACATGCGGCATGAATTTGCTTATAACTGAAAGGTCGACTTTGTTTTCCCAGATGCTTATTTTTCATATTCACTCAGCACAGAGACAAAATGACAAATGGAAATTGAAATAATTAATTCAAGTCATTTTCACATTCCCAACAGCCTCTATACACTCTGAAGTTGGAGATTGTGGATGGTATTGATTATATGTAACATTTTCAAATATCAGCAAACAAGTTCTAATGCAAACAGTAACTTTGAGGATTTCTCCACAAGCTGAAGTGGTGTCCACCGAGCTACTGGAATAATGTACGTTGCTAGGTCAGGACGTTGGAGGACGATGCGTGTTTATTGCCTTTCTAAAATGAAAACACATGAAAAACTTTAAAGAACAGAGTAATTTGCTCCAGTTTACCACCTACAGAAGGATCCAACCCAGAGTTACTTTCTGAGGTCAAGGAGCATTACGTTAGCATATGTTTTGTGTCATGACAGGTTCCATTAAAAAAGCCCAGTTCACAACTTGACCAGCCACTGCATCTCAATTATTTTATCTTAATTGGATTTGGTCAAGTTTACTCTCCAGCGACCCCAGTGACATTACCTGGGATAGCGTTAAGTTTGCCAAACAAGCTGGTTAGTCCACATCCTGAAAGCTTTTTCTGTTGTAACTTTAAAACCAAAAAAAAAAAAAGATGCTTAACTCTAACCTGTTTTTCAATATATTAAGCAACCAACCAGGTATGGTACAATGAAATGAGCATGCAGCTTTAAACTCGGTCTTTTAGCTTTTCATGTAAATAGCCATTATGTACATTTAAGACCTTTTTTTGCAGCATTTTCTGGTCAAACTGAATCAGTATGAAATATTGGGACACACATTTTTTTTTTAAAGTACAAAGAACTTTGGTAAATCTGCCACATTATCATGTTATGTCCTGTGCGAGAACCGAAATTTGACAGGTGTAATCAAAAAGAATAAATGACCCCACAGAGGTTAAACCTATAGGCTAAGTCTTATATTTTCCCGCTGGTCTCTCTCATCAAACAGGAAACTAAATTAAGATGGATCTGACATTTCTCTCCCCTCTTCTCCAGTGAAACAATGGCCCACCACATTAGAACTGATATTGATATCAGTGATATCTTTGATGATCCATCCCTCTCACAGCGCATCTGTCCTTTAACTGCTGACAACTCATCAACCGAGACAACGTCCTCAATTCTGGGAGGGTGATAATCACTGCAACTTTATTAACAATTCAACAATGACCTAATACATGACTGCATTATTAAGTCATCATTCTTACTTGGAAAAGTTGGCCCAGTAAAAACTAATTAAACTTCTGAAGCAGCCTGTTAGCCCGTCAGCCTTTTGCCAAAAAGCCCAAATCTGAAAATTCTCAATGTATGAACTCTTCACACGCTAATCCTATGGATTCCTCTGTGCTCTCTGCGAGGGGGTTAGCCGGCTCTGGAGCACCATATGTTGTGTATCATCACCTTAACCAGAGGCATATGTCTAATGGTGTGTGTGGATGTGCCTGCATGTGTGCAAGTGCTCAGATGTGTTTGCTTGAGTGTGTAGGGTACATGCTGCATGTGTCTTCGATGTTTTGCTGTTGATATGATACTTCAAGGCTGAGATAGAGATGCAGAACAGGTGGTATTTTAATGACTCGCTCACGGCTTGCTTACTCTACTTACTTCACCGATGGAGGAAAGGGATCTCTTCCAGAGCTTTCCCTCTGTCTCGAAATTGTCTCCAAGTGCTGTTGTGGGTGTGAATGCTAACTGGCTGAGGGTAAACTCTCTGCAAGCCCCTGGCTTTAATCTACATGCAGATCTCTTTGATGTGCTGTCTTGGGAGCAACGGGAGGAATTAGTGAGCCAACCTCAGAGCTCATTGCTCAATGCCAAGGTGACCGCACCTGGGTGAGGTGAAACGTTCTCTCAGCGTCCTGCGAACTTGGTCGGCGAGAGGGCCGCTTGTCACAGTCGATCGGCCCGCAATTCAATATGATTGACCCAGGCAGGAAATCTTTAAGTTGCTCATGCATGGATGGAGAAGGAGAGATGGCGGCACATCAAAGCGTCAGGGATGCAGATTGCTCATGCATGCTAACATGGCAGCCAAGGTCAGGGGGAGTTGCTAAGTGACTGCTCCCAGTTCAGCCACAGAGAACGAGCTTGGACATCTAACGCTACTGGGAAGTGATTCGTCCAGTCTCTGACGCTACAGCTGTACTGTTATTTTTTTTGGGGGGGGGAGGATTTTACCTTTTGTAGGAGAGAGACATGACATTCAACACGTCAGTACACAATAAGAGGTATGATATAAGAGCCCAAGCTAAAATCTACAACTTTTTAAAATATAAACCCATTTGTTTATTATTCTTTATTTTTACTTTTATACTCTTTAATATTTGGACATTTATTTGGAAATATTGTGATGAAAAATATAATGAAATCAGAAAAAAATGAAACGAGAAAAAAAACCACCTGGAAATATGTATATATATATATATATAAGTCCATTAATGAAGCAACTTTTTTAAATAATCTAATATATATATCTCATTATTGATTTCTATGACTATATCAGCATACACCGTTTGATCAATGGCTTATAGTTGATATCACCTTTTGTGACAGGTAGCTAATAAATAATGGATTGATAAGCATTTTGGCTTTTTGCTTTAGTGGTTTGAATCACCCAAAATTGATTTTTCACCACTGGTCCCCTATCTAATCAAGTTAGGTATGTGTTCCTGATAAACAGAGTATTGCGTGTGTGTGTGTGTGTGTGCATAGGAGGGGGCTGGTGGATAGGTTAACAATTTGCATTTTGAATGTTTTCTTTCCCGACGGGTTTTATTATTAACCATAAATGAAGAGATTGTGGTTAAAGCTGGGGATTGAAAGGCGCCTGTATTTTCCATGACCAAACACAATTGATGTATTCATTACTTTTCAGATATGCATGATAATAAACACAGTCCACTGTACATGCTAATAGCCTCCGTTGCACACTTTGGATTTATACTTTGTGAACCACGCGGGCCAATTCAGTAGGGAAAACAAAAGGGTTTGTGGCTGTAATTTAATTGTTTTTGAAGCTTCATATTTGTGGGTTTTTACATGAAATACGCATACAGTGGCTTTTGTTCATCTGAGGCAGAGACTTGAGAAGATGATTGAATGCTGCTGAGCACAAAAGCTCCCTCTGCTCCCTCTCCAGGCCCTGGAAAGCCCAGTGTGTGCACTGCTTCAAGTCGATCAGCACTGCATGCGTCAGCTTCACGGAGCAGCGGCCAGCTTTTTGTTTGTCTGTCCCTGCAATTCTCTTTACAGATGTGTTCGTAAATTAACATTCCCGTCATTTCCTGCTCTCCCACCTTGCCTTAAACGCATCTCCAGAACCCCTCATCCTTGAACGTGGAGCTCCCTGAGTTGAGTGCGAGTTATGCCACCAATCTTTGTTGAGGGACCGAAAAGGGTTTATTTCATATCATGCTCCATAAACCAGCACTAAACCTGGGAGGGCGAGCAATCAGGAGGTGAACACATTGTGGGCCGCGGGGATTCGCCAACATGGCTGCACCTCCAACTCCCTCAGATTCACGCCAAGCGTTAAATCAAAGATGGGGGAGCTGGCTATACGTGGGGCTTGAGATTAGTGCTGGAGAAATGATTCCATGCTAATTGGAAAAAGAAACCCTACAACACCTTATAAGCACAAAACCTATTATGCGGCATCATGGTGAGAGAGAGTGGGAGAAATTGAAAATGTGATGAATACAAATGACGACAGAGTTTAAAAGCGAGTGGGCTGAACTCGTGATGGATGGATCAGCGTAATAGGGGAGGAAATTATTCAGAATGAAAATCACAAAGAAAACCCCCTTAAAACCTGATTTGAAAGCAGAGGTGCTCTGGGATATTGTGTCGTCGGGTGGGGTAGTTTGAGTTAAGCCATTAGGTGGGATGAAAGGTTGGTCCCCCAAAATCGATGGCTGTACCCCGCCTGCACCGCCATTACAACACCTGACACAAAAGGACAGCAGATTTCATCATTTCATCATGGTGCCCTCAAAGGCTATTTTGTGTGAAAAGGAGTGGTTATAATGTACTGGAGGGAGACGAGGAGCTGAGAGAACCTTGGGAGAAAATATAAAACTGTGCCGACAGTGTCGGGGCTAGTAATGGGCAGAGGTTCGGCTGAAAGGTTGGGGTTGCGCAGTTAATTCAAGCTGACAGGGTAGGGGATAAAAATGGGTTTCTCTCTGTACAGCCAACTGGAGGGCCAACCCTGTCCAATCTCTTTGATGGAGAGAGATACGTACCCCTCCCCTCCCTGGTAAAGGGTGAGACAGGAGCGAGAGGGAGGTCCTTTATTGAAGGTGAAAAGTTGCAATGTTTTCTGAGTGGACAGCCTCAAGGGCAGCTGGCAAGAGATTAGAGGATGTTATTAGAAGGCAATGGGCTGTACCTTCCACTCATAATCCTCCCACATGGGAATGTGTGCGTGTATCTGCGAGAGCACCTAACCTGATGCTATCAGTGACATTACATCCCCTGGACTATGAAAAACTGCCTTTACTCCTCCGCACAGGTAAATGTTTTGTTTCTTCTTTGACACACAAACTTAACTTAATCTACTCTCACTGAGAGTCTGAACCCCAGTGAGTCCCCATCCAAATACCCCAAAATCAGAGGACAGGCTCTAAAGCACATGTAAATGCATAAAGTTGCTGCCATTGTACATGACAGGGTCTCGTTTGAACAAGCTCTCCAGTCATTTTTCTGTAAAAAACCAAGTCGCCAATACTAACTTATATCTTGTAACACTTCCAGCATGACACAAGTCTCAATCACAACACTTTCAAATGAAAAACTCACACATCCCTGCATACATCAGGATGCACCTTGTTATTGGCCGGTTGACACAGCTCTGAATTTTCATGTGTTTGACACTGCACAAATAGTTCAATGTCACCCTCTTTGACCACTATGCAATGCTAGAGAACATTCATTAATTACATTATGTTCCAGTATTTCAAGTGTTGACCACACTATGAGAATTCCATGTATATCAGATGATGATTGTCACGCAAGGCTTACTTCCTGTTGCAAGTAGGTGGCACAAATACAGACCGCAGAAACAGATGGAGAGATGGATATTAATTCTTATTTTGCATATCTTGTTTTTGGTTTTCTTTTCTTTTGTTTGTGTTGTGTATTTGGACAATAGAGTTTTAGGCCGTGTGCATGTTGACACGATCAAATAAAGTCAATAGTACTGTGATAAATTTGACGTGAAATGCTCTCAAGAGAAGAAGAGATTGTTCTTGTGTGAGATCAGTCCCTAAAACATTTTTGTATTAATTTGTTCATAGAATGAATATCCATCAAAATTATCATGTCAAATCAGTATGTGAGTCACAACCTTTAACTGCATTTAGTCACTGTAGGACTGCATACGTTCTGTTTTCCAACTAATAAATGGTTAATTTCACGAGAATCTGTATTAAGGAAACCACTATGCTGAACCTCTAATAAATTTTAATGACCGTTGTGGGTGTTACCATCCCTCATGTTCACAATGGTCATAAATTAAGGAAACCTAGCTGCAAAATATGTTTAAATATCCATCTGGGATACGACTTGTAAAGTGAGCATTGCAACTCGATCCAGAATGCTTGTGTCCTGTGAATCCAGCAATGTAAGAGTTTCCATGTCTGAAGAAGGCTTAACACTTAATGCTAGATGTCTAGTTATCTAAGTGTGATCATCTTGGTATGCAGTCAACCGGGTTGCTTAAGCTCAGCATCACAAGACACTCTTCTTTGCAGCAAACTTGGCATAATAATGAGGTGTTTTTTTTTCGTCTGCTATTTGCAATTTTCTCCAGGTGCTCTGCCTCTCATCGCCCACCCATGACAATAATTGTTGTTTTCTTCACAGGGACGCTTTGAACAGGTCTCTCAGAACAAGGTCACCCAGGAAGACATCCTCTCAGTGCACTGTTTTCTGTATCCATTCACGCGCCTCTCGCTTCCTCTTTGAACAACCAGGGGTCTTTCATTTACGCTTCCATTAGTATGTACTTATTATGTGCCCATAATATTTCATCTCGCCTTAAATGCAGCACAGAAGGCGTCATCTTGCCATTTTGAACCTTAAACAAACCTTGCATTCAGTAATTATGTTGCAGGTTTATTAAGTTGTTTAAACAATAAGTGGGTGAATTTTCTAATTCTTTCTGTCCTGTTAATCTTATTAACCAGGGAGAGGAACTGACGCTACAGCCATGAGAGCTTAATGAACTCCTGTGAATGCCCTCTGTTTTCTCCAACATACAGTGTGTGTGTGTGTATACTGTATATAGAAGTGCTGATAATACTGCCTTTGAGGTAGGGGTCAGGCTGTGCTCACCTCCAGTATCTTGTCAACAGCACTAAATGTTAGCGTTATAATAACTTAGAATGCATTAGTGAAAGGTATCCTTGAATATTTCATATCTGACGGATAAAGAAGCCACAGCAGCGCATTAGTATTGTGAATAAAAGTTCAACCTGATGTCTGTTTAAACCGTGTCTTTATGTGCATAACCACGTTTCAGACTCATTTAATCTCCAACACAAAAGGCGATTTAATGAGTGACAAAAAGTTAAACAGTTTCAGATTTTAAAGCTGTGTGTTTTCTGAATGTCAATGTTTATAATGAGATTTTATGCAAACATTTTTCTCCATTCATCATGTTTGCTTATTATTCTCAGCAACTGTGGCTGTGCACTTGTAACGTCAAAGCTATTTATTCTGTTCATTCTTTATAGAAGTATAATTTATAATATTATATATATATATCATATTTATAATTATATATATATATTGTTGTTTATGACATGATATTAAAACATTGGAACTGTTAGATGGGTTTTAAAGTATCTTTAATATCAAAAAACAAACTTTATGAAATTAGCTGCTTCCTTCAACTTTGCTACAGGTCACACCACCGTCACACCAGGATGTTTAGTATATGTCGCTTAGAGACTTAATGAGTTAAGGTCAAGCACAAAGCCGTATAAGGAAGATTTCAGGGTGTTCAAAGTGTTTGTTACACCTGTGTCACCATGGGCTCTTATGGGTTAATGCTATCAAGATGACTGATATGTCAAATTGTGTAAAATATGATGAAGATGTCCACAGACTTTTCTTATTGATATTGAAGTTTTGATAGTTAACAGCTAAAGGCAGTTCACATAGACATCCACTGTTTTTATGCCACATGCTCCTTTCAAATTTCAAAATGCTTATTACTGCACGTGGATTAACTGTAGACCAGCTCTTTATGACTTATTATTTATGAATTATTACAACTAATATAATACATGAATGTCTATGGAAGCTCATTCATGTCCATTGTATTTATAGTCAGCAACTGTTTACAGTACAAACTCCATTCGGATTTAAAATTGTTGACATACTGATCATCTGTAGATGAGGTCATTGTGATGACATGCACAGTTTATGAATTATGTATTGCGTGGGAATCTATGGAGACCCATTCACTTTGACTGTGTTTATAACACAGCGCCTTTACACAGTATAAACTTTATTTAAATTTTTAAGATGTTGACTATTGCACATTGATCTTACTGCACATACGTTCATTATGATGTATGTTTTCAGGTTATATTCCATATTGTATTAAAGCTTAATGCATAGGCTCCTTTTGTTTCCACTGCATCTATGAGTCTGACTTTGCTTATCAAGTATAAAGTCAAAAATCATGCCAATCCACATCACTGCACACAGCAATCACACATTTCCTTTGGGAAATGTTTCACTAGTTTATTTTTGCAAACCTGTGAGAAACAGACCAACTTGTAAGGATCACTAAGATGAAGATAAGTGAAATATATATTAATATTAATGACCGTAAAAAAAAACCGAATTTCATCATCTAAGTTTCCATTTTCCATGTCTAAAATGCATTTCACCTGAGGAATTTCTAGCTTAAACTCTGGGCGTCTGTGTGTATATGTGTGTGTATGTGCATCAGTATATTTCTCAATCATCTGTCTACCATGTGTTGATGCTGACAGCCACAGCACAGCCGCTTCCTTCACTCGCTGCAATCCGCATGCAGCCCATAAACATCCAACCAGTTTCCCTCCTCTTCTTCCCTCGTCATGACACTGCGCCTGGCAACATTTAAAAATTCAATAAAAACACCACAGTTGATGATCACTCTTCATCTATAATAAAGCACAAATTTGTCGACATGGTGATAATTATAAGAAATTTAACGGAGGGTCTTCACGGGGGAATGACTCGCCATAATTGCAGCAACCATAAATGCATGCTTTATTGCCTTTATAAACTATTCATGCTCTATGGTTGATGTGCTCAGAATGTTTCATGACAGCAGCACTGATACACAGCGTGACTGATCAGAGTAATAAAATCCAAAAAAGGGCAGTTGGAGGATAATTCTCAGGAGTCAAAGTGGCCGTGATGCTAGTATTTTTCTAGTCTTTATGTTGCTGTTTCAAAGCATTTCTACTTTTTCTGTATGTAGAAATGTAACATATCCAATTTGGCAGAAATCCCAGCTTTCACTCTGAATTTATCCTTTCTGAGTTGTTGAGGGAGTAAGCTGTAAATGCTGTGCGAGTCTATCACAGTCCTCAAAGACAGAAGAAGGGAAAAGCTAGAGGTAATAAATGCTCTTTGGCTGAGAGACAGGGTTACAAACTGCGTCCCTCAAGGTTATTCTAGGACCTCAGTCTAATGACTGTGAAGTCAAACTGACCCACCTTCCTCCAGTGACTCAAAGCTGGATGAGGAGCGCATCTCATTTGTATAATTAGTTTACTGAAAAAAAGGTCCACCATGACATCGCTGCGCAAAATATCCCAAATTAGCATTTAAATTAAGCAACTATTCTTTCAGCATAAAAAGAGGAGAAATTATTCATCATCAAATCAAAGTGTTACATGTATTGTGACATCTGGAACACCTTGTCTTGGGGACGTGCGTCATCTCTTGTCTGGGCACGACTGCACTGGAATATCATGGCTTTCATATGGGTGCAGCATTCTCTCACTATTAATGACAGCAAATTTGAGGCTTGGATCGGAACTTACTCTTATTTCTCAAATTTTAGAATCTCACTCAATGAGGTGTTTGTTCGTGTTGCCAGGCTGTTGTCAATCATGTCATTATGTGGCTTTAAGATTTAAAACCAAGTTTTTAGGTGCTTTAACAGCATATAAATAAACCCAGGCAGATGGTGTCATCATCCACCTTGTCTTTCTTGATGCACTATAGGAACATGCTTTCTGCACCTTTCATTGAACCTTACCATTAGATGTACTTTTTTACTGTGGGTTTGAGTCCTAGAGAGACTGGGCCCTATATTGTTATGAACTAATTAATATTCAATCTATAAATATTGTTTTAAATATACCATGTAATCATTTACATGTTGTGAACTATGGATATAATGGTATCATTTAACAATTTGTTGATTCTTTAATATCTTCATAAACAGTACATATATGACTTACAAACTGGTATGAATTAAATAACAAGATAGATAGTTTGAAGTTATTTACTTTGGATCCCGATCGGTTAGAGTGTCACAAAGCTGCAACATAAGATTTAATTAAAAAAAGGCAATGCAACAATGAAACAATTAAAAGAAAAAACAAAATGTAGCTGCAAGCGGTGATTCCAGGTTCAAGCCCGGATAGTAGCTGCGCAGTGTGTCAAAATGAAAGGAACTACAGGCCCTTCAAAGGTGAGCAAAATCACACAGGTAATTGAATTCTGTTTAAACAAGGAGTGAGACCAATAACACATGTTCCATCTTCACAAAGCCTGCAGCATTTCAATCATTGCACACACCCTCTTCATCAGATTTGAACAAAACTTACTGTGTGTGTTCAGGAAATAGTGTCAGATTTTGGTTAACACTAACACAGCCCCCAGAGCATGAACACCACATTGGTACACATTTTTGGTATTTGTGGTGCCCCCTATGTGTCAAGCTCAAAATGCTGCAGTGGGACTATTTTCGAACATGGTCTGATGATATGTACCCAGATCTCTGATTATGATTTGATATGATTTATGATTGCAATTGTTAATGAGCTATGGTCGTTTTCCAGCTAAGCCCCGCCACCTGCAAAGATTTTGTGGTTGATGTCCACCATGTTTTGCGACTGATCTTGATCATGCTGTATGTCCAATGTGGTGTTGATCCAGTCAAAATTCAAAACGTTCTGTCTATATTACTGGATTGAAAAAAAAAAAAATTCAAAATGTGACAAATCCATCATGGTAGTCTTCAGTCAAGCATAAGACAAATGAAAATAATAAATCAGCTGAAAAACAAAAGGGTTCTGCCCTACTGTTAATTATTGACGTAGGCTGAAGGTATTTCACAAACCAAGAGGTCATTAATTCATTATTTTTTTCACCTTGTATCATGTCACCAGTGTAGACACACCTCAGTATCCACTGAAGCTACAGATCAGCCTGTGTTCTATGCAGTGCTACAACATGAATGCTTAAATTGATGCGTCTGCAGTGTCTTTAAAACCGCTGGAGCCTAGTGATCAATGCACCCTTCATTCCATCAGTCGTACAGTTTTGGCACATGCCACAAGCCTACTGTACATCGGTTGTTAAATTGGCTGTCTCTCAGTACAAGCGCTGCAGACTGGGGTTTGTGCAACATCAAACAGGATCTTAAAATGAGTGGTTATCTCTTTTATTAAACATGATTAGACTGCTGATCACAGTGTACAGGCAACACTAATATTTAGAATACTTCAAATTACAAAACAAGAAAGAAGAAATTGGATGCATATATTGGCTTTTCACTGTTTACATCTGGCTCAAACGTTTATAGATGTAAAACCTGTAAGTGCGATTGGTATGACTGTGCTCTGTTTTCATACTAGCGTCAGTGAATGTATTAAAAATGAATTAAAGAAGTTATTTCATGTCAAGATGGTGCAATTCAAACAGCCACTGAAGGTCAGATCTTCTACACAATTTCTGTGTGTAGAATCAGCAGGGGGGAGAAATAATGAGATATGTGAATCTAGAGGAGCCCATGGGGGCTATAGGATGTGTCGTTGTTTATGACCATATTTTTTATTAAACAAATGCACTTATTGAAAAACCATTGTGAGCCTAGTGCTACTTGTTTACTTCTCTCCACAGAACAGCAACTTGTGAGGAACGTTTGAATCTGTTAAGTATTAAGGAGAATTTTGCATGCATTCAGTTGATTCAATTTTATTACAACATGGTGATCTCACATTTTCTAGATGCACACAGAAATCAAAAACATACAAGTATTTTTCACACATGAAAACACCAATCTCCCGGCTCTGGCACTCATCGCCCCCGAGGCCCTCAGTGGGTGTTACGCAGCCTTGGCCCCCCTTGGCAGCGTGCCGCCTCCTGGCAATCAATGCTCATTTTACTTACTCATCCACACCCCTCGCATTGATCTGTGTCGCCCTGGACATCCTGCATGCAGGCAGCAACTCAACACTGCTTTTCTATCCAGTCTGGAGCACAGATGGCCTACACGGACCCAAGAGAGAGGACTTGGTGTTCCAGGTCTTTAGTAGTGGGAGCAGGGGAGATCAGGGGAGGATGCTGGACAGCGTGCTAGGCCACTGGCAACGTTTAGCAAGAGAGACTAAATTATAATGTTCCATAATGGTTTGGATTTGGATGGATAGGCGGGCGGGCGGGTTAGTAAGATGGCTGGGTGAATGGATGGCTTCATAGACCGGTGCATAGATAGATGGATGAAAATAAGGTGCCAAAGTGATGAGGGAGGTGGAGCTCAAGAAATCACTGCCTTCATCTGCCCCGCTGAAGAATGTAACAGCACAGCAATCCAGGGATATTATATTATATTTACCCCAACAAAGGCCTGGATAGGTGTGAAAAATCTGAATTCAGTGTTACATTCTATTAAAGAAAATATCATTGTGACGATCCGGAGGTAAGAAGGGTGGATTAGCAATCAGGCCCACGGTTGACTGGGTGCTAATTGTTATTTGGTAATTTGATTAATTGCAAATTTGTTAGACAAAACTGCACAGATGCAGGTTATTACATAAAAGAGCTCGTCCTCTGCAGGAACACAACAGCCCGTAGCTTAACGTTGGTCACAGGTTCTGCTTTTGTTTCCACTCTTCTCTGCCTTTTCTGTGGATGCATTCCTGGAACTGAAATTTGGCACTGCTCAGGAGATACTAAATCCAAGCCGCAGAGGCAACACAGCCTTAATAAAGCTGGACGCGCAATATTCGGATACAGTACGTCCCACATGTGTGGTTTGCTGCCTTGCAATGGATGTCCCTGTAAATTGTAAATTGTTTGCATGGTGTTGGGGGGACACTACTAGCTTAACTACATTTCCCAGTGATGCACTAAAAAGGAAAAAAGTAGCAAAGCTATTTCAAAATCTGGAGTATTTCCCGTAGCAATCTATTTTTCTTACCACGTAGGTTAAGGGTTGTTAAGTTCTGACAGTGTGGACAAACCTTCGTCCCCACAGAAGCTATAGATAAGCCTCTATCCCATGCAGCGCTACAACAGTAAACAAAATCCTCAAAAAACTTTTTTAATTGTAGGCAATGAAGGCTAAAATTTATGTGCCTGCATTGTCATAAAAACTGCTGGAGCCTAGTTAAGGTCCAACAGTGCACAAGGCCTATAATTAAAGGAATAGTTTGACATTTTGGGAAATGTTTTTTTTTTTTTTACTGAGAGTTACATGACAAGATTGACGTCACTGTCATATCTGTCTATATTTTTATTCTGTGACTCCACTGCAGTGGCTTTGCACTATTCAAAAAATGCCTTATTTATCTCATACTGTCCCGTCGTGCTGCTCCTCAGTTCATCCTCTGTCTGAAACAAGCCGTTTTACCCAACTCACCCCGCCGCCCTGGACCTAAAAGCCTCCTCCTGCCGGTGTTTAAAGCTCCTGTGATACAGCTTTAAACACCAGCACTCCTGTCTGTCGGCTCTCTCTGTCTGTCAGGAAGCTCCACCAATCACGGAGAGTTCAAGCAGGGTGGGAGGAGGACATCCGAGGGAAAACCAGAAGACATTTTCTTTATAAAATATGATCCAGATCAGAGCCCTGGCCCTCGTCAGACTAAGCGGGTGGACGGTCACGTTCGTGAGCGTGCTTCGCCTGAAGCAGATGACCAACCCGTGAAATCCAAGACGAGTTGAGAAAGCGAAAAAAAAAAACCTTGGAAACCTGAGCTTTTTGCTCACAGGATTGCTTTTACATGCATTATTTGAAACTTTGGCCACCTTTAATATGAACATCCAAGATTGTAACATTATATATATGGCAATAATAAAAAGTAAGGGAAAGTGCAATGGGTCCCCTATAAGCTCTTCTTTCCCAATTACCCTCCATACCGACTGCTGTGCTGCAAGAAGAAATGCTAACAACTCATCAGGGTTTTACAAAGTTCACAGTCATCCAGGGTAGCATTTCAGATCACAGCTTCCTTTTTTTCCACGATAGGAACAAAAATATTGTAATATGACACAGCATATTCTGCAAATAATAGACGTATCATTGATCTGACTGACTGGTGAGATTGTTGGATTCCATAAACCCTTGAAAATAATGAGCCGCTTCAAACAGAGACAAAAGTCTCGCTGTGGTCTGCATAACAATGTGTATACAAGAGAAACTTTGAGTACCTTGAATTGTATTTGTTTGTGTCAAATGCATCTCTTTTTCATATTCTCATTTTGCCTGCATCACTTTCTGAAGTGTGTGTGGAGAAGAGAGAACAAAAAAACAGATTCAATATTAGCAGAAGCACAGTTAAGTCCCTGGGCAAACTCTGAGTTGCCATTTCAAATGAGGTCACTTTCTTCCCCTCGGATTCTAATGACGTTTATTGATGTCTTTAATAAGTTTTTTCTTTCTGTTGGGTATTAATGGACAGTGCGGTTCTGGGGTGGTGCTTGTGGTGCCACGAGGAACAGAGCGGCGAACGAGACAGGGAGACAGATGAGGAGAGAGCGAGACAGACAGAGATTGAGAGAGAGAAGGTGGAAAAGATCCCGAGAGTTCAGTCATACTAATCCCTTTGGCCGAGAGCTGTGAGTCAATTATTCTTCATTTGTCTTTTATCTTGCCACTACTGTCTAGGAATGAGGCTCCTCCAAGGCCTGTCAGGCACTTATTGATGCTGTCTGGCCTGAAGGGTTCACACAATTCTGAAGACGGGACCAGAGGCGTGCAGGGTCCAAGGGGGTAATTGTGTCAGGAATTGGGGTTGGTTGCTGAGCAGCTACCCTGTATTGGCTTGTAAAAAATGACACAAGATGAAGCTTAAAACTAAAATGGAGGAAAGAGTGTTTGGCAGTCTTACAGGTTTGATTTAAATGAATGGGAGTGAGCTCTGTTTCGTGTTTGGACAGGACACAGAGGTAGTGTTGGACACATCTGCTCCTGCTGGACTGTGCAGTGTAAATGTATACTTATATGTATGATGTAATAGTATATGATATGTCAATTGTTATTAATATCAGATTTTGAGAATTACGTTTATTTGATTTCTTGTTGAGAGATGGTTGAGAAAATTAATAACACTCTCATATCTGTCCACAAAGTGTGAAGCTCGGGCCAGAAGACAGTTTTGGTGGTTTGTGGTTGTGGTTTTTCGGGGAGCAATATGTGCAGTATGGGATTCTTGAAAAGTCACTGCGACCGTTGAAATAGCTGAAGCTCCTAAATTCCTAAAAAAAAAAAAAACCCACACAACTTGTTTTTACATTTTCTGTCTGTGTATGAATCAAGCAAACAATATGACACAATATGTTAAAGTGAACTTTAGAGTAGCATGCAGATGTGAAAGTGGTACAAGTTTTCTCTCAGTTTCACAAAGTTTTTTCCAGAAATGTCAAACTATTTCATTTAGGATGCAAAGAAATACTGAAAATGTCACAAAATTTGTGATAGTGACAGATGCCATAATCAACGCAGAGGCAGCTGCTGAGGATGTCTCTGTTGGAGACTTTCTTCCCAAGAGGATCGACAGCATCAGTTGTTTCAGCAAGTGACGGGAGCAAAGAAGGAAGGAACAGTGAACATTGTTTTGTTTTTTTTAAAAGCATGATCATGATAATGTCATAACTTTAATCAAGTGTTATTACATATTGTCACTATGAAGACGAAGTTTCCCTAACCTTTGACCCCAAATCATGAAATTTCTCTAAACCAAGTGGTTTTTGTGCCTGAACCTAACCAAACCTTAACCATACTATTGTCAGATCATAAAACTGATTCCTTTTTCAACAGTGATTAGTAGTTTGTAGTGATTTGCAGCGTCAGATCAGAAAACATCCCCATATGTTTTTCTAAAGAACATGGACAAACAATATATTTTGCTATTTAACATGGAGGACTTGTTTGTTGGTTCAGTAGCGTTTGGACAGGAATATTCTGGGGAACTTAAAATTTAAAAACTCATCAATCCCAGCTTCACAGTCTAAACCCAGATATGACATGTATCCTTCAGCTTTTAGCAGACTCTTTCTCATTATGCATTTCTCAGTTGGCTCTTTTTGTCTCCCTCTCCCTGTCGTCATGATTGTGAAGGCTCACGCACGCTCACGTCACACATCCCCACACTGTCACTCATCTGCACACAGTGTGTGCTGAAAGAGATGTCAGAGCTGTCTGAGATTCAGAGACAGGGTCTTTATGCTCAGTGTGGTCCACCAGAAATATGGTGATCGAGACGTTTGTCCCTAAAAATTCCTCAACTTAGACCACATGGGACTTTTCAGTTAACTGGTTTGACTCATAATTTATCATAGCCTGTGCGAATATTATTATTAATTGAGTGCCAGACAGGTAGAAGTCTGTTTTTCTTCATTACAATGCGAGCCTTCACTATTTCACTACATTGTTTTAAATCATAGCATCAGGATGAATTCTATTACATCAAGTCTGAGTCATATCATGTTGATGTTGGCTGCTTGAAGACGTATTTAATGATTGGATATGGACCTAATAATTACAGTCTTAGTGGCTGAGCTCCAGAATAACAAAAATCTGTCACATTGGCCCTGGGCTGATAATGAGGCTTTAAACTGGAGTGTTGGTGTGTTTCGAAACTGACCCAGTTAACCTTCAAATGTTGAGCCTACAAAGGATTTAACAAACCAGCATGTCAGTAACAAATCTGCTGATGTCCTCAAGGTCAACATGTCAGATCTACGTTGCGTGTGTCGTACATTGCATCTGTAGCGTTCCTGCTTTCATTTATTGCAAAAACCCATATGACAACACAGGAGTAGAAAGGCTGGTTAAAAGGGAAAATTGCTGACAGACAGCCAACAGAGTGATAGAGAGAGAGAGAGAGAGAGAGAGAGAGAGAGGGCGTCCTGCTATGAAATACTGCTTTGATGCTTCAGTACAACCTGAGATGAAAAGTCTGGTCTTTCATCTCCAGTTTTTGAGAGAAATATGGATGAAAAGTCTTCATCTTTGAAATTGTTGCAAATATGATTGATGACAAATCACAGTTAATTTGGCTTTTTTTTTATAAGCGTAAAAAAATTGCACAATTAGTTTCACTTCCTCTGCATTTCAGACTTATTGTTCCTGAAAGATCTGGTTTATATATAAGACGCACTCTCCCACCTTCCTTCATTATTCACACTCCCTATATAGAAGACTATTTACAGGACAGTTTGGACAATGTGGCACATTGAATCTGCTTAAATTCATTCAAATACATTCCATTGAAATCATTCCACTCACTTGAAATAAATGTCAATGTTGGAAAATTCTGCAAATCCATTTGAATTTTTTTTTTTTTTAAATTTGTTGTCTACATTCTAACTTATTTTACATTCACTGGAGGAATAATATGCTGTTGTAGGTTGTTGCAAGACTTTGCTAGCATGTGTCAGCTAAAAAGTAACTTCTTGGTTCAACTAAGCGCTGGCTGACCATAGCCATTGATAACCTGCAATAACTGATTTAGCCACATGGGGGCTTCAGAAACAAAAAGTAAACACAACCTTTCAAGCTGATATGGCAAACTTGTTAGGTAACAGTTGCCTATTTACACATCCAGCGGCATTTGGGGTCATGTTTCTGACAAATGTAAGTCCAGTATTTTCACACTTTTAGCTCTGTTTTTGGTCTCTACCAACTCCTGAGGGAAATATGTGGTAGAGGATTCACGTGATAATTTTCTGTAGGTTCAAGACTATGAGCAACCACTTCCACATTGTCACATTGTCAGAGATACAATGTCAGTTTAAAATGATCAATTATCACCACTTTAATCTAAAATCGTAATCTTTAAATATTTTCTCCGCAACTGAAATACAAAGTAGCATAACATCAAAACACCCAAATAAAGTGCAAGTACATCAAAAGTGCAAATTAAAGACTACAAAACTTGGATTCATTTTTTTAATCCAGTCACAGCAAATTTAATGAATACATTTTAATTAATAATTTAAAAAACACCAAAGAAAACCAATGTCTCATGTTGCCGTTCCTACAAAGCACAAATGCTCCATTAAAAAACACAGTATTGGTCTATTTCCAAAGACTTGCACAACTTCAAAAGTGGATCAACAAATATGAAACCTATGATGTTTCAAAACTCAGGAAGGAGCCACGCTTCATGTAAAATCTCGTCATGACTCATCAGTTGACAAAAAGAGAAAGATTTAAACTGTATCCTAATTTCTGTAATTATAGATAAGAATCCACCTTAATTGGACATGGTAATCAATTCATTTTGTGTTTAATTAGACATGTAAAAATATTCTGAAAGGAGGGACAAATGTTATTATCATTTTCTATTTCAGCTTGTTTACACACACACCGCATTTAATTTTGGAAGCAGACTAAGTTATTTGCTCTCCCTTAATTACCAGGCAGTTGACACACTGTGTGTTTTGTTATGCTGTTTTGAGAAAAATAACTTTCAAGTGTTTTTTGGATTGCTGTCCTTCGCTGCATTCTTCAGTGAAGTATTGATTTTTTTCCTCTCAAACAAAGTCACTGTGGGAGTCCGCTCTGAGGTAAACCTGCACGTGTGTGTCGATTCTCCTGATGTGACCCTTTTGTCACGTAAGAAAAAAAAACCTAAACTAATTGGTGAAGGAGCACGGCGCTCAGCCAATTATCAGGTATGACTTTATGAATTTCAGATTTCTTGATTTGCATTTGTTAGCTTCAGGCTTTTCCCTCATGAGAGTCACGGCTCATGGCCTTTTGTGTGATGCAAGCCAAGCAGCTGTCCACTGTGTGACCTCCTTTGGTTGAGTCTGCTCGAGCTGGAAAACTCCAACAAAATGAAGCAGGAGATTGTCCAAATTTTCAGTGTCATGCACCAAAAACCTCCCATTTGATTCGCCGTTTATGGTCAATGAGCAAAGGGAAATGAGCCTGTTATGACTTGCAACTAGGAAAAACGAGTTATCCCAAATTTAGTTTTGTTATATTTTGTGATACTGGCTTCTAAATAAACAGCTTAATGGAAACCAACAAACAGCGTAACCGCAATCTCACACCAGTCTTGCTGTTAGTGATAATTTCATCCAATCAGAAGTACATTTCCTGTAAACCCTGTTGCTTCCTGCCACACGGAGGATGCCTCTAATTGCGCCCCCTCCCCCCCTGCTCTACCTGGCGGCGCTCCACGTTTGTTTTGCATTTTCGCTTAAGAGGATAAGCAGGTTGGAAGTGCTTTTTCACAGAAAGTGAAATGCTGGCTGCCAATCCTCTCCTCAGTGGTCTCATCTGATTACTGTAATTATACTAATGTCTCAAAATTAATGCAGTAATGATTTATTGATGCTCGAGTGGTAAATGCAGGTCTATGTACAGTGGCACTTTTAAGGCAAATCGGTCAATTAGCCAGTCAATTAAACAATCAATCAAGTGGTCAGTGTGGCATTTATATTTCTAAAAATGTTCTTTTTAAATTAGAAGTGCTTCTGCCCATAAAACTGGTTATGTGTGTGTGCAGATGGTACAAAGTAACAGGATGTACTGTAGATGAAGACATTATTTGCATATGAACAGTAAACACACTCTGAACAAATACAAAGAATATCTGAATTTTTGCACTGATATTTTTTTCAATTGACACAACTTTAAAATGTATACACACCTTTTCCTTTTTTCCCCATGTTTTTGATTGACAGATTAAGGTTCAATACATTCAACACAATACAATATATTCAATAATTCAACATGTTACGTCATCGTTTTTTTTTTTCAAGAAGTCAAATTTTATGATTTGACCTTGACCTTGAGTTACTCATCCGCAAGTATCAAACTGTTACATACAATTGTTATCAAAGGTAGTATTACATTCCCACATACACAAACATATATATATCACACACACACACACACACACACACACACAGAGTCATGTTTCCTAACCCTAACCTTAACTCAAGTCTTTACCATAAAATAGCATGATTTACATTATGGGGACTTGCGTTTTGTCCTCATAAGGAAGGCAAGTCTCCCCGATGTGAGTGTGTACACAGATTTGTGTCCCCACAATGTAAGTCATACTCAACACACACACACACACAACAAATATCTTGATACTGGGTGTTTTTGCAGCTGCACTCAGTCGACAGCGCTTCGCAAATTGAGCTCCATATCTTGTGAAATTGTTTCTCTTTGTTGCCGTCCTCCGACATTGTCCTCTCAATACTCAAGTAATATTTCATTAATGTTTTCCATTTTTGACGTGTGGGTGCATCCTTATTTTGCAATATGAGTTTCTTATAAAGTAGTAATGAAACAGAATTCGCCATCCAGTCGGGTATCTTATTTTCTCAGCATTTTGAAAGAGACAAATCATTGGTGAAAATGTGACTTTTACAATTACAAGTTCTTGAAATGCATCTTTTAATGTTCTCCAAGTCATTTTCTCACAATCCCAAAAGGCACATATGAGCTATTCTTGTCTTTAATTTATACTCATTTATTTTCATTAGTGATAATTTTATGCGTGAGTTGTAAACATTCCTTTCTTTTTCTATCAAAAAAACGTGCTTCTTATCTTGCCTCATAATCATCGCATTTGGACAGAGATTGCTAGTAGCCAAAGCAGCAGGACTTTCCCTGATGCCAAATGTCTGCTACAACCATGGTTTAGCCAGATCTGTTGGTCAGTGCAGGATAAAGCCTGACTGATGTTGCACTCGTTTTATTTTAGCCGATATTAAAGCCTGACCCAGCAACACAATTATTAATGTTGAAATTGAAATACTTCTTACCTTATAGCACTAAAATATTGTACTTTTACTTTGAAACCCATTTGAATTTTTGTGAATTTGTGAATTCTTTGAAATTTTCAGCCATCAATTTTAAGTTGTGCAATTTTAAAAACCAATTATTATACACATTTTTCAAGGATTCACAAATTCAGATAAAACACTGAGATGCCCACAATAACAAAGAATATCCAAACCACTTGTAGTTTGAGTTAAAGATTATACCTCTGTTAAAAAGCATTTATCCTTAAATTTGGACATCTTATGTGTCGTACCAGATTTAAATTTGTAGCTGCAGTTTTTCCAAAGCCATTATTATTTATGCTATTAAACAACATCAACATGACGTGTCAAGCACAGTGGAAATGTATTGTATCCTGACATAAATCATTTAAATACCAAACCAGTAAAATCACTGTGCACAAAACATGAAATTATGCTATTTATATCAGAAATGGGTTTTCTGACACTTGAGAATTTGTGCAGGTTTTCAAGAGACACAGTCTTTGTTTCTTTGAGCTAGTTTGAGTCTTTGTTACTTGATATTGCAAAGGAACCAAGTAATGCTTTTGAAGTCCGACTGTTAATGGAAAAGATATCATCCAAAAAGAGGTTTGCATGTGTTATCGGATGCCATTTCTCTTGTGGGTCACTTTCAGTGTGTGAGAAGAGAAGCTACAGAAATGAAGAGGTTAGTGATGTGATTTGGGGGAGAACAGATATTGTTCTGTAATAAAGAAATACAGATACGGACAAAATGTGTAGACGGCTTCAAAGGAATGTGTGTGTGTGTATTTGCATGTGTGTGTGGTTACGTGATGAACCTGCTGGTTGGAAAAGATGTAAGAACAGCAGCATCTGCTTTCTGGCCTTCATCTCATTCACACACACACACACACACACACCTCAAGCACTGTACCATAATTCATAATGAGAAAAAGATTAAATTGGACTTATGAGGAAGGCAGCGCTGTGTTTCCGGCCAAGGGTGTCTCTTAAAAATGCATCAACGCTCATTACATTGTGCTTAATGGGCTTCGAAGAAATGTGTCCCCTTACCATTTTGGTCACGGCTTAGGAAAAGTGGTGATAATAGATACAAATGAAGTCATGAGTAAAGCTGGACACTCAAGCTAACACACTCGCACGCTGCCTGCGACTCCGCTCTTGGACTGCGTGGCAATCTCTCATCCACGGTTTGACTAAAATTGGCCGCAAATATGATTCACAGGAAATAGCAATACGTTATGATTAAGAAATGATGGAGAACCCCATCCCCCAATTAGGACAGAGATTGTTTCCAGCATCCAAAAAGACTGGCTGGAAGTCCTCAGCCGCTGATGTTCCAGGCATATGTGATCACTGCTCCCAGCCAAGGCCTGCACAGACTGAGGCCGCGAGAGCCCGCTTTGCATTAGTGTTGGCTGAAAACTTTTATCAGAGAAGACTTAACTTTTAATGATTTGAAAAAAAACAAACCAAAAAAAAATACCTTGATTTTACACTGGCAGCCACATAGAGCCGCACAGATTCCAGTTGCTTTATATGTTATTTTCTCTACTGAATTTAGCATATAAAGTGGCTGCGTAAGTTTTAAAAATCGATTCAAAACTAGTACAATGGGGCCAAAATTGACTTGAAGTGGTCAGTGATCCCATTGAACAGAACTATAATTATCTAGTCTCCATCTGGTCGTATGGCCTCCTGTGCCAGGAGTGGACCTCCTGCTGTCTGCTGTCTGAGCACGGCCAAACACAGTTAAGCTTCTCAAATGAGGTCAAAGGAGCGGGCTTGGCACAGCTTAAGTTACAGCTTGGACATTGTAGTTTTCAGTGGTATCCATGTTGGCCAAATAACTCCGGTCCCATAGCTCTTGCTGTAATTTATCATAATTTGTTGTGATTATTTTATTTATTTTTTTCTATTTTGTAATTTTCCAGCTGAGTTTTAAAATGTTTGCGAGCGTAACCGTGAGGGTGCTGTGTGTGCCGAGAAGTTCTTCAGAAATGCAAAAAACAAAGTGTCTTCCACCATTTTGTGGGCAGGATGGACGTACAGGTGTGTGCCTCAGCAGCATCTCTGTAACACTGTCAAATAAAGTATCAGAACCAGAGGTTATACTACCCACCATGCATTATTGCTGAGCTCACACCAAACTGTGTTTTGGACTGTAAAATACTTCTTTATCTTTGGTTTTTGCAGTATTTAGAGGTGCAAACAAGGAGAATAAAACTGGCATTGATTTTATTTCTTTCCATGCATCTTCCCCTGACTACACTAGAAAATACGGTACTAAATCCTAGTAACGGTTTCTCTAGTGTGCTTCACCTACCAAGTTGTTCCAGCTTGGTTTGTCGTTTTGTTTCCATTTCAGCCAATTTTACATTATCAATCAATGTGTCTTCCTATTGACACTGAAAAACGTCTTTGCTGTATACTCACTCCTGTGTTTACTGCCTGCCATTTTATGGGAGAGAATTCTGATTGTGAAATGTATGCAATATACAGTGCCCTCACAAATTCTCACAGTGGAGTGAAAAAAAGTCATGTCTGTAGTGTTTCTATGGAGCAATGAGTGAGTGAACAAGGACTCAGCCTCAGAGCAACATGTATTCACATGATTGGTCACATGTATGCCTGCAGCAGATAAGCCCACCAGTTATTATAATTTATTGGTGTGAAATTCTAAGAATTGTATATACATTCAAACTGGATAAATATATATAATATAATACATGATAAATACAAATGACAGGAAGCTGTCTGAAATTGAAAGAAAGGGAAAGAAATTCTGCAGCTGGTAGATGAACTACATCAGAGAAAACATATAATAAAGTGAATTTAGTGACACAGGATGCAACAGACTCCAGCAAAAATCAATGCCAGCTTTAATCTTCTTGTTTGGAACCAGACAGAATGCAAAAAAAAAAAAGAGAGAGAGAAAGCGGTTTAGCATCCTATTAAATGTTCAAATTAAACCCAAAGCTAAAACAACCCTATTCTTAATTATACCTATTGACTCATAGCTAACACAGGCCAATTATTTATAATGACCAATGATGTTCTGTACAATCGCTCCAAAACATGTCTCAGAAGGTGTGCCACCTCTATTTCTGCGCTGCTGCCAACCAGGATCTACACCTAACCAACCAAAGTATGGAAGATTCAAAAGACCTAAATTAAAATTAATCAAACAAAGAAGAAAAGGTGAAATACAATGAAAAAACATATGCTAAAAGAATTCTATCTTTCGTAGCTGAATGAATTTGTTTTTCATTGTGACGCGAGTTTTCCATGCCACATTAAAATCCGTTCACAAGGCAGTAAACAAAGTGAAGACGTGTATTGCGTTTCAGCGTCGTCCAGTGTCAGCAGAGGACGGCTTCAACCTGCCGATACTGAAAGCACTGCCATTAGTTTTCATGAGGAGGAGCGAAGGAGTTTCATTTTAGAGATGGAGACCAAAATGAAAAAGAATCAGCTGTTTGGTCGCAGCGTGGAGGCGTAACCATGAATGTCACCGAATGTATACATGAAATGAAATGCAACTTATAGTGTATTGTTTCTTCATTTGATTTCTTTTTTTATAGGCATATTATCTTTCATATACTTTCATAGACCTTTGGCGTGCATTTTTTTTTTGTCATAATAAATAGTTTTTATTCTTTAATTAATTTAGCAGTTTGATAAACATGTTTCTGCACACTTATGTTTGGAGTTCAAGAGTTAAACTCACGCATACACTCACACCCTGAAGCCGCTCCAACCCTGCAGCACTTCGCTCTTTGATTCTGTTTACAAGTAATGCTGTAATATATTAATTCCATAAGGAAGATGCGTCTGTGTTATGCACGCCTCTTGCATCAACAGGCGAAACAACTGCAGCCTTCAAACTAAACCTTAGTGATATTCCCACTGTTTAAATGATAGCCCTGTGGTGTCATGTTTCATTTATATGATGCTGCTTCAAGCTGTTTCACTACATGATGCAACTGGACGTGCACACAGAAACAGTTTCACTTAAGTGAGTGTTGTGCTGTCCGCTCTATAAACCGAGGAGGTTATACACACACACACACACACACAAGTTTGGATTCAGCTACACACACACATACTGTACATGCACACTGTTGGGACTACAACTCAGGGCTATCTCTCTCTCTCTCTGCATGAGAGTCAATGTTGTTCTTCAGTCAGTCCGTCATTCACTCAGGGACACTGTTCAAACAATCGCTCTTCCTGTCCAAACATGTTAATCCACCTACTTCATCCTTATTCCCATGGACACCGGCTGCCACAGGCGCGCACACACACACACATGCACATGGGAGTGTTCGCAGCATTAGCAAGCATCTTCAGACAAATACCCCCTTTTTTGCATATTCGAGTGAGGAGCATAGATAACACTGCTGGGACTTAATGTGCGGAATGGGAAATGGGTGGCTTTCCTCATTGGAAATAGAAATAGACTATGAAGACGTGTGGTTTTGTTTCATGTCTTCTTGTGTTTCCTGGATCATAAAAAAGATATGTTGCAGTATGAACATACAGTATCTTTTACATAAATTAATACTTTGGCAACTTATAGGAAAGATTTATATTTATGTTTGCATTGCTTCCAACGCTGATCTCATGCTGGTGCATAGCTCTCCGTTAGTATATTTTTGTCCATGCTGTTCAGTGCAGACTGCTAACATCTGCTGCGCTAATGCTGATGTTTGAATATGAAACCAGATATAAGTCATACGAAATGGCTGGCAAGGGAGGCCGTTATAAGCCACTGGTTGTAAAAGAGACAGCTTTCTTTTGATATTACAGTCTGTGTGAGTAATCAATACATTTTATGTGCATTTCATATTGATTGTTGGCGCATGTTATATGTACTGTAGTTTAAGAGAAGCACATTCGAGAGATGGATGGGCACAGTTAAGTTTCACATCTGAAATGCACTTCATGCACTGCAGCTCATATCTGTTAGAGAGATTTATGGACACGAAAGCACAGGGCTGTCAAGATACAAACATTTCAAACATGCATCAAGCATTGATTTCTATGTGCCTGGCCTATGGAGACGAGGAATTCAATGTTAAATGAATAAATAAGAGATTATGAAATGAGTAATCATGTGAATAAATTGCGCAAGATAAATAAGTTAACACATCATTTATGGAATCATTTAAGAAACTATAAAAACTTATTATGAAATGTTATTTCATCATTCACATTTTAGTTTTATGAAATGGGGTATTAATTTCTTATTTCATAGATGATGATTCCCCTTTGAAAAAGTCTGTTTTTGTTTCATAATGGCTGTTTTTCTCAGTAAGCCTCTCGTTCCACACTGCTCTTCATGTCATGATGTCATCTTTCAGCCAGTCAACCACTGCTGCCAGATTCAGCCATTGAGACCTGGTAGTTACAGCAAGAACAATATCAAGACAGTCTTTCTCTGTGGTTGCTCAAGCCAACAGGGACTAGTTAACATCGCTAACACTGACTCTTCACTAGGCAGGTTGAATTAGCAGTTGTGTTAAACCGAGGTTTGAAAATAGCATGAGGTTTAGTGACCGAGTCTGTGTACTGTGTTTATTCACAGCAGCGGCCTTTAGTTGGTTAATCCAGAATAACTTGAGCTCAGTTGTTGTTCTAGAGGGCAGTGGCATTATGAAATACTATTTGTCATTATGACAAGTGCCAATAATATAATATGTCATAATGAAATGGGACAAGAAATAAAAGTGTATTTGGGAAAAATGCCATTGTGAAATAAAAACATTTCTTTAATGAAATAAATATGCTAATAAAATCTTTTTATCATTTTCTGTTAGAATTAGAGTAATGCAATAACATTTCATAATAACATCTTCACTTATTTCACAAATTGTTGATTAATTTATATAATTTACAAAATTTAATGTTGAACACTTTGGGACTCCAACTGCCGTCTCATTGCAAAATGATTAAATGCTCTCTATACAGAGGGCCAGCAGTTAATTTTCAACCCTGAAAAAAATAGTGTGAAATCTTATGAGTTACTAGTAGGGATAGAAAGGTTTGTTTTTTATGGCAATACCATGAATTCTCAAACAGCGGCATTCATTTACCTCAGCTACAGAGAAACAGGCCTACATGAGAGACAGGCCTTTATTCCTAATTTTCCCTATTTTAAAAGTATATTTTTCGTACAGTCAGTTTTAATTAATTATCTTTGTGCTGGTCATGGCTATTATTTGAGATGTGGCCATTTTTTGAATGCCAGTTTTTATGTGAGAATTTAAAGTGTATTGGTCAAGCTCTGCTTTGAACTATGGCGCCGCATAAAGGACTTTCTGTAATGCCGACACTGGAGAGACGCAGGGTAAAACCAAAAGGGGGAAAATCAACAGGGACCACTGCTTCATATTACGCACATCTGCTGCTGCTGCTGGAGAGAAAATGGCTCCAACAGACATCCACATAAATTTATCAGCACCATTCATGAATCATAGATTACATGCGTTTTTAATTCCAAATGCTCCCAAGCAACACTGTGCATTCTTTCAATAGAGTTCAGCTGTTAAAGCGTATTCTTTTATACTGATACCTCTTTGTTTCAAAACCCACTGTGGCACTTCAACAACATCCCGCACGACGTCTTGAAAGGAAGAGCCGAGGGCCTGTCGAGGAAGAGTGTGACATTACATCACCTATCAGTTTCTGCAAAGTGGCATGTGTACATGTGTAGTGGCAAGTGTATGCTTGTATGTGCATGTAGATATAAGGGTGTTTAATGGTGAATCATTTCCATACCACAAGGCTTTGGAGTATTGGGATTTGCAGCGACATGAAATACCTCGCTGTGTATAACACACACATTCAACCAGCTGCATGCAGATCTACATGGAAGTCAGGGAACTATTGTATGGGGGAGTATTTTCGTTGCAGACTGTGATCTCTGAGCTTCTGTTGTGGGTGGTGACGCTTTGAGGCTACATTTCCTACCAGTGCGTGGGAGGGGCACAGGGCAAGGGATGGATTGAGGAAAAAGAGAGCAGTGAATGATAGAAATTACACAGTCCTCTGGTTCACAATGTAGCTGTGTGGGCTTGCATCTTTGTCTCCCTTGGTGCGAGAAAAGCCACCTTTGGTCAGACATCAGCTGCCCCCACGCACCTCTAAAGCCAAGGCTTTCACACTGTCTGAAAGAAACAGGAAAAAATAGGTGAGGGAAAAAAAATGGGATGACAAGTGAGTGAGGGAAAAAGGAGCCAAGGAATGAAGGCAGTATTCATCAATAAAGAACAGTGAGGTTCCTCGTGGTGTGACCTTGTAGGTATAAACTGATTTTGCTGTGGTTTGGTTTTCTGCAGTGCCTGCCACCTACAGTCAGAGAATCATTAAAGTGACTTTGCAGAAGGCTGGCAGCTCTCCCTGACACATATATCAAGAGCAGCGGTCTTATTAACATTAAAAAAAAGGAGAAAGCTTACCCTGCATAGTCATACATTGATCCTCTCAGGTGCAATTAAAAACTAATTGGTAAGGCTGTTTTGATGGCATATTCCAAATGACGACCAAATGTGTAAAGTAGGAAATTATAAGGTGTTTAAAAAAGTTGTGTTGTTCTTTAATTAGCTGTCAGCAGAGGGTGTGTGATTTATTGTGAAAGGTATGTGGAGAAACTTTGATGTCTCTCATAAAAGCATCAACCCTCCCTCGAGTAACATTGTTGTAAACCTCGCTGGAACTGTGATGCTTCGATGCTCGATGGTGCAGACAATGATGCCGAGCTGATATGATTACGCTCGCTGACGAGAGCTGCATACGTTTGACCTTTCGACCTGGAACATCAAGATTTGTTGCTTGTTTTTACTCACTCCTGCAGCTTTAATTCTCTTATCAGATGTGTCCTGAGGCTTTTTCTCCTTTGTGTTCGGGATGGCCTAAGGCAAAACTAATAAAGCATCCCTGCCCGCTTTGAGTTAAAACAGTTGTAATTGCTGTCAGTAACGTCTCGTTCTGACTGAAATCATGGACCCACTGTTTCAATTTCTACAAATTTCTATGATATTTGTATTTATTATATTTCATTTATATATTATATTCATATTTTTTTAATATTTGTTATCTACCCTGTATTTCAGGTAGCATATTTGTTCAGCACTAATGTCCACAATATAAAGATAGCATTTTTATTTGTTGGGTAAAAATAATACTTTTATTATAACCACACCAACACACAGTTAAAATCTGCTGTTTTTGCGAATGGCTAAAAGTTAGATAAGAATCATAACTGTACAAGTTAGGCAGCACATATTGGTTAATGGGTTACTTAGCAGCTCAGTTCAGAAAAATGCAATCTTATTTAACACCATGTTGAGACAAGAAGTGAAGATGTATCAAAAAGAACTTCCTACTGACATGTATTCAGCTTGAAGTCACCAATGTGTGTAATGCCAGCACGATTTGATGTGTTCACACTAAAATTAAAAACAGATCTTTGTCAATGAAAACTCTTTCATTTCGTTCATGGACTTCTTTTGAACGCAGCTTGGCATACAATTGTATAAAGCAAATGATGATGAAGTTCTTGCTACTACTTAGTATTTTCAAACATGAAATTAATGGTAATGAATTAATATGCCACGCAGTGTGACACTGAGCACCACTGATGTGTTTTTAATAATTTTCTGATAACAGGGGAGATCTGTGACACAGAGGGATATGATATGCTACATAGTGCTTACCATGATATACTTCAGATAATACAGTACATGACAGAAGTGGATATCAGTCATAATGGATTTCAAGGTTGAAAACACTCTTGATGGGAGTAGATTATATTATTTATTGTTTGGTCGGGCAGAAAATCAATTCATATTTCAAGACTTTCATCGGCATCATTCGACTTAAATGAACCATCAGCATAACTACAGACTACGGACTTTCTTAACACATGTACCAGGCAATTCAAAATGTAGGCGCGGTGGTCATAACGTGCTGATCTTAAAGAAGAGATATTAAGGCTTTGAGACTGTTTACTTTGTGTCTGACTGGTGATCAAGATGGTGACCAAGATTATCTATTGTTCAGGTTTTGACTAAGATGGAAGCATGTTAACTGTCCTACTTGGAGGAAAAAAAAAAGTTCAAAATAGAAAAAAATCAAAGAGAAACAGTTTAATATAAATTTTTAAATAAAACTTTTTCTTGATTTATTTGTTTCTTTCCTAAATGATAAACTTGTGAGCAAAAATATCAATAAGATGAGAAGAATATACCTTTCTTCAATTTTTCTTAAATCTCAGTTAAAGAGTTTTTGCTGAACGACTCAAAGTTAATGAATCAATAGACCAGGATAATTTGATTTATTATTAGAGTTATAAGCTATTGCAGTTTAGTGCAGTTTAGTATTTAGCAGTCATGTTTCAAGAGAAACTGCTTTTGTTTTGACAATCTGAAAAGGAGAGAAACACCTTCTGCCATCCCTGCAGAAATGAAACTGGGTGAAAATCAGATCAGACCCACAGGGCACTCCAACATGGAGATTTACTTCTCCATTTAGGGAACACCGAGAGGGAGATACAGAAGTGACTGAGCAGGAGAGGAGAGAAGAAATTAGGAATGATGCACAGGAAGACGTGTGCACACAGTCGCTGCAGGAAGAAGAAGAGCAAGCGGAAGGACATCTGCAGGAACTGCAAAATCTTGTGCCAAACATGACAAAACATTATCCAGGATGAAGAAGTGGATGAATTTGAAGATACTGCAGCTCTTGCAGAGGAGATGATGGAAGAGCTCGGGGAGAAAAAAAAAAGAGATACCAGGAAGAAGCGCTGAGGCTCAAGATAGAGGGGTGGTATGAGAAATGACTGACAGGACATGGATAGAGCACATAGAAAAGGATGAGCAAGTGGGAGATTCTTCAGGTGAGTCACAGACAGCCAGCTTTATGTGGGGGAAGAATTATAAGAATCCATATTGGATCATTCAAGTGAAAATTGCCCTACCAATCCAGCCCTCGAAGGCAGTGAGGCTGTTTTCATGACCAATAGATAAATTCTCTTAACAACGTTATAAAAATCTTCTTCTTTCTGTTTTTCAGAATGAAAGAGTTCTTCTTCAATGACACTGTCACCACCTGCAAGATCCTGTTGACACACAGAAATGTCAACATTGTCATACACTCAACATCTCTCTTTATGAACAGTATGTAAAGAGATACATATATATATGAAGGGTTCAACTGCAAACACAGATAAAATAGTTCTGCTCCTGAAAGAGAAATCTTCGTATCTGTAGGGGCAGCACAGTGGCTCAGTGGTTAGTTAAAGTAAAGTAAAAGTGCAAAATTATTACCAGCAAAATGTATAATGGAATATTTTTTGCTGATGCAATAACACAATAACTCTGTGCAATATTCCGTTACATTAAAGTGCAATATTTCATATTTGATATTTAATATCGGTTCATTCTATTTAATTCAGGTGCAATATTCATATTTGATATGTAATATCAGTTTCATTCCTGTAAACTAGCAATAATTGTAGCAATAATTCATGTTGTAAATTTGGTAATTTTGTTTAATTTGTTAAAATTGTAAATACCTTTTCAACTTGTGTATACCTTTTTTTTTACTATTTAACTGTCTATCTCTTTGCTGCTGTACAGTGTAAATTTCCCCACTGTGGGACGAATAAAGGTTTATCTTATCTTATCTTATCTTATAAGCTGCATTTTAATATTACAGCTGGTGGAGGTGGAGCACATTTGATATAGGCCTACTTCATATAGTCTACTGTTTGGCAGTAGTTACTCTCTAGCGGTGTGTGATATTTTATAAGTTGATCACATTTTGATTGTAAAATACTATGCTGTAAAGTAACTTAGAAAAAGTACAACATTTTCTTCTGAAATACAGTGAAGTAGAAGTGTAAAACACTGAACAAAAAGACAAACGCACCACTTTTGTATCTGCTCCCATTTTTCAGGAGTTATAAAGTAATAAAACAAATTTTGAGATTTATTAAAATCTGTGTCAGTGAGCACTTGCCAAGATAATCCATCCACCTGACAGATGTGGCATATCAAGATGCTGCTGCTGAACAGCATGATTATTACACAGGTGTGCAGGTAGACTGCTCACAATAAATGTGCAGTTTTATCACACAGCACAAAGCCACAGATGTGGTAACTTTTCAGAGAGGCTCCAATTGGCTTAGTGCAGGAATGTCCACCAGAGCTGTTACCCATCAACTGAGTGTTCATTTTACTAACATAAGCCGTCTCCAAGATCATCTGAGAGGAGCCACTCACACAGCTGAAGTAACAGGTGGTTTGCAAAACCAAAGAATTTCTGCACAAAATGTCTCAAACTGTCTAAGTGAAGCTCATCTGCATGCTCGTCCTCAGCAGGGTCTGGACCTGACTGCAGACCTGCGGGCATGTCACCCACTGAGCATGTTTGGGATGCCCTTGATTGGCCTATACGACAGCGTGTTCAATTACCAGCCGATATCCAGCAACTCCACACAGCCATTGAAGAGGAGTGGACCAACATACCAACAGCCACAATCACAAATCAAAAGTTCTGTGTTTGTGCAATCGTCAACGTTGCTGTTTTCCTCTGGAGAATGGGTTGATCTGAATGTGTTACAATGCCATAGCTACTCTACAATATTATATCTTTTTTGTTTTTTTATTTCCATCCCCTTGTTAAAACATACTGAATAGTTTTCAGTAGCAAGGTGTCTTTACACTAACTTAAAGGGCAAAGTTATTATGTGGCTCAAGTGTTCACTGGAGGCCCAGAGGCAAATATTACTCAAAAGTCCAAACAGTAATATGACACATAAATACTGGGACTTGTGGTTGTATCAACCTGAAAATGAGGACAGAACAAAAGAGAATATATTATCATCTAATTTTCTAATTATTTCTATAGTGATTATGAATAAATGGAGTCACTATTATGCCCGGCAGCTATCGACATTAACTGCATTATTATATACAATCATTTGAGTTGCATGGAATGTAGCAAAAGACATGATGAGGTTTTTACTGCGAAGCGACTGAAGGAAGTGAGTTCTGTCACCAAAGCCAAGTGGACTGTAAAACAGCGACGCACCTTTCTGTTGAGCAATGTTAATGTAACTCTGACTGACAGCAGCTCCCACGTCCTGTAGGAGCTAACAGCGCTCAGACAGCTTAGACACACCCTCTCATTTAAGCGACGAAGAAAACTGTATGGAAAAAATGCTGTAAACCGGAACACGTGTTGGGACCAAATGACAGGAGAAGCGAGGAGTTGAAATAAGAGCCTGTAAAATTGGAAAGAAAATGAAATGCATTTTTAATTTACTGGAGGCCCAGGGATGAAGCAAATGCTGTTTTTACATTCCGAGTAAATCATTTCACTCAATATAAATTCTTTATGTATTCAATTATAACTCTATCCTTCAGATAGCCTATTGGTGACATTTGTCCTCTTTGGATTTGAGGTTTGTAAGATTGCACCTTCGTTTTAGAGGGTGCTGACAGTACTCAGTTTTAAATATTAAATAACTTAAACTTATATTTTACGTGTTAGATAAATTCCATAAGTTACATATCTTTTGAAAGGGAGACTTCTGAACTACTGATGGATCATCTTCACTGCTGTATGAAAGATGAGTCTCTTTGGACTGTTTGCACGATATCTGATATAATGTGAAATCTCTGATGTACTGTTCAGCTTGATTCCAAAGTGATGGATGTAAGGAAAAAGTGTTAAGAATGGATTAAGCAGCAGACAATCAATATTGCATGACCTCGACCTGATCCGCTCATGTTACTGCGTTAACACTTATTCCAGTTTGCAGCATGCACATTGTTTCTGTGCACTTTTCCTCATTACTTAGGATAAATGGGAGGGTGTGTCTAAACTGTCTGAGCGCTGTTAGCTCCTACAGAACGTGGGAGTTGCTGTCAGTCAGAGTTACATTAACATCGCTCGACAGGAAGGTGCTTCGCTGTTTAACAGTCCACTTGGCTTTGCCGTGCTTTGTCAGAGCTGTAAAGAAGTCCGTTCCTCCCTCCCACTATACATCTTGATTTAAAATCCCTTTTGTCTTCAGAGACAAGTCAGCCCTTCGTTGGTTGATCTTGGTGATAGAACTCACTTCCTTCAATTGCTTCACAGTGAAAACCTCATAGTGGTGCATCCTCGCTGCATGTCTCTTGCTGCTTTCGATTGGGCTTTTTAAAATGTTTTGTCACTCAAATTTATGTGTATAATCATGAAGTGCAGTAAATGATTTTAGCTAATGGGTTGATCTGTATAGAAATACAGTAAATTTAGATGATACCATATTCTCTTTTGTTGTGTCCTCATTTCCAAGGTTGATAAAAACACGAGACCATGTATTTATGTAGTAATCATTACTGTATTTCTATCTTTTCACTTCAGCAGTTACTCTAAAGACAACTAACAACTGAAAATATCAGTATTTTACAGCATGGGTGGAAATATAAAGACATAACTGCCTGAGATAAATACGTGCAGAGCAGCTATTGTGTGTGTGCTTTTTCCAATCTTAAATCTGAAACTTTTCATCCTCCTGTCTCCAAGGTGGATAATGTAATGATGATGTAATTCCACCACACAGACTTTATTAAGACAGTTTGCCCTCATTTAATATTACAATTTCTTTAAGAACAAGTGCAACAACTTATTTCTTGATAGTATTCATTATCATCAGTCAAGGATCCAAAACAATGTGTCAACATTATGCTGGTTAGCTCTGACAGGAGAATGTGAATATTAACATAAGTATACACTGAATATGATTCAAATCCTTGCAGATAGCGCCGCTGACCCTGGTTTGGGTCTTTCATGAACTAATGGTGCATTCTTATAACAATCATGCTTTAACGAAGCATTGGTGGTAACAAGCACGCATTGCTTGACACTGGTTCATGAACTTAGCTGTCGCTCCTTATGTATGTTGCCATTATCTAACGTACTGTCCATAATTCAGGCATGCAGAAATGATGTGCTGCGTATACATTAATTAGCAGCCAGTCTCTGGTTTGTATTATATTCATTCCTTGTTTATCACGTTAGATGGGTGGAACAAAATCAAAAGCTTCAACATAAGAATGAATGATGCAGTTTTTTATGTTTTATAAATCAACCCCATCTCCAGTGGATAGCATCAATATTGGACGATTGTACAAAAACCAGGTTTTAATTCAATGCCAACATTTAGTTTGCAATTACGGATGCAATGATTCATTTATTAAAAAACAAACAATATACTTGCTGAAAAAATATGCTCAAAAATATACCAATTTGAAGGAAGTCTCTAACTGCAGGCATATTGCAGTCCTTTAATACGGAAACTCGTGTTTTAATACCATCACTTACTGAACTCCTAGTATTTATTTATATTCTATTTATATTTATTTTTTCCTGTTATGTACTTATTAAACTCCGCATTGCAGCAAGTGTCAACAGTGTTTCTGCCTGCTGATCATTCAGGACACGTGATCACAGATGTGGTCGCTGATTCATCAGGGTTCATCGTTTTTGTTTTGATACTGTTCAACTTAGGGCAAGAAAAATGCTTCTTTTTTTAAAAACAAATCTAGCGTTGATGTGTGGTGACACACACAGTCCAACATTTGACTCATCCATAGTAGCATCTTTCTGTATTATTCTCTAATTGCAGTCATAACTAGAACAAACGTCACCACCTTTGATCACCAGTCAGACACAAAGTAAACAGTCGCATGAATAAAGCATAAATATCTTTTCTTTGAAAAACAGATTATGACTTCCACCTACATTTAGACAGATTTTCCAGATTCATGTGTTAAGAGACGAAATCAGTATGAAACAGTTTGTGGTTATGCTGATGGCTAATACAAATCTAATGGTGCCAGTACTGTCGATCCATATCCTTGGATCCAGGATTAACTTGAAATCTGGATTGTTTTTTTTTCCACAATCATACAATAAAGCTCCTTTTAGAAGCTGATTAAATGGAATCAATACCAGCTACAAACCCTGCTGTAGTCAAATGATTCCTTAAATGAATATTGAACTTACTGCAGTATCTGTTACACATTCAAATCTGAACTCAGTGTTAATCTTTTAGATCATTTGTGATTATTGATTAAAAGTAATCAACACTTTCAAAAATGATTGCGTTCAGTGTGTTTTCAATAAAAGCTGAGCAGATGAACAAAAAATGAAAGGTTTGATAAAACAACTTGAAAGACTCCTGCCGAGTCAATTTCATCATCTCGTACCAGGTAGCCCAGACAATGAGCATGTCATGATAAAAACAAGCAGGATGGCATTGTGAGTTTTTGTCTTTTACCAGTATGGATTAGTCCTTTCAATAAACACCATTCAGCATGAAGCAGTTTCACTTGATGGGAGGACCAGAGGGGCTGGATTGTAAAAAAAAAAAAAAAAAAAAAGACCTCTGTGATGACTTTACTGTTTGAAATATTCATGCACCTGTCTGGGAACACAATGTGAAACAATTGATTTTCTGTGTTTTGTGGAAGTGCAATGATGTGATTTTAACATAAAATTCAAGCCAATAAAATGTCATAAAGTCTGTGGTTTGCTAAGATGAAGTATGAAAGTGACTTGTTTTTTTTTTTTTTTTTTTTTTCTTTTCTTACATTTTTAGTACACTTTCAGGAAACAGATCAGGATGATGTGTAGGAAGAATCACAGATGTACAATGCATTTAGTTGATTGATCCATTGGTCATTTAACAGAAATTTAATTAATGTTCTTTATCTTTATATGATAGTACACTAAATATTTTTTTGGATCTGGAGCACTGATTGGACAAAACAAGTACTTAAGAATAAGAAGACTAAGAATCGCATTAGGTTTTTCCATAAATTGCAATTGGTATATAATATAATCCACTTTCATCAAGAATGTTACTCACCTGGAAATCCTCCATAACTGATATTCACTACTGTCATATACTGTTTCATCTGAAGGAAATTAAAGGATTATATTCTATATTTTTGTCATTGTCAACAAATCCCATAAAAAGACTAAAACCAATAATGAACTGATCCTTATAATGAGCACTGTGTGATATCATGTCTCCACTGTTGTCAGGAAACTATTATATTAAAAGCACATCGGTGAATCTCATCTCAGTGAACTCCGTCTTCGTCTCTTTTTTTCCCTTCTTGTTTCTCACTGCTTGAAGGTGGACTGAGTAGAATTTGTTGGTTGGTCAAAGTTGACTCCTTCTCCCCGGCTCAACGACACCAGGAGCGCATACTGCCCAAAAGTTGATGCCCAGAAATGTACAGACAGAGAGCAGGGTCACTACAGATACAGACATCACACACTTCCAGTGATGATTGAGAGGGATTCATTTTGCATGAGTCTATTGTTGTTTAGAAAAATCCCACTCATTTTGCCTTTAACTCGGTTTGCTAAATTTGAGCTCATGTGTTCGACAGGAACATATGATTCACCCTCTCATGGATGATGGTGGCCGCTCTGCTATTCCTGTCCATCCCTGTCTCTCTTCTCTCCAAATGTTTCCAAGCACTCAGAGTTCTTGCTCCTCTCTTTCATTAGGTCTTCAGGTATGTAAAAACTGGAATTAATCATCACAGCTCAGAGGAAAGTGAGCACTTCTGTATCACCGCTACGCTCTGACATTATGAAGGATCTAACTGTATTTTTAACTGTATCTGTGTTTAGGATTAAATCCCCATGTACTATATTTACCATATAAATTAAACTGTTATGAACATTAGTCCTGAACAGATGCCCAACGTATCGCCTGAAATACAGTGTACATAACAAATCCTGATCTTTGCATCTGTGCAAATCAATTTTAATCACACACCAACTCGCAAAGCAGCTCATAAACTCACTTTTAACCCTTATCAAATCCATCACTGCAGTGTCATTTATATTATTTTCTTAATCAAGTATGTAACAGATGGCTCAGAAACCATCTGCTACATTACATTTGATCTATTTTCACAGATTGTTTGCATCATTTTTTTACAACTTAAGAAGCCGTCCTTACATGTCACATCTAATCTTTCATTTAATTTCACTACCGAAGGTGTGCTACTCTTTTACAAATAAGACTTGCGGCGAATTGATAACTAACATAATTCATCAAATAATTCAGTTAAAAGTTTATAGATTTTAATTACAGTGTTGTTATGCTGCATAGTTGGCTTGATAAAAGCACACACACTGTGTGTAATGTGGTAACTCAAACCACCACATCTTCAGTGTCTCCACCCTCTTTCTAAAGATCTAAAGAGGCTGATGGCTAAAAGAGTTCATCAAGAGGTGAAGCCAATGAGGAAATTACTCCCTCCACCACCAGCACCACCAGCGCCACCAAACCCCGCTGTTTATGAGTAAATTGAAGCCCCCATGTTGCTCAATCATGTGCTCGCCTGGACCCGTCTGAAGAGAGCGGTTTGGACGCTTTTTCGTAGAGAGACAGAGTTTGGACGTGAAACAGCCGTCAGCAATGTGGAGGCAATAACTGCAGTGGGAAGAGAAGTGCTGACTAATGCCAGGAAGCCTGGACCAGGTTACGCCGATCATTTTGAGAGACAGAGGTCCAGACAAGGACAAAAGACCTCTGTGGGCCTTCCAGCCAGATACAGTATCTGTGGCTAGATTATAGGTGGTTGCTCTTTCACTCAGACCCTCTCTTTCTTTATTAATACTCTTCACTTTGTCCTTTCTCATTTTAATTTTTCTCATTTTCTCTGTGCTTCCCCTCACAGTGTCTCTTCTCTCTCCCGCCCCCCCTCTCTCTGTCTGGCCCCTGGACAGCTAACATCATCAACATCCAATAAAAGATAATTCCTATCTCAGAAAAGGTCCAGATGAGGACCCGAGGTTCAGCGCGCTCCTTTCTGAAGCTGATTAAACGGAGTCTGTTACGGCTACAAACCCTGCTTTAGTCAAATGTTTCCTTGAATGAAAAGAGTGTTTGAACCTTGTGTCTTTTACCCAGTTTGATTTTTTAGATCATTTGTAATTATTGATTAAAAGGCAGTGATCAGCACTTTCAAAAATGATTGCGTTCAGTGTGTTTTCAGTGAAAAGTTGAGCAGATGAACAGAAAAATGAAAGGTTTGATAAAAATAACTTGAAATTCAAATGTCAAGTTACCCCTGAAAGACTGTGTGATCTCCTGCAGAAGCAATTTCATCCTCTCGTAGCAGGTAGTCATGACAAAAAAGCAGGCAGCATAGTGAGCTTTGCAATGGATATTTTTCATTTTTTTTATGGACACAATGGTTAATTGATGAACAAAATTTTTTTTGCTCAAGTACTTTAGTATAAATTTGATCTACTTACTTACTACTTTACTTGAGTATCTTCATTTTTTGCTGCTTTATACCCTTTTTACTCCTCCACATTACAGAGCTTTAGTTCTAACTTACCTTTACATACAACCCAGATTTTTTTAAAAGTTGAGACGCTGTGTAAAACATAAATTAAATTACCGATCCTTTTGTGACATATACTCAGATGGAAACAGCACAAAGACAATATATTTAATGTTTGACCTCATCAATATCTTTTGTAAATATCTGCTTATTCTGAATTTGATGGCAGCAACATGTTTCAAACACACTGGGACAGGAGCAACAAAAGACTGTGAAAGTTGTGGACTGATCCAAAAACACCTGTTTGGATCATTCTACAGGTAAACAGGTTCATTGGTAACAGGTGATAGTATCATGATTGGGTATGAAAGGTTCATCCTGGAAAGACTCAGTCGTTCACAAGCGAGGATGGAGAGAGGTTCAACACTTTGTCAAACACGTGACTGTCGAAAGGAGATTAATACATGGGCTCAGGAACACTTTGTAAAAACGTTGCCTGTATAAGACTGTATTTCAGCTCCATCCCAACCAGCTGCAACATCTTAATCCAACATTTTCTCATATTTTCCAATATTTTGTAGACAAAACAATGAATTGATTAATGAAGAAAACAAGCAATAGATCACAGTAATAGATAATGAAAAGTATATTTAGTTGTCGCACTAATTATCTTTGCCTTTTAGATGTTGTCTGCTGGAGCCGAGCAGCACTAACAGCATGCCCAAGAAAACTTTGTTTTTTAAAGTTATTATTCTGCTGATCCCTGGTTGTCAAAAAACAGAATAAATAGATGTAATATACAAATACAAAGGAGTAGAGAGAAGAGTTAATCAATGCAATGCAAGGAAATGAAATACAGAATAGTTGGCAAGAAAGTTTACTAACTAACTAACCATTATTTTGCCATATATGTGATCTAACTTATTATTAATGTAGTCTCATGCCACTGTATCGCTGTATATAATTTCCAATGTGGCCTGTAGTGTGTTTCTAATTTCTTTTGCAGCTCCAGACTCCATAAATCTGAATGTTGGAACTAAAATGTCCTCCAGAAGCCAACTCGCGCAACAGGACACCATTAGTCCTTTTGTATGCTTTCTTTAGTGTAGTATCCCTGGCAACTGCAGTACCTGTGAGACACTGATTAAAGTTCTTTTCCTCACTGCCAAGCCTATGAGAGCTCACCATTAACACTCCATAGGGCTGCATTGTCAGCACACTAATGAAGCCAGTGTGTTCTTTTTAAAGTGTCATTCTGGATTATGGCCATAATATGAGGGTGAGGGTGGATCTGTATAAGTGTCTCTGCGAGACCTAACAGCATGCGTCCCTGCGCTCTGGCCCCCCCCGACATTCCCGTAACATGCTGCGGGTACATGTGGGGCCTCGGCGCCTGCACGGCCCAGGATCCCTGCCGTCACCCCACCGGGCGACTGACACTGGAGTAATTTCATCTGACAGGTGACTTAACAAAGCTTTGGTCCGTGGCAGGCAGCAGACCAAAGGCTGGAGGATATATGTTGGGCCTGTCAGCCTTGTTTTCAGCTGGGAGCTACGTGTCCTGTCAATATTTAGATTTGCAGCCAGTTTGTGATAGCCTGCGTTATCAGAGCAAAGAGAATGAGATATTGCGGGCTGTCTTACCGTCTGCAAACTTGTTTAATCCACTGAGAATTATTTAAATACCACCTGATGTCAGATATTGAGGAACACAGCGCTGTGGGAATAAACCAGTCATATTTATCTTTTAAAAATTCTCTTTCAAAGCCTTTCAAAGACACCACGTCCTCACTCTGGCCTACTTGAAACATAAGTAATGACACAGTGGAGCCTCGGTGTTCTGAATGGACCAGACAGGCTAAATGAGATGCTGTGGGCAGTGTTCATGACAGCAGATAGGGGTCACGGACGGAGGCTGTTCAGCCGCTAAATGTCTGACACATTTATTGGACATGAAAAATGAAAATATTGATGGCTTTAACTCCAGGGTCAGAGTTAGCACAAGAGACAGGTTACCTAAATGGCAGAGACACGGCAGAATGGAGAAGAATCTGCCGCTGCGAACACACGCGTCATAATCGATGCTGTCGCTATACAACCATCTCATTAGGCAAGCAACAGGTGTAAGTAATCAAATGGCAGGTGTTGGTAATTATATGAAAGCAACACGGCCAATGAGCACCGTTTGTGGCAACGTTCCATATTGGCAGGAAATGCATGAAGTGTCATGAAATGTAATAAATAGAAACTAATTTTCCCACTAGCGTATTTGCACAATGCTGCAAGCATCAGCTGTCAGATTCAGGTCAGTCGAGGATGAGACGCTTCACAGTTTCATACCTGTGCTCCATCCAACCTAATCATGGTTTCGGCATTTCCTAAAGACTTTTTTTTTTTTTTTTTTTTTTCAATCCAAGGACATTTTCTTCTTTCACTCCTGTTTCTTTTTAATCTGCTGGATAAATATCACAAGAACATGCGAATACATTTCTATGAAGTTGAAGAGGAAGTGAAGCTCTGGGCCAAGGTAAAAGTTTTTAGTTGTTTAGGTCTTCAGGTTTTGAGGATTGTGTTTTGCCGTTTTTGTCTTTATTGGACAGGTGACAGCAAAAAGTGTGGGGAAAGAACAAGATGGATGTCACACAACAAGCCAGAATCAAGCACAGGGTGTTTCGATTACATGGCTTATATCTATATCTGTTTGGTTTTTTGACAACTATTTATAGATTGTTACAACAACAATATCATTCAGTCATATATTCATTTACTAATACTTCTTGCAAGAGCTTATTCAATAAACTCACAAAGAAAAGTCTACTCTCTGGGCTTTATGTACAGAATTTCCACCATATAAATCAATTAAATTTCTGGACTAGTTAGTTAGCTCTTTAACTCATCAGAATGACCCCTCCAATGAACCGGTTGATCCCTCACCCTTGGGAAAAGAGCGGCAGGTCTTCTTGACGGCACAGACTTTTTACTGTAACAAACTGAAATAACTGTATTTGGACATAGGCCAGAAATCTGTGACCTACATTTGAACAGACGCATTCAGACAGTTCACCTTAAGAATATGCATGAATTAAAAGACTTATGCCTCAGCAGGATTTAGAAAAAGGTGTGTGTTAATCTTCAGGAGGGCCGACTCCTATAATGTCTGTGCAGGTCTCTGTGAAAAGTCAATCAGACTGCTGCAGCTGCTGCTCCTCACAAAGACCAGGAGAGACCACATCAGTCCAGTCTTCACATCTTTGCTCTAGTTTCCTGTGTGTCAAAGAATTGACTTAAATAATGCTGTTGGTTTATAAAGCACTGACTGCTTTAGGGCCAGAACATTTCTCATCTGCTGCTCCGTTATGAACCGTCCAGACCTCTCTCACAGTCCAGGACAGGTCTGCTCACTAAGCAGGTCTGCTTTAGAGTCCAAGCTGAACCTAAAGAAGCAGTGTTCAGCCTCTGTGAACCACATATCTTGAACAAAATCCCAGAAAACTTGAGGTCTGCTCTAATTCTCATTTCTTTTAAGTCAGAGCTTGAGACTCCACCGCCCCTTGTATTAAATTAAATTTGGGACTATTTATTCATATCTCGCACCGCGCCGTAGCCACACTGCAATTTCTCCTCTCCTGATTAAACTGTCTTATTCTAATTTAGCTTATTCTTTTATCTTCTGTTCTATTCTGCTCATTTTAAATCCTATTTATATTATTTTAATATTGCCTTGTGTTACTTTTATATCTTGTCTTAATGCCTTTAATGTCTCATGTAAAGCACTTTGAATTGCAGACTATAGACTGCAGACGTGATGGGCTATGGTAAAGTTCCTATAAATCACTCTCTATTAATGGCTGAATTGTTCATGTTCTTTAAAGCTGCAGACTTGATGGCCTTTTAGAGAGTGGACAACAAAAAGCATTTATTATTATTATTGCCTGACATCTCACTGTTAATCTTGATATACATACCTGTTTATTACATAGAGTTCATATACATCCATGTGTTTTAGTTTGTTTCTAATTGTTTTTAGACTTTTAAATGTTTTTATTTGTCATTTGTTTTCATTTTTTATCTTTTAAATCTATGCACAGCACTTTGACTGAAAATGCTTTATAAATAAATGTATCATTATTATATTTATTATTCATTTATTCTGTTCCAAAGAAACAACTTACCAACCAATATATAGTGTATAATATTTTCTTTTACAGTATTTATATTTTTCTTATCTACCCCTTGTTGTGATTCATGTGTGATTGGCTCCAGTTTCCCACTGTAGTTAATAAAATATCCACCCACCCATCCATTCATCCATCTATCAGGCTTTATTAAATAATTGAGTCACCATTAATGAAGTCATTGGTTTCCACTCATAAACCTGTTATAAAGGGCGCCTTGTTAAAAAGCAGTGCAACATGTTTTACACGTTTTTTTAACACCAGAAAATGTAAGAACTGCGTAGCCTTGACAGAGCTGTGCACTGTATGAAGGCCATCTAGTTCACTGAGCAGTGTCTGTTTAATAAAAGGAAATCCAGTTTCTGTCTGACTTCCTCCAGAGGTTTCTCTCTTCTTCTTCTGTGTTGACAGCCGTTGTGACATTGAGCTATACAAATAAGCCTGACTTGACTTATTGTGAGAAATGCAGCTGCAACACTTCTCACCCCAGCTCTGAAGCCTGGCGAGAGTCTCACAACCTTTTTTTTTTTTTTTTTTTTAAATTAAGAAAAAAAACTATAGGTGATTGCTACTAATACGCCATGGGACTGTACACAATCTGTACTTGTTATTACAGAGCAATCAATGTTTTACAACGAGGGAGCGTTACTGTATATCAGGGAGAGGGATTAGAAGCTCCTATAGAGCCGATACCACTCAGAGGAGTCAAGCTCACAGAGGCCACAGGCTCTAAGGGGGGGAACAACAGACCTGCGCCTGGGTATAAATCAATACCCAGCATGCAGTGATAAATCCTCCCAGCTCCAATGACCGACTGGCCCCCACACCCTCGCACACAAAACAATCTCGGTCCCCCATGTCAAAACAGCCAAAAGCTATCACTGCCATGGATCACCAACACGCTGATGTGTCAGCTGAAAGTCAGCTTTAAAGCCAAGCTGAAAGAGATAGCGAGTCCTTGGCTTTGCTGGATTGAACTTCGTGTAGTAGATATTTAAGGAAAAGGAGAGTGAAGCTTTAGGTTTACTGTAGATGTTGGACAGTAAAGTTAAAGCAATTTAAGCTTAAGCATCATTAAATTCTCGGAAAGAGCGTCATTGAAATGGGTTTTTCACGGGATTTAATAGTGCTAAAGATAAACAAAGTAATTGTCTATTTCAAAGCAGCACAGATTTTCAAACCAGAGAAATCTCATGCTTCTGGCCACATCATAACTATTAATAAAACGTGGAAGCTTGACTCTGTAACACTGACCTGTGGTGACAGATCGGTGAAGCTGTGTAATGGGAGCAAAGTCTGGGTCAGGTGACACTGATGGGTTGATCTTACACAAACACATTGACTTGTCCCAACTTCAGAGACGCATTGTGAAACGGAGACAAGCATCAGACGGGTGTGACTCAACGTGGAACTGTTTGACATCGCCCTGTATGCATTCGCCATGTTAAGAGTACAACACAAAGCTCGCCATTACACGGCAGAGCGGGTCCACTATTGTTAGGCCGGTTGACTTGGGCATGTTGATGTATTAAGGGTGTCATCATTCAAACAGTGTGTGGGCTTTGGTGCAAGGCCACGGCGCAGGTTCCTATTGGAGAAAATCAATAGGAGCCAAGCAGTTCATATCTGTGAAAGGGATCAAATCTGCAGCACAGGGATGCACCAGAAAGCAAGAACAGGGTGTGTTATTTCACCTTGCAAATTGGAAGGCAACTAACACCATAAACTACTAAGAAACATATGGTTATTATTCTTTTATATATGCAAAAGCTCTCAATCATAAATTTGATGGACTATCAAAACAGACTGAACCCGGTTTACTGCACCCCACGACTGGCGGGCAGTGTAGCGAGCTGAAATGGAAGCTGCAGTGTTTTCAGGAATGATATACTGTTCTACATTCACACGGCTGATGCATTTTTTATGTTCAAAACCAGGGAGGCTTTCTCACCTTCAATTTTAAAAGTGTTTGCTCAGCAGCAGTCCTGAGAGCTGATAAAATAAGTTAGAGCACCTGAATTAAAAATGATTCTTCACCGTAGAAACTGTCCCCAAAAAAGGTCCCCTGCGGCGTCTCCTTCCTCGTGATAATGCGATTGGAAAAAGGTCCTGCCTCGCCAATAAAAGCCAACCCTGGTGCAGTCGCTCTTCTTTTGTCTTTTACTCTTTCTCTACATTCCTATTGTGTCGCTTTCTTTCTGCTATCTACTTTTATGTCTCGGCTTTAGCGATGTGCATGTGTGTGCGCCTGAAGTATGGTGGCCCTGCGGGGCAAAACAGAACATTATTGGACGTACACAAAACAGAAAACACAACATTTCACAAAAGACATTAAAGGCCAAGTTTGACATTTGCTTTCCTTTGAGAGTCAGATAAGAGGGTTGATACCACTCTCATGTCTGTACGTTAAACATGAAGCAACAGAATTAATCTATCTGCCAGCTCACTAATGAATTGTTTAATGCCTAAATAAAACAGAAGTGCAAAAATGACAAAACACAACTTTACATCGGGTTGTGTGCCACACTACTTCTTGTCTTGGATCTTGTACCAGTTCCTGGAATCTCTGCTGGTTGCCAGTTCACAAACTTTAACTTTAACATGTAAATTCCCCATTGTGGGACTAATAAAGAAATGTCTTATCTTAAAGGTGCATATAGGAGAATTGTTGTTACCTCTTTCCACTCTTTATGCTAAGCTAAACTATCATATTAAACAGACATAAGAGCACTGTCAATCTTGTCTTGTCAACTGACTCTCAGCAAGAGATCAAATACATGCATTTCCCAAAATGTCAAACTTTTCCATTAAAATGTTTTCAGCTACGCTGTCGTGTCGCTGCTTTATTAATGTGTTTTTTCTAAAATGTTGTCCTTTTTTTTTTCAATTGTTATTATATTTCCTGTTTGGTTGATGCCTTTCCTTAAATGTCGTTGTGTTTTCAATGTTGTCAGTGTTTTCCATCCAGCTTTGTTGTGCACAGCAAAGGTTACTAACTTTAGCCCTGGGGTAGTCAGTGGATTATATGAGATTTCACAGATGTAGTGTGGAAAAGATAAACTACATGTAGTGTAACATTTATTCCACATATTCACTTCCAGTGTATTTTTCGCCTGCAACCCCATCCAAGCCAACATAGATATTGTACAAGTTGGAGATTTATTTTGACTTGGACACTAAAGTAATCCAAACTTCTCTGTGAACTGACACTTTGAAATTTACACCAGATAAAGAACAAGTAAAGTACAAAATCCAATTTTGCTGTCACTTTTGGCACCTAATGAAAACTACATTTGCGCAATGAGGAGTAATGTTCTCTCGTTGGAACACGTCCCCAAGTTGCCTGCCCTGGGTCAATGTTGTGCCTTTGGGGAATTTCATAGTGAGCAAGATGAAGCACATGTTGGCCTGGGCGTGTGCTGGCCCCAGGAAGCTAGCTTTACTTCTGTGAATTATTTACAATGATGTATAGGCCCCACTGCTGGGAAGCCATTCTGTTTTTGGCTACACCCTCATATCTGTTTTCCAAGACAAATCCGTCACTGGGAGAAATTGAGAAAAAGAAATGGTGGACTTGATGTATGTTTTTGGCTCCTTTTCGTGCAGGACACTCCAACACCTGAAAGAAAGGAGCTCAAGCTGGATTTTATGACACACTTATGAGGATTAGAGAAACAATACATTAACTCCTGAACGCAGTCAGACTGGAAACACAAAAGGAAAGAGGGAAAAGAATGCAGGCTTCTATGTGTCTGTCTGTGTATGGTGCATTCATGTGCGGCTGGGAAGCTGTGATCAAGCAAAAGCTGAGCGTTAACTGAGCTGGCAAAGCTTCATTTCAGACCATGAAACCCAAGAAACAAACAGGATTTCTATTCATCATAAGTATATAATGTGAGTTTTGATGAGACCATCTTCACCAGAGAAATAACTGCATTCACCATTTCTTCAAACGTCTGACTTTGCTTTCACTTTACAGTACATATGATGATCTTTACCTTGCCTTAACCAAGTATAGTCAAATGTCTACACTTACATACAGTGTATGAAATGATATCAACACTTCCTTAAAGTGAGGTATTATCTCTTGTAACAGCACGGTGAAGCAGGACATAGACAATGAGGGAATGTAAATGTAAATTAAAGCTGTACTAATTGTGGTAAAAAACGGTATTTTGATTTGACAGGATAGGAAGAAACTGCATGATTTCACTGGTTGGGCATGTTTTTTAGATCCACTGGTGCACTTTGAGGTCATCACCGAAGATCTCTTTTTCAGGAAGCAGCAATTTTCTTGTAAACACTCAAAAAGTCTGTTTCTGTTCAGTCTTACTGATCCAAAATTTTTGTGCGTATGCTCAAGGTCTAACAAACTGGTTGCGTGCATTTCCTTCCTCATCAAACATTTGCAAAGCCAATTATTTTTAACATTTTGAAACCTACATTGTTTACGACCGTGTTGTCTTTTTCTTCCCTGCCATTTGTTAGCGCTTCTTGTTGTGTTACTGCCACCTGTTGATCAATGGACTAATGTGAAAGCATTTGCAGGAATGTAGCACGTCAACCACAAACAAGTACATCTTTGTATATTTGCATAAAATAAACAGGGATACACATTGTTCCATGGCATTACCGGTGTTCAAAAACTCCACAAGGTATCTTTAAGCCAACGACTGCCAAACCTTTTCAAACCATGGCGCTCCATCACACATTAGTGATTTTTTTCCCAGCAGTGGAGGGTGTTTGGTACCTTTATATGAACAAATGCCTTTGACAGTTGCTATTTTTGTGTATTATTATGTTTGTGTTTTTTACGTATTTATAGCAACTGTTTACCTGTAGAAATGTTGTATATTGTGTAGAAGGACCTGAGCTGTCACGTCGTCAGTCTGACATGGAGCACAACTGCAAATTCTACAGCGTATTCATACAACATATGAATGCAGCTGATTCAAGTAAACGCTGCACAATTTTTACATGGTAAAACCCTTCAAAATGTGCAACAAAAATGGAACCGAACATTTCTTGTGGCCCCTTTAAGGATTCCCTGACACACGTTTTCAAAATCGCTGCTCAATCATAGTTTATTCGTCATCTCTAAGAACGTTTCACTGCTTCAACTTAAAGTACTGCTGTTGTTTCTTCGCCCTCCTGATGGGACTCATACGGGTCATTTTAGAAAAGGGATGAGAACTTGTTGATTGTAGTAACCTCTTTAATTAACTGATGGTACAGTATTGCTTTCTAAATGTTTCCTCAGAATGAACCCTATCACGTGAATGTCAGCTTTGATCATATAATGTTCCATAGATGCAAAGTGAATAAAGCTAAAGTTGAATAAAGGATCTACTGCTCTCCACCCAAGTACCGTAATCACATTTGCTCATGCTTAAGTAAAAAATGGACTGTACTATATGTGGTATAGTGGAAAAATCATGATACCTCTCTGAACCAAATAGACTGACTTCTGAACCACCGATGGACAAGTTGACCCAGCAGTGAACCTATTCATCCACTGACTGTTTGCATTTTCCTCTCCACATTTCCATGCATATTTTCCTTTTGGTATATGGAGCACTTCCAAACTGGTGGAGCATTTCACTCTTTCTCACCAAGAAACAGTTATTAAAGCATTCTCTTCATTTTAGTTATTGACAGTGTGAAAAGGGAAATTAGGTCACAGGAATGTGGAGCACGAGGCATTCTCAGGACACACAAAGACAGTCTTTAGCTTTATAGGTTTATCCTCCAGCCTGTTTGAAGTCTGTGATTTCAGGTCATTGGCATTCAAGCACTGATGAGCAACAGAGATGGATACTTAGTGTCTGCGGGTGAATGACAGTTTCGATTAAAGTAAATTTTGTGAGTTAACTTTAAGAGGTGGGTATTGATTGATCTTGTTTTTTAAAAGTCTTCATGCGTGTGATTGAAACTGCTCAATTGCTCCTGGTTTCCTGGCCCGAATGTGAGTCATTGTAAGCCCCTGAGGAGAAATGCGGTGGTTTGAAGCTGAGATCAAGAAGACTCGGCTGAATAAAAATAACACCAAAATACATTTAGCATTGAACAGTTTCCAGGCTTTTCAATGGCAATTGATTGTGGTTTAAAAGAATGGACAGACCATTTGAGTTCTCGGTGAGCCTACAGTACAAAGACATGTCTGTAAAGATGACTTTTTCTATCTGGAGATTTTTCATTTGAGGCACTGTCCTCGTATTGACTCAGTCAGAACTGTCAGTGGCACATACGCACTGAGAAGAAAATACACATTATCACTAAAACACACACACAGGGGAGGAAAAGATTGCCCATCATTGAATTTTACATTTTCAACGCGCAAACGTTTGCGGAACATATTTCCACCTGATTCAAAAAACAAATTCAAGGTAGTGATTCAGCTGGCTGTCCACCAGGGGCATCGCGACAAGTCATATAAATCTGATTTGGGGGGGAAAAAAAAAACATGATCAATTGATCATTATGAAGCAAAGACCATTAATTGGAATAAAATTGGAGTCGTGTTTCAACATGGTGAATGTAAGTCCAATATTTACATCTTGTCTTGCTCTGTTCTGGTCTCCACCAACTCCTCAGGGATATATTTGTCTGTTACGCTGCTGAATGCATCACTATGTCTATTCGCTAGTTGCTCATTTTGTGGATGGAAACCAAATTGATGAAAATGGTGAGAACAAACTAAAACATTAAAGCTGCAGGTTGTAAAACCAAAACAAAGAAAGAAGCTAAAACGCTCAGAGTCAGGTAATAATTATCAGTGGGTTCATCTCAACCTTGTTCACATTATACACATTTTTTTTCATGGTTAATATAAAATATTGGTATAAATTGATTGATTTAAATTTAGTGCTACTCAAATTGATGCTGAAGGATTTATTTGTCAGCTATTATTGATCAGAATTTTACAAAAAAAAAAACTTCTAAAAGGTTGGACACATTTTTGGACATTTGGACAAACATTTCAATTTTGGAAAGATAAGAGTTGAGGAGGAGTCTTTTTCCGGACTTCCGACATCTTCCCTTGTGTGCTGCAATGTAGTGAGTGTGTGAGCGGAGAGGTGGAGGTGCATTTTGCGAAGATAACGTGAGGAGATTGAGCAATCCAGCGAGCATGACACCGCCTCTGGCTGGACTTCTTGATTACCAGCCGCTCGCTGCTTCTGTAAACTCAGCGGGGCCCTTCACCATGGAAACTCCTCATCACTCGCTTCCCACCGCGCCTCATTACAGAGCCACCGCCGCAAGGGCTGGTCCAGGATCAGCTCACCCGAGCCTCGGTGCTTGAAAACTCACACATTGCCCGTTATTAAAGCTGATCTGGGGTCAGAGCCCAGAGACGGCAACAACTGATTCTGCACCTGAAGGTCTGTTTCTGCTTTCAGCATAATCAAATAGGCCTCTTGGTGTGATGATATTATCGGCTCACCTGTGTAGATGGATCATCTAAGATTATGTCACCATAATCTATCAAATGTAATAAGGTTTGTGTGCTCCTTATAGTAGACCACTATAGTGGCATGTACCATACTGTAACTAGACCGGATGACACCAGCATTCAGCTATTGTGTTTGACTCATTTGACAGATAAAGGCAACAAGGGCTTTGATTGGAAAATCAATATGAAATGTGGAGAGATCGTTAACGAAACGGCTCAATTGAACTGGTAAATAGAGGTATTTTGCACAGAGAAATTCAGATGGTTTATTATATTGACAAGTTTTAAAAGGACTATTTAGACATTTTTGATGTTTGGTTAATATCGAATGTCTGAAGAAACTATTAAATTAACTCAGGCTGTCTGGTACATAGATTAGCATTGAGTCCTAATTTTGAAAGCTAAATATTGAGTGATAGGTTCCTAATGCATGTATAGAGTGTTCTAAACTCAGTCTAGATAATTAGTAAAGTCTGCTACAAATGTGCTTAAAAGTCTGTCTGGCTTTTCCTCACTTTCTGTGTAAATACAATGTAAACACAAGTTGCTCTTGATGTCTCGGGCAAATGGCTTTTCTGCTTTTGTTCTTCTCTTCGTGGCCTTTTACCGTATGTTAATTTTACCAATCACCTAAACAAGCCTTGCACTGTAGCTTGTTTTAATTGAAATGACCTTCTAGCCTTAAAGCTGCTAAAAGACAAACTGCAAATCCTCTCTTGTCACTCACTTATTAAGAAGGTGTTGCATTTGCATGTACTGTACATTACATTATCATCTCTATTCGAAATCCCCATTAAAAGCTTCCACCTTTAAAGATGTAGTGAATGTATGCAACAGACTATGTGTTAGAACATGCATCAGCGGTGAGCGGCTTCATGTGAGAATCAGTAATTGCACACCTCTCTTTGAGGTAGCTCGCTGGGATGGTGGCGTTCATCGAGATGCTCAAGCTGACGGAAAGGAGAAAAAAAAAGTGGGCTCCTCTGCTCCAGGATAAGCTGGAGGCATCAGTAAAGAGGAGGGCGAAGACTAGCACATCTGTATCCCAGACAATGACTCTCATCATCTCTGTGGTGGACTGATGCAGCCGAGGAGCCTCTGCCTCCAAAATGCAACGCAAATCACTTCAGGTGCTGTTTCATAGCCGGCGGCTATCGCACCTGCACTTGCTTCCTGTCCAGAGAGCTGCAGCCCTGTCTGCGCCGTCTGGATTGATTTTCACATATGCTCAAAAGTAGTCTGAACAACATTTGCATGCACTGCTTAAGATGTGGTCTTTGGCATTTGTTAACATTGGCTGCAAGGAATGCACATATCAATCTTTAATCTTTAAATTTAACCTGATCTACAGCACTGATTCACAAATTAATAGGATGTAATCTTTATATATATATATAACTCTTTATTATACTGTATGAAATCAAACTGCAATGGCCATTTTTTATTAGGTACTGTTTTGTTTTATTGCGTTTGTGAACATATGTTTTTATTGGAGTCGACCATTTTAAATTGTTTGTGCACTTTTAGTTATTAATGGCAACCTGAATTGTATCGATTCAATAGTTGCTTTGAGATATTGTAGGAAGGGCGTTCCAACTTTTATTTTCAAGCCAAGGGGACAGTGCAAAGAAAAAACTAATAATAGTGGAGAGGGCCTTGCTTTTTTTTTTTTTTTTTTTTAAGGAAACGTTCACACCCTCCTCCAACCTAATAATTTTCATATAGCCCTGAATAGTTAGTGATTATCCACAATGCTCTTTCAGCTCTTTTTCCTTTCTCTCAGTCCAAGTTGAAAACATTGTCCTTGCATTAGTCGAAAGCAGACGCATTAATTAGAAGATAGGTCAGAATTTGAAGTGTAACCATAATAGCAAAAATAAATCAGTTGTTAAAAACTGAGAAATTAGAAAGAAGAGAATGAAGGGATGATTGAATGAAAGTGTTAAGTGGTGAGCCGTTTAAAGGAGGCTGATTAGCCTCCAACTCTTTTGGAAATATTAGAAAAGAACATTTGTGCCGGGTAAGAATACAGAAGCAAACATGGGCCGTGATGCAAGAATGAGCACATTGCAAGGACTGAAAATTCATTACTGCCTCATAATGACTGTGATTAATTTTCACCCTTGCTGAATTCAGCCCTTTAAAATTGTTTCAAATTGTTATGAATCCGGGATTCAATAAGGTGCTGAAATGCATTTATGCTTGTGATGAATTCCAATTAGTTACAATTAGACCCTTCGGTGCAGTATGGCACACTTTTTACTCGGCTGAGTGTTTTGCTGAGGTTGCCCCGTCTGTCTCTCAGGGAGCCTGCGGTTCCTACTCAAGTAAACTGGTGTGCCCTCACAAGCATATTCCCATTTTCTGCTTCACTGAACTGGTGGTCCCCAATAATCCTAACACCATCATTTAGTCAGGCAGGCTGTGTTTTCATTTTACTTTTTTTTTTTTTCTTACTCTGTTTTCTCCATCCCACTCAGTAGGCTTGGATTCCCGGAGTCTAGCAGAGTAGAATTAATGCGTATAGTTTGTTGGCCTCCTTTTTCATTCACCTTGAAAGAGAGCGGAGTAGAATCAGCTCAAAAAAGAAGAAAAGGTGTTTTAAATTCACACTCGCTTTTTGGAAGCCGAACACCTTCTTCTGTTCTGATTTCTCCTGATTCTGCCGCGTGTTTCTGTGCACCTTATAGAAGGAGCACAGCTTTTTTGGGGGAGAGTGCGCTCCCCCTACTCAAAAAGGCTTTCAAATACAGGAGCCTGGGCAAAGTGCTTTTCCATCATCCCTCCCATGCTCTGTCATGCGGACAGCAGGTTGGAACAGAACGGCTGCCGCACTTGTGTTCTGAGAGAAAAGGGAGTGCAAGAGTAAGAATGAGGCCTGGTGATGGAGGAAAGGAGAGAGAAAGGGAGGGATAGGGGAAAGTAAAGCCTTGCTGTGATGCTGGCACTCAGTCGGGTGCGTCTAACTCTCTCCCATCTAAAGCAAAGAGATGACAAAAAATGGACAGAGCTTGTCCATAATAACCAAAACTGGAAGGGACTGACACAAAAAAAAGACATGTAAAATGCCCTGCCAGATACTGTAGAGGCAAGGGAAATATAAAGCTAAGCCTCCTTGCTTGTCCTTTGCACCATGTCCTTTAAGACGGCAGCATTTTTCCTCTTCAAAGATAAGGGTTTGATTATCCAGGACAAGCTCTTCTTAAGCTTAGCCCTCTTAGTTCCACAGGCGGGAGAGACATCATAGATGAAACAATATGTTGTGGATATGAATCAAATGGGAAAGTTATACGCTGCAAGAGTGAAATGGCTTCGTTTACAGAGGTCTATGAAGAACAAAGGGAGCAAGGGCTTACGTTGATGGACGCAAATCCTGAGTCTCGGTAACTACCCGCTTCAGCTTCCATTCCACGCACGCATGACAAGAACTTTGATCTCTCGCATCCAGTCACCTGGCTCTTTTCCACTAGCCTGGATAAGTCCAGACAGATAACGCACACACAACTTTGTTCCTTGAATTTCCACTGTTTACACTGTCAAACGGATTCTTTCTCTCACACGCTCTCTGCCGCTCTGCCTCCTACGCGAATTTGCAGGATCAGAGATGAAAACACGTATTATTCTTTTTTTTTTCTGACAACCGTTTCTTATCGGGGGTTGAGGAACGTGGAAGACAGCCGCAGCGTTTAATCATATCCTTATGATGAGATTTTTCCTAAATCTGATGTTTTGATGTTGGCATAATTGGACTTGAGCACCAGCAATACTGACCTGTTTCACCTGCAGATTCATTAAGTAAAACAAGCCTGGAAACAACACACGCCGCACGCATCAAAGCCAAGAGCTCACGTGCAGTGTTTGTGTATGACTGTGTGTGGCGGCACGCTGGCTGGGTGATATTGATTTAACGTTTCGCATCCACCTCTCCTCGGCTCCTGTGCTTTACCTCCTTTAATATCATGTTGTGTCTGTTGTCAAGAGAGCAGGTTACAGGCAGAGCAGAGCACGAGAGCACGCTGACACAACACTCCACCATACATTAGCTTTAAGTGGGCTTTCAGAGGTCCTTCGTAAATGGAAAAAAAAAACCCACATAAAATGATTTCCAGTTTGAAATTCAGTAATTGTATTACAGTTACCTTTTGATGGAGGGTTGGTTTCAGTTTGGTCTCTCTGTGATTACTAGACTGGTCCGGGACATGTTAACTAGGTAAGGGTGGGGGTATGTTAAATAGAGAATATCTGACTTGGGTGTGGAGGATTTAGAGTTGTGTAAAGGCACCTTTAATGTAGCTGAGATGAGTAACTAAATTAACATTATGAGTAATGTAACCCAATGACTTTTGCTGGAATCACCATTTCAGTGCAATTTCATTAGTAGTGGGCAGCAATGGTCAATTTTAAGGTCAGACTAGCATTTAGCTATGATGATGGTGTTGTAATGTTAATGAGCTTTAGAAAAGGTATTTTGGCAAAGTAGTCAGAAAGTGGACACAGACACAAGCTAACAAGAGTCTGCAGCCAAGATAGCACGCCTGAAATGCTAAATACTAATATCAGCATCCTAATATGCTCAATGACAACAACAGGGTTGCTATTTGACCGGTGGTGGAATGTAACTAAGTGCATTTACTCAAGTGCTGTACTTAAGTACTAGTAGTTTTTTTTTCACATTAGTTTCCACTTCTATTCCACTACTTCCACTATAATTCCACTACACACATCAAACTTAACTAAACAAGATTTGCTGTGTTTCCTTTAAATTGTTTTTGCACATTTTAATAATTTTGAGATTCATTTTGATTTCTCACTACTTTCAGAATTTTTATAAACCAAACAATCAATCAATTAATGTAGAAAATAATTAGTTGCAGTCAAAATAGTTCAAAATGAGCTCCACCTCAAGCAACTGCAACCGTAAAATCCTGCTTTTACATGCAGTGATGATGATCTGATAAATTGTCACAGGGGACATTTTATTGCAATGAGTGCTTCAACTTTTAATACTTTAAGGACATTTTCCTTTATTATACTTGCATACTTTTAAGTAATCTTAAGTAACATCATCAATGCAGGACATTAACTTTTATAGTGCGGTATTAGTACTTTTACTTGAGTAAAGCATCTGAATACTTCCTCCCACCATCCACACACACACTTTCACCCCCAAGAGATAATAAGTTATTCAGTGTTGACAAAGTTACTTACCCAATGCTAGAGCTATGCCATGCAGTGCTAGCCTTGTGTGGCTAACAATCCCCAATAAAGGAAGAAACTTTTTGGCAAAAACTTCTGAGAAATATCCCAATTTCCAGTATTTATCTACCACATTATTATATTGTGTAAAAAGCAAAAGTATATAATCGCGCAGGATGTACGTATATTAATCATGAAAGATACATACATGGACTAATTTGATGAACCAACTAATATTAATATTTTACGAATTTATTTTTTTTTCCTATTTGTCTTACGTGTTTTTCTTTATTTGTGTGGCTGGCCAGGTGGGGTCAAAGGTATGATAAGGAGGGAATAGAATGGAGACAAGTGAGATGTGTCATTTATATTCCTGCTACTTGGCACCCTTTCAGATTTGATTTTTTTTTTCTTAATAAAAAGATTTAGAAAGAAAAAAAGAAAATATGGTCTGACTTAAACTGCCAATTTGGTTCTTTCTTTAAAACAATCTCTTCCCCTCTCTTTCTCTCGCTCGCCGTCTCAAGCGGCTCTTGTGTGCGGAATCTAAATGTAAAATGTCAGAAGTAATTGAGAGACAGAGATTTGAGCTGGAGAGCTGGAATTAGGGGAGGTTAAATTGCCATCAGGCCTGTGTATTAGTTCATACCTGTCATTCTCTTGGCCTTTCGAAGAGGAATCTTCCAGGTCACGTTCGCCCTCAAAGTTTAAAGGGCTCGATTTTCTCTATCTCCGGCGTTTCATTCCAAGGGGCTCAGATGAAGCCATTATTGAACCCTACGATCGGACGCTTGATATGGTGTCCCTGCCTGTATAAGCTGGCCTGAAATATTGCAGCTTGATCTCTGTCCTTCGGAGAACATTAAGCCCCACTGATCGCACAATATGTTTCGCCGAGCGGCGGCCGGTCAGTGCTTCTAATTCTGGGGTTTGTTTTAAAAGAAAAGCTGCTATTACTCAAACAGGAACCCAAGTGAGAAATTTACTCTCTCCTCAGACTTTCTCCCCTCCCTCAACACCTGCTGTCAAGGTGCCCTTGTGTAACTCTCTTTACTGCAAACTGCTTCAGTGGAGCTATTCAGAGCCATCAGTGGAGAGACTGTACTGTGGAGTTGGGTTTTTAACTCTAACTGCATAGGCTTAAAAAAAAATAACACTATAGTTTTTACTTGAGGCAATTAAGCAGCAGCAGGCCTGCAAAGCATGCGTGACCTGACCCGATGTTTAAGAAATCCTTATTAAATCATCACAAAATGTTTCACTCTTGTCCCGATCAAAAAACCCATTAAAAGGCCTTTTCATCAAACGAATCCAAATGAGCAAGATGTATGACTAGTGATAAAATGAAAAGAAGAATTAGAACCAATTCTGCACCTTTTTAATCACTCCTTCTGTTGCGGCATCAGACATCTTTTAGGTTTGTAAGATCCAAGGATTTTTTATCTCCCTTTGACTGTCGCTGATGCCAACTAAAGGGAATGAGGGATTCACCCAATTAATTTACTGAAGCCTGTAATGCGAGCGTCCAAGTGGACGGCCTCGCAATTCAATTAATTAAGTAGAGTGCGGATTCCGCTACACATGAAGCACAGTGTAGTTACAAGATGATGTCATGATGCTAATATAGAGGGAAGTTGAGACTTTTGTTAGCGCCGGTCATGGACGTCTTAGAGCCAAGAGATGCCAAACTTCTGTTAGTTTAGACTTTATATGCAAACTCGAGTGCTGAGTTGATGAAGCTGCAAAAAGCAGTGTGTACAGTGCAGTGTGTGTCATTCAATTTACTTCCTTGTGTAAATGGTAGTCAACAAAATTGATGTCCCACTGAGATATTAAAGTTTTATATCACTGTGTAACAGACTTTGTAAAGCCTTGTCATGAAAATATATTGCAGCAGGAATGTTGATATTGGTTCACTTTATAACTCAAATGGAAATTCTGGCAATTCACTACAACAGCTACAGGGATCTGAGGAGGACTGCATCCTGTTTTTACTGTCAGGTGTTCTCAAAGACAAGTGTTTGAGATGATTTCTTTTAAATTGAAGTTTTTTGGGAAGCTGTACCGTCAGAGGGGTCTCACTCCTGGCCCTCAATCAATGTTCTCGCCAGAGTCTGCGTTTCCCAAATCTCTACAAAGGTAGTGATGGGGGAAATGTCATCATGACTGAACTGGAGAAAGGATGATTGGACCTGGTTGAGAAAAATAACTCCTCTTTCATGAAAAGTTTTAACGTATTTTAAATTGTCAATACAGGCAAAATAAGCTTTCTCACAGATTCAGTAATGTTTTCTTGCTTTTTCTGCTGTAGGAAGGAAGAGAGTATGTGGTGAGGACGACTTTTTAATGTGTTTGAGTTCTAGTTGGAAAAAAATAAATAAAACATAACTATCACTGAGACATACCAAAGACAGATATTTCAGTATTCAAGTATTGTTGTACTTTATTACAGAAAGCGGGGAGATGACAGGAAATGAAGGAGAGGAAGTAAATTTCCATAGACTTGATTTAATGCATATTTTCAATGTCAGCTTAAAAAACAGAAACATGGACAATCGGGAAAAATAAAGTTGAAATATTGCAAAAAAAGTTTTACGCTTGGCTGAGAGGGGAAGCACTGATATATTTCTAACAATAGAATGTGACAAAGTGCAGTGGAAACAAACCTAGCAAATAAATCCAGCCATTCTTGAAGCATGTGACCTCAAACACCTGCTGAAGAGTACGAGACAAAATATCAGATCTTGTTTGATTATTAATGACCCTCATGTTGTGCCTTACACCCAACAGATGTTTTTGGTCACTCCTTTTAAAAATCATTATTTTCACTTGTGTTTCTCATCAACCCACTGCTTAATTAACCATCCATCAATCAAAATACCAGCTGGGTGATGTAATCCCTCCAGCTTTTTATCATTATGACCCAGTTTTTTTTAATTATTATTATTGTCCTTGTTTGCTCAGTTAGGCTTGCACACTAAGAATTGCAGGCCTTATATGTCGTCATCTGGACATTTCCTGGATTTCTTGGAAAACAAATCTAACTAATAAATCTAAAAAAAACTGTGTCAGGTATTATTTCCTTCAGGGAAAATAACTTTTTTCAAAGACAGTGAGGAATCTGCATCAGCAAATTCTAAAGTTCGTGGACTCTTTGTTCCTTATCCAGCATCTCCTGAAAGTGTGCTCACAGCAAACAACACCATGAGTTTAATGGACAGCGCCATAGAATCAAACAGTGAGAATTTTTTTTTATTATTTGTCACATACTGTATTAATTATAGTCACATGTGACCCCAGATTCACAGTGGCTGTGTTTAATACTGATTTAAATATCACGCTATAAAAACTGCCAAGCTCACACAAATGAGCACTGTGTCTTTTGTAAGCATTATGTCATGTACTGTGCTGAAGAAAATGCCTGTGAGCCAAAAGTTCCTCATTCACAGTGTATCAAAGGGAACACCTTGTCTGACTGCAGGCTGCAGAGTACGCACACAGATTACCTTCACAGCCAGCGCCTTTCAAAGCAAATCGAAGAAAATGTGAAATAAAGAGAGACGAAGAGGCAGAGTCACATTTTCACTCTCATTTTGGAAGCAACGCTCTTGTAAAACCCAGGAAATAATCAATCACTTTTCACTGCCGTGTTTGTCCAATTCGAGCTGGCATCAAAGCCGAGTTCAGTTGAGAAAGATGAATTCGGCTGAAAAACAACTTTGATTTTCGCATGAATTTTGCTGGTTCTGATGAGGCGACTCCAGGCATTATCAGAGGACGTCTTAAAGGGTAACTTTGTTTACGTCGTTGCCAGGTTAAACTTTGCAGATGATCCCCCCCACACCCCCCTCCCAGCCCCCTCCCAGCCGTTTGGTGTGCTCATTCTATCAAGCACTCTCAAAAACTGTCAAATAAAACTTACTGCAAAGCATTGACATCTTTACACTCTCTACCTCGCATGTAGTCTCAATTGCTTAGTATGTAATGAATAGACTTCACCCGAAATGAACTCGACACGAAACCATCTTATTTCATCCACTATCACGAATCTGTGCACAGTGTGTCTGCAAGCTCCACTTTTCGAGTAAGACCACAGTAAAGATAAGCTAAGAATAAATAGAATGGCGTCAGCCTTTATGCGAAACTTTTTAAACGTACTTCTGAAGTGGCATTAAACCTTCTTGCCCGTTACAAAGCACTTTATTTAGTTCCAGGAAGTTTTACATGGCTCTACCTTGAGAGTCGGAAAGACTAATAACTAACAGCTCTGCTGCCTCCCACTGCCTCTCGCTTACAAAACTGCTCTATTGATTTTTGCGTACTGCATAACTACAGTAAATCTCCCACTGTCCCAGAACAACATCCTGTCTTTCCCTGCTGTGCCGTGTTTAAAGGTTCAGTCTGCAGGCTGGTTGTGTTCACCTTGTTTATACAGTGTCAGAGCTATTACCCGCTTGTTAATAAAGCTGAGGGGAAAGAAAAACCAAACATGCAGAATTTGATCGTCCAGAAGAGTAGTATAATCAGAACGAAGGTTATTTGATTTAATTCATGCGAATTAAATAATAATCATATTAATTTTGTTTTTCTTATCAACATAATGATGAAAATCTAATCAAGGTTTCTGTGAAGTTGCAAAATGTTTATACTTAAAGTTTCTGCATAACTTTGACTAAGAAGATTTGTTTGCAAGCGCATAATTTTATTATCTTATTATATTTTATTAGTTTCATAAAACAATTCCATACCTCACAATTTATGTCTAATGTGAATTCAGTGCAGGAAGCACTGAGCCCTTCATGTGGTGGATGGACTTGTAGCCCAGCTGACCTTCATGCAGGACACTGGAGTTTGCATCCTGCCACAGAGCTACATTTAATGTCTGTTTATTAACCTTAATCATGATTTTTCACTGAACTTCACCAAGTGTTTTAATTGCCTAAAGCCGTGTTCACACTACATGATTGTAGCCCTGATTTTGAACACTTTTTGGCCCCCAATCAACGTTTACCCAATCGTTATGTGTGAACTGTTCAGAAGAGCTCACTGATGCCTCGCAGACGCTTGAAAGACGTCAAGCAGGCTAATCATCTTCCTTGTTTTTTCACTGCAAATCAGCGCTCAAACAACTTGGGTGCTTCTTGCAGGCATTGGAAGAAAAAAAAATCATGTCCTGTGCATGGCATCGTGTCATTTCCCATGTCAGTCTGTTTTCGTGGCAGAGGTTTGGAGACCAGACAGACTCATCAGGAATTCCTCCTGGCGAAAAGATCTTCTAATATGTGACCTCCACATCATTGATTAATCATGTAGCGTACAAACCACAACGACTAGAGTTAGAGGGCCTCGAATTGTCGTGATAAAAAATAATCACCAAGTGTTTAAGGTCAGATTGTTGTCATGGTCAAATGAAACATTGACTACGGGTAGAAAATGGGACGTCATTAGTCGTCTGACATTTTGTTAACCAATCCATCCACTTGACCTCCTCTATCTGATGACTTTGTTTCTTTGTAACAACATCATACTATTTGCTCCTTTGCTCCCAAGGCACAAGACTCTCTTTACTGTAAAAATGATGCTTTTGGTATTTGATGACTGATACTGTCCTTTTTCATAGAACAGTCTTAATAGGGTTGGGAAAGATTGTGGTCTTGGTGGAATATAGACAGGACATGTTTCCTTTTTCAGTGACCTTTGGTCAAAGTGTTTTAGCAGCCTTATGTATGTATATTATGTAACTACAAACAAGATGCAGGATGTAAACTGTGATCGAGGGTGTCAAAGTCCTGCTTCTGTGTGCCGACCATTCACCCTGACCCTTTGAATTCTCTGAGCTGCCTTTGTGCTTTGTGCAATGTTGCAAGTGAACAAAATCCACACAGCCGCTACATTTCCTCCAAAACATATTTAGTATATAAATGTAATTCTTAGGAGACAGGGTCACTTCATCACTCACCTGCTTATTACACTCATATATAATGGTGCCAGACAAGCCACATTATTTAGGTCCTTCCTGTGTCTCTACCAGAGAGATCTGCTGAGATCTGGTTCATGCTGGAAGAGCATATTCTCACTGAGTGTATTAATAGTTCATGAACAGGCCCTGGGCTTTGTTTTTGGAAGAGAGGCCGAATTGAAAAGCAACCATCAACAACCCCCACCATCCCTGTCAGACGTTAATTGCATACTAAGCGTAGCCTCATCCCAGACCTCCAAATCACTGCCTGCACCTCAAATTTTGCCAAATGACTGAGCAGTAATGGTCATTCAGTGTAAATATGAGGACAAACTAACTATGCATGTGTGTGAGAAATGAAACATGATGTTGAAGCGTCCAAAAGGAACGATGGCTCCAAGTATTGATTCACCGGGTGTTTTTTCACGCTAGAACGCCAGTGTGAGTCGTGGGTGTTTTCCTATCACATGAAAGATCGAACACAAGCGGATAGGCGCAAAAAAAAAAAAAAAAAAAAACGCAGGCAGAGAGGGAAGCAGAGGAAAAAAAAGATTTGGGCTGCATTGTAAACAACTCTTACTCTAGGCGGTGTGCGTGGTTCATATGAGAAGCAAAAAAAAAAAAGCTCATCACATTCACAGATGGCTACCCAATCCAAGGCAAATGTCAAAAGGACTCACATGACAGCCAGAGCACCTGCGAGAAAGAGCACAGCACGGAGAACACGATGGATTTACAGATGGTTATATGTGCAGGGAGATGATTGAAAGCCCATCACAAATGTCTCTGTATCATCTTTTTTTCAGGGACATAACAATTTGTGTGTGTTAAAGCGGCTGCAGATGATGCACTCCCATTTGGTCAGGATATTTATATTTGCTGTAATAAAGTATAGAAGGATCCAAAACAAACATTCATGCCTCTTTGAGATCAAAACTGTTTTATGGAGAAATAGCACTCATGTTCCTTGCAGGCTACTATTCCACCAAAGGTCACTTCTAACTAAATGTAAATTAGCGAGTATTTCCTCTCCCACTTTCATATTATTTCACATTTTGCTCCCTCGGGATGATTTGAATGACAAAGCTCTGCGGAGCTTTGAGGCTAAAGGCATATGAGTCCGCACAAAGCTGCATTCTCTCCCAGCCCTATTCCCATCCAATACATATGCTAATACTTCAAGTCACAGCTGGTCGAGGAACTTACAGTATGAAACATTTTACAGTTAAATTTATTCAAACTAGTATTTCAAAAAATGTATCCGGATGGTATTGTTGGGGCGAAATAGAGCAAATATCCGAGAAAGTGGCCTTGTATGTGAAGCTTTAGTTCCCCAACCAGCCAGGCAGAAATCAAAGATTGTCTTATTGCCAAGAAAAAAAACACTAATACCACTAGTAGTAAAACCTAATACCAGGTTATAGTCTAATGCATTTTTTTGCATTTAGATGTTTGAGACCCACTATTATGCAAGATTTAAAATGCCTGAATAAAAGCAAAACAACAAATAAAGTGAAATACATTACACGTTGTTATATGTATTTACTTTTTGATTAATGTCCCAATAATAAAAAAAAACCCCAATATAGCTACTCAAGTTAAAAAGCTAAATAACTGTTCTTCAACGTACAGTTTTCATTTAGTCATGGCACATTAAATGCACACATAAAAAGATATAATAAACAATGTGAATTGTATTTCACTTTATTGCTGTGTATGATTTGTTTTTATGTGGGCATTTTAAATTTTCTATACACTGCACGCAGCACATCAAGACGTGCAATAAAACCAGTTCGCCCGTGAGACCACGTCCGTGTCTTTGTGCATGAAGCAGCTCTAACCGCTTCACACACTGGAGGATGTAATCACTCAGCATAATCTAAGGCAAAGTGTGTGTCTGTGTGTGTGTATGCAAGTGTGTGCGTGTGTGTGTGCTTTGAACCTTGATGAACAATGAAAATTAAGGATGCTCAGAGTACATCAGAAGTGATTTATAATTAAAAACACTGACATATCAAAGAGTTTAAATTTGAATGTTAAAAGCATTTAATCAAACGTTTTAGGTATAATTATGTTAATGCGTGGTATTACAGGTCAACAGGCAGATAAAATACAAGTACATTCTGACTGATAGTAAAGTTCAAGGCGTCAGATGTGAGAAAAGGCTTTGATGAAATGAATTCGCAAAGTTATCTCTCCTGTTACCTCTTTGTTCGTCTGCGTTTGTGATTCTTCAGCATCTGCTCCCCCACCTGCTAAAGAAAAGCCATATTGTCTGCTGTTACTGTGGAGGTTACTCTACTTTGCCTGCTTTCATTTCATAAGTTGTCGTCGATGTTTAGACGCTGATCCAATTATGACTTTATATCTTCGTGGGTGTGTTCAGGCGACTTTGTACTACCTGCGCTGGTTCAAAGCGACAGGCTGCCCTGAGGGTGCGGCAATAATCTGGATCAAATCGAGGATACCAGACTAGCAGTGCAAGATGAGGCTGCCTCAATTCCAACATATGGGACTGGAGAAAGCTGACAGATTGGAGACTTAATTATACAAACATTTCATAGAGGCAGAGCAGCTCTCTGGAAGGAAAAACAACCTCATTGGTGCAATTAAACCTCGATGGACTGAGTGAAGGAGCATTTTATTTATTTATTAATGTGAGCAGGCAATAAGAAAAGAGTGTTATAATTCAATACAACTGTTGAACGGAGAAACTACAGGGTTTTTTATTTTATTTATTTAAGTATTGGTTGTACGACAGTCGAGAAAACAACTCACCATTGTGTCCATTCAGGGAGTCTCCTGTGGGGTTTTCTGTCATATTACATGATCATCAGCAGATGTAATACATGATGGAGGAGTCCGTGAGTTAGTATTTCACCTCCATAAAGGGGATTGAAAAAACGACAGGCAACATCGAAGCAGCAGAGGCTGAGATATCCTGTTTTAGTCCCTAGTATGATTCAAGCTTCAAAAACCTCCATTTCCCATAATGCAACTTGATAGCATATTTCATCAAACCCCACTTGCCTTGCAAACACCCTTTCAAACTCCACACCTCCAGTTTGTAACACAAGCTTTCTGTTATAAATTTGTCCTCAACCCTGACCTGAGATAACCCGGGTGACATCACTGTGATGTCATCAGGGTTATTTTCTCAGACTCCTCCAGAGCCACAGAGGAAAAGATACAACTGTTTTTATAGGCTGAGAAGAACTAACCACGGCTAAACTGTTACTGATGTGTGAATATCAGTGGTGGCCATCAACTTGCCATGTGTATAACTGTGTTTGTGAAAGTGCTTTTCAATTGTGTGCCTTTGAAGGAGAATCTGCCAAACGAGCCACTTTCATTCATGATCATGTGGGTGACTTTTTTTTTTCCTGGTTCATGTGTTTAAATGAAACTGCTGTCATTTTCTGTTTGATCTGACATGATATTAGCAGCACTCACCCCCTCTCAAGTATCTCCTACATTAACTCATATGCACTTTTCACACTAACACACAATTTCACTGGAGTTTCCCCTTTTTGCAGACTTCACCACACGCTTGTGTGATTTGTCATTCCTCCCTCTGAAAATCAGTTTTTTGGGCCTGTCATATTAGTAATGCTAAGACAGTTTTCTTTCTGTGCAGAACATTTGATCAAATTGAAAATGACAGCAGTTGTATTAAAACACTGATTGGCTAATTGGTATTTATCCTGTAGTGAATCTTCCACTGAGTACCAGAATATGCATTAACAATGTGACATCTCTAGTATACCACTGCTCAAAGGCTAAACGCAGTTACTACATTTTTGTACTGGGTTATAACTAAAAAGTAACTTCTTAATATCTGTTTTATCTTGTGACAAAGTTTCAGAGTTCAGTTTTGCTTTGTTATAGAGAACAAATCGTATGAAAATTGCAAATTGCAAATCTTACTCAAAACCATGACAGACTGCAGTAAGTGAAGTTATTGCGGTCTGCTTTGGGATCCTGTCGGCCGATTTCATTCCTTTCCTCACACAACAAATCAGTTTGAGATGAGTGTAACAGGTGACGGAGTGACGGTGACAACAATGATGAAAATGGAGATGACGCAAAGTTCAGTATCACTTATGTACTAAGTTGCACAAACACTTACCATATTTCTTAGCCAACTTTAATTTCTCATGCAATTATGTCTCATCTCGTTTCCCTTAAATGAGTTTTTGCAAGAATACACTTTTCTTATGACTGCACTGATGTTTTAGAAGGAAATCTTCTGCTGTGATCGACTTCAAACAACTTGGTGATGTCACATTGTCACATTTGGCCAAGGTTTCAGCATGGTGATTTTTTTTTACCACAATTAAATCCCACAAAAATGTTTCTATTGTTATTACAAATAGACCTATAATTACTTGGTTCTGTTAGTTTTGTAAATTGTGCTATACTGGAATTTACAGTAATTAAATTAAACAGTAATTGCTGAAAACTATGACATTGCTAAAAATAAGTTGATTGGGGCAACAAACACAAGCGGTCAGATGAAACATGTTGCAAGCAAACCAAAAGTTTTACCAGATTAGCTACTGCCACTTTGTGGAGGTAGAAATGAACCAGTTTTGTCATCAATAATTCCTCATTGTGCAGGAAAATAGCCTGTGTACATAACTATGGTAAATGCCAGGTCAAAATTGTACAAGGAAGTTGCGCAAGCTTTGATGGATGTTTACAAGAAAAAGTTTGGGTCTTATTTTTTGTTGTCTACACCCTGTATGATGGTTTGACCACTCGTCTTTGTTGCCTCGTTGGACCTATTTTTAGGGCTCATCATCGCACCCACATAATAATAACACCTCAACTTAAATTTAACAACCCTCGCATTCCTCAGCAAAGTTGAGAAGGTGGTTGAACCTTTAGGTATTTTTGAAGACTTGGTTTCAAGACATGCATTTGTACAGATATATGATAAAAACCAATCATCAACAGTTTTGTGAATCAGCTGTAAACATCCTATTTGTCATGCGTTGGTTACTGTAAAAGTTATTCCCCATGTACAACAACAGAACCATTGATTGTGAACTATTTATTGCATAATGAACAAAGACAATCTTATTAAGCGATATACAGTAGATGCCCAGCACATGACCTCTCATTGGTGCCTGTGGTTAATGTGTGCATGTGCTGTACATGTGTTGGATTCAGAAAGGAGGTGCTGTGTTTGAGCTGAAGCTAAAGTGGTTACCATCGAGCATCCGGAGTTCTCTGTCACAGTGGCTTGCCAAGGCCAAAAGAAGAAAAGGGTTATCTCGCTCCTTTTCAACTTTATCTCTTCAACCATATTGTGCCTCCAATCCAATCCCCTGTCTTCTCAAGTCAGTGGCCTCACTATTTCTTCCTTTTTATGACAGATAGAAAGAGATATTACCCTCTGTTCTCCACCTGGGGGAAATCTGAAGAGGAGTCATCCCATTTTCAGCAGGTGATTCTCTTCCTGCCTTACTTAGAGAACAGCACAGTGATTACCAAAATCTGACCGGAGACAATAAATTAAAGGAGGGAATGTAAACATAATTACAAACTGGCCGGTGGGCAGCAAAGCATCATGCACACCAGCATTCATTGACAGTAGTACAGCTTGCATTCTTGGTTCAGAGCCAAATTGATCATTTTATACGCAAAATGTGTGCTATTAAAGCAAACCTGAGGGAGAGAGCTGTCGCTGAATGTCCACCCTGCATTCACATCCAACTGGAGGCAGAAACTTGGAAACCCTAAGACTGCTTTCAAAGGAAGGAGAGGAGGTGGGAGAAAATGAAAGTAGAAGACAGCAAGGCTTTAATAATTAATTCGGCAGAGTTTTGGTCCTGGGAGGCCAGAGGAAAATATATTGATGTTTGAAAAATGCTAATTAAAGAAAGGAGCACACTTTGGTTTGGAAGGCATCCGTCTGCCCAGGCAGTTTGAAATCTCACTGCTGCCTGGGCTAATGGTGCTAGTAATGCCTTTGGGGAAACACGGCATGAAACACAGAGGCGGGCGCTAATGAGTCTTGCGGACCTCTCCAGCACACAGGATGAATGAGAGCGATGAAGAGAAGATGCTGAAAGGAAAGAAGGAGCCACACTTGGTGGAGGACGTCTCGTATTCTTTTTAAATTTCATGGCAAATGAGGGAAGAGGGATCTCTCGGCGGGTAAAACTGGATTCACACATACCCTATAGACGATCTGCGAGCAGCCGGTATTGAGTCACGCTGCAAATGAGATCAACATACAACAGAGTGTGCAACACATTTACACTGTTGGTTTCACGTGGCACAAGAAAGACCAGAGAAAGTAATGAGAAAAAACACATTTACATAGAAACAATTTCACTTGTGCACACACTTTCTAATAGAGATACAAAAGCAAGTGTTCGGTCAAATTGCATGTGGTGATTTGTGCATTCCATTAAACATCCCTATACTTGCACAAGAAAGACAAAGACAGAAGCAGCAACGAGGAAACAATAGTCTACATCAATGGTGACAGCTCTGTGAAGGTGTAATTAGCACAGCTGTGCTTTGGGCTAAATGTTAACAGCATGCCAACATGCTCACAATGACAATGCTAACACGTTGATGTTCAGCAGGTATAATGTTTGGCACGTGAACCATCTTAGTTAATGTGTTAGCATTCTAACACCAAATAACATCTAAGCATAAAGCACAACTGAGGCTCATGGGAATGTCACTAATTTTGCAGGTATGTGGTCATAATCCAAAACATTGGACTCATTTTTTATACTGATGATGGTGCTCGATGAAAAGTTAAGGAATCATGAAAGTTTTTACGTTTTATTCTGGAAGGGACATGAATCATGAATATGAATTCCAAATTGCATTGCAATCCATCCAATAGTTCTTAAGACATCTCATTCAAACCCACAAACATTGACCTCATGGTGGCGGAGAAAAGTAAGGGGATAGAGTTAGTTAGGATTCATCATCTTGGAATAATAAATGTCACAATTTAGAAGATGTAAAGCTATTCTCAGAGAAAAAATTGATCCAATGTTGGTGCTAGATCAAAGGTCAGGGATGACCCAGTCATTAATGGCACTCTATGCAATAATTGTCAAGATATTAGTATCCATCGTCAGGGGACCATGACCGTCTTACAATAAAATACATTCATTAGTTGTAGACATAATTCAATTCAGACTAAAGTGCTGGATGGACGGACCGACATCGCCATCTCTAGTGCCATGCCACTTGTGTGGCTAAAATACAATTACACACAAATAATTGACACACACATATGCTTTCATTTTTGTCCATGTTTCTCATAAGAGGTTGGTCAATTCACACTTTTTAATTTGTGCTTTCTATCAAACATCCCTATACTAATACATTTCCCATGATAATAGAAGAGCTGAAATAGCTAATAAATGACAGTCATTAAGTATTAATTTCCAGGCTTGTATGTTTTCTTGGCATTTGCCTCCAGCAAATAAGGTGCAGGGAACAAACAGAAACAAATTAACAGTCTTTGTATGTATAGGTTTCTTTTCTGCCATGTCCTCATGAGATGTAAACAGAACAGTATGTGCCTTCTTCCTCAACATGAAAAGAATCTATTCCTGTAGGTAGTGTTTACTCTGCACTCTCTAAGGAATTTATTCAAATGACTTTCGCATGTAGACTTGTTTGATCTTGTGTGGTGAAGCAGATTTTGCTGTTCCTCCGAATCATATACAGTAGATTATATCACTCTTATTCTAACTCAGATGGAGAATAAGATGATAATTGCTGAAAGACTTTTTCACATGTACAGTATTTGTATACACTAAGCCACACTTAGATTGGGGGTATTGACATGTAATGCATTGAAAAGCGTGTTCTCTGCCAGAATAATCTTCAATGCGTGCTGCTTCATTAGACGTCTTCCATAGTTTGATAAAACGCAAGTGTCTTATATCTCGTACAGTGTTCTATTTCTGTCCCACAGGAGATAGCTATCTGAGGACGGAGGAGAGATATCGCCGTTGTAGTGGCAGATCTTCAGAAAGACGAGATCCAATCTTTCTCTTTCGGCCTCTCTCTCAGCTGAGGACAGATACGGCTGATATATTGCACATGCAAGGTCTCACCAAGCTCCTTTTCAAAATATGCGATGCACGTAGACGATAAAGTTGAAAGCAACTCTATCAGAGCAGATATCTCATAACCAGGAGATAACTCACATAACTTAACAAAGATGAGAATTTGATTAGACGCAGAGATTGTTTTATTGATCTCTTGTGCTTCCATCAGATCTGATAAGATCGTTAATTCAAAGCATCCCATTAGATGACATAACCTTGCTGCCTCATGTGAACATGCACACTTGTGCCTCAGCATGTAACTCTCCATTAAGTTGAGAGTTCATACCAATTGTGAAATGAAGGCTAACTAACTTCCTTTCCTTCAGTGAGTTGAGTACAGTTTTGAGGTACTTGTACTATTATGATGGGACAGCGGACTCAAAATATCCAAATTTTGATGTCACAGTTGACTGAACACCTCCAAATGTGATATGGTGGAGACAGTGGAGTCAAATTCTGAGGTCACAAGGGCAATAAAAGATCCATTTTAATTTCACATTGGAGTGAACTCCAATACATCCACTTGTGATGGCACAATGGAAAGAAAACATCCGATTGTGATGTCACAGTGGACTGAAAACTTCCAATTGTGATGGCACAGTTGACTGAACATATGCATTTTGAGGTCACAATGGAAATAGATTATCCATTTTGATTTTTACAGTGGAGTGAACATGTCCAGTTATGACGTCTTGGAACTGTCATATCACAATGGAAAGAGAACATCCAGTTGTGATGCCGCACTAGAGTGAAAACAGTTCATAGTGACGGCACAGTGGATTGAATACATCCAACTGTAACGTCACAATTGATTTGAACATGTAATTGTGATGTTACCTTAACACCTCGACCAGAAATTCTGCCTACACATCTATGCATTAGCGATAATATTCCTATAATATATAAAACATATATTGTACAATATACTTTTACTTTTGTTACAGTAAGTTTATTTAAAATATTGCTTATAGTCTGTGTATACTCAATTAAGTGCATTGATATTATTGTTCCTCTACATTTACTTAAATAAAGAATAGGAATGCTTCTTCCAACCCTTGTGTTACAGAAAAACCCAGGTGCGTGCAGTGTGACGCAATCATGCACATCCCAACTACAGTACGCTTCAAACATGGGACACGCACAGTTAATGTTTAGGCACTCGCCTAACAATCGACGGGAGAGGTCATTAGCATTCATGGCGTCGCTCGGCTTCACCTCGCCATTGGTCCCACTTCATCAGTTAAACAGCGAGCTTCTAACCCTGGCTTTGTTTGGTGGGAGAGTCCATGTCTGATAAGGGCCCCCCTGATATGGCTGACATCATTAATCACCAGCACTGTGGGAGGACAAGGTGGGCAGGTTGAGAGCACCAAGTACTGCCATCTCTCCCTGCGGATCCTTTTTAACAGTGCCATGCTCCTAATTAATAGAGCTGGCCCTCTCTCTTTTGCAGATATACATCAAAATGCGTGCAGAGAGAGAGGTAAATAATGGCAGGCAGACAGGGAGTTTAGATTACTGTATTCTGTCAGAGATGTATAGAGAGCGAGAGAGATGGAGTGAATCAGAGAGGAGATGGTGTGCTTATACTGTATATGAGAGATAAAGCTGGAGAGACAGTGAGGAAGAGAGGGAGGCGAGCCTCAGTGGACAGAAAACTGATATTGCCAAGTACTTGAAAGGTGTAACCGCAAATGTCAGCACCATCGATAACACCACCTTGTTGGTGACCATTTTTCGTCTTCACATTAAGCGCCCAGGAGGGCAGTAAAAACAGTTGAAGTGGGGAGAGATGAGACATGGGGCCAAAGCTTTAATTTTACTGCTCATGCCCGCTGCTGGAAACAACTTTTAATTGCCTGTTACAGATGACAGATAGAAAAAAGTGGGGCAGGGTGTATTTACGCACAGCTTTGTCAGGCGTCCAGCCTTCATCTCAAACTGTTTATAAGATTCCGTCACTGTGAGAGCAAGTCAGTCATTAGATGACATTGTGATTCAGGGAAAAAAACAAATGCAGAGTGATAAAAATAATGGTGAATATGGTTATTTTCCGCTCTTTGTTGCCATCATAGTTTTGCTTTTCTTGAACGAAAGAATGTTTGAATCAGCATATTTGCATGGCGATGAAACACAGGAGATGAAAAGTTGAAAACACAAAGACGAGAAATTCAAATTGCTTGCGAGCCCAGGTGAGATTATGAAAAATGGTGCTGCATAACATCTCACAGTCTCTCACATAAGCGAATACGTATATGAAACACTGACTAGAAAATGTGTGAATGTGTTTCAGAATGCAGGAAATTATGTTTCCCACTTTAGCGTTTTTACTCTTGAGATTTAAGGCTTCTTATCTCCATACTAATGTCCCTGCTATAGTCTCCTGTCACTGCTCAAATTAAGGGCACTTAGTCATTACCCACACCTAAAGAAAATAAAAATAAAGCTTGTTCTGACTAAAGCATAGTCAGAACCAAATGAACCTCCTCGTTAATTACTTCATGTTGCCGGGTACGCACAGAGATCCCCATGATTTTATTTTTTCTCTTGAGAAGGGCAGCTCAGGGATCCTGCTCCAGCCTGAACACACCAGAATTTGAACAACATCTGGCATTTGCAATTGTATGCTCACAATAATCAGTGCAAGTTCAACCAGTCACCGGCAGAAAATTAGCAATATTACTGAAAATGTTCTGCTTGTAAAAGCACCCAACAGAATCACCAGAATCAAAGTGGTTTCTACACAACTACGTTGATTTGGTGCCAGAAAAAAAAAGATCTTTTTAAAGATGATGAAGACAAAGTGGATTAAGAGTAAAGTGAATTACAGTTTTAAGTAAAAACTTTTAAAGACTTTTTGAACATTTTCTCTTTACTGTAGTAAAACTGCACTATTGTACTTTTCATTCAACCTGTATCTTTGGTGTTCTCAGACTAAGAAAGGAATGGAAGAACTGTACAGGTTGTATCTATATTCATTTTTGTTGTATTTGATATTTATTTTACAAGGGTTAGTTAGACTGACGTCTTTTACATACATTTAACCCTTAATGTAACATAGAATCTGAATTATATATCATACTGTAATATATGGGATCCTGTCAGTAGCAGAAGTATTCCCCTCTCTGGACCTTATATACAAATATACCCTACAGCCCCCCCATATCAGAACTGGAGAGGAGAATGGGTCTGCAGTCCCCCAGTTGCCTTGCAAGGCAGCTGAAAGTGCACGATCACAACATCACACAAGATCATGTGAGTTCAGAATCCATATTGCCAAGCTTCGAGTTTTGCACATGTGGACAAACCACAGTCAAGGCGTAACTACTGGCAGCTACAGGCTTGGTTGGGTGTGATGGTGGCAACAGCAAGAGGCGACTGTCCGAAAACAACAATGGCAGCTCCTAAAGAGGTTAAGGTGGATGCTGCTATAGCATTTCTGTGAAAGACGAGCAAAGAATGGTGCTGAAGGTTTTCTCGATGGATAGAAGATGTTTTTTGGTCTTCTCCTGACTGACTTCAGCAGACACTCTCCTACTATGCCATGTGGTTCACTGATCTGAACTTCTGGTTAAAGTTAGCCCACGATAGACGGTGATAGAGAGATCGTTCATCCAATCACCTGCCGAGTATTTTTTGAAGTGCCTGTCCTTTTCCAAACAGTTTCCAAGGACGACTTCCCAGATGGTTCTATGTAACAAACCATATGGTGCGTCAGGTTGCTCCCACAGGGCCCCGCCTTTAAACAATCCATCTTAATACAATTAACCCTGGATAAATTCTATAAAAATGAATCAAGGTGCATATTACGTATTTTAAGAGGCAAGGTTAACGTGAAAAGAAAACAGCTGTCTGAAGTCTTTGCTGAATTGCGTCACACTATGTTGACCCATCACACGGCAAATTTGAATGAGCACAACTGGATGACATTGCTACAGACATTGGCTTGTTAGCCAGCTAGGACATGCTAGCCCTCACAATAGCTCCCTCAGCTTCTTCCTCCTTTGTCTGTACAGGGCATTCAAGCAGAGTTTCATTGAAGATGGGAAAAACAGTTTATTCAAAAGATGTCTTTGTACTCTTGCTGCACAGCTGCAACAGACTCCAACTGAGGATGTTAAGGATGGTGCAACACATCTAATAAGCTATGATTCCTGTATGTTTTACTCTGCAGCTCTCCACTCATTCGAAGGTTAGCACTGTCAGTACCAATTGCTATTGGTCAACACAAAAAAATTTGCATGGATCTACTTTGCCACAGCAAGTGTATCCACTAATTGCAGTTGTTCCATTAGAATGAATTTCAACTTTATAAAAGCTGGTGAAACCAGGCCTTAACAAATTTCATTTTGTTCTGTGTTTAAAATGAACTTAGTGTTATACAAAATTAGTACATTTTTATTAGTAGACTTTGTAACCCAATTTTGCATGTCTCCTGCAGTTTGTTCCCTCATGGGCAAAAACTGTAAACAGATTTTTAAAATGCTTTACAGTCCTAACTGCCTTAATTAGCTACTGTGGAAAGTTCACCTTCTCTCTTAAGAGAAACCTGCACTCTTGAGGGTTAGAAAAGGTTAGGACTGACGAGGAAAGTGGTCAGCTTCTGTGTGCATGTGTATGTATGCGTGTGAGATTAAAGGAGACATTGATGAAACGATGCCTTTCTGTTGGTAAGCATGCAGAGAGAAAAGCAGGCAGCAGGGATGCTTGACACCCAAAACCCCTGCGCCGGGCCTCGCCATGGGAGGGCCCTGCGTCAAGTGTGAGTAATTACATGTGTGAGTACTCTGCTGCCCTGTGGCTTCTAAGAATCGCCTCAATAATGATCTCCACAGACAGTCACACACACATACACACACACACGCCAAAACCACATTCATATTGTTTCAATCAGTCTCTCAGGCGTGCTAATTATGGGAATCATAAATCGATTTTTGTGTGCTGTAACATCCTTGTTGTTTGGTCTCATGTTTTCATGAATGGGTTGAGTTCTTGTAGGTTGAATGGCTGTGATAGTCACAATATACACAGTGAAGATATTAGGCCATTAATCTTCTGTAATCTTGAACGAACAATCTCCTATACATCACCTTCTATTCCTGACTCCTTCTGCGCATGAGGACAGGATGTGGAGCGATCTTGTCTTCCCGTATTGGGCGATCAGATTTGCTGTAACCAACAGGCCTCGATTGCAGCTTATTCGTTTACAGGACAACACATTCCCAATGAAAGCACGCGTCTCGGTTACAGTTAAACAATCGAGGCGAGCTTCCCCCCCCCCCCAATCCATAATGAGATTCCTGGTGGTTTTACAATTGATACAGCATGATGAACTTTAATGAGATGCTTTTGAAAAGATGAGCCCAAATCAGCACTTTTTCTTGGATTACAGTCGGCGGCATGGAAGAAGAAGAAGGAGGGAAAGAAGAATCTTTTGCCAAGTGAGGGGAAAGCAGTATTGATCCATATGCATTGTCTCGTTAATTTTGCCAGAGGTGTGGATTCCTCGTGATCAATATCTAGCGACTGCATCTTTATTCTTCTGTGTAACCTATTACTGTCAGTGAAATGCGAGGCCCGCACTACAATTAGAGCTCTGGAGCAGGCAAGGCCAATCAATAGCATAGACGTATGATGTGTACAGCAGGAAGCAATAACTAGTCAAAGGTACAGGGTGTTTCGTCCAAGGCGAAAGGCTAATCTGGGTGAGTGACTCCACCTTAGTCAATCGCCACCATGGTTTCCCAAAGTGTGGATTTAATAGGAAGAGGGGCCCTCAAGGCTTCACTCAATAGGGCTTCAGGCTCCAGGGTCATATTCATCTATCTCCTGCTGTTATGAAAGTAATCATCTGCTGACTTATTTGCCTTTTGCATGACGTGCAGGACTACAAGGGAGCTTATACAAACTCCAAGAGTAAACATGGCTGAGGAGAACTATATTGAGGCTTTGAAGGACAAAACACAAGTGCACTCCAGATATAGAAATGCTTAAAAAAAAACATAAAGAAAAAAATGTAAAGCGAGAGAATAAAAAAATTAAGAGAAAAAAATGGGAAAACCCAGCACAAGTCAGAAAAAGGCAAATGATAAAAGAAAAACAATTCTGCAAAGCAAATTGATACAATAGAAGTGCTCCAGGCCACTAGAGGGAGTGTTAGATTTGTTTTGACTTAAACAGCAGTAAAAGTACTGAAGTGTTTCCTATAAGGTCAAGGAACCAAAGCTAAGAGCAAGATGTGCATGCATTATTATATACATTACTATCAATAAAGGACAAAAGCATTTTATTATATGGGTTATTTCATGGCTAGCTAACTGCTCTGCAAAATAACTGACACATCCTTGTTCTTTATTTGTTAGCAGGAAAATGATAATCATTACCTGCTGTGTTTGTGCCTCAAAGTGAAGACAAAGGAGGAGAGGTTGAACAGCGTACAGATAAAAAGGCTAAATAACAAAACGCTATAAGTTTCAAAAGTTCCCAAAGGTTTAGCTAATGCCAATAATGCTAATTTGTACCGCCTCAAATTTTACACAGTAATTGCTGCTAGGAGTCATTATGTAAGTAACTTAGCATTAATCACATTAATCACAACAATTTCCCAATTTGAGATGAATGAAGTCTATCTATCTATCTATCTATCTATCTATCTATCTATCTATCATCTTACTGACTAATTAGAGTGCTTCACAGGTCCACTCAGTTCTTTGTCCCAAGCTGGGACCTAAGTCGGGGTTAAGTTTTTTTTTTTTTTATCACGACTGCCTATTAGTTGTTGCCGCAGTATTTTGGGTCTGTTCAGGCTGACCACATTTTAGATGGGGTCTAATTACCTTGGGTCTATTTTGGACTGGTTCTGACTGTCATCACGTTCCTGATGGATTGAGTCTCTTCATTTTGAAAATGCATTTATTATTTCACCGTTGGTAAGGTTTCCCTCTGGTCCATGTTGGACTTGCAGAGACCTCGACGACCAATGCCACCACTACTCCCCACAATTCAGGAGTATGTATAGTATGTATATATGGAAAATATTCCATGATTATAATAATGTTGATAAGCATGAAAGAGCAAACTAATTGGGATTTTAAAAATGCTGATGGTAATATGAATAATGATGACATGAGCAGAGGTGATTAAGCGGATGGCATCATGGTTTTCTACGGGATGATGTAAATGTTTCCATGTAATCAGCGTTGCCAAACTCAGCGCTGATGACAGGGCTGCAGCTGCAGAGTGAGATGACATCGTTGCATAGCTCAAAGCTTCCTCGCCCAGCTGTATTTTCATATCAGCAGTACAGTGGCTGTTAGCATATTAGGCTGTCCTTTTCTGTCAGTCCCTGCCACGGTTTACAAGTAAATGGAATGACTATAAATCACTGCTAAATCACGCAGCAGAACTAAGATTATGTTTAGAATAATGACATAGCTATAAATCTTCCATGCTGCTGACTGGACTAGACAAAAACACAAGTTTATTCTGGGGTTCGTAATATAATTTCCAATTCAGATTATCCTGACATTGATGGATTGTATCATCATTCTCTGAAAATGCAAACTGACTTTTTTTGTTGACAGGCTGACAATTTGACATTAGTTTATTGTGTGGGTGGGCTTGCTGTGCCAATAGTTTGGGGGAATAAAAATCAAATCAAATAGATTGTCAAATTTGGGCGTTTTCATTAACTTTGAGAAAAAGTTTGGAGGGCAAACTTTGCTGCTCGTCTTTTCAACATGTCACATAGTATTGTGCATCCATTGTCTGTGTAGTAACAGGGAAAGTGAATATAGATATTGGTGAATTGTGTATCTAACAGCATCCCGGCTTTCTCTTTCTGAGTGCAGAGGCACTTACTGGAGAACAGTGATGGCTGTTGGTCATTTGTATATGGATTTCACTGCCACGTTTGAGAAGTTGCGGCTCTCAGGTATTCACTGCAGCATGAAAAGCAATAAATAGCAGAGCTATCTCACTGTTAAAGTCCACTTACCTCCTGAGGGCCCAGCGCTCTATATGTAAATGAGAGTGCCTTGTAACAAGTACGCAGACACACTCACACACACGCAAGTTCTCACTATTCCTTTCATACTCACGTGCACACAGACACACACACATCCGCCAAGTGATTCTGACTGTGTTCAGCCTTAGATGAAAACAAAATACTCAATGAAGTCCTTTCCTGCTGCAGAGGTTGGACACGAGGTGACTGCGTCCTCCTCCACCATTCAAGTGTGGTGCCTCTGTTTTCCTCTTGTTTTCCTTTCTTTTCCCCCGCACTTCACACCAGCTCAGAAACAATTGAATTAGACAGTGTTTGCCAAGCTGTTAATATCCTGAAAATCATTGGGTGGTTTGGAAGGTACTGAGGCCTTCTTTGTTTCTAGATCAGACTGCCCGTTCAAAGCAGGCCTTTCAGCTTTCAATCACAATATTCGGACCAGAGATGAAAGGCAGAACTTTGTTTTCGACCCCTCGGTGCTGGGGTCGATTACCTTCAGACCTGAAAAGGCCGAAGGCAATGCCAGCTAATCACATACATCAGTCAAAATATAAAGAAAAACAGCAATGACCCTGCGTGTCCACCACTCATTCCCATGGCGTCTTCATGACAGAGGGTCAGACAGGGAGCGGCAAAGAAAAACAAACTTCAAATATGGAGTGGGTACTTAATTAACCATGACCACATAGTTCGGCTTAACGAGCATTTCTTCCCCGACTTAAGTCTGCCAACCATTCTCTGAAGCTTCTCACAGTTGCTCAGGGAAACTCAAAATCTTCGCCAGTTAGCCACAAAAATGAGTGGGACTCTTGCCAAAGCTTTGTAAATATACAAGAAGAAGAAGATGAAACAGCCCTGCCAACATCCTCCTGGTACACAGGGAACGAAGCTTTAATGAAGATATTTCATGCTAACTATTTTTAATAGAGGCCTTGGTTTGGTGAATGATGATGCACAGCTGCCGAACATGTGTGGTGCTTTCTTTTCATCCATGTTCCCGGCTGGTCCCACCAACTCCAAAAATGCTTTACTTCAGCACAAATAATGTCCTGAAAGAATAATTGCTTGTTACAAGCTTATTACAAGACTGGTGCAAGACATTTAATAACCGGGGTCACCTGTTACCAGCAAAATATAGTTATGGCACTCGTCAACAACAAGTCCAGGAGAAAAAAAAATCACCTTAAACATATTCAGCTAAAAGTATAGTTTCACTCCTGTTTGAGTAAAACTCTCTATGCTCCACAGTTTCTAATTTACTAAATGACATATGAGGTTATTACAACATTAAATGAAGCTTTAGCACAAGTTCAGCCAGGAAGACAACAATGCTTCTCAATCACAAGCTATGTCTCATCTTTCCTACTGCGCATGCTCACGCACATTCCCGCTGTCAGTGTTTGGGGCTGTCATTGGTCTCCTAATCATACATATATTGGTCTCTTCCATCCAATAGCACGGCGCCACACCCTCATCTCTAGCCTATCATCTTCGTGCTCTCCTTTTATAATACGATCTTTCTCTTTCTCTTTACCTGCTAATTTTGCTGGCTATAGATAGATAGATAGATAACAGCAGAGATATGTAAAGGAACAGCAAGATAATAATAATAAATAAAGAATAGATAAGAATACAATAAATACATTTGTCCATGGGTATAGGCAGTATAGTACAGTCAATGTACAGTCAGTGGTAAGTGGTGCCCATCCTGCTGTGGGCCTCAGAAACCTTTACGCTGGCTGAGATGTGTCAGCAGCAGGCAGCACTGCGGAGCGCTTGAAGCACAAAGCAAGGTATGAATTTCACATACACAGTAAAAACGAGTAAAATAACAGAAGAAAGAGCAATTCAACAGAATTTTTCATTTTTCAGAAGTTTTCAGACAGATTTACAAAAAGAAGCAGAGCTAGGTGTTCCAAAGTTGTTGGGTCCGAATCCCAAAGGCTCTGTCTTCTCTGGTTTTTATCATCTCAGGTCACATTCAGTTAGATATAATCAGGGGCCAACTTCAAATGTGATTTCAAAGGAATCATTCATTAATTTTGTAAAATCAATTCTTCATTCTGTGTAGAGATGCTAAAATATCTGTTATACGGACGTTATGTGGATTTTGTGAGTAGACGACATTTTGATCTGGTTGACATTTGAGGGGACTTTACTGAGTAAGACAGGAGCACAGTGACTTACAGTGGTCTGAGCAGGATGTAATGAATGCATGGTTGACAGATTCTAGCAGATAAAAAAAAAGGCACACAAGCTGATTTGCGGCTGCTTTCTCAAGGATCTTATGGAGAAAGAAAAGGTTAGATATAGATCTACAGTTGACTAAAACCACTGGATCAAGAATAGGATTTTAAAGAAGTGGTTTAATTATAGCTGCTTTAAAGGACAGTGGTACATAGCCTGTTTATAAAGACAGATTGATCATGAATACTAAAGAAGTGCTAACTCAGGGTAAGGCTTCCTTAATCAGATCAGAACACGCTCTGCTGACCCCTTTTCCATATTAGCACACAGACACACAAACAGTCTGATGCTGACACTGACGCAAAAACACAATAAATGTACAACATGTCAGCTTCCAAATGGTGTCTTCCACTATCCATTTGATATTTTGTGACCCTGTCTTAACACTGCTGTCATGTTTATCATAAATGTACTGTAACCCCTGTTAATGTTACACGCATCGAACAAGGCTGAGAATCTTTATACTTCATATTAACAGGCTTTCACAGGACACATTTCTGAGTTCGGTCATTGCCATTCCAAAAGCTCAGTACTACTAGGAGCTGAAAATATATAGAGATATTTGTGAGTGGAATTGCCGTCGTAAAGGTGAGACAGACTCTGCAGTCTTTCAAGGGCAGCTGTGTGACATTGACAGTGCATGCTGTGCCTCACCTCGAGGGCAACGTACCAAAAAGGCAACTTTTTTTTTTTTTTAATCAACAGCATGAATTCATTTCAAAGCCATCTCCCTCCCTACAGTTTCAACTTAGACTTACCTCTGCATTTTTCCAAAGCGCAGATCATCAAAAATATCCAAAAATAATTCTGGTAAAAACCGCCCAGAGCAATGCAGCGAGTGACTGTGAATCACTATTACTTTATTTCCCTTAGCTGTTAAATGAGTTTTTCATGTTAAAGTTGTTTTATTCAGGGAAGCATCTGGTTGAGGCCTTTCTCGTAAACTTAAATTCACTGCAGGCTGTCACTTATAAAAAAAGGCAAAATTTGTGCATATTGAGTTTGAAGCCGGCAATCTCCGCAGACAAAACGGTGCTTCACCTTTCTGATGCGGGAGAATAGGTGCCGAAATTCGCTTCATATAAGCGTAATATCCAATATGACAGGCTTTAGTGCGGGTGAGCAATTTTAGAGCAAGCTAACCACCCCTGTCTGTCTATCTCTGTAGAGGCCTGCATGCAATTGTAGGCCGTGCCCAGCTCGATCATAAATGAAAGTGACTTTGAGAGCAAACAAACAAACAGAGCTTATGTGAATCAGTTAGGCAGAAAGAGGCATGTGGCAGGCAGGCAGGTGATGGATGGTGGCGCTTAGGAGCCGTGACTTTTGGGTAAGTGACAATGACACACATAAAGGTCCACCATTACCCATTTTAAGATGCGGTTAAAATCCTTATCGACCCGCCCGCCTCACTTGCCAATATGCCAGAGCATCACGCCAGCTGGAGCTAGATTGCAGGCAGGGGATGATTTGCATTGACGAGAAACACTCCCTCTATAACACTCCCTCTCTCGCTCACACACTTTACAACACAGGCAAGTTTCCTTATGTGTGCAGGGTTTAAATCCAAAAGGGAAAAGCACCCATGGTAGCAAATCATTGGTGGATTCCAAAAGATGCACTCTGCTATTCGTCACAAATGCACTTCAGAGTAAAGTGTGCTGCAGAGTCAAATTAATACCTGACACCAATTTGGTCGAGGACGCTTTCTTCCACATTTCCCTAACACAGCCAGAGACACTCACCTGTGCTGAGTAATTGCATGAAATTACAGCTTCTTCAACGCTTTCTGAATCTGCACTTAAATCAAGTTCTAACATCATGTGATCAGTGCGTCAAGCAGCAAATCACATCGATTTCTGACATAACTTGAATCCATCAAATGCTTGGAGGTTGCTTCAACCAGGCAATGACAGACACACCTGTCCTATATTTTGAACACTTCAGAAAGTCGGATCATTTCCATCTATCTGGTAGAGAAACACTGAAGATCATCCCTGTCATTTTTAAAGACAACCTTAAAACTAGAACATCTGGAGGCTGTGAATATAATCTGGACTGTGTTCTTCAAGTACTGTACTGCTTTCTCGAGCGCTCTTACGTTTCTGACCTAAAAACTGTTCCAATAAACTAGCTGGTTGTTTACTCACCATCATGCGATTTTTGTTTTTACTTTGACAGCTGCTGGTTTTGATGTGCCGTCTTGGCGAGGGATGTGTGAACAGCACAAGCAGCTCAACACTCAAAGTAGGCTGTGACGAAGCGGGTGTTAAGCTGGAAATTACAGATGTACCTGTGAAGGAAGATGCAATTGATGTTAAGTTTAGTGGATGTCTGGATGTTATTTTTGGGGGGAGAGAAGACTTTAAAACAAAAAGCATACAAAAGCATGAATAGTTGCTAGGGTTGGAGTTTTATTGCATTTTCGTGAATCTAATTCAGGAATGCTGGATCTGCTTATTGAATATCCATTATAAAATCAATTTAAAGTACAGCAGTTGGTGCATGCATAAGTGCATACAAGTGGACGTGCATGAACATGTGGTACGCTTAAGAGTCGGGGGCTTGAAAATATGGTTACCTTAGATATACAGTAAAATGTTGTTTAAATTGGGAGATTGAACTGAACTGGAAAACACTCCACTTGCAATTGAAGAGCAATGTTGCAGAGTGTTGTTCCATATTTCTCACAAACATTGTTTGTCAGCAAAGTCTTTTTTTTGTATAATTACAATTATTTGTTTTCATAGGGATGCCAGAATCCAACTCAGGCCAGTACCATAGTTTATGGTGCTTGATAACTTACAAGTAATGCTATGTCATGTATGTCATGGGGATGACTAGGCCTCAGTTACTAAGATCATTATCTTTGTTTTGTTCATATACATATATGTTGACACCTGAGTAGTGACTGTATTCAGTAATCTAAATGCTGGCCTGTGTGTTTGCTGATGTCTTGTATTGAATACTGTCTAAACTGTTCTGGCCTTTAAGGTTTTTAAAATGTAAAAAAAAAAAAAAGTATTTAACCCACTGTCAAACTTGCAAAATGTGCTGCAATATTATATTTTACACTGTTTATCAGTGATTTAATGTATTTTCTTTTTCTTTTAATGAAAGCAAAAGTTTGGAACTTTATTTACATATTGAGAGTATAAAAATGTTTGTATAAATACAGAAAATGTCAAGAAAAGGTCAGAATATAATTGAAAACCAACTCAAATGTATCAGAATCAATCAGAATTGAATGTACATGCAGTACTTGCCCAACAAAAGTTCACTGTTGATTCAATCATACTTTGCTATCTGGGTAATTAAAAGCTACTTGACAACCGAGTGCTAGATGATCGAGATATCAGAGTCAACATGCTGAGATTTTAATGAATCCTTCTTGATTAACTCTGACACAGCTGCTAAATTGTTGAAAACATACTTAATTATTATCTCCATATCATTTAAATCAATTACTATCTTGATATCCCCTCAAGTCAATTACAGCATTATCTCTATTAGAGATCATCATCATATTGATAGCAAATTTACATTTTCATTTACCTTTGCAGCCTCATTCAAAGTTTACTTAATGCAAAACTACCTTTTTGGAGCTTTTGTTAGGACTTAAAATTCGATAAATTCGGTGGCTGCAGTTTTGGTTGTGTTTCGTTACACTGCATTCTCACGTCTTCCTGAATTCATTGTGTCCACAAAGCCAAGAATAAGCGCCCTTGTGTCCTGCCCCTCTCCGACAGTCCTGCCTGTCCATAGTAAATCGTTTCTGGGCGAGTGGGACTGATTCCAAAGGCCCTCGGTCAAGACTGTGGTGGAGATGAAATGGATAAAGACTATGAATAGAGATCCCATTTCCCCCAAGCAAGAGCATGACGTGCAGATACACGGCGCTAGGAGAAAATCCATAAATGCAAATGGTGTTTTGGATGCGCTGTGGTGGCTGCAGGACACAAGGAACTTCATATTATAGCTCAACAAGCTCATTGGTTCATGAACAGCCGAGTGGGTGCTGCATTGATTTCTGGCAAATGCCTTGATGTTGATTTGCTTATTCGAGGGCTTTTTCAGGTTGTCACATGTTTTTGCTGACGCAAATCATGCTAATGTTCTGCACAGCATACTGCAGGTAAGCTACAACAACAGTGTTAACATAGGTGTGGATCATAGGTGTTTCTATATTTACTATCTGAAAATACTACAACTCAAAAATGAGATGACTCACTTTCAACCGTGTTTTAAAAATGATTAAAAATAATTTATTTCAAACACATAGTATCAACAGCTCCAAGAAATCACATAAATCTCATTGTTCAGTGCGTGGGTGTGAATGACAAAGATGAATCACTTGATCCTACAGTTCTTCTTTGTCACATATGTTAATTATACCTGACCATGCTACATCACTGTTCGACACCTTTTCTGGCTCCCCAAAGCCTGAATATCCACAAATGGCCTCCATCATACTTTGGTGGAGATGCACTGAGACTATGAATAGAGTTCTTTTACCCCCAGCGAGAACATGACGCACAGATGCATGATGCCAGGAGAAAATCCATAAATGCAAATGCTGCTGTTTATTGTGGTAGCTACTGAAAAAGGGGGATCTTCATATTGAAGTACAATAAGCAAACCGGTTAATGCACAGTCCAGTAGGTTTCACATTGATTTCTGAAAAATACCCTCATAGATGTTGATGTTCTTGTTTCAGGCGGTTGTTCACTGTTCTGCTTCTCTGTCTTAAAGCAAAGTTGTTGATATTCCAGCACCGACACTAAACTTCAGCATGATCATTTTGATAAAATTTGTTTTTAATCTATTCAGCTTGCACCCAGTTGGCACTTAGTTTGATTTTTTTTTTTTTTTAAATGAGCACCAGCCATAACTAAATATATATAATCCAAGACACGTACACTGGCCAGACAGTGTGGCAACATCTGTTCAGAACATCAAAGCTGCTATTGCATCACACTGTCATGTCAAAAATATTGTATGATTTTCTCATTTGTGCATTATTGAATGATACTGCTGTGCTTGCTCATGCCATAATAACAGTTGTGCTTGTAGAAAAAGGATGTGTTCAAAAACGGTGTGATATTGATCTGTTTTGAAAGCTAATGGGTTCCAATGGTGTGCTCAAAAGTGTTTTCATCTAAATTCCCTCTTTGATGTTATCCTCGTCTGGACTACATTAATAGATAATACGGAGCTCAGCTGACTGTACTCTTCAACAAATTTCTCTACGGAAAGGAGGCTCTGTACTGTAAGTGATGCATCATTTATACATCTAAGTGGGGAATTCATCTTAAGATACTCAGAAAGGTGCATTTTGGTCCTACTTTTAGAATTTAGGACTACGTTTTATCGACTTAATAAATTAGTTATAAATGTCATTTCTAGAAGACACGGTTGAGTGCGGTACGCTGTGAAGTTCAAAAATCACTGGGAGCACACAATCTGAGGAATAGGTACTAAAAATTTATTAACATGGTGCTAAAGAAAGAGAAAATTTAACTGCATGTTCAGCTATAACAGTTCTTTAGTGAACAACCTTTTTTTTTCTATTTCCAAAAGTTAAATTAAAGGAGGAAATGTTTGAATCTCAGACATAAATGTGATTGCAGATACAAGCAGTCGAAATGAGTTCCTTCCTTAGGGTATCTGGGCTCAGCCTTAGAAACAAGGTGAGGAGCTCAGACATCCACAGGGAGCTCGGAGTAGAGATGCTGCTCCTTCATGTCGAAAGGAGCCAGCTGAGGAGGTTCAGGCATTTGATCAGGATGCCTCCTGGGCACCAGGTTATCTGGGCACATCCCTGGTAGGAGAACCCAGGGTAAACCCACAACACACTGGAGAGATTATTTATTTCATCTGGCTTGAGAACGCCTCAGGATCCTCCAGGAGGGGCTGGAAAACGTTGCTGGAGAGAGAGAGATGTCTGGACTGCCTTGCTTAGCCTGCTGCCACTGGATAAGTGGCAGAAAATGGATGGATGTATCTCGGATTATAAAATATAACTTCAGTTTAACCCCAGCAAAATAAAAATAAAAATTAATACAGTTGTGGTCAAAATGTGCTCTTTGATGTTTGAGAGCAGTGTGGGGTTTTTTTTTGATAGCAAAGAAAGATAATACGCTGCCGGAGTTGTGAAATCCTGTCTGGGAGTATTAAAAAAGTTGTAGGCTGTTTTGGTGTTTGATAAAACTTTAAATGCATTAATCTGTTTCTCCAAGTGGACTCCCTGGATTGTATTTCATTGTCTCACTGGTGCCTTTAAACAGACGCCCCCACAAACACATCCTGCTGCATTGTTTTAATGCAGGGCTGCTCGGGGCCCGAATCCCTCCTGACGCTGAGTTAGGAGTGTTTTAAGTCCTGCGTTCACATTCATCACAATTCCTTCGAGTGACTTTCAGACACTTGATAAATACAATGTTGGCTGATAAATCCCATGTTGGCTGTAGTATCTGTGCCGCATCCTTTGCCCATCTATGGAAGAGCTTTTTTTTCATCTACTTGGCCTGTATGCACCATTGAATGTAAACTAATTAGAATACAAAGCAACGCTCGGATAAAACAGCCAATTTCAACAAACATACTGTTTAACTACAAAAAGAGTGTGAACATATTCCATTCACGTACACATAATATTTGCTAATATTTACTAATGTATAAGTGAAGTGAAATTATTTGTGTGTAAACCTACATTTACATTTACCTTGCAATGCAATACTGATGAGAGAACAGAGAGAAACAAGGCTCTGAAAGCATGTTAACAAATTAAACATGATTTGGTCCAGCAGTTTTGGAATATGTTATGCCTAAGCACTAATTCAGTGATTTATTTTTTTTTAACTGGACAGATGTCAACTTAACGTCAATCATGGATTATTTATTGCTACAGTCAACATCTTCTCCACATGCTTGCACATGACTGGTGTTGATGTAAGACATGATTAGTCGGTGCCCGGTGAAACGCTTTGGACAGCCCGCAACATTTGTATCCGGTCGGTCGAACACATGTCGTCTGAACTGTGCCAAAGTAAAACACTTGCATAAAAGCTGAGGACATTTACTGACCTAAAATTTTCAAGCACAAAAAAAAAACAAGTTGCAACCACCCAGACAAAAAGAGAACGTAATTTACTTCTTCCACCAAAAGAAGACTTTGCTAACAGATGCAATTATCAGTGGACTCGACAGAATAAATGAAGAAACAATTATGCATCAATTTTTCAGAGATGAATAATTACCACATGTGAACTGTCTCTGCAATTAAAACATTCCAGTTTTCCAGAAAAAAAAAAGCATATTCAGTTGAGAAAATGATTAAAAGCAGACCAAGTGCTGGCCCTTCCCCAGTTAGTGCACGATTAGTACATGATGCAGGCAGAGGGGACTGCAGCACTTTGTGGTGTGTATGTGATGGAATTAGTTTTAACGGCATGCAGAAGTAATTGCTGCTGAACTGGGCTGATTCAGCAGCTGAACAGGTGTTGTAAGAATTATATCAGACAGAATCCATTCATATTTAATTTCACTCAGCTGTACGCGCTTTGCATTAAGCAGCTTAAAATCTACACAATCATTACGGCTAATTACTATCCTGACTCCAGGATAACGTGAATGCAAAGTCTCATCACTTGACCCTGATAAGAACACACCAGTACAAGCACTTTTAAGAGAAACATTAAAGCACCATTTATTTAATTGCAATATCTAGGTGATAAGTTCTGTCATGCTGCTTATGTTTGATCAGAATTTGAGTTATTTTACAGATAAATGACTTTCAGTTTATAGGAGGCTCTTACAATCTAAATGTTCAGCACAAACAGATGAACCCTAAAAATGATTTCAATGGATAATCTGGCAATCAAGTATTGCTCTATAAAGTTGAACTCACAAAAGCCTAAACAAAAAGTATGGTCAAACTGAAGCAGTAAAGAACAAAACATCTTAAATTTCTTGGCTGAGTCTTGGCTGGTACATTTCCCATAATGCAACTTGATAGCTTATTTTGTTAGATCCTCTCTGCCTGGTAAATGCCCACATCTACAAAACTTCAGAAAATTAGTTTGTGACACAGGCTTTCAGTTAAAGCTGGAGTGTGGGACCTTTACATCTAAATACATACTCACATACTACACACATAAAGCTGGAGTTACATCCAGGAACTGAAATAGTCAGTTTAGTGACAAAACTCCTAAGGTTTCAGAAAAGATCGTTGTTTAGGTTAAAATAAGTATGTTTGTTACCTAACTCAAGTTGCATATGTCAGTGAACTTACACTATGTATGTGATGTAAGCTAAGTAGGTCACAAGTTAAAATAAGTCAATGCTGACTTTTCGGTTTCACACAGGACATGAACAGCGGCCTCCTGGGGGAAAGACCCTTTGTTTGACCCTCCCATCCACCCCACCTCTTCCATACGCAGACTTTGTTGCTCTTTATACTGGATCACCTGACTTCCTCCGTTGCTGATAGTGATCCCAGCCACTCGAGGTCTCTGCCTAACGATAAACATAAATATGGGTCGTAATAAGCAGATAATATGATTTGATTGTTTTTTTCCAGTAGCACTCCTGTAGCTGCGCAACCTGAGCTTTATATATAAAATCCACTGACTTGCCTTGACAAATAAAAATACCCAACAATCACAGCTGCTGATTTAAAAAATTACAGTTTATGTAACTGCACAATTACAGAAAAATAGTAACCATGTAACACCACGTTAATAACTTTGCTAACGGTGATATCATAAGGAGAAAGTAGGGGATATATGGCATTTTGTTGATACAACTCATTTTGGAAGCAAAATTATTTTCATCTAATAATTTACAATGAAAACATGATTAAGAGCCATGCCAGTAACTGCATGAGGCTGTAAGTAGGCACAGCAGTGCCATGACCTCAATGCTAATGTCAGCGTTTTAACATGCTGGTTTTAAGCAGGTTTAATGCTTCTCCCTCTAATTTGGCCTCTTCTTTGAGGTCTTTTTTGAGATTGTTCCCATTTAACTATTAGAACTAAATACAAAGTACATCTGAGGATGATGGGAATGTCATTAGTGTTGCTGTTTAATCACAAACATAGATGAAATATTCATCCACGAATGTCTGTCCCAAATGTCATGACAGTCCATCCAATGGTTGTTGAGACATTCCCCTTAAAACCACAAATGTTAACCTCATGGTGGTGCCAGAGGAAAACTAATGGCATCATCAAAGGCATTAGGATTCGTTCTCCGGCTCCTGTGTGTACAAAATTTCATGATGATATTTCAGTCTGGATTGTAAGCGGCAGACCAACCAACCGACATTGCCATAGGACAAATAGCATGGCTAAAAATCACTTGATTGGACTTTTATTTATTTATCCATTTAATGCCACAATATACTCAAATTCCAGCCAAAGATTATTTAGAGGAACCACATGTGGGCAGGTCTAATTGATATGTTAGTGTTGCAAAGGACATGGTTTGGATGTTGTTGGGTCGTGCTGGAGAACAGCAAACGAAGAGTTGTGTAACCATGTAACATCATTTTCATCATAATTGATTGGCACGATTGCAAAGCCTGGGAAAATATAAGACGTATTTTGAAAATAACTGTCATTATCCTTTAAGAGGAACTCCAGCGAGTTTTGGTCAAGCTGGAGAAAGACCAAGATCTTTGCCAAAACCTCAAACCAAACAGAAACATTCCTTCATGCGCCAAATCCCAGCAGGAACATATGGCCTCGATTCTTTGAACAAACGTGGCAAACAATGTTAAGAGGGTATCAGGTGACCCTTGTGGACACTGAACGTCATTTTAAGCAAAACAAAAGTCTTTCTACTGTATGTGGGAATATGTGGCTCCTGTGCAGTTTGCTGGTTCCCACACAGCTCGGAGCAGGGCTGCAATAACCTGCCAGCCCAATTCATCTGATGTCCCCGCTCGTGATTTATGGCGGCTTTCTGCAAGGTTAAAAAGTTATGGCTGAGTTACTACTTGTCTTCCATATTAATTACATAAACAGAACGGTGTGAGAGGCAGAGATGGGTACTGATATTCCCCGAAGTTGCACAGATCAATCAATATTGATCAACAATACCTTGATGTATGGCAACATCTCACGCCTGAGACCTTGGGCAGCTTGAGCGATGATGGCATCCAGAAATGGCGCTGTCTCTAAAACAATTCCCACCAAAATAGATAGGACGGGATTGAGATCTAAAGGCGACACACACGCACACACACACACACACACACACACACACTTGCTCCTTCATTGTCTGTCCCTCTTTCTTTCTTTCTCTCATGCAAACGCTACTTCGTCTCACCGCCACACAAAGACGCGTTCTCGTGGATCTTTCTCTCTGGGGTTGGCATGATGAATATGAAATTAAATCCATATGGTTCTGTCAATAACATAGCTGCCAACACAGCTCCGTGACCATTATAAGTGGCTACACCTCGGGCGATACACAAGCTAATGAATAGCGCAAGCAACCAAAACGAAACATTACTTCATAGCCTCGCCATAAATGAATAAACATGAGCGAGAGTGCGCAAGAATGAAATGTTTACTCATAAAAATCCTGTTTCACTTAAACACATTTCGGATTTTCACCCTGACACTTCAATTTAACTGGGTGGCTTTTATTTAAATCAAATCAGAGGGGAGGAGGGAGGAGGGAAAAAATGGAAGAAAAAAGGTTGAGAGTAAACACACATACATCTATTTCAATACCCTCACATGACCACACACACATCCAAGGACAGAGGGGAATTAACAGCAGGCGGAGGCAGGTCTCTTCTTTCCCTGGATGCTTCAGGCTATTTCAGGAGGCTATTTCAGGTCCTCTGTCTTCTTCCTGTGTCTCCTCTCTATATATCCATCTGACTGCAGCCGAGGGAGGGCACGAGAGTATTTTTAACACTGTGGATCAACAACACTTTTTTTCAGATGTACCTCTGTTCACAGTTTACCAGTTTCTGTAAAGCGAGATGGCAAAAGGGCCCGTTAAACTTTAACGTTTCGCTGCAAAAATAACGCAAGCGTTTGACCGGCGCTGACACGGGCGCAGAGCTTTTTTGGTATTGAGTGTTTTTGCACGGCCCTCACAAGCGAGAAAGTGTCAAACTCTGCAGAGAATATATCGATCTTTAAGAGTTTATGGTTTTGTAGTTCTCTAGTATTTAATCTTAAAATCTTACACTTCTCAAAACAAACCTAATTCTTAACTTTTGTTCTTCTCTTATATTATAGCTTAATCCTTTAATGACCCAACCAAATTGTTTTAGTTCTTGTGGGCATTGACAAGAAAAAAAAAAAAGACCACAGATGAGCCTCTTAAATGGTTGAGACATAATTTTACAGTACAGTTTTTAACAATCTGCAAAATCATTTTTCAATTAAAGTGAAGTAAAGAAACATTTTTAATCACACACTTCATTTTGTGTACAAGAGAAATACGTAAACTCCAGAAACAAAGCATTTTGCATACAACACACAAATAAAACATTTTTAAAGATGAAGAAACAAAATTTTAAAAATGGCTATTGCTCATCTGAAAATAACAAAAATTCAAATAATTCATTGTGGTATCTTAGTAGAAGTCCATCAGATCTCAAAACAGATCATTTGTGTTGTATCATTATTAGCAGTGAGTCATTGAAGACATCTGAAAAATGACATGATAATCATACTGATATATGTAAAATTTTGCATTCTGTGACTATATTCAGTCAAAGACCTTTACTATTATCTCAACCAATTGCTTGAGTTGTTTAAATTTCTATGAAGTCATTATACTTTTTAGAGGTATTCATTTAGATCATTCAAAAAAAAAATCGGAAATAAAGTTTGACTACCTATAAAACTCCACCTTAAAAAGGCCATACGCCAAGAGCAATTCTTCTGCCACTAACTTTCTGGAAGGAAGCCACCTGAAATGGTTCTGAAAACTGCAGTGCACCCTGGGGATTTTTAGACAGGCCTGTCATATTTCAACTGAGTGCTTGAGACAGCTCAATCAGGTTGAGTTAAGTTACTAATTCACATCTCAAAATGGACTCAGATTGTTGAGAAAACCATTACTCCGCCAGAATTAAAGGTATTGGAAAGATATCACATCAGATATAACACATATCATTAGTTCTGGCCACTATGCTATTGATGCTCCATTTGCCAACTGGAGGCTACAACACACTTTCTCTCTGTCTCTCATGCATGTGCATAAAGATTCAGTATATCGGCAATTATTTTTTCATAAAACTGATGCTCAAAGAAGAACAGTTATCTCCTGGAGCCCGTTATGTCTCAGTGTGACAAACATTGCTACATGACTTATCACCGATTTGGAACGACAATAATGATGTTGTCTGATCCGCCATGGGGTTCTGCAGGTATTCACATGTTAACTCTACAGTGTAATGAAAAAGGCTGTCAGCTTGGTTCTTATATTAAACATTGCCTTAAAGACATGTGGAGTTCCCTGGAATTTCTCTTTCAACTCTTCTTAATTCTAAATCTCGTGGGTGTTTCTCTTGTTTGTACTGCAGCACATTACTTTGAAAGAGGAAGCTGATCGTCCTGAGGTCTCTGACTGGGGCTGGCAATATCTTCATTTCTTCTAAAAAAAAAAAAAAAGTCGCCCACCAGCTTATAAATTATACATACATTTTTACAGAGCCTACCTCACCCCAGCTCGTACATTCAGGATGAGTCTTTGTGATTCTGATAAATTTAACATCTGCACCTCTGCTGTGGGCACATGCGTATATGCATATATCTGGGGATTGAAATGCTGTTTATGCTCTTCGGATGTTTATCTCTGACACTGGAAGCAGTCTGCTTAACAAACCCCTCCCTGTCTGTCCTGCCTTGTTTCCTCCTGGCTCTCGTCAGTTCACCTCAGATACATTGAAAAGAAAATTATGTTGTTGTTGCTGTTAAAATTGTTATTCTGAAAAGTTGGTTCCAATCCAGCTGTGATTTACTAAACTGCTGGATTATTACTTACTGTCACAACTCCAGCCAACCAGTCCACACTGAACAGCCAGACAAAAAAATATCTGATCTGAGCAGTAAATCCAAACTGAGTACTAAGGCTTGAGTGTGAAAGTAAGCATGTCTGCTCTGTGTTTTCGCTGCCACACACTACCTCTCCATTCCCCATCATCTGACCTCCCCCGCTCACCTGCTCACCTGTTCCAACTTTCCCTCATCAGCCCTGCAGTACATATACCGACCCATTTTTCTGCCAGATGTCTATTGTTTGCTTTTGCTTTTCCAGCCTTTTGTTTGTTCTACCTGCCTGACCTTACCTGCACGATCCCCTGCCTGACTTCTGCCCCTCCGCCTCACCCTTTTTGGAGAAGTTTGCCTGTTTTGATCTGTGTGCCTGGTTTTGACTTTTACTTGTTTTTGGACCACGAGAAAACAAGAAGTTTTACTTATCCCGTCTGACTCTGAGGCATCTGGGTTCAGACCTGTTTCTCTATACTGAGCCATTACAACTTACAGTAATATTTTAAAGCTGGAGTGTTCAGCCGCCAAGTTGCATGGTGTTAATTCCACCAGGCTTGATTATTGGTCCCATGCCATCAAATTTACCAGGGCATCTGTCTGTGCAGTGCTTATACTTCAGTTATCATCCTCCACTGAAAAAGAGCTATTTCTCCCATATACACTGGGTGCGATGATGAGTTTTTTATTATCATCATTATTGTTGTTGTTCTTGCTTCTGTTGTATTCTGACAGAAGTTTCTGTGGTAAATTACTGTTCAAAAAATACAATCAATTCTAATTTTATAAATAAGGATACCTTCATTGTGGCATTACCATTACACTGAATTACACTGTAGGCTTACCTCCTCTAAGGGGATCCAGCATTAAAATACTCATAAGGATGAAGTCAGGAAAATGATGCAGCAGTCAGACTCATATAGCGCTGACATCTGTGCTCCACAATGACTTTCAACAATGGCGGTGTGGTACTGTATGACGTACAGAAACAAATGAAATCTCACACCTCTGGCACATTTTGTTTTTCCCTTGCTGAGAGATAATTAGATCAAATGACTCGGCCCGGGTTAATGCGATGGATATTGTGTGATGACGAACAGCTGTGTCCTTTCTGGAGTGACGCATTTGTTTGGAGACTGTGGTCCTGCTGTTCAGACACGTCTTCAGATATGCATTTGTTTTAGATCAGTTTCCGCTCACAAATGGCATCAGAAAAACCTCTCACGTGCCTTTAGAGCGACAGGCTGTGTGCATTTCTTTCTCTTGTTTTTTCGCTCCCTGGAAAATGCAACTGCTGCAAAACCGTACAGAACGCGTGCATAAGCGTGGCCGTACAGCTGGCAGAGGCTGTGGTACCTTGCCTCAGGTACAGACTTCACAACCTTGTCCCACTTGTTTGGCATAGACAAATGAACAGCATCCAAATGTGTCTAGGACTATACGCAAACTAAAGAAGTTGACTAGGCAGTCCTTGACTGTGGTCTGGGACACTTTTATTTAGATTTTGTCCCCACTGGTGTTCCCTGCTTCGAGAGCTGTTCACTGCAGCTTTCAGTAGAGCCTCCAATCCTATCGTCAGACAAGAACAATGATATTGTAGGAATTTTTCAAACCGCGGGTTACGTTCAGTGTTTTGGCCACTACAGCATGGTGAAGGTTAAGGCCGTGGCAAATAAGTTAAGGTTAAGGTGTGTTGAAGGTTCGGCAGCTCGAACAGAGTTTCACTTTAGGATATACTAAAGGTTAGATTAACTTATGGTTTACTAAAACACTTGATCAAGGTTTGGAAAAGATCTTGGCTATAAGGTGAATTTTCTACATATTGTGCTTACTTCTGCTTTGGCTTTGAACGATGGCACAGGGAGTAAATCATGATATATGGATATTCCTAGGGATTCGGGGTCGGGTCCTCTTGTGGCGAGGACAGCTCTGAAAAAGCTTCTAGTAAGAGAAAGTTAAGATAAAATGGGCCTAAAATGCAAATGAGCTGCTGATTACAGTGTGCAAAATACAGCTGAGGCTGATAGGAATGCCATTACTTTTGCAGATATTTAGTCATAGACTGAAGTATTGAACAAACTGAAATTCTGCCCCGATGATGGCACCAGGATCACCAAATTGATTTCTATTCATCCTCAGGACACCATCAATATCTACTACAGAGGTTACAGGAATTCATTCTATAGCTGTCTAGACACTAAAAAACAAAAATTCAAACTTGTGGTGGTGCTGGAGGAAAAGTCAAGGGATCAACAAAGTCATTAGGATTCATCCTCTGGGAAAACACAGACATCTTTGCAAACTTTCATCTCAATCCATCCAGTAATTGTGGACATATTTCAGTCTGTCAGTTGATTCTACCTTATTTCCAATAGTCAAAACAAACAGTGATAAAAATCCAGGATTAAAAAAAACAACAATAATAATCAAAAACTAATTAGGCCTAATTTGTACATGGACACAAACATGCCACATACAGCTTGAAAATCTGATTCTAATGCATCATCAGTACAATTGGGCGTAATCATATTTGGAGCTGTCGACTTGTGATTAGATTAGTCGAGACAGATTGCGGTGCTAAATTTGAACAGGGCCTGATGGTCATGAAGATATACATGTTTTCCACACCGTAGTCACGCATGGTTCCCTGTAACATCCCTCACTGGTTTAGAGGGATGTAACATCCCTCATTGGTTTCCATCAGTCACCGCTCCTCGTGGGCAATATCAGCTCGCACAAAAACAGACGTCGAGAAGCGGTGCCTGGCAGCTGATGGCGGGGGCCACAGCTGCTTTATGGAACTCTGCCATTTTTCTTCACATTTCCCCACGGGCTCGGTGACAAGCTGACCAGAAAAGAGGAGAACAGGACGTATTGATCAGTAGCTAAGAGTAGAACAGAGCCACTCAGAGTATCAAACCCAGAGGGGGAGGACAGAAGAATTGGCACTTCTCCCCTGCGAGTGTGAAGGACTCCAGTGGGGCCCTTTGTCTCCAGTCTGACAGGGCCCCTCGGTGCCTCATTACAGTCAGACCTGCCTGTCCCCAAACCCACATTTTTCACTGGACACTGCTGTCTTTTCCTGCAGCTCTTGAACCAAATAAACTGTTGACAGAGGGAGAGATCAGGGGCCAGACGCATAAACAGCGTGTACACACAAACAACCTGCATTCCTCACATATAAACTGGTAAATTTTAAGGAGTAATGTGCAGTGAGAAGAGACCTGACACATACCACAGACCGAGGTTTTCAAGAGATAGCTGCAGGTGAGATGATGAGGTGGACATGAAATACAAGGTGAGAGAGTAACTTGAGAGTGAAACATTGTTTAGGTTGTTAATTTTACTGATTGTGTTATTATTTTGTAGTCTACACAGTGTTCTGTAAAATGTGCAATTATAAACTTGATTTCACATTATTTATGATAACTTTTTATCAGTCTTATTGGAGCCATTGTTTCCTTGTTAATGATCTTTTTATTTGATCCTGAATTGTGAAGCACTTTGTTTCAATATGAGCTCTTCAGATTAACTATTGATCATCCTTTTGATGTTTAATAAAGATAACTGAGACGTTACCACGATGGTGGTTTACATACATGTGATGAATTGGCAGTAATGGCGCTGTAAAGATGGAGTGGAAATAAAGTTTGCACACCTGTGCCTGAGGTACCTGAGGTTTTACAAAATCTTTCTGAGTCCATTATGTAATCATGTGTTTGACAAAGTGTTGAACCTCTCTCCATCCTCGCTTGTGAATGACTGAGTCTTTCCAGGATGAACCTTTCATACCCAATCATGATGCTATCACCTGTTACCAATGAACCTGTTTACCTGTGGAATGATCCAAACAGGTGTTTTCAATCAGTCCACAACTTTCACAGTCTTTTGTTGCTCCTGTTCCATCTTGTTTGAAACATGTTGCTGCCATCAAATTCAGAATAAGCAGATATTTTACAAAAATCAATGAAGCTGATGAGGTCAAACATTCAATATATTGTCTCTGGGCTGTTTTTAATTGAGTATATGTTAAATAGGATAGCACGTTATGACATTCTGCTTTATTTATATTTTACAGTGTCACAATTTTGGAATCAAGGTCGTGTTTCCAGTGGATTAGGAACAGAGGAAACCACGTACTCCTTTGAAAGATAATCAGCATTTCTGTAGCGATTGTAGCCGTGGAGGGAAAAAGTCATTTCATTTCATTTTCAAAGCGGGCGGCTCTACAGCACCTTGCTTCGGTAATTGTTACCCTCGGAGAGCTGCCAACAGGTTTGATGGTATGCCAGATTAGCTGTGTGTGGTTTGTCTCTCACTTGGGCCCACCTTGTACCCGGCCTCTTGCCCAGGCCTTCGCTGGCACTGGCCCCTACCATCTGTCAGAAACTTGGGCTTTGAACCACTCCCCCCTTTTCCTATGTATAAAAATCAAATAATTCCAGCACAGAAAAGTGGTAACAAGTGATGAGACCACACCAGACATTCCTCAGCTAACATCACTAGATCCAACCACACTCTGTGCTTAGAAACATCTTAGAATCATAAGACTGATTGACCCAATTTGTTTTTAAAAAATTAATAAATGTCCACAAGCAGTCTGCATTGCTCTGGATCATCAACAGAATATGCTTTCAACTTTCATGGGGATTATAACAAGAGCTGACTGATAGTACCAGAAGGCGGGCCGCTACACAAATCTGCCTCCCAATGCCAATTACATTCAGTTACATGGCTCGGTCCCATCACTCCGCCTGCCCTTTTCTTATATCTATGGATGTATCTTTTAAAATCACGTCAACTCTGACCCCAGCTGCAAGTTGACTGTTGCTGACCCATTTTACATGGTTGAAAAGCTCAAGGAAAAGAAGTTCAAATCCCCAGCAATAGAGGCATCTAAAAGCTTCCACATAAGCAGTTAATGCATTCAACGCTGCAGCTCTGCAGATAACAGACAGAGAGGAGGACCAGAGCGGCAGAGAGGATGCACGGCCGCAGCCCAGTGAAAACACCAGTCGAGTTAACAGTGTGACGGCATTTAGCTGAATTTATTTGCTCTGGTTTTATCAGAAATTCTAATATGCTAATCAACCAAAGTGCAATGTGATACACCTCCAGTTACTAACCACAGTAAACTCACCATAACACCAGCTCTTACCCAGAGTAGTTATAACATATAACATTACACAACTATATGAATATATTATATTGTCAGTATGTGATGCTGTGCAGGTATTTTCATTGATTTTGCAAATAATCATAGTTAATTTCGGAAATAAATTCTCTCTTAACTACTTAATTCTTGTAACTTGCGATGTAGCCCTGTCTGAGTCAACTAACAGGTTTAATTTTATTCTTGCTTCATTCCTGGGTAGAAAGTAGTTCTGTTAATGGTAAATTTAAAAAAACTGTGAGTCTGTGGATTATCTAGACTAACCAGAACATTGTTTCTGGGACATGTTCATTTTTTTAAATATAAATCTCATTTTTCAATTTGAGCACCACAAACAAAATATTCATTATACGTGAGAAAAGTTTTGGTTATTCGGGAGCTGCTGTACTCATGTATGAATGTCAATGACGTTTTGAAATTTGACTGCGTATTGTTCACATTATACCAGATTTTTTTCATCATTGATCCACGCTCCATGTTAGACACAAGCAATAATAAAAGAGAAGAGTGACATGAAGGCATCAGTAGCTGGAAGCCTGTCATTTCTAATCACTCCTTGCAGGAGGGTCAAAACATGGGACCTTACTAGCTGCAGTTGGCAGACGACAAGCACGCTTGAGAGACATCAGACAGTCTGGATCCAAAGCACTCCAGGGAAGGGCAAAACGTGTCAATAATATTCTCTGGTGTGCACGCACACACTCACACACATCCCCGTCCATAGATACTCAATCCCTTGTCCCCATCTCCCACATTACACCAAAAAGCACCTCTCAAAGGAGCCACACCTGCTTGTCAAAGCCGTGGTATGAAGCCACCTGATCACTGGTGCAGATGGATGGTCATGGACAACCAGTAAGCCTGGGGAGAGAGAGAGAGAGAGAGAGAGAGAGAGAGAGAGAGAGAGAGAGCGTAGGAGTGGAGTGAGGGGAGGGACAGCGATGAGCGAGGGAGAGTGACACTCTGATGTACATGCTGCAGCTCTGGCCCTCGGAGGAACACGTAACACCTCGGATTTCACAGACAGTGACATCAAACAAGGTCCGGTTGATGTGTGAAGGCTTCATTTGTCATTTCTCAGCCTCTGCAGCTCCTAAATACGTGCATGATGCATCTAATGGCGGAGTATCATTTATAATTCCTACTCTTTCATTCCGTTATCTCAAAGGCATACACCCTCCTTTTTCTTCTTCTCCTTCCCCTGTGTGGAGGACAGAGGGTGCAAATGGCACGGCTTCCTCCCACCAGGCCCTTTGAATAAGATGTTGTGCAACTAATTAGATCCATGCAGCAGAAGGGCACCTGTTGATGTTGCATAACCTTCTTTGACTGACTGGAAAAGTATCAATCCACAATTAGCTATGACCTAGCAGGAATCAAACACGGTAGCTAATGAACACGACATTAACTGGTTTATACTGCAGGTGCACACAATACGACTACTACCAACTGCTACTGATGCAGCTTGACTGCTTCATCCATTATGGCTTAAATCATTTTTATAAGATGCAAGCCCATAGGTACTCAACTGATTAAGCATTGCACTCCTACAACATTGCCAGTTTCACGATGCACGGCGAAGAAAAAACAGTCCTTCGCCTTCATTAGCCGCAATGCAAATCTAGCATCACCAGTGTGAGATTCGAGTGTGGCCTAACCCCCCCAACAGAGATGTGGATCAGGCTACAGAGGTCTGGTAAGCTCGCTTCTTTCTAACTCCACACCTCCAAATTTATTTCGTTTTCAATCTTCAAACTCTTCAGCCCCAGCAAACCCTGACTCAAGTTCCATTACTTGAGGACATTTATACGGTTTTGCACAGCTCCCTGCGGAGCCACAAAAGGAAATCAGACACAGTTTTGTTTGTCAAACATCTGGTAATTTCTTGGTGTGGCCACAGTGGGGCTATTGTAATTCCTGGTGGGGCTGTAGTCCCATCTTGCCGCACCCTGGCGCTGCCTTTGGGCAAGCCTCAGATTCACATTTATGAATATGATAAAACGCTAACCTGAATTCATTAGTGTTGGATTTAATGCGTACCAGAAATGCATTCCCTGATCCGAAGCCAGAGCTTTTTTTATTATTATTTGCTAGATATGAGCAGCAGACTTTTGTCTTTGCTTGATTTGTTTTGTATTTTATTCTGCATGGAGAGTCTATTGACTCTTGCCTGTTTTCTTTAGCATTTGAAGGATATTGACGTCCTCTGTTTGTTCGCGGGGACTGAAAGCAACTGCACGTGTGTCTGTGTGTGTGTATTGTGTGAGACTGAGAGAAAAAGGAAACACACACACACATGCATAGTGTAGTGTGGTATTTGCTTTCTCCTCTTTTAACAGCAACCCATAAAAAGTTTACTGAGAGCCCTCCCTTCTGCTTTCATCAGCATATCACTTTGAGCTCCTATTATGCAAATGAAATCACAGCTCTATAAACCATATGTAAATGGAAAGCACAAGCATGTCCATACAAAATTACAGTCATAAATTTGATCAACAGCGCTCTAATAATCAGAACAGTAAGTGAAGCTTTCCTGCTCTGTACTGTTTGGTGAGATCTTCTCCATTCATCAGTGTGATGTGCCAGGCGAGACGTGTCAAATTGCCAGAATTTGAGGGCTGATTGTCGGGAAATTTGTTCGCAGCTTCAATAATTGTGTGCTGCATTTCCAAACATCTTTTTAGACTGCTCAAAGTACTCTTAAAACACACTCGTGGCTTTTGGGGGGGGGGGGACAGCTCGACCTTGCATGATTGAATTCTTTAGCAATTTTTTATCAAAATGCATCGATGCAGAATTGTCTGAGATGTAACTACAATGTATTGATCAGCTGGACACAAAGTGATTCTTCAGATCACACATAAATATCTTTTTACTTGAAAGCAGTGAGAGTTTAAAAGCAGCAAAACATCAAACAGAGAACAGAGTGAGATGGAGAGCCAGATTTAAAGGCCATGCCGGCCGAATGGATCCCGTAAGCGTATTATGTCCAACAACATTAATAATAAATATAGCCACAAGCGACCATTAGCAGGGTCCGAGCCCGCGAAGCGAATGGTTTGACAGTGGGAAGATAAAACTGATTCATCATTTTGGATAAGTGCTACGACTCTGAGATAGAAACAACAGCAACTGCAGATCAGATGGTGTCTCACAAATCTCTGTTTGAAAAATAGCCAATTTTTGGTGAAGCCACAGTGTGCAATCAAATGTGGTCTTGCACACTTTTAAGCCCCTCTCAGAATTATTAAGTCTGATTAAGCATCGCTGAATTATGCATTCCTTCTTGTTTACATGTCTTTGCTTTAACCCTTTTTTCAGTGTTACAGTGAGACAGTGAGATGTATTAAAACATGATACAAAGATGATGTAAACGGTTGAAATAACAATACAACAAGGTCAGAAAAATGCAGTCGCTCAAAATACAGACTCCAACGTTCATTTCATGTTCAAAACAAAAATGTTGGTTGGACAAGAGACAGCTGCAAACAACTTTGCTGTTTGAGTGAACATACAAATATTAAGCATTTTATCATGTTGGCTAAATTTAACACACCTAACAAAACAATTGTATATTATCACGTTATAAAGCTGTTACAGTTAACACATTAGCAAACAGTTGCCCATTTTATTATCCAGCATATATGGAACAACATCAACATTCATTTAAATTTATGTTTCTGGCCAAAATGATGATCCAAAAAATGAACCAAAATCCAAAATTCACCCTATTTAGCTGTTTTTGGTCTCCACCAACTCCTAAATAGCAGATTCTTTAACAGCTACATGCTCCACTATTTTTTTCATTGTTATAATTATCATTAATATTTTTAGCATCACTGAAAACAACTGCCAACATGAGCTGAAAACATCACTAAAGAGAGAGTGAATTAAAACTGTAAAGTTGCTAAACAATAAACGGTTTGGTGATAATTCACTACAACTACAATAAATATCCATTATACCCATCTGTTTTATTCTTTATCAACATAAAATATTAATCAGAGAATCTTTAAATATTTTAGTGAAAACTATAACAAAATGAGAACATTTAGAAAAAAATACAGTTCAGCCTAAACGTTGGTGTTAACAGTCACCGTAGTTTAAGTTTATAAAGGTCTTAAATGATTAAAGAGAGTTTTCCAGGGTAACATCTTCAAACACACGCTCTCTGACACTTAAGGCCCTACTTAGAAAAGCTCCACCATCTGTAGGTTATAGTGATGGACTCGCTTTGATGGACTTAAAAATAGTAAGCAGCACTCCATTAGAGTAAAGATCTGCAAAATAATGAGGTGTCAGACCATTAACATCACAGTGTGAGCGAAGCCTTGACGCTAAAGCACTGCATTGGTCTGCTATAAGTAATATTTACAAACCAGAGGAGCAGAAATGTTCTCAAACAAGGCAGAAAATAGGCAGAAAATGATCATCTGGTGTTTCCACCTCTCTGTGTGTTGGTGGGCTCTGGTCCATATCCAGAGCATGAGCTGCCCAGCATGACACTGCTTACTTTAGCTTTCATACAGACTGTGACCCCGTGACCTTTACATCAGCTTCACAAGCGACTGACCACTGTGACTGTGTGTGGGACACAACAAAAGATGAGATTTATCTTTCTGTCGTTCTTCTCTAATGACGTTCACTGTGGTGCAGATACAAAGATGATGCAATATTATAAAAAGGTTAATGTTGGCACTGACAAACTGTTTGCCTTCTTTTCTTTTTTTCATGGATTCTACACATATAGTTAGGTGAGTAAAGGTATTTTAATTTAACGGTTTGGTTTAATATCAGCATCATAATTTCTACCTTTAAAGGGCCTTAATTTCTAGTTAAGTTTCATGTGTTATTTTTAAGGACTTTTTAGTTCTTAATTGATTGACAACAAATTAGAATTAAACAGTTCATACCTTCAACATTGCATTTGAAGGTATTTTTATTTATTCCCTAAATTCCCTTAAATCAATAATGAGCATATTTATCAAATAAACTAAATAAATGTGCAATTTAAAGGGAAAATCTGGCAGCGCTTAAAATCTGCTTTATTTGTCAGTTAAGGGTTTTTTGTTATTATTTTGATATTTTTAATTAAATGTTCAGATAAAAGGGCAAAACTAAAGGACAACATGTCAAACATTTTGATTTAGATTGAAGTGTTTTCTCAGATAAACCAAGATAAAACTATTTTTATTTTAAAGAATTGTCTCACAGAGAGCTTTATTTCTGTTCCCTTAAAATTTGAAAAACAAAAAAGAAGTGCATTTCAGAGCAATTTGGGGTAAACTGCATGTAGCCAGCTACTCTTTATCCCTAAAGTTCATTCACTCCGAAAGAAAAAAACTGTGATGGGAATGAGAACTGATGTCACCCAGCTGCCCATTGCTGTTATAACATATAATAAGATTCTGCATATAACCGTTTTCATAAAGCACTGCAACATTTTACGGACATCAGCATCCATTTTGTTTCATACAAACACAATCCCCTGCCTGTCCGCTGCTTTCTAAATTGACTTCTTGGCTCCGAGCACCAGTGGGCAGGTCTGAACCTTTGAACCTGACACATTAATGGGCTTGTGTTCGTAACAGGAGTCTGACCTGGTCGTGCCGAGACAGCGGGAACGCAGACTGTCACCTTCATGTTAGAGTGTTCACACGTTTGGCACGGTGGCGAGAGGTCCACGCCCATTTGCTTTCAAAAGTCACACAACATGCACGCGGCACCTTCTGCTACCTGCTCATTCAAAAACAATAATAACAGCATAAGTATTCTGCACACGTATGGCTTAAGCAAACACGGATGAGAATTTAAACACAAGGGGACACACAACTGCCCACCACCTGCCCGTCACAGAAACACACACACACACACACACATCTCAGGCTCTATCTAGCCTGAGGGCTGATCAAAACCACCGTATAAAAGCTGTCTTGGTTCCCAGAACATAGACGCTCCCTCTCTTTCCCTCTCTCTCTCTCTCGCTCTCTCCCCTGAGGCTCCTGAACCATCCTGCCCTGCCATCCTCCACATCTGAGGCAACCCAGAGATGAAACAGTAATTACTCACATATTGAGGTTACATGTCACATATCAAACAATATGGATTTGGCTAGTTGGGTGCGATCAGATATTGGCATCGTAATAAAGCGCTCCTCTCCGCATTGCACCAAGTTGCTCAGCTCAGAAATGGTCCCAAATACAACCTAATTACCATAATGAAATATTAAAGTTTTAAGGTTTTTTTTAAATTATATTTCATCATTTACATTTGATGTTTTGTATATTTTTTGTAACCCTGTAACCCAGTATAGACTCAACGGCCATTTTTTTTCATCACAGGGATTGTTGAAGTTTCATCTCACCATTTGCAAATACCCTCACTTTTTGAAGGAAGCACATTTTATCATACATCCAGTAATGGTACTAAAAGCACAGCGGCCCCATCAAGGTTATTTGGCTGCCATCTTCGTGCAATTTCACTTACATCATAGTCTGTATAGAGAGGACAATTTTGTCCTCTATTAGATGGGAAGAACACGCCACATTTCAGCCCATACATCAGACATAAAGACACCGAATGCAAACATATAATTCTGAGTGAGCAAGGAAATCTAATTGGAAATTAAAGACATATCTATTCCTTATGACTAACATATAAGATCAAAGTTTGCTCAGCAGGGAGGGACTGTCGAGACCCACTTTGCACATATTCTCAAGATGAGGTGATACACTGATAGAAATGTAATTACATTTAAACTACAATACATACCTCACTAATATCATTAGAGGTTCTGAAGTCTAAGGTGTTCATGCAACAGAATTAAACTTTTTTTTATTATGTGTGTTTCCAGCAAAAAGTGGCCCCTTCTGATGGAAAGCAAAAGAGCGAGATAGGAGGGATATTTGGCCTGATGATCTGGCAACCCAACTGTGTATTGTTGGCCAGCTGCAGCGCTGGCAGTGTCGTGTGTGAGATAAATGAACAATGAAATGAATTTGAACATTTGGTGCGTTCCCTTGCTGTTGTGCGTACTGAAGTTCATTTGAGTGGTGATGCATTTACTTACCGTTGCGCGTACTGACGAGCATTTGAACAGTGATTCGTTCTGTTTATGTTGCACATACTAAATTACACTTGAACATTAATACATTCGCTTAGCTTAGAAAAAAATAAACAAAGTGCATGGTCAGCGAGTACAAACCTTTAAACTGAAATGATCTGTTTCAAATCAGCAACGTAATTCATAGTTTACACCTCTAGTAACTTGCAGCTTGGCTAATAAAAATGTTCTTGACTCAAAGCCTAGCAAATAATTATAATCTTTAGCAGCTGACACCATCACTCTCTTCTCTTTTCCACAAATGAATTCATTATAACACGTATAATATATATATGATAATTCATCTCCAGCGTGTCCAGTTGATTTGTTTGTTTGTGATAACATAGATACATTTATTACTGAAAAATAAATGAATAAGATAAATTTAAATGTGAAATATAAATTAAAATCTTCATTGGCCCATTGGACGTTCGACAAAATATGTCCATGCCAATGTTTAAACACGAGAGCAAATATATTATGCATTAATGCACAGCTTCACTAGGTGTAAGAAACACACCAAAATGTATTTAAAAAGGATGTGATTTATGTTGGAAGGTAATTCTTGCTGAACGTACTCGCCCCTGCCAGTGAAAATCTCAACTCCTCCTGTCCAGTAAAAACAACCTCAGGTGAAAGTAGCGAGATCCAAACTGACAACCTTGAAACTGCTGGCAAAAGTTCTGCATGTATTTCCTCTCACATTCAATGGATATGTTGAAATTGTACATGAAAGCAGCATTCACCCCCAACTGAGATCAGACCAGATGCAAACTTTATTCTGCTTGCGACCTCTTTCCACCCCTGCTGTAATTTCTGAACATGTTAACAGCAGCTGTAGAAATTATGTATGTGGACATTTTTGGCATGGTATCACACAAATGTAGTCGACACACTTTCATTCTGTGCAGTTTGGCATTCACATTACAGATGTCCTATGTTAACAGTTAATTCATGTAGACTGAACCTCGTCATAAATCAGCAATTCATAAACAGACTTTTTCATAAATCTTTCATAGAAACATTTACAGTGAGATGAGGACGGAAAGTGTTTTTGTAGTTTTAAATGTACAGTTCCCAAATCATTACATGGTATAACAATAATCTGTTGTTGTTTGCAGCTGGCAAGTTTTATTTTTTATTTTGCAAGGTCTCAAATGAGCTAGACTCTGGACATTTGTTAACAATCAGAGCCTGTAATGTCACTGACCCCATCTGGAACAATGTCAGAGCACAGACGCAGTGTGATCATGAGTTTGGAAGAGTTGTTCTTTTGTCTCCTCCTGTGTCCTTGATTTTACTTTGTGTTCACTTTAAACCAGTTTTTAAATCTCCTACAACTATTGTCTTTTTTCCTTCCTTCTCTCATTCACCTGCTGCGTGATCTCCCTTCATATTCCAGCTTTTTTGGAGCCAGGTTGTTTTTTCAACACTGAGCATTACCTCAGTTTCTCCTGATATCAGTTTTTCATTTTCTCGTGTGCGTGTTCTTTGTCCACACACCGCCTGGTCCCATGATATTAAATCATGCTAATTAAGGTCCCATGAACATTCCCGCCGTGTAATTTGGATTCATCAACACACTCAGATGAACGTGAATGAAAACAGATGATCCTCAGCATTTTGTGAATGCAGCATGTGCTTTTGGTTTGAACTGTGTTGAGCGTAAATACAATATACCACAGATTTATAATGTATTGGTAGCAGAGTAGGCTAAGTCCATTCAAAGAGAGCTCTCAAAGCAATAGTTGGATAATTTGTCTCCTGGCACCAGCTTCATATTTAAGAGACAGACATGAGAGTGGTATCAATTTTCCCATCTAACTCTCAGCAAGAAAGCGAATGAGCATATTTCCCAAAACACCAAACTATTACTTATAGATACAGACACACAGAAACACACATAGAAATTCTTTCAACTCATTTAAGTGAGGAAATAGTGTAAAAAATATATATAAGTGACCTTTTTAGATGCAGTTTTGAATTCATTTTTTCCCCACTTCCAGCTGTATTTGACAGTAAGTGTTCTGTATAGACAGGGTTAAAAATAGCAGCACTTTTCAGCTCCAGTCTTTGTGGTCAGACCTGTAGCTGAAACTGGAAACACATGCCTAAATACGTTCTTCTCACCACTGTTCACATCAGCTTCTGACAGCAGTTCTTAGAGATAATCATAGTCCATGAAGATCAGATGGTGAAGCGTTAATGTTCGACTGCACCGCTTGGTGTAAAAATTGAGAAATCTTGAGGAGGCAGCAATAAAAGGTGAACAAATCCCTGCTGGAAAGACAGAATGAGATTAGTGTATTCTAATGCACTGCTGCTTTCAAATTCAAATCCTGCAGCTTTTTCTTCTGTTCTTTCCTCTAAAATGAGCTTTTTGATGAATCCTCATCACAAATTATTGAGGTTACAAAGGTCCATAGCTGTACTATGTATTATTTCCAATTTCAGAACCATTACAACTTGTCCCACAAAGAAAAAAAACAGAGTAAATCAAAACTTTGGGATGGATTTATTGGTTTCTCCCCCTGAGCCCCACATACACCTCCACCCCTTCAATTTGCTTTGTTCTACTGAAGTGCACCTCCGTGCTAGCCTTTGCAAATTGCAGTTTTTACTTAACACGACGCTTAATTGCAGGCACATGCTTGAGTGGTCACGGTGCCCATCAGAGGCAAAATGAGTCACAACAGCACAGCGTAGATTATTCTGGAATCAGCAGCCGTGGTGCCAGGATCCCACTCTAAGCCCCCTGGTTGCAAACCATAGCCGAGTCCATCTCTTGGGCACCGGCACCAGATGGCAGAGCCAGTAACAGAGATGGGGAAATAAGTGGTGAGGAGGAATGAGGAGCAGAGAGAGGAAATGAGAGAAAAGTCAGAGATTGGAAAAAAAAAAAAAAAAGAGAGGATGGAAAGCGCCCGGGTTCGGTCTGATCATTAGATTTCTAAACTCAGACGGCTGCGGATGGATTTGCATAGCCTAGGGTTGGCAGTGGCCCACTTTCCCCTCGCTGTCTTTCTGAAAGACTGCCAGTGCATTCTATTATTTGTGTCAAGGCGGGTTCTGTGATGAAGAAAATAACAGTGCTGGCACATAGTCAGAGTTTACGGTCTCTCCCCTCTTCTCCCCCCCCCCCGGTGTTCACTGTGACTGGCTGATTCCTGAATGCAACCCAGATATCTGCTGAGGAGGGAAGGCCGACACCAAACAGAGAGGCAGAAAACGAGAAATACAGCGGGCGAAAGAAAGTGTAAACAAGATGAAGAGAGAGAATGTGTTAAAGCATGAGAGAGATAGAGAGATCAGTGCAGGACACACGCTTTCTACAGGCGGAGCTCGAGGCCAGGCTCGCTCTGGAGACCGAGGAGTCCGGCCGGAGCCCAGCTCCCACAGTTCAAAAGACTCTGAGACGTTACCTTTCTATCTAACTAACGGAATAGCAAAGACCAGCAGACATGCAGCTATAAGGGCGATGCTGGCGAAGGAAGAAAGATGGACTGCAGATGCAAGTTTCACAGAGCAATGAATCAAACATCATACATCATGTCAGTGAACTTAGCACACTAGCATATTCATGTGTTACGTGTTTTAATCAAATCTATTGCAAAGCCAAAAAACAAAGCTTGTTCTTTTAGCAGAGTTTTCAGAGTTCGGTTTATTTATCAGATGTGCTTGTTGAGTCTGAAATACAGCATGCAACCATAGTCACACCTTACTCTAACTAGTAGTTTAATTATAAGTACACATTATGTTTAAGTACAGAATACACACTAAGAGTGAACTAGGGCTGAACTGGTACGTACACTTTAAGTAGACTGTCTGTACAAATGACTGTAATTTTGTATGTTTCCTTTAAATAGACTCAATAAAATATGCTCAAAGTGAGCTTGTAAGTTCATTTATTCAGCCTACTGAAAGAACAGGGGAAAAAATGATGATGGTAAACTGTACTGCTCAGGTAACTTTAAGTAAAGTAGGAAAAAATAAATGTATGTAAAGAGCTGAACAATAACATTAACGTAATGTAGCAGTGTAGTTGTAAGCTCGCTTTCAGTATACAGTCAATTCAAAATACAGTACACTAGTATACTGTGTGTACTTTATCAGAAGTAGTACACTAACCACGTACTTGCAAGTTCACTTTAAGAATATTTTTTCCAAAAAAACATGGAAACAGTTCACATGGAAACTACCAGTGCATTCACATGAGTATACTTATTCAAAGAAGTATACTGTATGGCATCAAGTGCACTTTGAGTACAAAAGTTTTGTAAATTAGCAGTGTGCTTGCAAGTTCAGTTTACATGTACTGCTAACATAAGAACAGTGAATTACAGATTCACTTTGACTATATTTGTGTACATGCAAGGTCCTAGGTTTAAGTTTCCTTTACACACAAAATAATCCACACCTAATGTATACTTTGAAGTACACTCATGTACTAAACAGTTGGCCAATTTAGTCTAATATTTTATTCAATGCAATATTTACACAAGTATATTTATTCATAGAAGAAACTTAATGGTGTATACTTGAGGGGGATACATGTGTGTGTTTGTGTGTACTGCGTGTACACATGACTGACATGTCAGCCTTTTGTTCTTATCACATCCATAATTTTAATATGTATGATGTTGTCTTATTTATTGAGAGTCAAAGTCTTCTCTAATATTCTGTGTATCGCAGTGGCTGTATTCCTCACAGGAGGCTCTTGCAGCATGAGGCTATTGTTATTCATAGGCCAAGGTGTTTTCACCGTCTCTGCATATTTTTAGGGATTTGAATAACCATCCCCCTGTGGCTCAGAATCTGCTGACCTAATGAGCCAACCTGACTGATTGACACAGGAGACCATCAGAGGAGCCATTCATCATCTCCTGTGGTGAATAAACATTGGATATTTCATCCTCCCAATGTATGCTTGATAATGGATCATTTTAATCCAGTTGGGGAGGGGGGGAAAAAGCCTATACAAACTGCCAACACGTGCCTGACAATGCCTGATCACGGTCCCAAGTCTTAAATCCACATGAGAAGGGTGCGGAGGCTGCCAAGAATTTCAAAAAAAAATGAAATGATGATTGCTTCTTAGATCCACAAAAGAGCTCATTCTACTATAAAATTGCTGGTGGCAATACAAATTAAAGTAGGAAAAATGTTTTTTTTCTTTCAAAAAAGTAACTTCAGTTGACAAGTTTGTGAGGGCGTCTCGAGGAGAGCGACGAAATGCGGCACATGAGTGACAATGGTTTGAGTAAAATGCACTGGATGCGTTTTTAATTGTTTTTGTCACTTGTGTATTCAGAGGCGCGCATCAAGCTGTCACTTAACAAGACTTCTTGTTGGAAATCACTGCTGTTCTGGATTTGCTTCATAAGAGGATGGATAGACCCAAACTTCCTAACTCTGGCATTATCCTGTCAAATGGAAGATTAGTGGATAATGTGCATAAGCCTGGCTTGTTTTCTTTTAACTTTCTTCCAGCGTCGAACGCAAAAACAAACCTGGAATGAATGATTGAAAAATTGGTCTTTCAGAGATGAGAGGGGAAATAGCACTTCAATTATACATTAAGTCATTAAGTCATTAAGCAAATTTTAACCTGCTGAAGTAGCTTTATGGTTTAAGTGTTTCAGGTACAAAAACTATTCAGACTGAGGAATGTGTCCTTTGTTCCCTTAAAGTCTTGTAATTTAATTCATGCTTGAGCAGAGATATGCAGCATTTCATTGTGTTGCCAAAGACAATGTTTAAATAGTAGTAAATACATGGGAAGGTGGTGATGTATCGATGTTTTGTGTTTAAAGCAATAGTTCAAATTTTTGGGGAAATCCACACAAGCTATTCATCTTCCTGCAAAGAATAAGATGGAAAGTTTGATACCACTCCCAGTCTGTGTAAATATGAAGCTACAGCCAGCAGCCAGCTTAGCTCAACATAAAGACTGGAAATGGGGGAAATTAGCAGCCAAGTCTGGTGAAAAAGTTCTGCCTACAAATGTGAGAAATAACTTTTATTTGATTACTGAGCTTTAGAGGCGTTGGTTGGCAGATTTTGTTACCTTTCAGCCCTGTCTCATGCCAAGGCGTGTAATAGAACGCAGAGTGTCGTGTTTTGCCTCGTCTAGGTGTAAAAGTACACACGTGTATAAAAGTGCAGTACCAGCAGGGGGCGATGATGTGAGCAGACAAATGTAGTTTAGTGACGAGGTCAAATGCAGGACTTTCACAGAGGAGACACGGATTCAAATCCTCTATGAAATATTATTTTAAGTAGTTGTTTTAACCTCTTTTCCTAAACCTAACAAAGTAGTAGTGGTTCCTCAGCAAGCTTTATTTTGAAATTCTAAATATTCCATCATCATTATTGCTGACTTGATCACCTAGGCCAGGTTAAACATGTCACTGAGACGGTGAACGGGTTGTACCTTTGGCTGGAGCCACCCCCGCTTCCGTGCTTTACGCTAAGCTAAACCAAGCAGCTGCCGGCCATAACTTTCTTTTTAACATACAGACATGAGAGTGGCATCCATCTTCTCATGTTACGTTTGGCATGAAAGCAAACAAGCAAATTTCCCAAAATGTGAAACTATTCCTGGAAAGAAACAATGTGACTGTGTGTGACTCTGTATATTCTATCTACCAAACATTTTCTAAGTAAAAATATGCACTACATCTCATATTAAACAGGGTTCTCAGAGGGAAGTGGATGTGTATTTCGAGTCCAGTAATCAACTGTGAAAGGACCTGTGTTGATTGGTGCACTGCATTTCTGATTTCGCTTAAATTTTACTGCAGAGACCCTGGATTTCATAAATTACATATAATAGTTGTTTGATGAAGAGGGCATCAACAGTCCTCTTCACTCCCTCCTCATCATCAGCATTTCCACTTGTCACGAACACGTGTCATTGACACCATTCATATCGTAATGCCGCCTCTCACTGAGGAGTGTCTGTCATCTGTCAGCAGGAAAACTGTGCTTTAAGGAACAGTTGCTGCAGTTTATACTGAGCCACGGCCTGTTTACTGCGTCTACTTAGCAGTGTTATGGTGATTGCAGGATTGGAGGCTCCTGAAACATTTATGCACAGTGGTTCTGGTCTAAATGCTGAGGGTGACTTGAGCACAGAGTTACTTTAGAAACTGCTTAGACTGGAAAACATACAGTAGGCTTGCCCTTTATATCTTTGGCAGTTCAATCCTGAAATCCCTTAGGGAGGCGCACACCCATTTAAAGGCCGTTAAATGATGATTGATGAGGCATCCTCACAATGAGCATGCCCCCTTCCACTGCTTTGGAAACAATCTGTTATCCCCAAAACACCAAAAGCCAGGCCACTTTGTTGTATTTGGCCCTCTAATTTTCTTGTACCGAGGGAATGGGAGTCATTAGCCATTTAAGTGACAGCAGATAGCTTCGAAGGGCAAGTTGTCCAGAGATGGAAAGTCCTCATTCTAAGTGGAGGTCAGAGGGTTGCCAGTTTGTTGTAGCCCTCCGGGGCCTCACACTGCACACTCACACGTTCCCTTTTAAAGATAGCTCAGGAGAACATATGGTCCCGAGGAAATATCAGGGAAAAGAAAATGGCAATTGAACAAGTAGGGTAATGTTGTTTACTTTTCAGTTCACTGAATCTATTATGGAAAGCGTGTGCAACAATATTACAGACTATTAGTCAAAAGCTTTTTTTTTTGCCTCGTGTTTCTTAGTTGTCTGCCTTTATAAATAAAGCTTTTCAGAATTGTTAGCACATTCTGCATGCTGAGTGCTGCATACTCTTAGCATGTGCATGTGGCTCTGAATCATCACATGATTTGATTTTCATATCTAAGCAAAATTGACTTTGTAATCAGAAGAATTTATGTTTCAGCTCTTTTATTCCATCGTATCATGAAATTCCATTGGAGTCCAGTGAAACTTGAACTTACCATGCACAGCCATGTCTCCCCTTGGTTGCTCATATCATTTAGACAATAACCCCTGTATGTTTAGACGAGAACAAGGTGGGAAAGGATTGTAGTTTTGATCACGTGCACGATTTCTGTTTATGTTGCATATCTTTCCCATGTTATTATCAAATACATTTACCAATTTATTCGCAACTCCATTGAAGAATTCAGGCAAAGATAATGTCTTAACTCTGTTGTGCTATCAAATAGTTAAAATAGTTAAAAAGCTAATGTCTAAATGATTGAAAATAATAACAACAGCTAATGTCTTTATCAACAGACTATTATTATTATTACCATTATCATTATTATTATTATTATCCCATGAAGGGTTGCAACAGCTGATCATCTGTATCCATCTCTTCCTGTCCTCTGCATCTTCCTCTGTCATGCCAAACCCCTGCATGTCCTCCCACACCACATCCACAAACCTCCTCTTTTAGCCTTCCTCTCTTACTCTTGCCTGGAAGCTCCATCTTCCACATTGTCAATCATCTCTCCTCCAAACGTGTCCAAAACTCTATCTTGTCTGTCTGGCTTTGTCTCTGTCTAACCTGAGCTGTTCCTCTAACATACTCGTTCCTAATCCTGTCCACCCTCGTCACTCCTACCGAAAATCTCACCATCTTCAACTCTGCAATCTCCAGCTAGTTGCAAACTTCCCTTCCTCCTACATCTCTCCTAAACATCTCCATGCCTCGACAGGTATGTCATCTGGACCAACCACCTTTCCACTCACTCACTTCATCCTCCGTATCTGCCCTCACTCGCTAATCTGACGCACTGCTTAATTCACTTTCCATACATCAACCATCCTTCCTTCTCGCTCATTTTCTTCATTCATCAGCGCCTCAAAGTACTCCTTCCTCCTTCTCAACACACGTTCCTCACTTGTCAGCACATTTCCATCTCTATCCTTCGTCACTCTCTCCTGCTGCACATCCTCCTCAGCTTGGTCCCTCTGTTGCACCAGTCAGTCTTTTCCACCTTCCTCGGTGCCCATCCACTCACGCAACTCGCCATACGCCTTTTCCTTAGAGTTCGTCACCTCTGTCTATGCCTTATGTTGCATCTCCTTGTGCTCCTGTCTACTTTACTACTTACTTCATCTCACTATCTCACTTTTTCTTCACTCTCTTCTTTCGTGTACTTCCTCAGACCATCACCAAGTCTCCTTGTCTCCTTTCTCTGTCCAGATGACAAACCAAGGACCTGCCTCCCTCACCACTTCTACAGGAGTTGCGCAGCTATCTGACGACCACCCAGCGCCTGTCTTAACACCGCCCTGAACCCCACACAACAGTCTTCCTTCTTCAATTTCCACCATTTGATCCTTGCCTCTGCCTTCACTCTCTTTCTCCAGAGCCATCCTACAGATCACCATCTGATGCTGCCTAACTACATGCTCTCCCGCCACAACCTCACAGTCTGTAATCTCTTTCAGGTTTTACCTCCTGCAAAAACCATCTGTCCTTCCACATTCCTCTTGTTGACATCGCACCTATCCATCACCTCCTCATTATCGCTGTTCCCTTCACCAACGTGCTCATTAAAGTCCTCTTCAATCACTAAGTACCTTCAAGCACCTGATTGTGCAGAGATACAAACAACAGGTTGCTTTTCATTTAGCCCGATGTTCTGAGTGCAGAGCATGAACGTCCTGTACATGACATCTGTCGTCTCTTCTTTCACGAATAAAAGAAAGAAAAGATGCAACATGTTCTGACAGCCATGATGTTCGCACTTTTATTTGGCTAGCACCTGTTTTGGTAAACCAGCCACAATGTGCATTGCTTCTCCCGAGTCGATATCATTTTTGAAACAATGAACAGGGTTGTGAAAGTGAACAGAAAGACGAGACAGAGGGAAAGTGAACCATTGATTGAAACAAGCGCAGACATACTACTGAAGAACATACCTGCAAATAGGAGATGAATCAACAATGGAGATAAATTGTCATGCAGGACACAGTCTAGAAGCGAATTGATTGTCAGGTTGGTATTTTCATTCCCCCACTGTCGTAATAAATTGTCCACTCTGGACTGGTATTGATGCCTCTCAGCAAAGGTACAGTATGTGAAAATAAGGGAGAGAAATAGAAATAACCCAAAGGAGACAGTGAGAGATAGAGGGAGAATACAGAGGCAGAAAGAGAAAGAATTTCACAGGGAAGAAGAATTACCAGGAGGGAAACAAAGACAGATAGAAAACAGAAAGGGCGAAGAGAAACAGTCCCTGTACCCAATAGAAAATCTGTATTGACTTCAGCAGCGTGAAAACTTAAACCCTTAAAGGATTTTTTTTCATCAATGCAACTAACACAGAGCGCCCTGACTTATCAGACAAGAGCCCACTGAGCCCTTTGCCCTCACATTACAGATTTCCTACTGAGAGCAAATGGGAAAACTCGATCCTTTGTTTCTACCCTCTCTGGGCCTACAAATCTTTTTCTGATCACTGGATGCGCACGGGGACTCCGGCATTATCGGGATATTGTATTTCCCTTTACCAGAATTGCTGCATTCATTTGGTCGAATATAGACACAATGGAGTACAGAAGAACGGTGGCAAATGATTGAAGACAGAAATGAAAAGAAAAAGTATAAAATGTTCTCATAGCTGTTCAGACGCTGCGGAAAATCAGATATTGGTTCATTAGATCAAACTGACTGTTTAATAACTAGACCTGTCAAATTGAAGGCTTGGCAAAGTCGGCAGCAGCTCTGCACCCCCGGGCTCCAGGTTCTGTTTTTCAATCCATTTGTGCTAATCATATTAATGAAATGCTAATTTGAACAACTAAACCAAAATCTTGGGATTCTGTATTATTAAATAGCTCATCTTTATCACCCAACGTGTAGAGGGATTTGTGTTAAACTGTAATTTTGAAGGATCTGAAAATTGATTCGATCAGCTGAGAGGTGGTTTCCTGCATGAACATTTTTCCATACATCAGGATTTAGCAATATCTGAATCAAAATCTGATGGCAGCATTTATTGGCAAAAATTTGATATCAACTTTGTTTGAAGGGAACAATAACATGACATTTTCTCAAGAGCAATTCCTGAAGGTGCCACCAAAAGTACCTCTGCTACCGACCACTCTGTCATCCTGCCAGCTGAGGAACAATATATTACATTGCCAGCTGCTCTTATTGACTCAAATTCAAACACCTGCAAACGCTGGTTGATGCGACTGTGGCTATCTAGCAAAAGTCTGTTATTCAGTGCAGTGGAAGTGAAGACTGGCGATGATTATAAAGGCGTTGGTGGTAGAAGTGAAGAAGTGTCTAACATATCCTTTGTTTGAACTACTTACTGGAGGTCAGCCACCAACATCAGACTCTGCCAGATTCCCACGCTCGCACTGTACCTGCATCATGTGACACCGCTGAGGGCTGCAGGGGAGGCAGTGGATCAAACCATTGTGAGGCAGAGCGCAGGGGGGGTCACAGCCTTTTGAAACATAAAAACAAGATGTCAAGTGTTTATAACCAGCACAAGTGCTTTCACTGCGTATTATTAATATTGTTGGGATTACATGGTTGTGTTTCCCCTCTGTTCCCCTTGGAATTTCCACCTATGTTTACTGTTGTACAAAAAAAAAGACTCTTTTGAATTGAAACCAAGCTTTCAAGAGCTTTGAGGCCCCTTTAATTACAGTTTATGTTTTGTTCAGACTGTACATATTTGTACATACAAAACAGCTTTTAGTGCAATAGCCACAAACTAGCAACCACTTTGTGGTAGTACCTCAAAATGAAGATGAATAAAAAGAAACAGCAAACTTTAATTTAAATGATACATGAAAAATATAGTCAGTTTTTTTTGCAAAATAGGGATTATCTCTGTTATTGTGGGGCCTTTGGCAGCTTGGTCTGAACTAAACCATAAAGCTTTTTAGCGTGAAATGTCAAACTATCAACTCACTTGGAATCGTGTTTCTTGCCACCTGCCAAACAAGACCAATCTTCACTCTACTTTTAAATGTTCCTGTGTCCAGCAGGTAAGTGCAAACTGTGCTGGTCTGCTGTTTGGTGCTGGGCAGGTAGAGTTGGTCTTTAGACCTAAAAGTAGCTGAAAAGGTCAAGATGAGATTGAACCAAAACATAAAGTTGAGTTAAAAGACACCATAAAGCTGTTATGAGTTATGATCTCTGTGTTCATGACTATGAGTGACACCTTTCACACACAAGCAGCCATGATCCACTGTTCATGCAAAAATCTTTTACATCCAAGATGCAGCTCTGTTTATGTTGAAATTTAAGCCGTTTAAACTGTGACACAAACATTAAATAAAAGTCATTCATGTTGCACTTCACATACTTACTTATTTTGTAACTGAAAAATATATTCCACCAAGTAATAAGACTAGTCAAGAATTCTGGATTTGCCCTGTAAAAGTCAAACATCTGGTGAAAAAGGCAACTCTCACATACTCATTTTCAGCAGCCACCCACTCCCAACCATAAACCTCTCTTCTCTCTCCCTCTGTTCATCCACCACCTCTACCCTTTCCTGCCCCCGATCCCATCCTCTTCCTCACCTCTCACCTCACTTGCCCTCTCTTGCACCCCCACCCCCACCCTCGCGCAGCTCACGAGACTATTCCTCGACCTGAGGTCCACGGACACGCTGCCTGTCTGATTATGTCGGATTAGACTTTCTGTCTCTCTCTGTCTGTCAGTGTCTTCATGTCTTACTTTGTCTACAAGCTTTGTTAAATGAAACTAGACGATATGGAAGAGAAGGGAGCAAGGGGATAAGGGAAGAAGTGAATCAGCCCATTGTGAAGGGCTGACATGGCGGCCATTATCGTTGCATGATGGCCAATTATAACCTCTTTTTCACCATTTGTGTTGGTGCAGTAGACAGGATTTCAAAGTATAAGCGAAGTGCTGCCTCCTTAATGACAGTTTACAGTGAGTGTTTCTCTTTTTCACAAAAGCTTCCGTCACACAAAGCCAAAAGTGTCAATTTAGCAGAGCAGCTTTCAGCCCAAGGCGGTTGGCCACTACATGCTATAAATGAGTTTCGTCGTCATTATGGAGCTGCCTCGATGACAGTCTAAAGTCTAAAGTGGGAGAAAAAAGGAAGTAAAATTGCAGTAAAGTCATCCGACATCAGTGGAACAGTATGGTTTAGAAGTTACACCAGACACAAGTCTGATCAACAACAATTGTTGGACTTTCAATTTGACAGTTTGAGATTATTTTTAGTTTAAAATTCCATATAAAGTCACAATCACATCCACTGATTCACAGTAGAGACATCACAGTAGAGAAGTACACAAAACTTGCTCCTTCTTTCTGGACTGAGGTTACATCAGCGAATCTTCTCTATGTCAGGCCAAAATATCCCAGAGCATGGTGACCCTGAATCTTTCCACAGGGATATCTTGACATTTAAATACAAGATGCAATCAAGGGACAAAATCCATGCACCCTCCTACCAGTAACCCACTTTTACCTTTTTGCACAGAGAGTGCTAAGCTCTTCCCACTTCAAGTCACAGAGAGAGAGCTGCAGACGCTGACAGGCATAATGGTACATTCACATTCTGCCACTAAGGGACTGTGTGCAAATTAGAGCACTGAATCTTGTGTTTCATTTTTTACAATAGCTAGACCCTCCACAGCGTTAATTTGATTTTTTTTGGAACCCTCCCCCCAAATTAGAAATCAAATGCAATACCCTCCTCCTCCTCAATATTTCATAATTACAGTATATTTTAATCAAAAATATAACATCCATATTGTTATATATTGAGACTGCATTTAGGAACAGCAATGCTTTAAGCTACAATGACAATGCTAATGTGCTAATATTTAGCAAGTACACGGCTTTAATGTTCAACATCTTAGCTTAGCATAGAGGCATTCAGACATTTGATAATTAGTACTAAACACAAAGTACAGCTGAGGCTGATGGGAATGTCATTCCTTTTGCAGCTATTTGGCTGAAATATTGCATAAAACTTTATATTCTGACCTGATGATGGCGCTAGATAAAAAGCAAGGGGATCAGTAAATTATTACAATTCACCTTGAGGGGACCATGAATGTCTGTACTGCATTTAATGGCAACCAGTCCAATAGTTGTCAGGTCATTTCACTAAATGCTTCTGATTTAATGAGAATAGAAGATAAATAATGTTTCCAATAAACCTCACGAGAAGAATGAAAAAAATCTCAAATTGGGTCAGAAAAAGTTCAAACGTCCCTCCCTGCTCTCCCAAACATTTTAGATTAACCTCCCAAAAGTAAAAACAGAGGGTAGTAATTTTCATACAGTCCCTGACTTACTGGTGATTAAGACAGAGTTGTGTGTTTGTGTGTGCAGGCATGCGTGATTGTGCAGCTGTATTTGTATGAAGAGGGATGGAAGAAAATGAGACGTGCTGAGAGACACTGTAAGTCAGTTTCTATCCGTCTGTTGAGAGCACCTTAATGATGTGAGACGCTGAAAATGCAAAATTGGAATCAATGACAAAAACCTCCTAAACATTTACAAACCCCCTTAATATCACAAATTAAAGCTTACATCAAATCACAAGGACGCTATCTCTAGTAATTGTGATTGCAAGAGTGGCATCATATAATATCACAATTGCCTTTTCTGATTAATTGCCCTCCAGATGCGTTCTGCATATAGCCCAGCACTCAACTCAAGGACAGCCACCTGGCGTCTGCAGTGTGCTGTGAAGAGAGCTGCCTGCTCATCACTGTTTGATCCTGCAAGGCGCCAGCAAACCGGTGTTTTATCAGGACAGCTAATTATAGGCAGAGAAGGATGTGGAAATGGCATCCTGCCTCCAGAGGAACGCAGCGTGCCCACACATTCATTTGTGCACACACGTGCCGAGAGGCATCCAAGGGTTGGCACATGTGTGACTGGGGAGTGCATGTGCATACACACACACAGCGGAGTCAGAATTTCCTCTGAGGTTCACCACCGTCCATCTATCACGGAGACAGGACAGCAAAATGACATGGCTAACTGCGCTGCTGTGGTTGGTCAGTGACAGAAACATTTTTCTGGCCCCAATTTGAGGCCCGTGAACTCTGCTGTCTTTGTTTGTATCCTCCCATAACCCTGGGTTTCTCTATTGTAAGGAGATTTGTCAAGGTTGAGTCTAGTTTGGGGAAGTAAACATCTCACTGGGCTTCAGTGGAAGTTGCTCTGGCGTGCAGAGGTTACTGGAGTTCACCTGCTGTGCTATTTGATGAAAAAGTCAAAAGAATTGTGCCTTTAGCCACGACACTAACAGGAATGATAATGATTGTTTTGGTTTTTGTTATTCATGATGATAAAGTTTTACATAAATTAGAAAACTTTTGCTGGAGTTAACCGGCAAATAAAATAATGCATTTCTAATTATCAATAATTTATAACGGCCTAATTAGATGCTCATTTTTATTTGCTTTTTATCTGAAATGATGGTTTGTTAGAGGAAATTAAAATGAATAAGATAAAAAAAGAAAAGAAAAGACAAAACAAACAGGGAGAAAAACACAAGATTTAGACAAATCAGCAAGGCTAAAAGAACATTTTTTTCATTTCCTGACAAAGTATCAGTGAAAGTGAGGCCGTGCTCTCATTGGAGTCCAACAAACAAATCATCAGTGCAATTACAGCTGAATTATCGGCTCCGAACTCTGTGCTGAGCATCAGTTTATCTAAAGTGAAAAGTGTGTCGGCCTTCACGCCATCATCCCTCCCGTCTTTTCAGGTTTCTCTTTTATTCGCCAATCACTCAGTGTAGCTTCATGAGTAATAAGGTCTGTGTGGAGCTGAAATGAAAATAATCCTCAGATGTGTATACGTGTGTGTGTGTTGTGTTCTGCTTTCTGTTCAGACACACTCCCAGCGTCTCAAGGATGTCAGCCAACAATGCTCTACCCTTGGATGCAGACTTCAGGGCATGAGTTAGAAAACTGCTACTTTTTCAGTAAAGCTCCCTTCACCTGCTTTGAGCCTGTTTTTCCATGTTTCCTCCACGCCAAATTTCCAGCATGTTGCAGAGAACTCCTCCTTTAAGCACAGTCACATCATATAAATTACTATAAGTAATTTTCATGGTCATGACAGAGCAGCGAGGGGAACTTGGATCCCCTTTGCAATAGAGGCCCCTCCGTAGGGCCCCCGTAGTGAGCAGAAGATGGAAACATTGATGTGTGCCATTCATCTTCATGTCAGAGGTGTGTGTGTGTGTACGTGTGTGTGTACGTGTGTGTGTCAGCTGCTGCCTCTCCGTGTTTGCCTATGTACGTGTTGTGTTCTGCGAATGCACGTGTGTGCACGCGTGTGTGTGTGTGATGTATTTTATTGATAGATGTTCTGACAGCGCGGTCGTCTTCCAACCTGTCTGAGGAAGAAGAAGCAGCCTGTTCTGATTTGTGAAGAGCTCAGAAGCTGCAGATGTCAGAAACCAGAACAGTGAGTGGTTGGTGAATTTCTTTCTCTCCGTCTCCTTCTCTCTTTTCAGTTTCATACGTGAGCATACAAACGTAGAAAGATCCACTCAGGGAAAATTTAGTATTTACATACCCAAACAAATATCCACCATATCTATTGAATAAATGAATGAATGAATGAATGAAGCATTTAAATGTAGCTCAAACTGGAAGCTCTGGTGCATATGAGAGAGCCTTGAAGTCTCATACTCTGAACCCTCAAAAAGATTAAATTAAGCTCATACAGTAATCTAATACAGTGAAGCAAAATAGTAAACTTGGCATCTGGATGGGGACTTGGGATTTGGATCCCAGTTGGAGCAGTTCTTTGGGAATTAGCCAATGACAACAAAGATATGTGATGGTTAAATACATTTTTTTTTAGGGTATTTCAGTAGTACATTTCCACCCATCGAGATGGTGCCCCAGTGGGGTCATAGCCTCGTCAATAGTAGGCCTCTCCCTCATCAGTAAGTCTTGCTCCACCTCGAGCAGCAACTCCACCCATAATGTAGTCTTGATCCCACCTCCTGCTGTTGAGGTGTCAGTTCAAGTAAATGGGCTGAAAGCAAATGAGCTGTTAACCCAAAGCGCTCCAATGTCAAAAATCTGAAAACGTCTGTGGGAAAAACATCGAAAAACATAAAAGGCAGTTTAAAAAAAACATAAAAAGTTCCCGAGTTCAAATTCTGAAGATCTCCTTGAATGTGAATTATGCATCTAGCGTAAAGTATGAGAGTTTCTAAAAGGGTTAGATTTGAACACAGTGCCCTTGGACTCTCCAGTAGGTCTTACATTAAAATCCAATCCTACTTGAAAAAAAAAACATATTGGAATGAAAAGAATGAGCTGAATCCCATTAATTTGATCTGTCTCTGTGTGCCACTCTCATCCAAATAACTCAGGTTTTTATACATATGGTACAAGAACCAGAGATGAACAGGGTTTTGAACATTATCAGTTTGATCCGGATGGTGAAATTCACTGTATGATGGACGTCACCGTCACTTCCAGCTCCTGCACTGTTTACAGGTTCATCCTCTTATTTCATGAATTCCAGCACGACAAGCTTGATCCTTCTCCTGCCAGCAACACATGACATAAATAAATCAGGAGGAGCGACCTTGTGAGCTAAGCTGAGAATACATCTGGACACAAGCAACTTGACTGGTCTGAATACGATGGGTGTGTTTGTTCATACATTTAAGCTTTGCATTCTAACCCTGCAAGTGGCTCAATCCGTTTGATTAAACAGCCAAATTTTGATGTAAATTGACTTCCTTATTTCCTGTACACTGCATTTATATAATCACTGAGGCACTCTTGCATACTGTTTAAGTATATCCGAATCAATCAAATTGATTTTGATGCATAATTACTTTGTTTTAGTAACAGTAATGAGGGTAGCTGAGCGTGCAGGAGAACTGCCATCGAGAGTGAAACAAAGAAGATGAAAATAAAGACAGAGGTGAACAGATTTATTCTATGACAGCTGAGAGTTTCCAAAAATGTTTATTTATGGCGTCTCCGCCGTTCATCTTTAATAAACCTGTCAATAATTTCAGCCGACGCTCAGTGTCTCTTTGAAGTGTTACACTTTTCACATACAGTATATCAATACATTTCTGTCTGGAACATATTGAATGTCTCAAGAACTCATTCAGCACTGCGAGCACAGATGAAACATATTTCAGTTTGACCTCAAAGAGGTATTTTGAGTCAAGGAAATATTTCAAGTGCATAAAAATGATTCAAATTCAAATTGCACAGTAACGAGTGCCAGTAGTCACAAATAAGTTTTCCTCGCTGGCAGTACATGGCTTTGCCTGCTTGGATGTTTGATGTCTGGACTCACATGGGAAAATGAATTTCTGTGATAGGCAGCTTCCTCGGGAGGTGGGATTGATAAGAGCGGATAAACACCTTGGAGAGTCAGAGGCGGTGATTAGGATACACGGGATGGAACATGGATTGTTTTTTCTGAGACTAGGTGTGATGAATAAAACCACACATACTTGTCCATACCATCGGAGAGGTGTGTTTCATGCATCTGCAATAAGCTCCAAATGAAACACCACATACACACATGCATCATGCAACATGTTTGTTTTTCCTGCATCGTAGTTTGCGCTCCATTAACAATTCACATTCATCAGCTGCAGCCACCTGACTGTAGGCGAACAAACCCCTGATACTCTTGTGTCCTCTCCCAGCTTTCCATTCTGTTACTACATAGCTTGCAAAATCCACCCAAAAGCAGAGTAAGCAATGAAAGCCTTTTATCAGCACAGCTTGTGCCCAAATATCCCATGAAATAGTATTTAATATTCTCTGCTGCTTTCTTGCCAAAGAGATGCCACCTCATTTCCTTTGTGTTGCCGTAATGCACAGAGTCGGGCCCGTCTCTGCTTACCTTCAAGGCTCCTGCTGCCCGTCACGTTCTACTCTGACGGTTTTAAAGTCTCTTTTAATTCACATGTGATTCCCCTTGTTTGGCGACCAGCGCGTTGACATGTTTTAATTGACAGTTAGATAAACCCCTCCCCCGAACGGTGATTGCACAAGCGTAACTCGGCACACAGGCCTGTCAAGCTTTATTTCTCCTAGAGGAGGTGTGCACGAGGCTGAAATAAGAGAGATACTTGGGTTTAAAGGATCTGGAGGATAAAGCATTCTTTCTAGCTTTTCTACAGCGTGTTTATTTGCTCTAACATAAGCTGCAATTGTGCTGCATGTCCAGCGTTTCATTGACCAACTACATTAACTTGTGGGGTTATAGGTTTCGATTAAAAAAGGCTCGTACACAGTGAGCATGTCCATCTCCAACTTTAGAAGCTCTGTCCTGATGTTTTGATGGAGTCCACTCAAACATGTTACCTTTGATAGAGTAATATTAGCCAAACACATCAGTTAAACTTCCTCAAAGCCTTTTCTCTTGAAACATTAAAAGTGAAAACAAACCATTAGAAAATACATAAGTATGATAAGTATTTTCACTAAGCAGCCAAATGGGGTTATGTTAGAATGAAATTATATTCTGGTCTTTTCCTTGTCATGCTTACATTAGAATGAACTAGCTCTATATTTTCAATCATATCATCAGCTGGTGAGGACACTGACTTTTAGCACCGGGACATGCAGCTTTGGCCTCCGTCTTTTAGCACAGTATTGTGCATTTAGCCTTTTTAAGTGCACAGACACATTTTTACAAGATTCTTGTTTAAAAACAAGTCTGCCAGAAAACATTAAAAAGTATTTAGCCAGCTGCAGCTAAAAAATGTGGATTCAGGATTGCCAGCAAGAAATGAGGAAGGCTGCTCTTGACTGCCTTAGTCTGGAATCAAGGACACACTTTTTAAACTCTTCAGTGATAAATCTACCACCGTTGCCATTGCATACTGCATTACGTGTCATGTGAGCGTTCAACGCCTGGTAGGCCTTGAGATAGTGATATTAAGTAAATGGGAACTGCACTGAGGTCTTACAGTATAGAAGATTTGAGTATTTCCTTTAGCGCCTTTTCATGGGTAAGGCAGGGTTACTTCTCATGTATAACACTTTGACTTGATTTAATTTCACATTCAGCGGGCAAGAGGAGTTCAAATAACTAGCAAGTCTAACTAACAAGTGTATGTCAAACATCATCATTCAGCCATTCAGTGAGACCAACCTTGAGCTAATGCACAGAGAGAGCGAGCACAATAACTGCTGGGCATGGCAGTGCTAAAAGTGTCACACTGTATGAGGAGTTAATGCAAGTTGAAGAAGAGTCAGGGATTCATCCCATGTCTGACTAATGTGCCTTTCATTAGTGAAGGGAACGGAGGGTCAAAACACCAGGTTATTGAGCCTGTTTATTACCTGGATGTAAGAATGGTAAGATCAGATTTATCGTAATTTGCATAGGTACAGGACAGTGCAGGTACATTGGAATCCTTGTGCGTTACATTTTATCACAACTCCATTTGTTGATTCACCGCCTCTCAAAACCCTCCCAAGTCTGTTCCCGTGTTTTGCGCAGCTGTTAACAACACTCCTACAGTCTTAGTGAAGAGCATGTGCAAGGCCATATAGACCTATAACTATCTGGAGGCAATGGGCCAGTGAGAGGGATGATTCACGTCGACAGCAGAGCTCATATCACTCGGGGTGTAAAAGGAGCATCGCTGGAAGGGAACGTACCATGATATGTATAATATCATCAAAAGCTGGGAGAATACTCTGTTTAGCACAAGGCACAGACAACACACGTGATGCACAAAACTACACATGTATGCACAAAATACAGACACCTATGGTGCACTCAACTCTATTGCTCCTGCACACACACTTTTTCCACAATTTGCAGAGCTTGCACAGGACACCTGAATAAACTATGCTCAAGGTTTAGGAATAATAGCTCCATGCAATCCCAGTATCTGGACCCATACCTCCATTATTGGAAAGCCATTTGAACTGATTTCATAAATGTGCACTCATCCAGTCTGGGCAGTCAAATCTGAGGGTTTACTGAAACATGAACGACTTTCTCCCAAAGCCAGAGAAGGTGAACACATCCACAAACCTGTTAGCACTTAGGCTGCTTTTTACACCTTATTTGGTGCAGTTGAATCAAATCCTTGACTGTTTACCCTGTCGGTTTTGGCTCCCGTCAGGAGTGGAGAATGCTCCAATCAAATCAGATCTGCATGAAACAACAGCTCCGCAGCCAGCCTGACACAGGTGATTTCACACCGCTTTCAAGTGAATCCTGGAGAGGGCAATTTAAGGTGAGAATCCAATCAGAAAAATGTACTGTCTCTTGCAAAAACCCATAATAAATTTGATTTACTTTCATTTTGGCTGCTGTGATTTTCCTACACCTCCAAGACCATCACTTTGCAGTTCTAAAGTCACAGGGAAATTAAAAATAACTGCCAACTATTTGTATGTCCTTGCTTTTATTTGTATTACTTTGTGGTAAAAGGCTGTTTAGGGTGGTGTTTGAACATGCATAATACAAAAATCCATCTCTTAATACAATTCCAGATCTTTGGACCTGCTACTTCTCAAAGTTCAATGACTTGCAACATCATATGATAGCAGTAACCTTTTCCATGAGACACAACAGATGCATCCCTGTGCTTGTGATTTTACCCTTTTGAGAAATCCATAATTTTTGACAGCTCAAGATTAATAACGTTTTGTCCAATAAACAGCTGACCTGAGCAATCGTGTGACTGATTACAAATAGCCTGCTTAAATGCTGTTGTCAGTAGTTAATGGGAAAACAGACTAAGCCGATGGAAAAACTGCAACGCGACTTCTGCTTTGGACCAATCCAAACAAACTAGGTGAGAAGAGGTAAAGCTATAAATCCTGGAAGAGCTCACATTTAATAACCACAGGAATGGAGAATGATGCAAGGAGAGCCTACGTGTGAGAAAATTCGGGGATATTCTGGAGATGAGGAAGCATATTTTGCCTCATAATTAATAAAACTGTTTAAAAATGCAGCTGATTTCCTTATGCACCTCAAGCAAACATTTGTGTGAAGCCACAAAATGAGGCTGACTTGCATTTTTAATGGGGAGACTCCAGTTTTAACATCTGATGTCATCATAGGTTGGAGAGTGATTTCTGCGGTTTGTGGCCTCCAGTAAATTCACCCTGTTGAAGTTATTTTGCAGCTCCCCAGGCCGAGAGCAGGTAACTAAAGAGTGATAATTGATTATGGAGCAGATATAATGGGTTCTGTTGGTGATTTGTAGAACTCGGGATTCAGACCCAAATAATTCACTTCACTCAGAGACACAGCTGCTTTAGGATAATTCATTTGTGTTACATGGAGCTTTACTGACATCTAGTGGTGGTTGGAGCAATCCATAAGCTTTTTGACTCGAGAATGGGGCTGCAGGGTTGAAGGAAAAAATCTGAGTCTTTACTTCTGCAAAGTAGTAACTCAATGTAAAATTAGTCCCTTCTAATAATATTCCTGCAAACAAAGTCTTAATTGAGTAAATGTAGACAAAATACCCACTTATGTACCAGTAACACATTAAAGTAATGAGATCAGACTCACCATCAATGAATACTCAAAATGATATGAAGATGAAAAGTATTGCGTGATATTTGAACAGGAAACGTTAATAACAGTCACTTCAAAGACAAACAGAGATCTAGGGGCCCCTGACTTTTTGGGCCCCTATGTCTGTGCTGAGTCATAGTAACAGTGAGCCAACATGCACAGTACCTGAAACTAAAGCATCTATGCTGAGTTCAGTTATTATTAGTTTTATTATTTACACCTCTGCTTTTCATACTGTGGCATATCAGCATGTAAAGGTCTATTGCAAAAAGTCTTATATACTAATATTGCACTAAAAGCATAACAGCACTAAAATAAATAAGAAAATGAATTAATAAAAATACTACAATACAGGCACGTGATAAAATGATATGGAGGTACTTCTGATTAACATATTATTACACATTAACATATTATAAAGAACATTTAAAAAGTGCTAACAAATGTCTAAAACATACTAAGATTCAAATGTATGATGACAATGAGGACTCACCAGACAACTGTTCATGTTTTAAATATTTTTATTTTATAGTATGAATTGTTTAGATTATTTATTTAGATACTACAATAATCAAGCTAAATCTATTTCATTATTTATTATTTAAATACCATAAAGGTGGAATTATATTTGGGAAGACTAAAATAAAAAAATGTTTTATATGACATGTCCTCAGTAAAATTATAAGGCTTCAAATGAAACACAAAGAGTAACTATTATATTTAAATGATACAAGAATCATCGCTTTATAACGACGTCACGTGAGGACGTACGGCACTTCCGGGTCCGGCGTCGTGGTGGGCGCAGCATCCTCACATACAAAGAAGAAGGCGACCATGGCCGATATATCTCTGTATCTCACCAACGTTAATGTGTCGATAGGACAGAGCATGGAGGCGGACCAGGTCGGTGATCAGCTGCTTCTCTTACATAGTCTGGTTACTGTTGTGTTCACCGAACGTGGCTGGTGATGATGATGATGATGATGATAATGCATGTGTTTACAGCTTGTTGTCACTTGTCAGCTGTGTCATGTCCGTGTGGCTGATCACGATATTACACTAGAAAACAGACATATTTATTTAACACAGTTTTGACCATCATGGGGCTGCACTGGCTGACTGACTCCCCCTTAAAATAGTCCCATAATAACACACGCTGTCTTGATGTGATTGTCTCCCAGACCCAGAGCTCTAACCCGTGTAAAGACTTTGAGAGCGTGGAGCTGGAGGAGCTGGACCAGAGAGAACAGCAGCAGCAGCAGCACAGGGAGAAGGTCCCTCGCAGGATCATCCACTTCTCCAGCGGGGAGACCATGGAGGAGTACAGCACCGACGACGAGGAGGGAGAGGACAAGGAGCCAGAGAGGAAAGACCTGCTGTCCTCTCCGGTCGATGCGGTGAGGGTGAGGAACGCTGGAGGGACGGGGAATTTGTGTGTGTGGGTACAAGAAGCTCTATGAGGACAAGACAAATGATGGAGGTGTGTGTATGTGTGAGAGAGAGGGGCAAGGAATTTCTGATTTCTGTAAAGGATTCAAAGAAGGAGCAATAGGAACCCAGATGGTCGCCCACCCAGACCTTTTCTGCTCAAAGTTTCTGCCTGTTAAATGGGAGTTTTTCCTCGCTACTCTCACCAAATGCTTGGTCATCATGGGAATTGCTGGGTCTCTGTAAATAATATTATAAAGAGTACTGTCTAGATCTGCTTTATATGAAAAGTGTGTCTGCTGTGATTTGGGGCTATATAAATACAATTTAATTGAAAATTGATCCTTTACAAATATGAACATTTCCTCTTCGCTGTACGATTGTGTGTTGCAGTCAAAGTTGACCTGGGGTCCATACTTCTGGTTTCACATGTGGAGAGCTGCCACATCCACCATCTCAGGTTTGTCCATTAAAATCATTATTGACCACCTGAGGACCTGTGTCATGAAGCTGGATTATCTGTTGTTGGGCTTGACTGTTACCCTAAAGCCAGGATCATAACCGGGTTAGATCTCTAACCTATGCAGCTTACTGGAGCAGGTTAACTTCAGAGGGTCAGATCAAAAATACTCAAATTGAGTCACCAATCCTGCGTAATCCTGACATGGACAAAACTGAGTTTACAATAGAGTGAGTCATTTTGCCTACTGTGATAATTATATCTGAGATAGAAGAAACATTTTTCATACAAGCAGGTGTCCACACTGGTTTCAAAACAAGGCTTCTAACAAACGGATGGATTGTAGTTTCACACATTAACAGTCTAGTGAATGGTGATTATGGCTGCATATTGACTGTACACTCTGATGCACGTGCTGCTAATTAGCTCAGTATATTTTAAATAGAACATTTCAGTTTCTTTACTTTAAATCCCTAGTGTGTAATTTATTCACATTACTATCAATTATGTGTTTATGCATGATCAGGTAGAAAATTCCAACCGTGTTCATCAGAGCCTATATTAGGCCTGTCACTTTTTCAAAAAGGCAAAAACACGTAATTTGTTTGAATTCATTTGAAAGTGAACTCATACAGCTCCTCAGATACTTTGGTGTCAGCAGCAGATTATTTTATCTGCATGACTTTACTCACAAGTACTTTTAATTGATTAATGTAGTTTACTTATAGCTCAGTGGGATGTGCAGTCAGTCAAGCTCTGCTGGACCATCAGACAAACTACTGCAAACGGTCTGTTGCACTCATGGACTGCACATTTTGAATTTGAACAGGTCATTACAGTCATTCAAACAAAAGTTTAAATTTCAAATTAAAGTGACAGTCCTTTTTGTTTTTGCAATGATCTAATTTTTCCATGAATATGATTGCTCTTTCATGTGAAGTTCTCCACTGCTGCTTCTGGTGATGTTACATGATATTGCATGATATTATTAAGACATCCACCCAGACTTAACTGAGCCAGTGGATATCCAGCTTCGTGATACAGGTTATCCAGGATCACCATTGTTAGGCTCAGGGAATCCAATTGGCTCACAAAAAGCCAGATTAAGCTGAACTTGCTTTGTGATATAGACCTGTAGTTTATGAACATTTTGTAGGTTCAAATCATAGCTAAAAATGTATTTAAATAGAAAATGTCACGAGATGTTTTTTACCAATGTCAAGTCAGAACAAATCTGAATAATTGTTGCTGCTGACATTAAACCCAGAATTTGTGAGGTTACCAGAGGATCAGAACAAGAATATAATGTCTTACAAAGATTAAATGTCACTGTTTTTTACTTCACTGAAATATGGCCCAATGCATAATGGAACGTGTAGCTGTAGTCATTGATTAGTCCAAACAGGGTGCTGCATTTAAAGTTGAGGAGGACTTGTATTTTATGATCTACAGATTCAGTTGCTTCTCATTCTTTTCCAGCCTGTGACTACCTGGGGGAGAGGATGGCCTCTCTCTTTGGGATCACATCAGCCAAATATCAGTACGCTATTGATGAATACTACAGGATGAAGAAAGAGGTATGTTGCACTTGTGAAACCGTGTTCTTGTCATTTTGCATTCACTTCACCGGCTGATGTAATTCCTTGTGGTGTGTGCGTGTCAGAGGGAGGAAGAGAAAGAAGAAAACCGCCTGTCAGAAGAAGCCGAACGATCCTTTGACCAGCTGCAGTCTCAGGACGATGAAGACGAAGCGATCACCATGGCAGACCCGTCGGACGTGCCCGCCGCTCTCCCTGATGTCACCTATCAGATCGAGAACGAAAATCAGCCACCTTCGAGCACCATCATAGTCCCTGCGATCGTCACGGCAACCTAACCATCCAGAGAAATGGACGTTTGCTTTAATGTCTGTGTGTTTGTTAAAGAAGGAACACCGTCTCGTTTCACCAAGCACCGTTTGGTTTGTGTCTGACACAGCTTTAGATGGGCAGTGCTGCTGTATTGTGGTTGTTCGGCAAGGACGGTAGTGGTGGAATGACTCCTCCGACTACTAAGTGTCCCTTTGCAGCAGTGTAGCAACTGATAAAGTAACTGCTGGATAATGGAGAAATCATTGGATTCATTAGAATTAACAAGAAGTGTGTTAGGAAAAACATCCAACAAGCCAGAAAGTGTTACATTAGATGCCATTTATCTGCTAAATCATAGTGTTGGTGACATTGTTAGCTCCTTAGTTATTACATTATGCAGCAGCTATTGCGGTATCAGTTGCTGCAGCAGCCTCCCAAATTGGAACGTTTGCTGTGGAGTGAAGGTTAAATGTTGCTCCCCTGTGCCTCTGACAGACCGGACACTGTGCCTAAATCACCAATACAGCCAAGTCAGTGACAGATCTGGACTAAGCATGCATTTGAAAATGATTGAGAGCGTTCAAAGACGTAAAATAGGCTCTAGCTTTTTCAAATATTCGATGCACGTACAGCAGCTGTTTTGTCCAGATCTGCTCAAACTGGTGCGTTCTCGATACACCTGGCTGCACCAAAGAGCTGGCCATTGTAACACTCCCTCACCTGTTTGTTTGCTCTCTGTGTCGTTGCATTAATGCTCATTAAGCTTGTATTGCACTCAATGTCTGTGTGGAAACACTGAGCAGATTTAGCCTTGGTTATTGAATCATGTGTGGAACACGAGACTGACTGACATTTTGTTAAAAAAAAACCATTGAAAACGGGTGTCGGCGTTCTATGTTGCTCTTATTATCTGCCTGATCTACTATGGACATGGTAGATGTGGTGTGTATGCCTTTGATAACGGCAGGGAGCATTGTTACACTAAGTCTGTATAAAGACTTCCGAACTTACATTTTAAAATGTTTTTAGTACGATTTTTGATATTTATGTATTTATTTAACTGAACTGATGAAGCACTTAATTTGAGCATTTTTTTCTATTGATTTAGTAACACTATTATGAACTGTTAATAAAATCATAATTATTGTCTGACTTTTATAATTGTCTCTCTGTCCCTTTGTCAAAATATTGTTCAGTTTTATCAACATTTTAAAACAGGCTGAACAGGTCCAAATGGAAAATCTTGATTATTTTCCTAAGTCAATGTTGGCAGTTGTGCTTTTCTGTCTGCTCGTTGAAAGACTCATAGTGGTTCTACAGTGTGAGTGATGTGAGGGATTGTCTTTGTCACGGGTAACAAAGAGCCTTGTGTTGTTCTGTACGCAGACTGCTCTGAGGTCAGAGACCTCGTCCACCCGCTGCACAATGTGTCCATTCTCAGGTCAGAGTGGGTTTCTGTGGTCCAGGACGACCTCCACGGCAGCGTCGCCCTCGCCGCCGCCGACATACACAGCAGCTATACTCAGAGTGAAAACATGGACAACATGCTAAGGAAAAGCTGAAAGGTTTTCATTGTGGAATGCATATTAGAATCACTGAGGGCATAAAATAATGTTTCTGTAGTTCATTTGTTATGGCGATAATAAATACGTTTTTTTCTTAAAACAAATTAAAAATATGTCCGTGCTGAAAGAATATGTCAGCCTCTTTCCAGTACAAACTGAACCCCGGTTGTAGGACTTTATCTAGAATTTAAATGAAGACAGAATCGCACAGATCACAGCATGAGAATCAAGAAAAATTACTTCATTAAAAAAAATTCTTTGTGTGAAAAACTGGTTTAAATTATGCCATTACATTGCAGTTTTTCTCAGTTGTTTTAAAGGGATAGTTTGACATTTGGGGAAATATTCTCATTCACTTTCTTGCTTAGCAATGAGATAGGTGAAGATTGATACCACTCTGACATCTGTATGGCCAATATGAAGCTGCAGCCAGAAGCTGATTGGCTTAGCTTAGCATAAAAACTGGAAACTGAGACACAGCTAGCCTGCCTCTGTCCAATCAAACAAAATCTACCTACCAGCACCACTAAAGCCAACTCTTTACCACCACTCCCCAACTTTTAAGGGGATTAACATTATGCACCTGAACTATTTACTGATCAGGCATGAGAGCTTTATCAATCTTTATCATCATCTGACTCTCAACACAAAAACAAATAGGCATTTTCCCCAAAATATTTCCCTTACAAAATTGTTTGACAACTCAAGGTACACTTACTAGATTTTTCCCAAGTTTTCAACCACATCTCACTGTGTCAGTGACTAAGGTGTGATTGTTTATATATTTTTATTTGTATTATATTTTATAATGTGGATATTTTTATAGTGTATTACCTAATTATTGCTTATTTTGGGGTTTTAAGTTTCTTCCTGATGACTGGGCCAGAATTTGATTAGCAGTTTAGTTTGTTGTCAAAATCATTGTCATTTTTTTCAAGACAACAACTGTGTTGGTCCCCGAAGTGGTGGTGTTGAAACAACACAAAATCAACCGGTATTGTCATAGTCAATGACAGGCTAAATGAGTTATGATGGAAATGTTTGGCAGTGATTCCTCAGAGCGTGACAGGAATGCTAAATTTCCCTTTTAGTATGATTGCAAGAGCCTCCACTGTCAGGAAATTATATATTTGGACACGCAGCATCTTTCAAACTATGCAAACTTGTGAAAGTAAAGCCTGCTGCTGGAGGCTGCTCCACTTGGTGGCTGCTCTCATGTTGCACCACGTCATTATGATGATGGCGCGATGAGACAGCTCATCTCTAATAGTCACATAGTGAAGTCGATCCACGCCACAGCCCGGCCACACAAGGCCGCCCCACACAGCATCCACACCGACTGACAATACCACCCACTGACAGCCTGCACATCCAAGAGCACAGAGTCATGAAACACTGCCCATAATTCATCACGCTGCTATATATAATTCAAACACACAAAATCAGGCCACATTTTTTTATTATGTTTCCAGACTGAGATATCACAGATTCATGTGATTGTCAGTATCAGTTGAGATGTGAGCCTCAAGGCAAGGCCAAGCTGGTGTTCTTGTAAACATGCTGTAATTGAAAAGGACTTGTTGGATTAAAAACAGCTCCTTTCTGATTATTATCTGTATTATTTATTTATATGTTTTTGAGTCAATTGTTGTTTGTTCCTGAACTCTGATTTATTTAAGCCATCAGTTAACTCTAGATCAAGTTGTCATTCACACCATGAAAACAGTCAAAAACACAAAAAGATCATGTAAGCAAAGAGTTGAAATACACAAAGGTTAATGGCAGCAATATACAACACTATGAAGGGATATAATGTCAAAAAGGCATGTTATGTCAAAAAGTGCAAGAATAACTATCAGTCTATGCACAAATCTGTGCAGCTGTTCAAAAGTTTAATGGCCTTTGAATGATCTTTTTGTTAGTTTTGAATATATTTAGAAGAAACACTCACTTGTGGTGGTTTATATATATTTACTACAACAGTCACGCATAGAGTCAAGAGAACTTCTTGGAATAATCCCGCTGACTAAAACAGAATTAATTTATAGGAAACTCAGTTTGGAGATTTGCTTTAAGTTAAAAAGTTGGTCACTATATAAATGATCTCTGTATAAACTTTGCATAAATTTCCCCACTGTGGGACGAATAAAGGTTTATCTTATCTTATTTGATTTTACACGTCCCACAAGCGGTTGTGATTGACAGTATTGATGAGAATCCATCATCCATCTATTAAATTAATTTTATCTTTTGCAACATGGGCTGATTACAGTGCACTTCAGCTAACAAGCCAAGAAAATGAATGTGGTCTCAGAAGACGGAAATGCAAGCAAGCATAGGAACAAGGAGGGCCTTTTTACTTTTCATGTACTTTAGTTTGTATTAATTGTTTTAATTTAAATCACCACTTAGTTTTACTCTTTTTCTCCCAGTCTCCCTCTGTCTTGGCTGCCCTGTGCACCCAAACTAAACGCCCCGGGCATTTGCCTTTGCTGCCTGCCTGCCAGCCATGATTTGGTTGAGATTTGGTTCATGACACAAAGCCGGCTGAACTAAATCTTAGCAGCTGTTTTATGTTGATTTCAGCTGCGTCAGCCCAAAAAGAATTGGCTGCGTCCACATTCGACAGACCGTTAAATATGCAGGATTAATAATTTAGGATGAGAAAAGTGCTGGAAGCGTTATTGACTTTATAATTAGTAGGTATAGGAAAGTGGAGGCAGTGCTAGTGAGTGAGCCTGGCCCCAAATGTACCCATATAGTGCCTCCAGATACGCTACTGTTCAGCCTGTGCAGGCAGGAAGTTGGATTTTTATTACACTATTTATTCATTATGTGCACATTCTTTCCTCCATATGTTTTTAAGTTACTCTCCAGAGTCAGTTTATTACTGGTTAGTAAAGAAACGACCTTTAAACGGGCAAAATTCTGCTGTTTCTCATCAGACCACAAGAGGGTAGTACTGGATTTAACAGGATTAGACTAACTGGGGTTACTATGGGCCAGCAGCCATTCAAGTTCAAACGATGAATGTAAATAAACCAGTTCTCAAGCACGTTTGTTTACAATTTTAGGGAAGTTTGGAGAAATTGCCCTGACAATATAATCGGCAGTGTGGAGGTAAAGCACATCATGTTAAAAGTCCTAATAAAAAAAGTAAAACATTATATAATAAATCAAGTGCATGTTGACCTTTGTTTCTGTTTAAACATGGAATCTGATTATGTGAAACAGGTTGGACTGAGCGTCCCTCACTGGTCTGTATAGCCGACAGTCCGTGCAGTGGTGCAGCAGAGAGGAAACTGACTTTGTCTATTTGAGCAGCTTCCTTTTGGGAGACATGAGACACACAGCAGTCATCAGGCAATCTGTGATTAAGAGGGAAAATCCAGAGTTGAGAATTCACAATGCCATTCCTTGTGACTTAGTGTTTACTGGTGCAGCCGTGAATGCGTGTGCGTGCACAAATAGCTCCTGTGTCCGCGTGTGTGTGCGAAAGGGTCCGTCCCAGACTTTAACGTGCCTGTCCCCCGCCCGTGCATCCACACGCCGGGCCTCGAGCTGTCTGCTGCCTCGAACATACCTGACATTTTTGTGGGCTGTGAGTAGTGGGGGTTGGGACAGAAGGTGTTTTTAGCGTTGTGGGGAGACCAGTTTAGCAAGCATTTTCACTTCTGATTTACTCAAAGGTGGTACACAAGTCTAACCGCATGTCCTAAAAATGTATTACACCACACCTGACTGCCATATGTGCTGATGCATCCACTCTGTTATTCACCAGGGTGCACATGCATCTTAGTCACCGGCAAATAATTCTTACAAATACTTTTCATAGGTAAAGTTTGTGCTGCAGATGCATGATGCCCCTGCAGGACAGTCTAGTACCTAGCTGGTTTAGGACACAAAAATGCCACAGGTTAGTGGCATGTTACACCTCAATCATCCCATTTCCTCGATATTCAGCCACTTTTTTTTAAATCATCAGTGCAGCTGCTCCTCAGTGGGAAAAGAGACAAGGGTGAGGGGGTAACGACACAGAAGTGAGACATATAGTGAGACATATAGAAAGACAGAAGGAGGGTGGATGATGAGAACTGCAGCAGCCCCTTTGATGTGGGCCTCAGCGGGGCCATGTGTGTCTAAGATGAGGCAGGCCTATGAGGGAAGGGGATTTCCAGCACTGCTTGGTCTCCTGTCTCACCCCCTTAGCCTTTGCTTCCTCTGTGGGCTGCAGCTTAAAAACACAGACAGCCCGCTCACAGCGAGACCAAGACTCTAGGGCCTAACTGTCCCTCGGGAATGACAGCCATTGGCATTTTAGTGATAAGACAATGTTTTATTAGCAAATCCCTTTGGGGGTAAAGTGGAGCAGTATGGTAGTTCGTAGGTTGTTTTGCTGTGTTGTTTTGCATCAAGTTCCTTTTCTTTTGTTTGCATGCTACATGACATTTTTTGGCTCACACTTCATTGCAACATTAGCATATTTCACAGTTTGCAAGTCATGCAATATCAACATCAAGCACTTTATTTTCCAGACATATTTATTTTAACATGCACAGAAAATATCCTACATGCATGATTATGATTTCTGTTATATTACTGCTAAATCTCCTCTGCATTTCTTCTCACACTTGCAGTTCACACTCCGCTCACTCACACACAGTCTGCACGGTGCCCTTTACACAGACAAGCACTCATGCACACACCCAAATGCAGAAATGTGCACTTGACTGTCAAAGAAGGACTTAACAAACACACGCACACGTACACACACACACACACACACACACTGGGTTGTGGAAAGTCCCTGGCACTGGCTGCCTCCTATCTCAGCTGCAAGTTTCCTAGTACAGGTGGCTGCAACGAGGACAACAATGCAAACATAATATGACCTATGAACCTGTGCCATCTATACTGTGCACTGGCCTGCTGAATGTCAGGAAAAAAAATAGGGATGGGGGGGGGGGGGGTGGAAGCTGAACTAAATGGAGATGAAAATGGGGATTTCAGAGCTTGAAAATAACCCCAGCCACAAACTAATTCTGGCTGGCCTCAAGTTCATATACGCACTTTGCAAGGTTTTCCGATGTGTATTCAAACATTCTCCTCTGACGCTGCAAAACAAAAGAAAAACTACTTTGGATGGAAAAATTGGGCGTAATTTTTAATGCACTAGAACACTTGTTCCTGCTGAACAATAAGAAAGTAAGATGAAATGAACAGTAAACTGTCTCTACAATAGAAGCACATTGTATATGGACTTTGTATTTAAATTTAATAGAATTAAGCACATTATTTCTAAGTAGAGGTGCATATATGTGCAGAAAAACATGCCCACAGAGTGAATGGAACGCATTAGTCAGTTCACTTCCTTGATCAATAGAAGAACCTGATAGCATCTCATCCCTATCAGTGTTTTCTCTGATTGTCAAACACATTATGACTCAAGCTCCCGTCAACCATCAACCAGTGTGTCCTTGATCACTGACCTCCGACTTTCTTCTCATGTGGATACGAGTCACGTTCGATGGACGATAGCAGTTTGTGAAAAGTCCCTGTGCAGAGCTAACCTGATTTGTTTTGATATACGTCCATATATCAGCAACGGACGGGATGATAATCAGTCTCACAAACACCAACATATATTAATTTCACACTTTTTGACGTGCTGCCATCAGTGATATCAAGCATGAGGGTTGGCCAACCACAAAGAGACACAAAGCAACTGCAAGATGCAAAACAACCACAAAGAGATGCAAAACATCTACAACCCTTATTCTGAAAAAGTTGGGATGTTGTGTAAAACATGAATAAAAACAGGATGCAATCATTTGCAAACAAACTGCGTTTACCAACAAAGCTTTTACAAAGTGTTCCAGAGCCCATACAGTAATAGCTTTGATGGCACCACCACTTGAGCCAGCTCTTACCAATATAATTATAACTCAGCTGCATCAGACTCAGGGTCTCGAGTTTTATTGATCATGCTCTTTCAGGCTTCAGCAAGATTTTGATTTAGTTTTTTCTTTTTTCCATTTTTACCCATTTTTTTAAAGAGTGTTGTCACATTAGTGTTGATGTTATATTGATTTGATGCTTTTTGTTGAACCCGACTGTGTTGTACTGCAAACTGTGAATGAAAATAAAGGGAAAATTCAATTATTTCTTTGATCTCAAAACTTTTTCATTCACTGTTTCATCCACAGTCCACACCATTTTAACTCAACTATGGCTAATGAGCTATCATTCTGTTAAATTGGAGACCTTTAGATACTGTGAAGATATTTACTCTACATGTAAATCAGCTGTTAAAAGTTGAGAAGAGTCGGCTGTCAGTGCTGACACTGGACAATAGCAGACTGAGGTCCAAGGTAAATGACACCTTGCTGATGACTGACAGATCAGATCTCACCTGAACTCACAGCATCACTGCCGTTTCACACCAGTATTCAACATGGGTTTAGATTTATAGGAAATGCTACAACATAGAAGCATGTCATGATATTCACTCCAACTTTGTTCTACATGTTCTGCTCATGAACAAGTTTTATAATGTCAGTTAAACAATCGGCATCATTGGTTCAGTATTTAGCAGCCATGAATGAATGAATGTCAGTGTTGGTCCGTTTCTGCTATGCATGTAAACAGGCCACTGCCAACTGTCGCCAATTGTTGCTACAACAACTTTATTTCAGCACCCTTGCTTTCTACAATCATGTGTTCACAAAGTGGTGAACCTCTCTCCATCCTTGCTTGTGAACGACTGAGTCTTTCCAGGATGAACCTTTCATACCCAATCATGATACTATCACCTGTTACCAATGAACCTGTTTACCTGTGGAATGATCCAAACAGCTGTTTTTGGATCAGTCCACAACTTTCAGTCTTTTGTTGCTCCTGTCCCAACTTGTTTGAAACGTGTTGCTGCCATCAAATTCAGAATAAGCAGATATTTACAAAAATCAATGAAGTTGATGAGCATACGTCAAAAAAGATTATCACATTATCACATTCTGTTTTCTTTATGTTTTACACAGCGTCACAGCTTTTTTTTAGAATCAGGGTTGTACAGAAAGACTACAACTACAGCGAAATATGAAATGACCACAAAGAGGTGTAAAAAAATGCAGCTGCGTCATTTGTCTCTTTCAGTCTGTGTCTTGCCACTATGTAGGAAGTCCTAACACATTTTTACTTATTTTAAAATGTGCCCCCGTTCTCTTGAATCTGTGCCTTGATTCAAAAGTTTATCTGCCCCTATGTAAAGTAAAAGACTTGGAAATAAACATGTTTCTATGCTATACTGTATGTAATTAGGTAATAACTAAATGTTTGCTGTTACAAACAATCAACCTCTGATTCCTTGGACAAACATTTAAATGTCATTTCCACTTGGAACAAGGAGCCAGGAGTCTGATTATTTTGGCCTTTTGACTTTGTTTGAGAGACCTTGACTGGTCAGTGGGTGTTTTGTTTTGCAGGGTGGAGGCCCGCTCCCTTTTTCAGAATGGCTTATGTAACTGTTGGTCAGAGTGAAACGGTAGTGAAACATCCTCTGCAGAGTAATGCGCCTGCATGGGTGGAGTGTGGAGCTGCAAAGGACACTGAGGTCCAAATGTATACTTTAGGTACTTTCCTCTGTAAAGAGCAGTCCCCCAGTGTCTGTCACTCCTGTTCTCAGATCTGATATACAGCGAGCAGCCTGCGAACAGGGGTTTGAAACAAGGAAGCAGTAAACATGTCAGCTCCCTCCTGGGTCAATGACAAATAGCTCAGCTTGCGGCCGTCTGTGACAAAAATAATAGGGACTCTAGTTCTGTGGACGGTATCTCCTGAAATAGTCTTATTTTAATCATTCACAGACAACAGGGACATAGAAAAGTAGTTTTGATAATAGACAGTGAGGACAAAGCCAGTGTTATCATCTGCTTTGCATTTGTCCCCGTGGCCACCAAGTTTGAGGCAATTTGAATTTGCATTGTGGCCTGGTTTAATTGTTGTATCCCCCATAGGCAAATCTGTTATTTTTTAACTGAACTTAGACATCAGTGAAAAAGAATGGCACAGACTATGGAAAGCACAGTGGCCCTAAGCAAATTAGTTTTTTCATTCCAGCACTAATATAATTCTTTTTCCTCGAATGGCACCATACAGCCTTTATGTTAGAAGCTCATGTGTTGTGAGATATGAGTATAATAAAAACACATGGAAGCCAGATCCAGGCACTAGTTTGGGTAACTCAATTAGGTGCATCTTAGTAGCCTAATAGAGACAAAGTGTAAGAAAGTTTTGCATCATCTTGTATTGGTATGGCAAGGTGCTTCATTGGAGCTGCACAGATGATTATTGAGAGTGAATGCGCGATAAATCTATGCGTATGTATTATGTACAGGTATGTAATATACAGGATTGTATAAAAGCAGTGTATGAGTAGATGTTATGTAGTTAAAAACCTTTGGAAGACACATTTTTAACTTTGTTCATCTTAAGTCAGGAAAAAGGATAGTAGTGTAAAGGTAAAAACACTCAAGGAACAAATCATTTGCTCCAATTTTAAGCAGTTGATTACTTAACTAATTGCGTGTTAGTACACAATAACATTGTCAGTTATGCAGCAGACATCGTCAAAGCGGCTCACTTAAAAACACAATATTATCACCTGATACGGTTGGTGATGCTACTGCAAAAAGATTTACACACCCAGCATGTATAGAGCAACATTAGCAACATTCATTTGGAGTCGTGTTTCTGGTCAACTGACGAATTTAGGTCCAATATTCACTTTCCTTCTAACTCTGTTTTTGGTTTCTATCATCACTGAGGTTAATATCTGGCTCTTTGGCCTGTAAATGATCCAATATGTTCACCAGCTCATGCCTAACTTTGCTGGCTTGCTGTTTGGTGCTGGGCAGGTAGCATACAGAGGGTTTTGTGCTGAAAAGGCTGCTGCCTGCTGTGTCTGTGCTGATGAGAGCAAACCAAGACAGTAAAGCTGAAAAACCAAAGCAATGGACTAAAAGATGCTAGAACACACAATAGAGCTGAGGGAAACTGAGAAGTTGAATCACCGTTCTCTGTTGTTTTGTCAGTATAAGAAACATTTTTCATATTGCAAATAGTCATCTGATGTAAAAATATTGATTAGTACAGCTTTAAAAATGCCAGACATAATGCTAATACAAGGAGCCAGAATGGGCCAGTAAGCCAGACACATGCTGTATAGTCTGTACTTGTGTATACTGTATGAGCCTCTGCGCAAAAATCCAAGTGAAACTCGAAGACTTTTCATTTCTATAGTTAGACAGTCAGACTAATCTTGAAAGGAGAACATAAACCCTGGTATTTATAGTGTAGCTTTCTGTCTGTTACCTACGCCAAAGAAAGCACTTGTCTCAGTTTTGTTTTAAAGAAAAGCATGTGTGTTTCAACATGAGGTTTTTTTTTTTTTTTACTTTATCCTCTTTACTGAAAATGACAATCCTGGCTGTGTCCAGACCTGCATAAGGAGGATCAGAGGCAAAGGTCAAACAAATGGTGAGTCTTTAGAGAGTGGTAATGTCATATGACAGTCCACATCAAAGGGACAATGAGAAGACATCACCTGCGCAAACACGCACACAACATGATTTCATGGAAAAGGTAATGCAGATCCAGCCGGGTTGTTGTCACTTGATTCTTCACATCCCAAATTGCTTCCGCCACCGGAGAAAGGAGAGAATGTGAAGAACGCTGCGTCCCAGAGGAGGTCGGACACTGAGGCGCATCTCAGAGTAGATCAGTGTCAATCAGAACATCTTGTCCCAAAATCTCCCAATTACAACAAACAAACAGAAGGAAATCTCCCGACATCCTGGAGGAGAGGAAACTCCCTGCTTTTGTTGTGCTCAGGCCAGCCCACGCAGCAGCAAAACAATGGATATTTTTAGCCCTTTGTTAAATATAACCCACTTACCAGCACTGTTTAAATTGCTATTTACATTTTTGGAGGTTTTTTTGGCGAGCAGGAGACAGGCTTCTGCTTTGATAAAGCGTTTGCGGCCGACGTCTTTGCATCTTTTTCTTTTGTCATAGTGAGGATATGTGTGGTGAGGTGCGCTCAGAGCCCATGATACCAAATACAGCCTCATAGCTAAGTGCTTGTTATGTCTGTGCCTCATACGCAGCACTGTATATTTACAGAAAGACTTTTATCTTCCCTTTAAATTTCCTCAACACAAAGGATCCCACGCCTTCTGGAGTCGCTACCAGACCAGCCTGTTTGTCTGTCTGTGGGGGAAACGGTTCATGACACACAGAGGGAAATATGAGAGGAAGAACAGAGGGAGGCAGTCAACCAACTCATTGTCCCGAGTTGAGGATTCAGCGGGACAAAATATATGGAGACACGCAGTGAGAGAGGAATTCCCCCAGTAAGTTCAAACGATTGCAGATGTGCGCCTGGCCGACTGCTACTGCACACATCTGGGCCAGAAAGCTTCCCCACATGCCTCCCCATCCATCCTCTGGGCCCTCCATGTCTCGTCTCTATAACACTGCCCTCCGCTCTACCCTGGAAAAGCAATTAGGTAGAACACATGGCCGGCGTAAGCTACCGCTCGCCGGGCAGCCAGTTCACCAGCTGCGGCGGATCCACGGCAGAGTGTGTATCATGGGAGGCCTGAAAAGACCATTATCTTGGCTGGAGGGAGAGATTTGGCGGAGGGAAAGTTTGGGGGATTTCAGAAGGGAGAGACGCAGCCTCTAAGTAACAGTGCTACCGGAGGTCAGCAGTAGTCCGCCACCTCTGCAAAACTGCCCTTCTAAAGCACTGAAGGGTTTGCACGTTGTTAAAGCTTCATTTTCATTTCTTGAAACCACTTCTCCAAATATAGCAGCTTTCCACTCTTCCACTGTATGTGCAGTATTTATTTTGAAATGCATAAAGCCCCTCTGTGAACTCCAAATTACGCTAAAAGACCTTTAGATGAGAGGTGTGAATGAGCAAGGAGTATTCTCATTTGCTATTAACGATTCATAAGTGATCTGAAAAAAACCTCTGGCACACAAACAAGAGGCATCTTTGGCACCTCTCCTCACCTGGCACCCGCCTCTTGTTTACCTCTTCAAAAGGAGACACCTGAGTCAGTCAGACTTGTTTACGCTCAGTCACAGACAACAGGCGCTCCACCTAGGCCACATGCGCACCCGCTGTACGCATGTGCAAACACACGCTAGTGGGAAATTCCCAGCAAAAATTCCACTCTAGCAGTCCTCTGTGAGCACATTCCTGCGTTTTTCATAACATCTCGCTGCTGAAATGAAAGTCAAATTTACAGTTGCGGGGCAGTTTTGAAGATCCAATGTACCCTCAAGCGAGCAATAAATCTTCGACTGAGGATATTGCATGTAAGCTTATATCCCTGCTAGATTTCCTGGATGCAGTTCACTTTGGGGAATGTGGGGGAGCATGAAAGAACAGGCAGAGCAGACAGGAGACGGAGGAAGACACCAAAGGATTTAAGAGAAAAGTCTCTCTTTAGGTGCTGAAACATTAAATACAGTAAGATATGGCCCATTAATTAATTGGATCCCATCTCTAACCGGAGTCTATTTTTTTTGCCAGAATGCAAAATAGCATCATGACTAACCATCAGTCATATCAGTTGTTTAACGTTTGGGAAAAGTTTTTTTTTTTTCATTCCAAATTCCCCTAGCATTCCCTGAACTGACTTCACCACCGAATGCTGTACGGTTATTTATTTCTAATCCTGTTTGACTATACAGCAACCAAATAAGATCGATGAGAGCATGTTTTCCATTTGCGGACAATGTGGACACTCGATTAATGAATGCATAAGTGTGCGAAAGGGGGGATTTTTATAGGCGTACAGTAGTGTGCAGAAAATGAGTCATGCTTTTTCGGCGGCTTGGATCAGTCTGGCTCCGCAGCGCGCCACGAGCGTGTCTATCAAACCGTGGTCAGTCTCCAGGACTGCCCAGTATTTAGTAATACAACAGTTTTATTGTTCTCATCGGGCTTTCACATATTGGTTTGATGCATCTCTTTCATCATCACGTATGTAATGGTCCAAAGCACGGTCGGTTTGGACACTGCTCCATGGTACAGTTGGCATTGCTGCAATACAGCAGGGTGTTTCCTCTCTTCTTAAGCCATCAGGAGATTACTGACTCCACTCTGTTATTACAGAGGCCACCAGGAACTACTGGCCTCCAAATTACTCTATAGATGGCTTTTCCAGGTTTTGTATCAGCCATCCCCCTGTACTTAGAATATCTCTTTAGTTTCCACTTGCAGGATATTGCTTCAATTTGTCTAAGAAGATGTGCCATGTTGATTTAGATGCTTTGTGTCTTAATGCTAAAATTAACCATTTAAAGAAAAACTTGTTATTTTTGCAGGATTACTGAAAACACATTGTGAACTAAAACACCATTATTTAATAAATCATTGACATAAAATTGTCGCAAAAAAACAAAACAAATGAGCAGCTTTTTGCATGTTCTCGGCCTTACCCGTCGGAGCAGGCTTTTGTTTTTTTGGTTTGAGCTCAACAAAGCAAAAGATGGCTTCAAAGCCCGAGGGCAAGGAGTAAAGTTGCACTTGCTGTCAACGCATGAGTAAAACCCTGCATGTCTGGTTTGCACGCCGCTATCAAATGATGGGCATTAAAGACACACATAATGAGATAGGTCAGCATGAGGCATAGTCGGCTGTGGAGGATGATACTGTGAGCAGGGTATGAGGCACGGCTGACAAAGCTCACCAGCAGAACCTGATAGTTAAGGCCTGTCTGAATACGCCTGTTGGTGAGTGCGAGGAGACGCTCTGCAAGGTTCTCAGCCTCAAAACACAGAGAGACTTCGAAAAAGAAGAAGAGGTTTTGGGTTTCCTGCTGCCCTGTGGCACAGCGGAGCGAGACATGTTTACTTCCTCAAGCAGGCGACTTACTCAAGAGAATGTGAAATTCAGGTTGTTTTTGTCGTTTGAAGCCCCCATTTGGATTCAAGTTGACACCAAATTATCAAACTTGATCCATGTGCGTTTTTAATTTCTTTGCATGCAGTTCCTTTTTAAATTGCGTGTAACGGGATTTTTCCAGCTGTAGTACATACTTTATTCTGTTCATCCTATAGCACAGCTTTGTGGTTACATTCAAGAACAAGAGGAAGTATTTGGGAGCAAGTTGGTCTAAAACGGGTATCAATCTCACCCACCAGTCTGACATCCAGCCATGTGGGTTTCTTTGCATGTTTATAACTTTTTTTTTATTACATTACCGGCTGTGTGCAGACAGAGAGTGTATCTAATTTGAATTAACAGCGCTCAGGGTCAGTGAATATCATTTGAGCTGTGTCTATCTCGGGGATATCATGTGCAGGTTATTTACGTTTTTTCTTTCATGTGACATTCATAGTAGGATATGTGGGTTAAAACCACGGATATCCCCCCCTCCTTCCATGCTGGCTCTATTGTTACCGCAGACACCTGCTCTTATATGGTTCACTCTGAAAGACCAGCTCAGGTCCCAGTCAGCTCTTACTCACTGTTCATACAGTCAATTCATAGACTCAGTTTTTACCAGAAGAAGGAGACATAACGTCAAACAGGGGCCTAGAGGTCACCATCACTACCTCCTGTTTTGCTGAACTGCAGTTCTGATTGCCATCATGATAAACTTACACCTGGGACAATGCTGTGAGAATACAGCACTGAGCAAAATAAACCTTTGCTGGGATTTTTCTACTCACAAAACAAGTGTGCGTGCTATAAAGTATGCAACTCTTCTGTACAACTTTGCTGAACATCTGTCTCCTATAAAAAAGCAGAGAAGACACATATCAAGGCATTCAGTGTAATTGCACAATCATCATGACTTCTGCTACCGGCAGGCTGCTCGTATTCAACTCTTGCCTTTGACTTTGGTTCAAATAATCTGCAAAGTCAATACACGACAGGCTAAATTTTCCAGCTGAAACTCATCTAAAACGAAGGCTGCGGTATCTGTATTTCAACCACTGTATAAGCTTTATAATGCATCGACCACATTACACAAACACTTCTAGAGTTACTTCACGTTGTGGAAGAGTCACAGGCTCGGTCTACTCACGTGGCAGACAACACCAATGCTGCAAATCATTATGTACTTTAAATTATTGCTCACCAGCAAAAGGTAAAACACAGGTGGACCCACTGGTTTAGACGATAAAGCACCATAAATGGCTCCAGTATTTCAACTTAAAGCCATGTTACATACACTATGTAAAATAGGAAAGAGGCATTCTGACAATTTTGTGGCTCTGGAGGAAAATGACATTATTATCTTGAGACTTCATTTTCTTTTAACATAAGGCCTGCATTACAAACTGGAGCTGTTTGAAAGAAGTAGACATTTAGGAGCTAGAGGAGATCTTGTAAAAAACACTGTTGAGATGGGAAATGTAGGATCCAGTGTTTTTGGAGCTTGACTCATACTAGGGAATAAAAGTCAGGTTATCTCTGCCACTGCTGTATGAGTTTTAACCATTCTTTTCCACCATCTGTCTCTCACAAGTCCCTTTTAATGAAGTGCAATAATAATTTGCTGTACTCCTCTCTGAATCAAATCTGCTTTTTTCTGTTTTAGCCCTGATTCAAGACTCAAATTTAAATCTCAGGTTGCATTACCTGGATAATGATCCACAAGCCTTTGCATTTTTCACCTGATATTAATAAGAGTTCTCATTATCTCAATTCCACCTGCAATGTGTTCAGATCTTGAAATGCAAACTAGTTGGAGGCGGCATCATTTATTTTTATATCACTTATATCATGTAATACTTGCTAGCTACTTTTACTACTTGTAGTTTTTTTTACAGGCAGTTTGAGCCAGCAGTAAGGAGGTGGAGTGAGATGACCTTTAGACTTGCTGGGTGATTTTTTTTTTTCTGAAGACTGTGATCACACTGCATTTCATTTACAACTGAGTGAGATCTGATCATAATGCAAACCAGACCACCTCCAGATGTGGTCTGGACAATCTTATCACAGTCTGATCACACTGCGTTCTGCATGCATGTACACCTTGCATTAACACATGTTTTCCTTATCCAGATACAGATTTTATGTTAATGCCAGGTTAGTAAATGGGGCCATTTTACCCTCTGCAGAATGGAGTGAAGTGTGAAGGAGGAAATTTGTAATAATTGCATTCATTTTCTTATTGTCTTCTTTTCTCTCACAAAAATTTACATTGTGATTTATAAGCTCTGACTTGTGAATTTCCCCACTGTGGGACGAATCAAGGTTTATCTTATCTTATCTTATCTTGATCTGCTGCGAGTGATTGAAATTGCAGCACTTATGCAAGAGCTGAGTTTTGTTTTTTCTTTTTGTTAGAAGTGAACTACAGTGAGTTTTGTTTTTACTGCTCTTCAGTCTCAGTAGGTCTTAACACATCCAATGTTTACCTGGAAGATGATCACAGCAGCAACGAAGAGACTTTGCTCACAAAACCAAAGATATTACCTTAATATGCCAAAAACACAGGCCAACGGCAAAATTTCCTGGCCAGAAGTTCAGTAAATAAAAAGTGTATTAAGCAGACTTGACCTGGCTGGCATCTGACCAACTCATTGAAGCCCTGGGTACGAAAGAGCTGGGGTAACACACATCTAATGAGAAAACAGGTCCAATCTGTGTTTTCCCATTTGTGTGCCGTTCTTTGTCAAACAGGTGAAGTGAGTTTGCTCTCTCATTGCATCGATGTCGATCTGCACCAGGGTGGCCTAGTTTTCAAATCTAGTGTCACCACCCTGTCTCGCTGTTGTGCAACTGACCCGGAATGAAAGATTGTATTTCATTTTAATCGCATTATGGGTTTTCCACTTTTGAGTCTAACACCAGAAGCATTTCCTTGAGCATGAACACCACTAATTGAGACTCACCTTGAGGCTACCGTGCAACCACTGCAGCGTTTACATGCCAAACCATCAGATAATTTACAAGGAACAACATACAAATTCTAAAGAAGATGTTTGCAGTTAAAGGAAGCGAGCACACGTTGTTGTTGTCGCACACACTCCTTTTGCATCACTCTGCATTTTAATTCACTTTAGATAAGCTGTTCCTAGAATTTGCACACAGCATTTAGTTTCTTAGAAACTGTGTACTGTAAAATATGATGAAAATGTTGTGCTTGAGAGATTAACTAGATTGTCTTTTTTTATACCTTGATGCTTTTTTTAGAGTAAAGAATTGTGTGGCGGTTCTGGGCTTAGGGGTTGAACAGAAAACCACACAAAAATGACATTTGACAGAAATATATTGGGGAAATTTTAAAAACTCATATAAAAATGTTCCAGGTTACTGAAAGACTTTTTTTTATACAAAATGAGTCCAAATTAAGAACATGTCATTTTAAGTTATGAGGGTGTTCAGAAAAAGGCCTCATCATACTTATGTTTCCCTTATTGCCTAACACCTAAATTTCTGTGCTTGGAAAACATTAGCCAGACTGTGGCTTTGCAACATGAAAAAGTATTTTCATAGATGGTGGAGATCCCCCTGCACTCCAGAGTTCAGTCCCACGCCTCTTCGCTCAGACCTGGGGGTGGGGGTCTTTCTGGTTTCAAGTGCGAATACAGTGTGCAAATGCTGTGCTGATACTGTAAGAGTGAGCCGTGCTTTCGTAGAGTAAGAACAGAAGCAGGGGGAGAGAAAGAGAGAGCAGAGGTGGGGAAGAGGACAGGAAAGGGGGAGGAAAGTGAGAATTACCAGGGTGAAGCAGCACTGGCATGGGGGGGGTGGGAGGTTGCTTATGAAATCTAAAAGCAAAGGATGCTCAAGCAACATAGTAGAAGCATTTTATTGCTTTGCCTTTTAGCCATTTATTTAACTCAACATCCTAATTAAGCTTTGAGAATATATTTGATAGATTGAGCTGAACTTGACTGCAAGATATATTCATTTTCTAAAGTGATGTTAAAGATGCATATTTTAATGTTGCCAAATCCATGTTGGAAACTCCTGTGTTTATGTTTCTGCTGCACTGTTTACTAAGAAGGATACTTGTGGTTGTGCAGGAGTGGATACACTTTTTGCAATACTGGATTTTGCATTAATATTTTAGACGATTCAATGATTATAAAAACATTCCCATGTATGTCATCTATGATTATGTCACTAACTATATCATTTTAAGAATAGGATAGTGACACAGAAACCAAAGACGGGGACTTTATGCTATAAAACCACATCAGATAATTTTATAAGATAACCTCTCTTGGCAAAACAGCCCTAATATTCACCTGATAATCAGTGATCATGAGACCACATTGAGCCATATGAGTCATTATCTAAACGTGTCAGTAACTTATAAAGAGGAAGCAAACATCCTCTATTCAGTTGCATTGGCTACCTGGGCACAGAGGGAAAATCCCTGATGACACAGGCACATTTTTTTTTCAGGAAGAAGGAAACAGGAATCGTGCGCTTACCAAGTGATCAGTCAGTGATTTTGTTCCACGAATTGAAAAAGAAAAAAAAAGTCCTCATGTTCCATTGCAAAGGTGACATTGTGACCACATGGCGTGATATGTGATAGGACAAAGTAAACCTGTGGTATCATAAGAGCATCTGTTTTCACTTTGTCACAGTGATAGTTACAATCTTAGCTTCTCCGTGCCAAAATCATGTTGACGTCTATAGCAGGCATAAGGAGCTGCTCAGTTTGGGCAGTATTAGTAATATAATAGGTAATGTATCACTAAATGTTGAGTCTTAAGTAGCAAAAAAAGGAGCCAGGGCTGACATTAACAAGATGAGACACAGTTAATATAGTGTTAACATAACAGCCTTTCCTTAATTATTGATCAAGATAGTATATTCATTTCTGTGTGGATTTATGTGTGTCACAGCCGGCAGTAGCTTGTGTTGGGTTTGTATTAAATTGCATTATATTGTAAAATGTTCCTGCATAAAAAAAGAGCGTGGACAATTGAGCGTGCAATCCCATGCAACTCTGACTCACCAGCTTCCTGACAGAGTCAAAAGTCAAACATTATCAGATTCACAAAGGGAATACAGGTCTTTTTCGCAGCAGACATTCTGGCTCGTCACGGCAGGGAAAGCACAGGTGTTACTAATGACAGTAACGATGGCAGCTTTCCATGTAGGTGTTCCAGTATGTCAAAGAGCCAGCGTGTACAGTGTCTTTTTCACGGTATGCTTTTTGACAAGAAGCACTGGCATAAATAATGAAATTAATGACTGGCTTCAGGCGTTGACTCACTGTCAAACTGTCACGGCCTTCTGAGACAGTAGAACATAGCCATCATTAATGTTATTAGGAACACCAGTGATTTCCTTGCAACAGTATGACAAGTCAGAATGTATACTGAACTCCAGTTGAATACCACATATTAATTGTATACAGTTTTGAATACGAGATATCAACATACTCTTTCATACTAACAGGAAATGACCATACACTTAATAGTTTTCCCACAGACACCACTACTGCAAAATCAATAATTATGTATATTTTGCCGTTTATATATTTTTTTTTTGTATATTCTATCTTCTGATAACTATTTCCTTTGTTAAAAACTTGACTTTGATGGAAATTTGATGAAGGTGACCTCACTATTGTTTGGTTAATGTTAGGTATAGCTAATTTTGGTTAATCAATATAAACCAGCTTTTGAACAATTTAAACCTTTTCTGAATAAACTGTTATGAAGTCTAAAAAGCTGTTGAAAGAAGTATCTACTCAAGTTGCAATGATACACTACAAAAAGTAACTTGAGTAAAGGCATGGAAATATTATCAGCAAAATGTCCATAGATATCAAATGTATTCATGAACAAGGACATAATGGTCAGTGTAATATTATTAAATATTATGATTATTAACAATACATTCAAGTGTAAATGTGAGAATGTGAATGTTTTCATAATAAGATAATAAGATAATGATAAGAATAAGAATAAGATAATAAAGAATTATCTTATTATCTTACATTCAAGTGTAAATGTGAATGTTTTCATGTTGAAGATAGTCAAGGTAAAGTTAACTACTATGTTTGCTTTTGACTAGTTAAACAGTTTATTTTATGATAATTTACTTTGAATGTAAAATATAAGTATGCAAAATAGCTAATACATGCAGTTGTAAAAATACATGAAGTGGAGTAAAAAGTAGCCTATATTTCCTTCTGAAATGTAGTGGAAGTATTAACAAACATAAAACAAAAATAATCAGGTAAAAGCAAGTACCTTAAAAAAGTACTTAAGTGTAGTACTTGAGTATATTTTACTTTACAATAAACTATTAACATATCAGATCTTTTCAGCAGGTGAGTATTGTATCACCATGGAAACCAACAGGCCTCTCACACCGGATGTAGTTCGGATCCCGACAGTTAAACTTCCGGGTGGGAATATTGTGCATGAAGTAAAAGCTGCTTGCAAATCCATTTGGACGAACTTGTCGGCCAACTTAAGCTTGTAAAATGTCTCGAGGCTCGAGTGCAGGGTTTGATCGACACATCACCATCTTCTCTCCTGAAGGAAGACTCTATCAAGTCGGTCAGTGTGTGCGTGTGTTCGGACAAAAGCCGGCTCGCTGGCTCACTTGTTTGCTAGCTAGCTAAATGCTCTGTCATGGTTCGCTTAGCTTGGCTCCAAGCGGATAAATAACGCTCCGCCAAAGCGAAAGTGGTGTTATATAAAACCAAGAAAGTCTTATTCGTACTGTGTCAGTGGTTATTTTGCCTCTACTTTGCTGATTCTTCAATTAAACAAAACAGCGCGACTCAAAATAGCTAGTTGGCTAGTAGGCTAGTTAGCATGTTTAGCATTGTAGTCAAGCAAGCTGATTCATTGCTGAAAGTGTCAACTTGCTATTGAGTCAAATGTAACTGGTTTGGAAAGTTAGTTTAATGGTTCTTTTGATGAAACTATTTTAATCATGAATTCATTTTGTTGCAATGATGGCTATTTCATTTATTTTTCTAATTCGGCAAGCGTTGGTTGGACTTAAGGGAAAATTCACTCTAAAATATATAATTAATCACATTCATTGTGTCTATAATTACCATTTGAGTTTTAATGTGTGAAATTGATTCAGTCTCTTCTTAAGCTGAATTTGACATGGACATGACCTTTGTTGATGTCACCTGATCAACAACAGTCAAGAGACAAATCCTGAAGTTGCTCCACAATCAGCAAATAACAGAACACACCTTGTAAATCTGCTGTAATACAGGGAGAGATGTGCAGCCACATAATCCTACAAGTTACACTCATTTGGATTTGATGTGACATCTCAAACAAAACATCTGAGCCCACAGAATCAGTCAGAGATTCACTGACATCAGATGACAGCAGATCAGTTCTTTGCTTGTTTTTTTTCTACTGATTGAGACAGTTGTGTGTTTTTGTACATATTGACTCTACTGTTCAAAATCACTGAATGATGTGCTTGTTTTTTTACCCTTTCTTGCTGCTGTCAGATGAACATATATGCTTAAAGACTCCATCTTGTCTTCTTGTTTGCAGAATATGCTTTCAAGGCCATAAACCAAGGTGGACTCACATCAGTAGCAGTCAGGGGGAAGGACTGTGCAGTTGTTGTAACACAGAAAAAAGTACCGGTGAGTTGATGTCAAGTCTTTGCTTAATACTTCTGTGAGAGTGGAAACAGCATCCTTAACTCACAGTGTTGAAAACAAGGTGCCTCCTCCTACACTGACAACACTTGGTCCTGGCAAAATCTTCACTACAAAGCTTATTATTTGTAGTCCGACATCAACAGACCAATTTGCAAAAACAAATTAGTCTGGAACCTCTGAGTTAGTTTTCAGTTTCCAAGGGGCAGTATCAACAGGTGCAGACCAAAATGCCTCTGGAAGCAACTGGATAGACCTACAACCAATCAGAACTGTGAAATGTGTGACATAGCAACTACTAGCAAGCTAGCTTCTGTAACCACCAGTAGGCTACAAGACTAGGTAGCTCGTTCCAACATCCATTTCCTAAGGCTTCTAATTCAACACAATACGCAGACGTATGGCATGTCATGATTTAGTAGCCAACACTTACCATTTGTTCGGAACATGAAGTTCATCCATGACATTCCCCATCAGGTTTTCTAGGAAAACCGTGGATGGCAAAATGCCTCGTCAGCTGCCAGAACTCAGGGCTACCAAATAAAAGTTAGCCACATCCTCTGCAGATTTCTGTCTTAGTGTGGACTCCAAGCTGCGAGGCAGTGATTCCCAGATTAGTGGCTTCCCTCTTGTGTTCCTCCATAAGAGTGACCAGTGGAGAAACAACAATAGCCACTGTTTTTTCACTGTGCCCCATCTTTTTAACAATTAGCTGGACCAGTAAATTGAATTTTTTCCAAATCCTGTTGGGAGTATGGTAGACACATCTTTCTTATCAACAAAAGCTTTGAGTTCAGTTGTTTTTCTTATAGAGGAAATATACCCCCCAGTGTCAGCGGACATCTTGGTTGTTTACAAAAATACCTCAGTGGCGCTCATCTGTACAGTCATTGTATCAAATGCGCCTCATATTAGATTAACAATTGTGGTTGGCCTCACCCAGGCCAGGTAGGTTGGAAATCTGTCTGAACAGGGACCATGCAGAGCCAGAGAACATGAGCTCACACATTTGTCTGGTTCCCAGGTTACGTTGCTTGTGGAGTTATTGTATTTTCATGGTTCATTTATTAGTGATTAAGTATACATGTGTCCATATTCCATTTCACTATCTAGAAAAATGCTGTGATGCAGATTCTCTCCACTGGAGAATCTTTATGTACTGATAAAATGATTTACTTTTTAAGGGGTGTCTTTAAAAAGTTCAGTTATTTAGTTGGTAGAAGAAATGTTGAAATACTGACAGATGTGCATCCTAGATTTAGAGCCCAAAGGGGTATCTTAAAATGTTTACATTTTCTAACCAGCAGTCCAGTGTTTTCAGTTTATAGGTTTTATATTGTATGACTCTGAAAAAAAGCAAGAACTCTAAATGTTGTTAGACTAAGCCAGCAAATATTTGGTTCATTTACATAATTATGAATTGGCTGGAGATGTAATAGCATTTGGGATCGATGGGATATTTAATTCCTCCCATGTGCATGCGATATTTTTATGCGTTTTAGTGTACCCTGATCGCTTGAATACCCAAGACACTTGTTAATATCAAGTATCAATTAAGTCTTTTGGATGCAGTAATGATGTCAACACAGGAGGCGACTGTCCCACATACCATATTCATTAATTTTCTGTTGAACACTTTCTTCCGTGGAACAGGACAAGCTTCTGGATGCTGCCACAGTGACCCACCTCTTCAGAATAACAGATAATATTGGATGCGTAATGTCTGGGATGACGGGTAAGAAAAAGACTTCTCACTTTGCAGCCGAAACCATTCTCATCTTTTAAAAATGGATGAACCAAGAGCTATATTAGATTGGTGCATACAGTTATTACTGTCTGTTATGAGTCATTAGACATAATTATTTTCTGATTTTATGAAAAACAGTACAGGAACTTATCTGGTTATTTTTTAATGTAAAAGATAAGTGAAATCAGCTACATAGAGTGCATATTCAGCAGCGTGTTTGCATTTTCCTCCCATTTTTCTCTTCACCTTCTTTTACTGGGAGCATTTTTTCAGTGTTGCCCATTGTAAACTTTCCACTGTTATAAACTATTTCTTGCAGCAGCAAACACAGTGATTTTTCAGTACAAGGGAACAAAAAAATATCTAAATAGCTCTTTTAAAAATTCCAAGTATTTTTAGTTAAAATTGAAAGTGATGAGTCTTTTCGTGTCATCCCTGTTCTACTCAGTAACAGCATTTACTGTAGCGAATGGTTCCTCTTTCCCAACAAGTGTAATTTTATTTCTCTCCTTCTCACTCTACAGCTGACAGCAGGTCCCAAGTCCAGCGAGCTCGCTACGAGGCAGCCAACTGGCAGTATAAGTACGGTTATGAGATTCCCGTGGACATGCTGTGTAAGAGAATTGCTGACATCTCTCAAGTCTACACGCAGAATGCTGAGATGCGACCACTGGGCTGCTGTAAGTAGAGTGATGAACTTACAGTCAGTTAAGGGTTAAGTTGTGTTGTGTTGGCATTTGACAAATCTATCTGTTTGTAACAGTGAAGCCAAATGTCACTGTCATAGTCCTCTCTGATGCCTGTTGCCTGCAGGTATGATCGTGATCGGCATAGACGAAGAGTACGGCCCCCAGGTGTACAAATGCGACCCAGCAGGCTACTACTGCGGTTTCAAGGCCACCGCCGCCGGAGTGAAGCAGACAGAAGCCACAAGCTTCCTGGAGAAGAAAGTGAAAAAGAAACTGGACTGGACTTTTGAACAAACTATTGAGGTATAAAAAATGTTAGGCTGAGAAGGGAGGAACATGAATGTGAAAGATATCTTACAGGTGGTTTCCTGCTGTGTACCTTATAATTTTAGTGCCATTATTTTAATTATTATTATAGGATATAATAAAAATATCGCAATCTTATCTCCCTACCTTTCCTCCCTTTTTTTCCCCTCCCTTCAGACGGCAATCTCTTGTCTGTCAACTGTTCTCTCCATTGACTTCAAGCCCTCTGAGCTCGAGGTGGGCGTTGTCACAACACAGGACCCCAAGTTCAGGTAAATAACAGCCATACATGGTAATCTGACATATGTCCCCTTCGTTTGAATTACTCTTGTAGCAGTTGACCAAAAGGATTTCTCTTACCTTTGTTTTTTTTTAGTGTTGCATCACATTAAGCAGTTAGTCATTGCTGCTCACATTCAGTGTGATGCCAGTCTAAATTTTCTGCTTTCCTGTCACCTGATGACATTGAAGCTCATTCTCACTCTATCATGTGCATAATCATTACTGATTAATCAGAATTTTCTCAATTAATTGTTTCATCTATAAAATGGTAAAAAATGCCTGTTATAATTTCCCACAGCACAAGGAGATGCACTCAAATTGCTTCTTTTCAACCAATAGCCCAACAAAACAGTTTACAGTCTTATATGGCAGAGAAAATCATCAAATACTCAAAACGTAATAACCAGCTAATGTTGACATTTTGACTTGAAAAATAACATGAAGTTTCAGTAATTTGCTGTCAGTCTGCGACTCGATTTTATTGATGAATGGTTGCAGCTCTGGTTTGAGTTTAAATGGGTTTTGTTTGGATTACCATCCATCTCCCTGTCATCTCTCTCCAGGATTCTGACAGAGACTGAAGTGGACACCCACCTGATGTCCCTGGCAGAGCGGGACTGAGCGAGCAGAGACGCGTCACCCGTTGGATTAAGTTAGAGCATGATGGGATATGCAGTTCCCAGATGGAGACTGGTGTTATCTTTGTTTGCTGTACATTTACCCCACTGTTTCATTCAACAATAAAAAAAAAAGTTTTTGGAGTAAAATAACCTTTGTCTTTATATCTATTTATTGTGAAGATATTTGCACTATTACAGTACAGTATGTGAATATGTATATTCTGATCGTGTAGACAGAAGCCTTTGTTTCATCAGCTGTGTTTTTTTTAATCTCAGTTGTATTTAGCAGCAGGGGGAAATGTTTATGGGAACATGAGTGGTGCAGAGCTCTACCTCTGAGTTTCCTGTTGTGGCTCTGAATGCACTAAAATCACATGACATATCGAGGTGCTGTGGAGAGGCTCTTTTACTACACAGTGATGTAGACCTGATTTGACCTGATTTTTCTCAACATGGCACATGTAGCATGTCAGAAATAGATTGCTTCAACTCACCGGATATACCATACAACACAAGTAGTTTCTCTTTGCAAAGGGAAAATCTGTTCCCCTTGATATTTCAGAATGATGAAGCTGACATATGGCCTCTGGTGTGTGTCGGGGAAACAGTGGCTAAGGATTCTAGTCAATGGCCTTGACCAGCTCAGCATTTACAAGCTTTTTCACATCAACATGATCAGAAATGATGATGTGCTGTCATTTCACAGTGCTTTTGGACAATTTCCCGTCACTCTTGTCACACCACCTCGTCCTCCCGACTCCTCTCTGTGGTTTTTTTGCAGCTTTTACAGAAACAAATCCAGCTAAAATTTCATGGTTTTTCATGCTGTGATAATCGTTGGGACATTCTGCTTAGAGTAAGGTTCAAAGCCTCTGTCTCTTAAGTAATTTCCAGTGTCCTTAAAAAATAACAACTTGGTCCTCGGAAAATCCCCCTGCAGTTCTGTTCAGGTCTGTAACCTTAATGTTTACAGCCCCGAGGACAATTACAGACTAGATACACTATACACTGCTATTAAACCTAATCACTCAGTCATATCTTCACAGTACCGTGTAAGTGTTGGCTCCAGGTTTACTTCACACTGGGAATTAGAGTGGGTTGGGTCGGTTATTTCAGGTAAACTCTGAAAATGTCCCGACTGCTGAGCACAAATCAGCTGATCAGTAGTGGAATGTAACTGAGTGCATTTACTTGAGTACTGTACTTGTTACTCTACTTTTTCTTTCTTTCTTTCTTTATGTGCTACCTTCTCCATTTACATTACATTTCAGTTACGAATGCATTACAAATATTGTACTTTATACCTTACTGCAATTATCTGACAGCTTTATATGCTAGTTATTTTATGATTTCTGCACACAAAACACAAAGTGCTTATAAAATATGGTGTATTGTTAGAATACTACCCAACAGTATGAACAAGTAAAACTGAAATAATAACTCAGCTGACAGAAAACTAATCGGTAACTGTTTTGATCATTTATGCAAAATGCTTTTCCTTTCAATAATTTTAATTTTTTAAATAATTTTTAATCATTCCGAGGTTTGGACTATTGATTGGACAAAACAAGCATGGGTCTCTGGGTAATGGTGATATTTCTCACTATTTTCAGAACTTTTACAAACCAAACAATCAATAATTGGAAAATGGAGAAAATAACAGATTAATCCACGATGAAAACAATCATTAATTGCAGTCCTGTATAAAATTGTTCAAAATGAGCTCCACCTCAACCAATGACAACAGTAAACTTGACAGTAAACATTTTCTGCATTGAGTACTTTAACCTTTTACCAATGATAGAGTATTTTTAAAGTGTGCTATTACTTTTATTTGAGGAAAGGATCTTCATACTTCCTCCACCACTGCAGCTGACAGGGGACTCTTGTACTTCCCAGACTGCTGCAAAGTTTCCTGGTCATAGTGACACAGACTAATTTAACTCTCTCTGGCTCATGTTCCCGTTTTGGTAAAAATCATTTCCTCCCTACAAAATTTCCTCGGTATTTCTAGCAAGTGCGAGTTCCAAACTGCTGTTCAGCAGTAGGTAGTGCCAGAGTAGGGCGGAATATTTAAGTACATTATGTTCCTCTTATGCCGCCCAGGGACTTTCAACGCAGTGACTCAGAGACCCGGTGACCTTGCCTCAACAAGGAAATCCCAGACTGTTCCAAGTGGCTGAGTGTGATCGTTTTTGTCTGTTTCTTTCACAAGTCTGGGCGATGACTCTCTTCCTCGTCACTTTGTGTAAGTGAGAAGTGATGCTTGTTTTACAATTTGGAAAGGCCGAGAAACAGTCACATGGGGGGAAAATGCACCCATGCTGAGTGGAGGAAACACACCAGTCAATGCTGTTTATATTCATAAACTTCTTTATTCTGAACAATTTTTGTTAATAGTGTTTAAAGTCACACAACATATGTACAGGTACAAAAATAATATCTCTGTATTTACAATATATTACACGTCTGCTATATACAAATCAATATATATTTATACAGTATATAGAAGGACTATATGGAGTTCGTGGTCTTGCTGTAAAATGGTGTTTTGGTGCAGATCATTGGGTGATCTGGACCGGCCTCGACCAGACTGGACGCCATCTTCATTCATGTATGATCCCAGGGCCAGCACCTGTGGACTTGGACCTGGACAGGGGACGTGGACTGACGTGTCCCCCATTGTGGGGCCGTGATCGGGCAACCCAGTAGCAGCTTCACTGTCGCTCACACCACCAGCAGAGGGATGCTTCTGTTTACTTTCCGAACTTTATGTCATCATACAACTGTAGGAAAGAAAAGGAAAAAAGTTAGGAACCCGTACCTTAAAGACGTGATCATAGTACATCTTAAGCTGATACTGCCTACGAGGACCTTAAATCAGAAACTGACCTCATCTTCCGACAGGTCCACATCCTCCATATCGCTCTCGTCTGATTCACTTTCAGGCAGCTCCCTCAGCTCCTGCGCCGTCTTCTCGTACAGCTGGCAGCGGATCTCTTCGTTCTGCCGTCCATAGGTGAGGTGGTATGGCGTGAAGCCGCCGTAGTTAAAGCAGTTAACGTCTGCGCCGAGGTCAAGGAGGCAACGGACCAGTGTGGGGTTCTGGAGGTCCACCGCCAGATGGAGCGACGTCCGGCCGCTGCACTGTTCCTACAGACAACAAGAAAAATAATGTTAGGTTCCTACTTCTTTTCCTTTAGACATCCATTATGTAAAAGGTTAAACTGGCTGTCTTTAAAGGTAATGACACCTACCTGTGCGTTGATGTCTGCACCCAGCTGAATCAGGTTCTCAACCAATGAAATGTAGCCATTAATGGACGCCAAGTGGAGACAGTTGTGTCCTATGAAGAGAAAATGAGGAAAAGCTCAGTAAACAACCAAATTCAAGAACTGCTTAAGTGAAACATGATGGTCCGTGAGTGTCTTTAGAGCTGCTATTTTAATCAATACTCACCATTGTAGTTGGGGAAGGACATGATGGAGGTGAGGTGGCGCTGGCAGTTCTGGGTGATGACGCCGAAACAGGCGAGGGAGCCCCTCTTGCAGGCGATGTGGAGGGCCGTGTTGCCGCTGTCGTCAGAGAGCCGCGGGTCAGAGCCGGCCTTCAGGAGCCTCTCGACCAGCTGGGGCTGCTCTGTGATCACTGCGAGGTGGAGGGCAGTCTGAGGAGGAGACATTCAGAAGATATGTTTAATCATTGTGACTTTAAAGGAAGTAAGAGTGTGTGATGATTTTGTATTCAGCAGATCATCAATAATTTAGATCTGAGTTTGATTCTCACCTGTCTCTGGTGGTTCTGCACATTGAGGAAGGGGTGATTGTGGGACAGCTTGATCATCTGCAGGACATGATCTGTGGCTTCGTGGATGATGGCCAAGTGGAGAAGCCTGTAAAAAAAAAAATGGAGAGAGGTTAGTTAAAATAGTGCTTTTAAAAAATAATACACACAGAGGAACTGGTTCCAGCCAAGCTAGAAAGAACAAAGCCAGAGCAGTGGAGCGTTTCGCAAGAATGGAGTTTTGTCGGGTTATTTCCACCAGTTGTGGCTTGACACATCTGATGCTTTATCAGTTCCTGGCAGAGGGCCAGGGACTTTCCTGAACTCGCAGAGCGGACTTTAGCACCGCCCAGACTGCGCCCTCAGCCAAGGCGCACACACACACAAACACACACACAGGGTACGCGCTGTTCTGCACACACACACACACACACACACACACACATATACACACACGCGCTTTTAAAGGCCTCTTGTTTTCGTGCAACTTTCCACTCTTTCATGCCTGCTTTTTTTTTTTTTTTTTTGCAGCCTCTCACACCTCAATGCACCAGTTTGATGGTGCAAAACAGCTCAGATTGACGCACAAGCATGAAATCGTGCACATGCGTAATTGCACCGTTATTAATGATCTACATTAAAAGTTCCACTTACGTGTCTCCGTCCTCGGTCACGGCGCTCCTCCACGGCTCGTACTCCTGCGTCAGATCCTCGCTCGAGTTCACGCTCATGTCCTCGAACTCGCTGGAAAGCTCGTCCTCCTTCAGGGAGTCCAGGCCGCTGTCGAAGCGGTCCTCCTGGCACAACATTTTCCCGTGTTTGGGCTCCACGCTGTCCAAGTTGTAATCCATTTGACCGTGGGTAGAAACTCTGTGGACGTCCATGCTGATAGGTAAAGGCAGATCCGTCCGTGCGCAAAGGTCGGGTTCAGAGTGGCGCAGCCGGGGGAGGCGCAGCGGGTTTTGTGCGCTCGGCTGGGCGGAGCTTGCGCGGGGATTTCCAATTGACTTATCTTAGAAAAGGCGAAGGGAAATCACGCAGGGAGCTGTGCTTTTGTGAGAAAAAAACCCCCCGAGAGAGTCAGAATGAAAACTTGTAGTTTCCTATTAGACACCTATTTTTCACCTGTGATGTAGGTTAGGGGACATGCCATGATTTAGTTCAATGAATGAGACACGGTGGCCATGAATGGGAGGGAGAGATGAAGAATTCCCTTCTGCAAAGGGGGAAATTATCTGTTTCAAGTGGCAAAAGCAGCAGAAGCACATGTTCCATTTATTTTCCAGTGTGAATTTAAATCTGCTCAAAAAGAGACAGTCAAGTTTCCAACATGGACCTCAGTTCAAAATGTACACTGAATTATTCTGAACACCACCAGTAACCACACTGTGTTGTCATATAGCAGCTCATAAGCATACAATAGATGAGGCTCATTTTTCATTTACAGGTTTGATTCATGTCTCCTACACATGTAAATATCAAACACAAAAAAAGGAATATATTTTATTTGACTCAAATGCTGTGTTGCTGAAGTAGAATTTGCACCTTTGCTTTTATTTCACTTAGTTTGAGTTGTGGGGTTGGAAAAATACTATGTATGAATACATGTATATGTATGCATGTTCTGCATGAAAGTGTGTATTTTTATATATTTGTTTATTATACTAATGCATTCTCTGTCACCATCAAATACTTTTAGTCTTTCAGAGTTGACAAGCATCGTCATATTTTCACTGCAATGATCAGATCTGTCCCTTTATATTTTTAAAGATCAAGCTTTTGTGATCTACCTTTTAATAGGATGTGCATGTGTGATAACAGTGCATTATAGTGTATTATAGTACCAGTGCATACTCAGGGATTAGATACAAGAAGAGGCAGGATTTCCTCACTTGTGTCTGTACGTCGTTACACTACAAAGTGAATGTAAGCGGCACACTGAGCGCAGGGGAAAGATTCTAAAGTTTCCTCCTGGAGACTCCCTTATGAAACCAACGCTGCATGTTCCACAATAGGATGTTCTGGACTTACCCATCTGGCATTGCACATGCTTAACACACCCCTGGAGGTGAAATCCTGCACAAATCAGCTTTGATCCTGGAAAACACTGTGTTAAGTCATGCAGTAAATGTAAAAGTTTACTTTGACTTTTGGAAGGACTTTTGAATATTTTCCTTGTTTTTTTACACCCAGTGTTGTGACTTTCCTTGTGACCTTTTGGTTATCTTTTTTTTTTTTTTTGCATTTGTCCCATAGTTGCTTTGAGGCTTTAAGGAGGAAATTCCTTTCTATTACACAACATTGTGGCAGAGTGCGTGATAGAGCTACCTGTCTGTGCTCCCCTGACATTTAAGATAAAATTCCTAGGATCACTCCTGTTTACATTGTGAAAGGTAGGCTTGGTGAAAACACAGCAACAGTATCCAGGAGCGGTGAAGCATTCACACCTCTATGCAATGATACTGAGTGGAGATGACGTTGTGCAAACACACACACATACACACACACCCGACAGGGCTGTGATGTCACCATCTCATGCAGACTACTGTCTGTGTCTGTGAGTTTGCGTCACATCAGACAAACGCCACTCATACAGGCATTGAATTCCACACATACTTTAATCTCTGCCAAGTATCATAATGAGGCATCTGAGGACAGATTGTTCTTGCAGCCCTGTGTTTTTTCTCCTGTTGCCAAGATTGCATGTTTGTGTGTATATATGGTCAGATATTTGCCCCGCATGGGAAATACTGGGACTTCCACTTTACATCTATGAGAATTTTTTGTGTGTGTAAAGCTGTGCAAGAGTTCTTGTCTCCACTCGCCTTGTGTTTACCGCTGGTTGCCGTGGACACCAACCGCTGAGAAAGCACTGACGCCAGTTCAGTGTCAAGTGCTGTACATTGCCCTCTGTCTGTGCGTTGGTAAAGCACCACTTATCTGAGTCAGTATGGTGCCTCAGGGGGCCACACGCCCTGTTGGTGAAGTGTTGAAGTCATGAAACTCTCCCATTTTCTTGACTGACCAGCTAACCTCACCCATGCTTTGAAAAAAATGACTGTTGTGCTCTACAGCCATATTTAGTTGCCAGTTTATTAGTTACAAGAAGCTAAAACTAATGCAGACAAATACAAGAGCCCTGCAATAAATTCTGCTGCAGTGAAGACTATAATATTCAGTTTTTGTTGAACCAGTTCATTCCGACTGTATGATCACTTTGGAGCCTATAGTTTATGTTGCTGTTCAGATGTATATAATGGTGTTCCTACCCTGATTGATATATATGGAGCAGATACAATATTATCAACACCCCTCAGAATAATGCAATGCAATTATACAACAGCACAAACGGCACCCTCCAAAATTACCATTAATTTCAATTACACCTCTCTAAAATTGAACATTCTAACTTTCATGGCAGCAGAATTTATTGCAGGACTCTTGTATTAGACTGTATTAGTATAGTGTAGTATAGTGGAGCGGCTGTGGCTCAGGCAGTAGAGGCCATCCACCAAGCAGAAGGTTAGTGGTTCGATCTCTGGCCCCTGCAGTCTACATGTCAAAGTGTCCTTGGGCAAGATACTGAACCACAAATTCCTCTCGATGGCTGCTCCATCGCAGTGCAAATGCGTGTGCATGGTTAGTGGTGGTGGCCAGAGTCCAATCAGCCACCGTGTGTGAATAGGTGAATGCTGGCTTGCTTTGTGAAGTGCTTTAAGTAGTCTAAGCAGACTAGAAAAGTGCTATATAAATGCAGTCCATTTACCATTTAGTACAATATGTATATTCATTTTTTGTTGTTGTTTTTTAGCTGTACCTGATAAACTGGTGACTAATCTGCCATTGCCAGATATTGTATATCAAAGCTGAAGAAAAAATATTGCTAAATGTTTAATAAAGCCAGTTACATAATCAGAATATTTGATTAAAAGAAAATGTATGATTTTCAAAAAATATTTTACAGTAATACAAAAAGTCTGATACCTTTTTTGTTGTTTTTTTTGTGTGGTGTTTTTTTTTACAGTGACGGCTTAGCAAGGGGAAAAATACTTGATGAGTCGGGGTATAAGGGAGGGAAAAAACTGCAAATACTGAAATTACATCATGGCTAATTTGTGAAATTGAAACATTTGCAATTTCTGGAAAGCATTTACTAATTATACTTAAGGGAATAGTTTGACAGTTTGGGAAATATTCATGTTTTGTTTTTTTTTTTGCCAAAATCGAAACCACTATCATTTATGGTAATTACGGAACTAAAGCGGGGAGACGATTCACTTATTTTAGCATGAAAACAGGAAGCACAGGGAAACAGCTGATCTGTCGTCGATGTTAAAAATCTGCATACCAGCACCTTATATAACACTAAATCTGTCTTGTTTAATGTATACACAGGCTGATCGTGTTAAGGTAGACATATTGTGTAATGATTCCGAAGTGATCTAAGACCTATTGGCAGAGAGACATACAGGATAAAATTCAAAAAGGCAATGTCTTTACTGAAGGAGCAAGGAGTCATACACAGGATGCGCAAACAAGCAAACGAATCCAAGCAGTAGGCAAAGTCCAAAAACCAGAGTCAAATGCTGGGAAATACTGGAAAGCAGTAAACTCACAAGGTAGAACAAAGCCACTCTGGCAAGGAACAGGTATATATACAGGGTTGACTGAGGGCAAGACAGGTGCAGGTGAGGGAGCACAGTTAAAGCCGTGGCTCATCAGTAATCCAGAGGGCAATGCGGATCCAGACGCTGAACTCTGACATGCCCTCTTGACCTCTGGAACTCTTCTCCATGCTCAATTCCTCTGGACAAACTCACACTGTTTCAGTCCTCATTGACTCTGGTCTTGATTTCAGCCTGTACTCTCACCACCTAACTTGGCATCGATTGGGAGCCCATGGTTAAACCCATCGATACTACTAATAGTTGACCTCGGCACAGAAACCCACCAGACGACTCTCCTCCTGGGCATGTCAGGTCATCATATTGAATCCACTACTGTTCACCTTCTTGGGTTATCCTTGGTTTAAGATACACTATGAGTATCTGGTTATACCTTTCACCCTCAACGACATGTCCAGAACCTGCCTAATGTCTGTGTTTTTGTAAATATGGATCACGCACTGATCTTCTCCAAGTCTGACCAGGAACATGTGCATCACATTCGTTGTGTTCTCCAGAGGCTCCTGGAGAATCAGCTGTTTGCCAAGGTGGAGAAATGCCAGTTCCACATCACAGAGGTGTCATTCCGATGGGTGCACTGCTCATGCCAGCTTGCCATCCTGGTGTGAGACACACCCTGGCCCCAAGACACAACTCAGTGTGTTTAAACTGGTAAAAAAAAAATCAAAATGGTTTGGATCAACACGCCCAAAAGTGGATTCCATCGCCTATGGGCATACACCAGAACCAGGAACTGGAGACTGCTATGCACTGTCTCACCAATCACAAATCCTCGGCCTGGTCGAAGCAACTCCTCCGAGTGTAGTATACACATAATACCATTCCCAGTTCAGCCACCAGCCTCTCAACCTTTCAGGGCTCACAAGGCTACTAACCACCACTCTTTGTTGAGCAGGAACGAGAGACCAGTGCCCTGTCCTGGACCACATTAGACCCCTGGACAGAGTGTGGTTGTCCATTCAGACCCTGTCACTCAAAGCTGACTCTGAGGTTTGTTGGGCCATTTTCCATTGACTTTATAAAACATGCATGCAGCCTCCGTGACGTCACCCATAGATTTCTGAAGAGCAATTTTGGAGCCAATTGTACCATCTTGGCAGTGGTGACGTTGCCTAACTCCATTTAATCCAAATATGGACAAAGAGGTGGAGCGAGGGTGGAGCTGAATGAAGCCTGCTTAATGAAACATGGCCACCGAGCTAGCCAGCTAACCCAAGCCAGCTTCGGCACCGGTTACCGTACTTTAATAAGCCGGTGTAACATTATATGTCAACATTTCAGCCTCCAGCTGATCACAGTCAGTCAGTTTCAGGAGTATAATAAACTTAAAATTTCTGTTTCAGCATAACTTTTGAGTTTGTGGACCATCAAATTTTATGTTACTGTTTAGCTTCAATAACCAACTCCAGCTTAACTAATAACAACATCTGGGTTAACGTTATTTCTGGAAACCCTGTTTGGACCACTGCCTAATTACCCGGACTTCTGACTTCACTGCCTGCTCCTTGTTGGATCTGTTTGCCTAATTGGACTGAATACCTGGTCGACCCTGTGTGCCATTTGATTAATTAAACTGAACTTCCTTCTTACATTAATCACTCTCTGTGTTGTGCTTTTGTGTTCTAGTTCTAGTCTAAATAAAAAGTAGTAGTGATAGAATATTTTCAGACTGTCATACTGAGACTTGCAATAGCTATACAACCAGTTGACTTCATTTTGAGTCAGTTTCTCAGTAGCTTGTATCATTGATCCGCTCCCAGCTCAGCCGGCCAAAAATAACCTCAGCTTCCCAGATGTGTGCTTGTCATTCATGACAACTTCCCTCCTGTTTCATGAAGGAAGCTATCACTCCATTATTACAGTAATCACTCAGTGGATAGTTAACCTCAACCAAGCCATTTCTTGTGTGGGCTCGGTGACACAGCAGTTCTACACCCAGAGTTTACACAAACTACACCCACTTTAAATTTTCACAATGTGTGGCCTGATTTTCAAATGGAGTATTTTAGTATGACAAGTTTATGCATGGCTTGTATTAAATAATGGGTAGGCAAGCTGGCTGTTTAATAATATGAGTCAGGCTGTTTCGTTGTCAGAGGGACTTCACCACAGCTGTGTTACATACAAAGAAAAAATATATAATTGTTATCAAATGTAATTACATCATGTACATGCCATTACATTTAACATCATTTTAATGGTCATGAGAAGAAGATATGAATGAAGATCATAGTGTGTCACCATTATTCTTGTGACCTAATCCAATGATCTCATTCAGTGAGTCACAAGAAAGAAAAGTACATAGAAAGAGCAAATAAAAAAGCTGTTCAAACAGGTTTTTATACCTGTAAATATAAATGCCTATATCTGTAGCATGTGGTGGTCATGATATTTGGCTGGTATGAAGAATGGGAAAAAAGAGTATAGAGTGTTTCAGCATCTTTCTTTTGCTTCTGAAAAAGTGACTGAAGACATCTGAGACGCGGGCTATTGACTGAAACTTTCAAACTGAGGTGAAAAACTCTGAGATCCTCCCCTTTGACGCCTCAGTTTCATGCTGAATGTGCAAATGCATATTTTTTCGGGGAAGCGTGGGTGTTTTTCGGAGAAGGGGTAATACCTTATTTCCATCCCCTGGCATTCCCACAGTATATACATGCGCACACACACGCAAACACAAAGGGAGTAATTGAATGTGATATGGTCCGTTGTCCTAATGCCCTACTGCCCCCAGGCATCTCTCACGGTCATAATGTCACAATCAGGTTCATAGTTTTTGGCTAAATCTTAGAGCAGCATGGAAATACATTAAAGTCAGTTCACCCAAAAGGCGTATTTCCACATTTAACCCTGGCGGTATCTAGCCATGCAGATTTTGGTTTTACTGGCACATGTTTTTCAAGATATGTCTCTGAGATTTATAAATTTCGTAGTAGTTTAACTTTTTAGGAAATACTCTTACTGGCTTTCTTGCACAGATGCTACTCATATATCTGTACGTTAAATATGAAGTCAGAGCCAGCAGGTGTTTATCTTAGTTCATCATAAAGGGGAAACAGCTAACTTGACTCAAATAAACTGAAGTGAAAAAATGAAAAGCTACTTCACCCGGCTGCAAAATAGTTCCAGTACCTCCCACCCTCAATCTCCATAAAACCAGAACTTGTAGTTTTTTACACTTCCAAATCAAACAAACTAGATATAACACATTAATTAGTGAGTATTAGTTACTATAGAGCTGGTACTGTAGACAGATTGTTGAACCAGATGTTTTTCCCTGTTTCCACATGATAACCGGCTGCTCCCTATAGCTTCATATTTCGCAGAGAGATTTTAAAAGGGGTAATGATTTTCTGATCTAGAAAGCAAATATGCTTATTTCCCTTTAAAGATACAATGATCATATTGTAAAACGCTTACATTTCTCTGTCCCAGTGGAAACGCTGAAAATTAGCATTTAAAACAAGTCAAAATGCAATTAAAGATGATAATGAAATAGTGAGCCACACAGGCTAGAAATCTGTGCAGATGTAGACCCAAGAGCTCTGTCATGCAACTCGAGAGTTAAATGGGTTTAAACATGAACATTAAAATTTTAACGTAATTTCATAGCGGTTAGCAGAGGAGGATTGCTAAAGTTGGGGATTTACAAACGCTTTGTTGGCCTCGATTCAAGTACTTGCTGCTGCATATTGAACAAGCTGGAGATGGAAGAATGATTTCTGAGGTGTGAATAGAGGGAGCTGCACTAGTTCAAAGCAGATAAGATAAAAGCATCCGAGATCTTCTTCAACTTGTTTTTTGATAGTCGTTTTTTAATGGTCGGAAGCAAGTCTTTACTTGTATCTCTACCTGTTCTTCAAAAGCTGAGTCAATAATCAGACCACTGGCTTTGTTGTGAGATTCTTAGAATATAGATTCCTTCAAATGAAGTTGCAACAATGTGAAACTGTTTGAAAGTATGTTTGAAACTGCAAGCCTAAAATCACATAAGAAGCAGAAATGTACGGCATGCAGTCTATCTAAGAAGGTTTGAGGTCATAGATTAACATGATTACACAACATTATCACAGTGCAGACTGTCCTGTGAGAGCACATGCAAAGCAGGTTAAACAAGCCAAATAATACTATACTAAGAACTTCTTCCAGTGCAGTTTTAGAACAGCTTTAAGTAATAAAACTGGGGGAGACTTGGAAAACACGCCAGTTGTCTATAAACTGTGGTTCGCTGTTTGGTTGTATTGTCATTCTTGAGTTTGTACATTCCTTTGTGTGCAACTTTAATGACAGTCCATTGTGTCAGCAGTCTCTCCTCTGGACTGTGACTATGAGAAAAAAAAGCTCAGTATTATGAAATAAACCACGAAGACAACTCAGACTTTCTGCAATCACACTGTACTGCCCTAAATACAAATTAGACCAGCAAAGTTTCCTGACACACTTACAGCAGTGTGAAAATGGATCTGACTGGCAGTGCGCTACACACCACGGAAACATTGAGGCTACAAGACAAACCGCAAACCGACTGAGCAAAATCCTTCGCTGTTAAATATTCTCACATGCATTTTTGCATTTTGAACAGGCCCTCTGTCTGTTATGTCAGCTTGTGTTGCAAGGAAAATTCCAACTTCCTGTTTTGTCTGATGATAGCACACTTTGGTTTGAGCTTGGGCTCAGTGTTCATTTGTACAAAAATGAAACTCAAATAGAGCAACATATTAATTAGAGCATTGGGCATTTATGTTCATTATTTCTTCATCCTATTTTACTTATCCGTTTATTCATATTTCCAGTCCATCTATTATTTAATCATGTTCTGATAGCTATTCTTCTTCTTCCAGTTTCAATACTAGACTAAATCATACTCTTCAGGAATGGATCTAAATTGAAAGCCTGGGGAGCTGCTGTTCGACCATCTAGTAAAGGTCTTTATCGCCCTCCTATGGTTGAAACGTGAATTGCAGATGCTGGGTTGCAGGTCCTCCCTTTCCGTTGCATGAAATGCACTGAAACTCTTGAAGAATACATACAAATAGGAGCAGGCACTGTGGATAAAAACAGACAGGAAGTGTCTGTTTTTGACTAATCCAGGTAAATTAACATACTTTGTCACATTGTGACAAATAACACCTCAAAATCAATTTTTGCCATTTGACAATATTTACATCACAACAATGACCTAATAGTGACAGATAAAAGATAATTACCTAGGTATAAATGTTATGGCAAACCTTTTGACAGTCTACAAAATGTATCATTAAGTATTATCACATTCCCCAGCCCTGTCTACAAAATAAACTTTCTCTCGACAACAAGTAAATTTGACTCCATAGAATTCAAGTACAAATATGCGTAAAAATGAACTGAGAGTGAACTCTAAGATAAGCCTACATATCATACATACATGAAGTGAAACTTCTAGAAAGAATTTGCAGAACGGAAAAAGTTCTGCTTTCAAACATATTACATGTGTCCTCACATAATCCCAGATGTACCAGGCTCATCATACAGCATATGTTTTTTCCCAGAACAGTTTTTATTAATATCTGCTTCAATCCTCAAAATGCACACATAGCTATATTATTTTAGTGTTGCTGTGGCAGTGTGGGACAAGACAATTGTCAGATTTTATCTATTGCATTCATTGTGTCAAAGTCTGCTCTCCTCTTGGTTATGGTTAGGTGTGGCAGAGATAATAAGTGGTTAGAGTAAGGTTAAGGGTCAGGTCAGGTAAAGCATCTCGAGGACAACTTGTTGTGGTTCGGGATAAGGTTGTGTGCAGGTTAAGGTAAGGGGAAACAGACTGACAGGAGATATGAAGTGTATTTTGCAATTATTTTGTTAGACAGTTGAACTTGGTAAAAGAACCACACAATGCTGGATGTAACCGAGCCTACAGTAATTAATAAATAATTGTATTTGATCTTGACATTTAATCATAAACTGGAAATTCCAGGGAATATGCTTGTCTGCTATCCTCTGCAGTTGTATTTTCATGTAAGACAAAAGTAAAAAGAAATTTAAAAAGGTAATTAGTTACATTTGTAGTTACCACCAAAGTAATGGAATGACAGTAATACGTTACTCACAACATCACTAGTCACACACTTCTGACTATCCATCACACTACTAGACAACACCACGGCTGCAGCCTCCACCCACTCAGCCTGTCCATCAACACCACACAGGTGAGGGAGAAGAGAGTCAAGCAGCGATCCGTGACAGCTGTAGCCCCAGGGAGCTTGAATCATCTGCCAGTCAGCTCGCAAAGGCTCTCTAGCACCTCTTCAACATCCCCCTGCAGATATACAGGGTGCCTTCACTGTGAAAACCTCCTGTCTGCCTTCATGGCAAAAAAAAAAGGTATTCAAGGTCCCTGACAGACTGTGATGATGGCACTGACAACATGTATTAAATATATTTGAGTCTGTACCTGGAGGGCTACTACATTCTCATTCGTGAGTCAGCAGTCAAATATGGCAGTTTGGTCAGTGACAGTACACCTCAAACTGGATGGATCAAACACAGGACTTTCACCCAGGAGACCAGGGTTCCTGCCCCGTGTGAAGCCAAAAGTGAACACTGACTACTCTCATGTACTTAAATGAAGTAACTCAAGTTGCAAAACCTAACTTACATAAATAGCACACTTAAGCAAATTCAAACCAAACCATGATTGTTTCTAAACCTAACCAAGTAGTTTTGGTGCCTAAACCCAACTAAACTGAAACCATTTCACACGATAACCACACGCAGCCTAGTGGGATATGTAGAAGGTCACAGATTGAAGTGCAAGACCAGACCAAGCTGCTGTATTTGACGAGCTGGGAATGATGAACATGTTGTCCTCTGGAGAATTCTATCCACTCACTTCAACATCTTCATCGTCATTGTCTCCTTTAGGTTCGTATTAATGGTTTATAACTGAAATATGAAGCACAAGTAAATGATTTATAGACCATTAATACAGCCCTTTAAAAGGGGATGAAACAGAAATGGGATGAGAGGGTGAGCTTGGTGCTTGAAATGTCACTAGTATTGCTCTTGCTGTATTTTATCAAGGCATTTCACAAAAAAAAAAAAAATAATAATGATAATAATAAAATAATGTCAGCTAATATTACATTTGAAGAAACAAACAAACAAACAAAACCAATTTGATCATTAGGATGGAGTCAGTGAAAATGGTAAATGATAAATATGACCACATCAAATAAGCTATCAAATAACAATGTTTTTATAAATTGGCACGGGTCTTAAATATTTATTTGTTTAAAAATAATGTTAAAAACAGTATAATTGTTGTAAAATTATGAGTTACAGTATCAACAGGTTCCCTCTTGAGCCATGACACAATGTTCAGGTAAGGTGTGGCCTCAGAAATGTCCTGTTCTTTGTGGTTGTCCTCTACAAAAGAAACAAAATAGCGTGTGCTCTTGTTTTGGAGTGACAGGTGTTTTGTTTACAGGTGGCGCTTAAGCTTGCTTTCCCCACATACTGAGCACAACATACAGGCATGGAAGAGTATTTAATCAAACGTTGACTGAAATTGATTCACTTGATTAATTGTTCTGGCCTGATTAAGTGGGATTGGAGTATAGTGTAACGTAAATAAACATTGCATTACACTAAGTGTTGGGATATCAAACCCTCCAACTTCCCACTGACTTTCCATACACATGCAATATCAGATTAGTATTTCAAGAATTTCCCAGTTTGCGACAATAAAGTATCTATCTATCTATCTGTCTATCTATCTATCTATGTAATACAGTACACTTTGTGTCTAGAAAAAGTTAATTGAACTACAAATCCCTAAAATCTTTCCGTAGCAGTCGAGTACCCATACCAGCATTTGATTGGCCAGACTCAGTAAAGCTCCGCGTGATTGGTCGGCGGTGGCCATGTTTGCATTACCAGCTGTCTAGATGTGAGCTAGCTAACCGGTTAGCCGTCGGAGGTACATTTGCCTCTTTATTCGGACTAAAATAGACGAGCAGCCCATCCAGCCCGTCGACACCGGCTTATCTGGAAGTCGCCATGCCGGTTCACTCCCGGGAGAAGAAAGAAAGCAACCACGAAGAAATGGAGGTGGATTTCCCCGAGCAGGACGGCAGCAGCACGGACGAGGAGGACACGGTTAGCTCGTCGGTGTCTGAAGATGGAGACAGCTCGGGTAGGAAAAACAGGCCTTAAATATCAACACACAGCTACATACATCAAACATACCTCTCTGTCTCACATGGGTTCATCGTGATATGCGTCTGCTGTTTAAAATTAAAGGCCATTTTGACCTGGGAGAGTGGATATAACAGCATCAGTCTGGGTAGAGATGCTGTGATACTGATGATGGTTGAAATGAAAAGCAGCAGTTATGGAGGAGATGTCAAACCTGTCATGTGTTTCTGTGAGCAGAGATGGACGATGAGGACTGTGAGAGGAGGAGGATGGAGTGTCTGGATGAGATGACCACCCTGGAGAAACAGTTCACTGACTTGAAGGAGCAGTAAGTTTCTTCCCATGTTGAGTCCCACTGCCTACTGCTGTCTAGTCTGAATCAACTGTACTTAATGTTGAAATTCTGTGCCTATCCAATGTTGCAGCATTTAAGTCTGGTGTGTTGGCATTTTGTGTCCAACATAGCAGACAGTGTGATGCTCATATGGGACGTGGACTGTGTACTGAAATCTCACCAAATGGATCAGAAGGTCACCTGGCTGACAATCTCCTGGTCTTGATCAGGGTCTTTTTGCAGGATGTTTTCAAAGTGATGGTCAGTCTCTGTAAAAACAGGCAGAATTCTGGGTGATAAATTTACACCAGCCACCTTAATTTCACAAGTCACATACAATGTTTCCTACCAGCAATTACAAGCTGAGCATCATTTTCAGGTGAAATTGAAGCCACCAAGCATCCTCTTTTTTATTATGCGACAAGTATAAGTACACATTCTGCAGACCAGTGAGAGTTACATGAATTAATGTGCTTTGTCTCCTTATGTTTTTGCTGTTCAGGTTGTACAAGGAGCGCCTGAGCCAGGTGGACATCAAGCTGCAGGAGGTAATGGCTGGCTGTGCCCAGGAGTACCTTGAGCCTTTAGCCAACTTACAGGAGAACATGCAGATCAGGACTAAAGTTGCTGGTGGGTTGAAGTAATATTACAGGCTTTGCTGTATTGTATTTGAATATTTACATCTGACTTCATGAGACTGACTTTGACTTTACATCTCAGCCACGTATGACTGTGAGGACAGAGTTAGGATGACTTGTTATGTCACATGTATACAATAAACTTCACTGTGTCAAAAAGAAGATATACTGTTTGTGTTTAAATTCTTTCTGGTATCATTACCCTGCCTTTCACCACTGTATTGGATAAAACCTAAAAATAGCATACTATAATATGCAACTAACATACTGCTTAAGATTGACTTAATGTTTAAATGCTTTTCACAGGGATCTACAGAGAGCTGTGCTTGGAGTCGGTGAAGAACAAATATGAGTGTGAGATCCAGGCTGCCTGCCAGCACTGGGAGGTAAGAGGACAACAAATGAGTCAGGGCTTATATGAGGGTTGGGTCTGATTTTCCTCGCCAAAACACATTTTGTTCAATTAAATATCTGTCTTCATTATGTAGGAAATCCACTGTCATTTAGGATATTTGAGTTGTTGCCTCAGTGTCCTCCACCTAAACAGACTGAATTTAACCTCAGTCTACTACTTCTGGAGATGATTTTTACTGATGGTATTCCAACCAGTATGTTTTGCCTGCCTGTTTCTGTTTCCCAGAGCGAAAAGTTGCTGCTGTTTGACACTGTGCAGAGTGAACTGGAGGAGAAGATAAGAAGATTGGAGGAAGACAGACACAGTATTGACATCACCTCAGGTACCAACTAAGGCTGCAGCCAGCAACTGTGTAAAATGATATTGTTTCGATCCATTTATTTGATAAAATCCATCAAAGCTTTGGCCTACAGTGACATCCAAGTCTTGTCAGCATACTCAAAAACCACAGTGTTTAGTTCATATGGTTATGAAATAGAAAGGCATTACTCACATTCATTTTTGTAAAGTAGTAATTAGTAAATATTTGGTATTTTCAGTGAACAATAAGTAAAACAATTTCTCAAGTGTCAACCCTATTGAATAGTTGTTTAGTACAAGTACTAACATTCTTAACATAACTTACTTTAGCTTGCTGCAGTAGGTGGTGGCACGTGTTCGGGCATACACACATTACATTACTTACACACCATGTCCAACAATGTTTGATTTTTTTTGAGTAGAAATTAAACCTATTCAGCGCCCATGTATCAGCGCCCATGTTCATCTAATTAAAAAAAACTCTAATTTGTAAAATACAAAGCATGTTATTAATACTTAGTTAGATGAAAAACACTACAAAACTCAAAGGGTCTGAGGGCACAGAGGAGCAGGAGTCATATTTTATGTATCACATGATGAGAGTAAGTGAGTGTGTCCACAGAACTGTTTTTTTCCTGAGGCCTGAATATTTTTTCAATTGTTTGCAATGGGAGCGCCATGTATTTACGCTATGCTTCAAATGTCTGAGGGCTGAGTGACTATTCTGCACTTTTTTCTGGTTGAGAGTTGAAAAATGTTCAACTTCGTCACTGTCACTTTTTACCCAGTCGTCCCTCATAGTGGAGGAGGGACGGACAAACACCACAAAGTCCAACCGTCAAATCCTACATGTACAGTGCTGAACAATGACCTCAGTAGAAGAAAAATTAATACTGCTGGTCTTTGAATATCCACGTCTGTACCAGATGACATCCTTGGACTACCACAATATCAATATTCCTATTCCGATTTTCCGTGTCATATCAACTTAAGTGTCTTAGCTGAAAAACTGCTGCACTTCCAAAGCACTCTCAAGCACTGTCAACTAGAAGAGCTCGGCTCAACAAATATCTTCTTATACAAATTTCATCAAGAATATATAAACCAACAAGATGCAAAGTTAGCACTTATAATCTATCAAACACATGTGTGAAATATGAAGCAAATATCCTGCAGAAGGAAGGGACTCTCCTGTCTCTAATCTATCCTCTTTGTTTTCCAGAGTTGTGGAATGATGGATTGCACTCACGGAAAAACAAGAAGAAAGACCCATTCTGCCCTGTCAAGAAGAAGAAGCCTGTTGTTGTTTCTGATATCCTTTTCCCTTTGTCCTGTCCTTGTCTCATTCCTCCCATCATTCATCCACACAACATTTTGCTGCAGCACCTCAGTGACGGGCTCTTAAGACAGATGTTTTCTGCCACTTCACTGTATATTTTTCCTTAACCGCTCTATTACGCCCTTATATTGTTTACATGCTGCAAGATCTTGATATTCTTGAAGACTGGACTGCAATAAGAAAGGTATTTTCGAAACAGACAAATTAGTCACTGGTTGAATCTATCTGTGTGATTTGACCTTTTTAAGTTGTGTCTCTTCCCTCTCCTCACAGGCGATGGCATCACTGGGGCCACACAGGGTGAAGGTGGACGGTAAGAGTTTCTCCCCGTCCTTGGTTACAGTCAATATCTGGCTGAGTGCAGCGATCGACCCGCAGTCACACAGGAGGGGTTGATTCAATACTTTCAGCTAAAAGTACTGAAGTTCATAGTTGAAAAGGAGACAAATGTTACAACCTCATCTGTCTTTGTCTTTCTCCCTGTCCTTCTTTTTTAAGATTTTGTACTGTATTTCTTTGAAACTCACAGTATTCTGTCCCTGCATCACTTGCTCCCTTCTCAACCACCCATGTGTCCCTAAATCCCCCTGTTTCTTCTCATTCTATCCCTCCAGTTCCTCCAGTCAAGCCTGACAGACATCACCATGTGGCACGCTCCGAGGACGGACGACTTTTCTATGACAACCAGTGGTACTGCAGGGGACAGGCCATCTGCATCAACAGGAAGGACGAGTACCCGACTAGTGTGTGTGTGTGTGGGAGCAGAGTTAAAAGGCTCTTTGTAATATTGAGAGAGTGATGATTTTGGTTACAGCAAGTGTGAGTTATAGCGCTAAATGATGTGTGTACTCTTCTGCAAATGTTTGTCAGTCTGAGATGCAATGGTCACATGGTGCATATATTTGTGGAAATATAATGGAAATGGTCATGGACAGATTTAAGCAAAGAGAGACAATGTGAGTATTAGGTTGAATGTTTGTGGCTCCATTTTCTGCTCTTTGTGTCTCCTGCCCTGTGTGCTGTCAGGACAGGATGCTCTGTGAACACAGGTTATGCATTGCTGTCAGTTTTTCACAGCACCCTCCCTCAGCACTGCTGTGCAGTCACACAAATGCAACAGGTGGCTGCTATGAATGAGTACAGCTGCAATACACCAATGTGGACATCTGTACAACATAACAGACAGACCGTGGACATTAAAATGTAGCCAGAAATCAAATTTCCTTCACCAGATCACCACCACATACCACCATCATAAAAACACCAAAAGAGGGAATGTGTTCCAGACACTTGGAGCTCATTGTGGTCTTACTCCTTTTTTACACCTTATGTTAGTTTTTCCTGTAATTTCTCACCTATATGTGTAGGTCCACACCACAAAAGATGCAGGGGTCAGCTGTATATACTGCAAAACAGCAGAGTATTCATGGTTTTCATTGTTTATACATCTAGCCCTGGTCATATCTGGCAACCTGTTCACATTCACAACTATTTCAAATGATACTCTTGATGTCTGTGAACATCTTTTATCATATTTCAATCATTCATCATTAGTTAATGTTATACAGTCCTTTAGAAGGTATTGCTCCTCTTCCCTGTAACCTTTGACTCTCTGTACAAAATAAATGAATTCTCTTATGCACAATATCTCTTTACCGCTTAATCAGAGTTTTACATGTTAATTCTCCTGTGTTTTGTGTCATGCAGCGCCATCATCACCACCGTCAACAACGATGAGGTGTGGTTCAAACGACTGGATGGCACCAAGTCAAAGCTGTACATCTCCCAGCTGCAGAAAGGCAAATACACTATCAAGCACTCATAAAATAACACACACGCACACAGGCAAAGACCATCATCTCTGCTGTGTTTCTTTTTGTCTCCTTTCCGTGCAGTATCTTCCTACATTCTTGCCATATGTACAGTCTCACAAATACACCACTCCCTCTGTGTATAAGTAACTAAAAAGAAACAAATATCAACTGACCCTTCTTCTCGTCTAAGGAGACGATCTTCACTGTAAATATGTATGTATGTTGATATTGTTGACAAGGTCACAAAGTGTCATTTTCTCTGGAATGGAGATCAATGCAAAGTGCTGCTAAAAAAAAAAAAAGACGGGGCGAAGAACCAGAGCAGTAGCGAACTGTGAACCGTGGAGCTCAGTCGCGTGCCTTTCTGAGACGATGCCTACACTGATGAAAAAAGTCCTGAACTTTTAATATCAATGCAGTGAAGCCTTACTCTGTACTGTGTTAGCACCAAGAGGACTGAACCGGGTCAATGAACGAGTGAGTGAGAAACTCCGATCCAGGTGGGGATGCTGTCAGCAGTGTGTTTGATTTGCCTCTCCGGACCCATCGGTTAAATTTGAAATTTCATGCTCTGTAGAGCCTGATAAATCTGTATTAGGATCCCCAGGGACCCCGGTTTGAGATAATGTTTGATTTAGTAAAAACAATTGCACAAGTCTCAATATGGAGATGGAGGATGATTAATCAATTTTGAGTAAGTGATTATATCTTGAACACATTGAGATAAAACTGTTCTTCAAGAACACCCCAGGGATTTGTTGAAAGCCACTTGGGGAGCCACTGTACTAAATGATCTCTTGATGTCTCGATGTTTAAGTGTAATTTTCACAGCACTATATTTTAAGTTCAAACCAAGGCCAATGCACTAATCAAAAGATAAAAGTTCAAAGCTGCATTTTAAGCATACAGTAACAGGAGGTGCCCTGTATATAGAGATGACTGTATGTTTTGTGTTGTTTTTTCACTGTGATTTTTCCCTCCGTCTCCTACCATGTTGCCATGCGTCTGATAGTGCCTACAACTTAGCATTGAAGGCAGGATCCAGATTTGTAATTCATAGTGCCATTTTTCAGTATGTGACTTACTTCAGCTGAAAGGATTGGCTATTAAGTCCGACAATGTAAATGTTACACATCTGAGAAATCAAAAGTATATCCTGTTCCCCGTCCTCTCTTCTTGTCTGTGTTCCTTCCTCTCAACTCTCACTTATATTTCTCTATTCCCCTTTTTCTTCCTCTTTACAGTCAGTAAAGATGTTCCTCATCACTGGTACAATGCAAAAGCAAGGTTAAGGGAGTTTCTTTGTGTGTGTACAATCCGTCCAATCGAACCCTCCTTGTTTTTGTAAATGATGCTTGATTCAATAGAGGGGATCTTGACTTGTGTTGTATTTACGGTGCTTTATATTTTCAACATTGCATACGTATTTTAAAGTATTACCTGCCAATAGTATTGTAAAGAGAGGTGCTTGCGACATTATATCATGAATATAAAAGTGTCTGTGAAGCCTGATGTGGCATTCACCGAGTAGAACTTTTGATAGTTACTTGAAAGTTTTATTTCATTTCTGCTTTGTTTTGACCTTTTTATGAATTATGGTTCCTTTTTCACATTAGAGGTAAAAAAAAAACACAAGAAAACGTGACATTGTGCCGATGCATGTACAGTTGATTAAAGATTTTGTTTGAATCGTTGGAAGAGAGTCAAACCTGACCTTGAACAATTACTCGCCCTTTATATGCAAATGAGAGTAGAGAGTCTTAACCTGAATGGACTTGTTTTTCTTCTCTACTTTGAAAGGTTTCTGCCTGTTTTCCAAGCAAAAAAGAGAAATGTCTGTGCATTTAGATGATTACCGTATCAGCCTGTTCTGCTCAGCTTGAGTCAAGCTAATTTTCTTTTCTTGGACTTGGAGCTTTTGGATTAAAAAAAATATATCAGAGCTTTGCATAGACCTTAAATATCCTATTGAATTTGGCCCAGCATGCACAAAAAGGCCCAGATACAATCTTATATAATACTTCAGTGTACAAAGGGAGAAAGTCCCTGACAGTGCTCAACCCAAAGTCACCCCTGAGGTTTCACTCCTCTGTGACAAAAAAAAAGTGGCTTATTTGGGGGGAAACATGCTGAGCTAGTCCTATTTGATAATGGCTCTTTGGTCTGCTGTGCTGTTCAACCTTTCAGTCACTTATTTTTGCCAAAGGGACACTCACTAGATTAACCACGTACTGATATCGATTCAGGATCTACGCTGATGTACCATTTTCTTGCCCCCCCCCCCCACACACACACAGTTCATTCTCCAAGCCTCGGGCCTCTGCAGACACCTCATGCAGAACCACTGCAACCTTTGATTGATCTATTGGGAATATTGATCACGTGCCAGAAATTCAAAGTAATCAGTTGAAAGGCTAATTATTTAAACTTTCCATTTATATAGAGCTTTAACTGGTGTTTTAAAATGAATATTCTTTGCTATAATTTGCCACATGGTCACATTAGGTCAACACCACAACATTTACGAAAGAGAATGTATCTCAAATCCCACATTTCAAACCACTAAACGGGCCCTCCTTGCACTTCCCCTTTTGCACTACCATTTTCCTGGCCAGAAGGTGCCAGTAGTGCTCCACAGTGGAGAAGAAGCAGCCTCTGCACTAGCGGGGAGGAGGGAGGTGGTCTGTGAATCTGGGGCACCCTGCTGCTGAAGCCCTCCAGCTGATGAGAGAGAGAGAGGAGGGATGAAGGCACAGTTTGATCACAGCTCGCTGGCCACGTCTGCTACCGCAACAGAGAGGGAGAGAGAAAGAGGAAAATCCCCATCACCGCGTCAAAGGCAGCAGCAGCAAGCAAGCAACAGGGCTGTCTGTATCTACGTGTCATGCAGCATCTCTTTAGTGCTTTCCTTGAATTTGCTCTGCGCACTCCTGTGAACATGTACATGCACTTTTGTGTATGTATGAATATAGTCAGATATGGACATGGCATGCTACACCCTTCCTAACATGCACATGCACACGTATAAGAGCAAAGGTTTTCCTTGTTTGCTTTCTGTTTAATGCTGATGCCAATTGAATATAGATACTTGTCCCCAAGTTTCTGGCCATCTTCAGCCCCATCTATACTTAATGAGTAACCAGAACTGGAGGGTCATTGGGACGTGTTTACCGCAACACTGGGGCTAATTAGACCGTGAAAGTGTCACACTGTGCTAAATTCTTTATATCTTTCCCCTCTGTGTGATGTATGTGTGCATCGCTATGCATTTTCAAGGGAGTGAGACTGTATGTGAATCTCTTTGTGCATGCATGCATGTTGCTGTGTGCCAGGCCTGTGCGTGGGCGTGCACCTTTGATACTGATTGTATAAGAGAATGTTAAATGCATACATCTGTAAGTGAACATCAAAGGGATGAGGCAAGCTGCTCATCGGGATAGACGAGGGGAGAGACGAGAGCGAGGTGGATTCAAGTGGACAGTGCTGCAGCCTGCAACCTGTGATCTAAATGAGCCTGGTGTCACCTCTCTAGGTGTGTCAGTGGCAGTGGCCTAGAATTCACCATTAGGACTCCGGCAAAAGATGTTCTGCATCTTATGCTGTCTCTTCTTGCATGAGGTTGCTGCTTCTTTAAAGAAGGCTTAATTTGCCTTCCACACTGACAAAAGTAACTTTACTTGCAGCCTTGTATAAGTAAGATTTTATATATAGGCCAAGGCCTAGACACCAAACATGCTGTACATATTCTACATTTACATAATCATCTATTCCATGTGAGTTAGCTGCTTCAGAGTGGCTGCAAGTGGGACAAAATAGTGCTGACACAATCACATCTAATGAAATTCCTTTACATTTTGAATTTTAGTTACCCATTTCTTTCACATGCACGTCACCCTTCATCAGCAAAGTCTTTATTTTCTACACATTTGTTCCATTTGAGAAGTAAGGATAATAAATAATTCAGTTTTTAGGAGACTCAATCATAAATACAGACACCTTTCTCCCACAAATGTCTGATGAAGAAAAATGTCAAATTTGAATAAAACAATGCCATCACTTAATAGTGCATGGCTATAGGATGACATTTATAATGTTCTAGGAAATAGGTGCATTAGTCACCTTAAGATGGTACTCAGAATTTAGAGTTAGCAGAAGAAAGAAAGTCAAAATCCAACTCTCGGTTATCTTACCAGGTATCACTTGTTGCGAAACACCGTACATGCTGTTTGCTACCAGTACAACCCATGCACAGTGCAGAGATTGAGTATCTACCAAATGCTACTCCTGAGTATTCTTCTGCCAGCATCATGTGTCGACTGCCAAGCCCTCTTTTTAATGAGGTGCAAGCAATGGTTTGACTATTTCCACTTTCTTCACATGATGGAACTCCATATTTGGTAAGGACATGGAGCCGTGTATAGCCAGTGTTCTCAGGACTTGTCTGCACGAAACACCAGCTGTACAGCACAGCACAGTACAGTACATGACAACCATGGTCCCATCTTCCTAGAGTTTACACAAGTGAACAGGAAGACTGACATGCCGTGCCATGGCATACATCAACTCAATAGTGAATTGCCACTGTGTCTTGGCATCTGTGACGTACCCCTGACCTCTCACCTGTATCCCAGTGTCTGAAGACTATCATCTGCAAGGAGAACGAAAGACAAGAACATGGAACAGCAAGAAACAATATCTCCATTGTGTCAGCAATTAACACTTAACAACTTGACAAGTTTTGGTCTGTCTCAAACAACAGGAAAGGTCTTTGCTTCAGCAACAGAACCCATTCTGTTTCTCATATCCTGCAAAGTAGCTTAGATGACTGGCTGAACTAACAGTTGTAGGTACTGTCACATCCCAAACTACTATTGGAGTGTCTCAGGTCTGGCAGGCCCTCTCACAGTGGGATAGTGAGGTCTTCTCCGATGCCCAGTTAGTTCAAAGCACGACTGAAAAGTGACAGCCTTCAACTGTCATACCACACCTACCCACTCAAGATCATTTACCCTTGGGAATAAATGAATTTTCTTTGAAAATATAAAGAAGCATGGCAAAAAGGCTGCTTAACATTTTGCATCCCCTTAATCTGATTCTTTAGTTGTCAGAGAGTCCCACAGAAGGAACTACTTGTCAACCTTGTTGACTGAGCAATTGTTATTTTATGCTAAGGTATCAATGGTCATGCAAGCTAAAATCCACAATACTGGGGATTGTTGTCACAGGCAAATGGCATGACTTGTATAGTGCTCAATTTGGGGGCAGTCTCTCAAGGCTTGGATCCTGAGATGGACAGGTTGCATCTAAGACTGACTCCAGCAGTGATGAAGAAAAATCCCAGGATGCCGCCATTTCTGTCTACAAGGCAAATGTCCGGGCTTTCAGAAGCGGTGCGAGGAAAGGGACTGGACCCCGAGAGCTACCCAATCTGTTCTGTTCTCTCTTTCCTGTCTGTCACATTCTACTATTAAGGTGTATGCATCAGTGGTCTCCTCTTGTCATGTGGGGTTTGGAGAGAGTTTATTTTTAACCACCCTCTACTAAGTTTGACTGAGGCGGCTGCATCCTGTGGTACACTCGTCTGCCCCTCAGTAGAAATTGCCAGTGTATACCCATTGGACAGGGGTCTCTAAAGCTGTTATCCATCACGACAGCATCGATGTGTGCTCTGACAACAGCCACGGGGGTGAATAAGTTTGTTTGTGTGCCCTTTTGTACCACCCAAACTGCATGTTTAGTTGAGGGAATTTGAGAGGCGCTACCTTCAGACAGAACCTTTCCTCTTAGCCAACGAATATTAAAAGTTTGTTCAGGTACAGAGGGGCTCAGTTTCAGTGCTTTTTATTCTCAACCCTACAGGGGACAGAGAAATGAAAAATTGCATCTTCTATGGCCTGTGTGAGTTTTGGCATGATGGACAGTACTCTTTTCTACTATGGTAAATGTTGTTGGTAAACTCCCTAGGCTCACCTATTGGCTGTGCGGGGGTATCTTGAAAGGACCCCTTTGGCTGTCTGCGTACACTCAACAAGGAGTGCAACAGCAGCCTTGCTAGGTGGAACATCTTTTGAGGACATCTGTATGTTAGCATTCAGGTTGAGGCCCTGCATTTTTTTATCAGGTTTGAATTGTTGGATGCTGGTACCGGGTTAAATGACATGTGAATGACCAGGTGACTTGCTGTCAGCTAGCTCTCCCTCTGTGCTCTCTGTACAGGAGACTTTACCAGAGTCTTAGACCAGACTTCCTCTTGCTCTGCTCCCAGCACCTCCTGCAACACAGAAAATGTGGCGTGTACCGTTTAACTTCTCTAACTTACTGCTCAGTAACAGTTGGTGCAGCCTTGTCACTTGGAGTAGGATACCGCGCCCTCTTGCACTTTCCCCAAGTAGCTTGTTTGGCAGCTGGTGAGCTCTACTTGCCTACATGCAAATTTTAAATGTGGAGATCCATGATGACAAGTGGCCAAGCTGTTAGAGCTCTGTTAGAGGGATTTGATGTGTATTCCTTCCAATAAACTGAGTAGTCAAATGTGTGGGGATGAGAGGAAGAAATAAGAAATTGCAATATGTTTGATGAGAATCTGAAACCTGTTAGACAGCATATATTGATGACATTTGAAGAGTCTGGATTACGCTGTGATATTGGAACTCTTAAACGCTGACCTTTGCCTATCCCTAAAACTTATCATTAAATTATCATATTAAATTATCACCTCTGCTTCCATTTATAGTTCATTCCCATCTTCCAGTAGAGCTGCGATAATTTATTTCTGGAGTTGTAACTCTTTTTGACTTGATAGCTTGAAACCGAGGAGCTCCAACAGGCTGGTGAGCTTGCATGTGTCAGGCTTATTTAGCTGACCAGACGAGGTGGCAGTATCACCTTGCACCTCCACACCCACTGTCCGCGGACACCATACAGTATCTCCTCATTATGTCAGGTCTGATATGCAAAGTAGGCCTGGCATGGCAGAGGCAGACAGGGGCAATGTTTTTGTGTGTGTGCGTGTGTGTGTGTGTGTGTGTGTGTGTGTGTGTGTGTGTGTGTGTGTGTGTGTGTGTGTGTGTGTGAGAGAGTGTGCACAAGAAAGAATGTGTGTTTGTGTCCTGCTCCATCTGTATTTTTGTGTCTGGATGGGCTCCCCAGCTAGTGGCAGCACTGTAGCTATGATTTTACATCGAGAGGGTATCGAGTTCAGCATCATCTCCCCAAACAGATAAACACACACAACTTATCCGCCTCTTGCAGGCTCAGCCTCAAGTGCTCAGTGCAGGCTCAATATGGAAATCTAGTCAAATGGCCAACTGGCATCAGCGACAGGATAAGAGACCACAGAGACTTGGTAGTCAGGGTGATTCTCCTGCATCAAAATTTAGATACATGCTTCCTTTCTTTGGGGATGCTGGTGGTGTTGTTACCTCTGCCAAGGAGGTTATGTTTTCAGTTCAGTTTTCATTTTCCGATTTTCATGAAACTTGGTGGAAGGGTGAAGCATGAGCCAAGGAAAAACCCATTCTTTTTTGGAGCTGATCCGAATCACGGGGCAGATACACAATTTATTTCTCTTTCATCACCATTGTGTGATAGGGCATTTAGCCTTGGCAGAATAAATGGCATTCTTAATATCCAGTTGATGGTAGTAAATTTCAGTAATGACAAAACATAGCGAACTGTAGAAATACGATGACCTCATATCGTAATGCACATTAACAGGCACTATTAATCATAGTCTACACATGTAGGCACAAACTTCATACAGAAACAGTTATGAAGCACTCCAGGACAGTGGTTTAATGTGAGAACTGGGTGCAACTATAACATCGCCACAATTGCAACAACTCCTTTCTCTCAAACTAAGGTGTGACTATGGAAACATAAATTCACACATATCATGCAACTTATTATATTCTTACATCCAAATGTGAGTCGTTTACTAAAAACACCAGAGATATTAAGGAATGATGTTCAAACTTTACCTTCCATGATAACACACAATAATATAGAAGCTATGCACAACCATTTTTTAACATAATTCTAATAGTTTTGGAAATGTATCCATAAATACATAGTAGTTGCACTTACAGATTTGCATATCATAGAAGAGTTGACTTTTGGCCTTGGTGGAGGTCTGCGCTCTCCGAGTACCCTTCGAAATTACTGTTATAAAAACACATATTCATAGTCAGTCTGGCCATCCGGAGCACCAGGAAAAATCCTGGTGGGTCGGTCACTCTGTGGGCCACTATACAGAAAGCAAGAGAGATGCATCGTTGGCCAGTCACTTTGACTATTAAGGACTGCTGTGTTTGTATGTTTGTCAATTGGGTGGGGGTGGCAAAGTATCTGCGGACTGGTTGTGATGGGCTGGTCTGGGCAAAAAAGTCCAGGGCAATTTTCTTTTTACTCACAGTCCATCCCTGTGTGTCTATAAATGCAGGAACATATACATGTTTCACTTGAATGTACACTTGAATGTGTGCCGGCCTTGTTTACTGCATGTGTCAATGTGCATATCGGGCTGTGTATGTTTGTGCTGGACGCAGAATCAGTGGAGTGAGAAACAGAAAGCTCACCCAGCCATTTGGCTGCAGTCCTAATTGGCTGTGCGCTGTTGACAGGATGCTGACAGAGCACATCGCACAGACAGGTACTCCGTTTCATCTTCAGGGTTTGTGAAAATATTTCCTCTGAGGAATTCCCTGCTCTACTCATTTTCAAGCAAGAAAAAAAAAACCTTAAGTGGCGCCCTTTGACAAGTTACAAAGCTTGTTTTTCTAGTGTTTGGATACAGAAAAAGGGAATGGGGAGGCTGGAGATAGGCCAGCCTTAATGAGACGGTTCTCTGCTTCTTATCGGGCCTGGTTTACTGTTCAGTGACCTGCTTGGCTTGTGTGTGTGTGTGTGTGTGCATGTGTGTGTGCGTGAGAGAGAGAGAGAGAGAGAGAGAGAGAGAACTTAGTGGGGACCGGAACAAGGTTTTTAACCAATAGAATGAACATGAGACATTTTTGGAAAGTGAGGACATTTTTGGTCTGTCCTCACAACTTCAAAGAGTTGTTTGAGGGTTCAGACTTGGTTTTAAGGGTTAGGCTAAAATTAGGTTTAGGTTAAGGTTAAGCATTTAGTTGTGGTGGTCAAGGCTAGGGTAATGGCTGGGGAATGCATGATGTTAACGAGGGTCCTCACAAATAGAGAAGTACAATTATGTGTGTGTGTGTGGGCAAACACGTGGACAAACATTGCAATCACAACTCCGTATTTTCATATACACAAATTAGCATTCACACAAACATACTACGATTCCTTTTATGTGTAATGTAAGCATGTAAAGGCACATGCACCCATATAGACATCACTACAAAGTGATACTTAGCTTTGCACTTAAAACCTAGAATGTCCTGTGTGCAAATAATCAGGAGTACCACTCGTTGCAATGGCATACTTGACTCTGTGAGGAACACGCATGCATACCCTCACACAGGGCTTTTGATTGGCAGCAAAGACCACTGGGATGCAAGTAAAAGAGGGGGAGGGGACGCGAGCAACACTGGAAACGAACCATGTCTAAAGATGGGAAAGGTTGCCGCCTCAGGGTGCTTTTACTAACGCTTTACTCTGATGGGTCACAATGATATCACTTAATGCACTTCTTTCTCACTCTGCCTCTCATTCATAAATACATTTACTGAATCTGAGATCCGTCCATATATATTTTCACATTGTGCACACTATATGTGAAGTTATGTCATACACTGTATACCTTTAAGAGGTGAGACGTGCTGTACCTAGTCAGTCATGTTTGCAAAGAATAACACAGAATCATGTCCGTCAGTCTAGACTCGTGGATAAAGGAGATATCGTACTTTTGCCTTCGGGACTTCTGGGTTGTGGAACACCTTGCCTGAGGAAGCTGGGTTGGCTCAATCAAAATATCCTGTTTTATTTCACCCAGGTTTCTTCTATTCTGATCTATACTCATTTTTGTGTGATTTTACTTAAGGCAATAGCTGGGGATTTGGGAAAATGCAATAATTTGCTTTCTGAAGATTAATACTACTTATATCTGTCCATTAAATATAAGGATAACCAGCAGCCGGTTAGCTTGGCTTAGCAGACTCCTGGAAATAGGGTGAAACACCTGGCATGGCTCTATCCAAAGGTAACAAAATCGACCTACCAGCACCTCTAAATGTCCCTAATTAGCACCTTACATCTCATTTCAGTCCCCGCTGGTTGTCTGGCGGTTACTCGTCCCAGCCAAGAATTAGTCCAGCATTTATGCTGCATTCATGCAATGTCAGCAGGACGGAAAGAATTGGAAAAACTGTTTCTAAGAAGGTTACCCCCCACTGCTAGCCTTGGAGTCACACCATTTAAGCAGAATAAATTAGCTATTTTTGCTGTGTTACCTATTTGGAGCAGTTCACTAACATGTAAAATCAAATACAAACAAGCTAAATTAGCTGGATCAAATGTACTGTCTAAGTTTTAATTTTGGTTTTTATTTATAGCTGCCAGAGATAGTGGCTTTGCAAACACTGTGCCGGCGGTGTTGTTGACACTTGTTGTAGTTCTGTTCATCAACTGGGAATAATGTTGCTGTCAGAAATTCCTGATGTCTTCGATTTTGAATTACAATAGGCAACTGATGTGAAAGTTCTTCTTTGGAGTGGCCCGAGAAATATGACATGAACAAGACAGGAGCCCTCTAATTGTTGTTTTCATGCTTCAGTTTTTGTATGGATTAAACTGTAATGCGTTAATTAGTGATCTTAGAGACATAATTTGCAAATATTAGCATGCCTACACTCTAAGATGGCAATCATGGTAGGCATTTCACCTGCTAAGCATGCTGATGTTAGCATCTAGGCCAAAGCACCATTGTGCCTAAGCCTCACGGAGCCGTATGTATGTAGACTCTAGTGTTGTTGATCATTTATTCAATACATTAATAGATCCATTAAAAGAAGTATGGATCATTAAAATAATTGTTCATTGTGCCCCTAAAATAAAGTTAATTATGATTGTCATCCCCCCGCAACCCTGCAGAGGATTAAGCGGTGTACAGATAATGGATAGATGGATGGATGATTGTCATCTGCAGTGTATATATTTGACACCAGAACATGTTGTTAATTGCGTAGTTCTTTCAAGGAATCTTCCAGAAAAAGATACTGTGTGTAAGGCTCATGGGAGGCTCAGCATTGAGAGGAGCTGAAGTGTCCTTAATTCCCTTAAACTGGAGGGAGAGTTTAAAAGGTGAAACTGCTGTGGGCTGAGTGCAGGGAGGGAAGCAGACAGGAAGCTGAGGCCCATCAGGGGATGACCCTACATTTTAAAGTACAGTCTCTGCCTCCTTCTCGTGTTGTTCTCCCTCCTCCTTTAATGTTACATCACTTTGTTCATGTGGTAGGTTTTCTCTCTCTTACACTCTGTTAAACTCCTAAATCCTAGTCCCTCTGCACACATTTGATGTTTGTGACCATGTCTTTACCCCCCCAAACCGGGACCCTTAAGTGTACCACACGTTAATGAATGCACTTATGCACACACCATAGGCCAATTACTGTACCGTACGTCATAAATGCAGAATTTTACTTTGCTGGTACTTGACGAAGGAAGGAGTAAGCCTCCTGGAGCTCTTCAGAAAAGACAAACTTTCTCTTTGGCATACACGTTTGGCATTACAGATAATTGTTGGGACACCCAGGTTGAAACCAGAACAATCCTGGACAAACCATAGATGAAGCCTTAAGTTGGGCTTTCAATTTTTTCCTGTGTTGACATGTGGAACATTTGCCACCCCACAATTCTCCTTTTCGTTCCCAACTTTTTTATATTTTGGCGAACCACAGTAATAATAAACAGCAGATCATGGATTCAAAGTATTATTGTTGTTTCTCTATTTTTTTTTTACTATATCAGATAATTCACCAACTGGTTCGAGAGGAAATGACTTCAGAGAATTTCACCACGCAGGATCAGTCAAGTTTAGTGAGAAATCACCTCATGTTGCTATAGATAGGTTTAGCATTTTGAAATATTTACTTGATGTTCCAATTTTAATAAAGCTCTACCGCCGGAACAGTTAATGCCAACTGAGCAAATAGCATATGACGTGTGTGATCCCTTGCATTTTTTTCATTTGAGATGTGTGTGTTTTTGTTTTTTGTTGGGACTTTTAGCAACCAACAATGTGGCATCATGATATAGCAAACTTGTGCAGTTGGTAATGCCAGTTGGTGTGCATATACGTTAGTCAGCAATGTGTCATATTCTACTTCCTGAAATCCCAGGAAAACATTTGTTACAGTGAAGTAATACAGTGGCTCAGAATCCACCATCTTTACATGTTTTCCATTTAAGTTGGCCGTTAGTCTGAGCAGAATGCCTCTTACTTTATTTATCTGTGTATCTAAGCACACATTTTCACAATTTCCTAAAACCCAATGTGATGTCATCAATTTCTCACTTGTTTTGTCTGACCAACAGTCAAACCCCTGTACTATTCAATTTATGCCATGATATTTAATACAGCTGTTCATTGTTCCCCACAGGATGGATTGTAATAATTTGTGATCCTCTGACTTTTCATTCAGCACCATCTTTAGCTTTGAATTATAATTTGTCGAATACTTTGGTTTGTGACCAAATACCTGCAAAGCCAATAACTTTCCCATCAGCCTCAGCAGTACTTTGTGTTTAGTTCTAATTAACAAATGTTTGCGTGCTAACACACTAAATCAAGAGGGTGAATATGAGAAACATTATCCTGACGAAACATCAGCATGTTAGCATTGTCATTGTGAGAATGATGGGGTTAGGGTTAGCAGGATGACAAAGCACTGCTGTGCCTCAGTACAGCCTCACAAAGCTGCTCACATGGCTGTAGACTCTTTTTGATTAATTGTTGTAGACTAATCAAGTCATTGTTTCAGCTGTAATTTGCTCATTTGCAGTAATACAAACTGTTGCTGACATTGCTCAATAAATCTCTAAGGATTTCTCCCAGCAGGACCTAACGAAACTGTTAACAGCAGGTGTAAAGGCTTGCATCAGTTTTATATCAAAACAGTGACAGGAAGTACACTTTTGTTTACATTCATATCCAGTTAATATGTTGAATCTGTCCCCTGAACCGATAAACCAATTGGTGTAATGAAAACCTACACAGTTTGATTTCAAAAACTGACTTCCACTTCTCCCTGTGTCACCCACATTTCACTCATAATGCCACATCAAATGCACAGCTGTGAGCTGAGCAACACTGCCAGGGGATCACAGAGTACAGCAGCAATACGAGGGTACTTGTCAATGTCTGGGCCCATAGGCTTGGCCTCGTCACAACTCTCAAAAGCTCACATCAGATTGGCTGTCATCTCCATTTATTCTCAAGACTGTGCCTCTGTACTGTCGAAGCTACTGTAGCAACTGCGAAGTTGAAAGGCAGGTGTTGAACACGTGGTACGGAGCCATCTGAGGACATGATGAAAAAGTACTGACTCATAAACGCAAGAGAGAACACAGTGAAATTGTCCAAGTGCTGTGATGCCTCTCCAAATCGATTCATTAGGTTGTGCAGAGGTCAAGCTCATTACAAGTCCAGCATGTGTGTGGTTGATAGGCCAGTAATGTGAATGAGAAGCAGCTGTCCAGATAAGGACTCAACACAAAAAAATCCAAACTCACTTACACATTTGAATATCGACCGACTCATGCGCTGCACAGATGCTGAATTATGATTAAAGCTGTGTCCGGATTGCTGAACAAAGGACCTCATGGGGGAAAAGTAAAGATGTGGACCACAGTATTCACCAGCCAGACCGTGTAAACATGAAAGCATGTAGGTGGACTGGAGTCCGTGCGTGTGCATGTGCATGCGTTTCGACATTTGGATGTGTGTGGGCGGGCGGGATGTCAGAGAAAGACAGAGAAATAGAGAGAGAGAGCAGCACCACCACGCATGCATACTGTACAGCACGGGTGTACTTGTGTGTTTTCGCACAATGGGGATTTCTCGGCGCTGATCTCAGCGAATTCTGTTGCGTCTCCAGCAGTGTTGGCAACATGAATATTCATAAGGTCCTCTTGTCTTTGGTAAAAGCCTCGTGTCATTCCATAGAGGGCCAGTCAGAAGGGGGTGCATGGGTGCTTTGTGTGCGCTGCTGAGGTGAATCAGTGTTTCATTGCAGGTTCACCTCTTTGGCGTCTGGGAGAGCCGGGGGAAGTCGTGTCAATCAAGACTGAGCTGAAGCTTTTGCATTTTGCATACAAGTGTGTGTTCTTGTTTCTGTCTTTGTCAAAATCAGTTTGTGATACAAGACATGGACAGTGGTGATTGTGGGATCTACATTTCACCTGTTATCTGATTTATTTCTCATACCTGTGTAGTAATTATCTCTGCTTTACATCTAAAATAGCACACACGCATCCACACACACACAACATGTGAATGTGTTGAAAACCAGCCCTTGAGCTCTCTGTTTATGAATAAGTAAATAGACTTTCCTGTCCAGCAGTGGCTCCATTTGCCTCAGCCCAGCCCACTGCTTCTAGCTGTTTTTTTTTTCTCACATGGTCCTCTTAAACATCCACACACACACCTCTATCACCCCTTTGGCTTAACAGGCCTACTTTCACCTCCGGCTGCAACAGCGCCGGTATGCCTGCATCTTCCATTCTTATGTAACCCTCAGAAGGAGGGCAAGCAGAGGAGCAGGCTCGTCTGTCTTTATGCGCTGGCTTCATTGAGCCTCAGTGATGCCCAGGGGTGCGTGTTAAGCCCCGCAGACTGCGCACTGGAACATACATAAAGACAGAGCACACTCAGAGCTACCTGACCTAACCATCCGTCTACATACATGTTTAAAGCGGAAATGAATAGGCTGAAGTGTCTGCATCTTCTTTATAAGGAAATGCTCTGCTCCCTTTATCTGATGCAGGGGGCTGGGGAAGGCTAGAAAAAGGGCTTTTATTGTGAAATGGATGCATCCTTTAATGGGTTAGAGAGCAAGGCAAGAGAGACAGAGAGATAGATAGAGAGAGAGAGAGAGAGAGACTACATGAGCAAGAAGATGCAGGAAAAGAAAGAGGAGGCACTAATGGAATCCACCATCATCCAATCATTTTCAAGTCGAAATAATTCCAATAGGCTTTTTATAGCGACAAATTTTCTCTGCTTCTGAGGCGATTATAACTGTACACACTCTGACGTAACTATGCCTTATTATGGCATAGTAATAATATGCGCAGGTACTTCCAAAAAGGTTGAGGGCCGGAGTTTCCTGCAAGGTTATTAAGAGTACACCTGCCCTCATTAATGTTTCATTGGGTCAGAGCTAATAGCAGCATCACTGGAACATTACAGCACCCAAATGATCAAAAACTGCATCTGTATTACAGGTTTGCCTCATGTTAAGAAGGTCCTGGGTTCAACCCTCACTGGGGCTTTTCTCACTTGCATAGAGTTTGCATGTTCTCCTCGTGTTCGCATGGGTGTTAGGTTTTCTGTGGCAGTAAAGACGAACAGGTGAGCTGAATTGGAAACTAAATTTCAAATAGGTGTGAATGTGAGTGTGAAGGTGAAAAAAATCCTTGCTTATTGGCAGGAAATGAGCAAGTTTAATAACCAAAATGATTGTGTAAGTCATGCGAAACCAAGTGTTTGCTGTTTTCAACCCCTCAAATGTGAGAATTAGCAGCATTTGAGTTTTAGACTGTTGGTTGGCCCAAACAAGCAATTAAAGACATCCCTTTGGCTCTGAAAAAAAAAGTGACATAATAATAATAAGACATTATAAAGACTAAATGGTTATATCTAAATATTTACTGTCACAGAGAAAACCAGCAAATATTCACATTAGCAGAATTTTTGCTTAAAAAAATCACTCAAAAAATTAATCAGTTATCAAAATTGTTGCAGATTGATTTCCAGTTGATCAATTAATTGATTAATTGACTAGTTATTTCTGAATAGAATTTAAAGTGTGTTTCATTTGCTGTCTGTCAGCTATTGTTTGAACATTTTCTACACTTGTGCCGACACGATACCTGAGTTTTGGTACTTAAACATAAATGAATAGAAATATAAAAGCAATTCTTATATTTTGCAAATGAAATATAAAGATATATTTGATATTAATAGTTTTTAACAAAGGAAGCCAAAGCACTTAAATGTTAAGTGTCTAAACACAAGCAGGCCCACAAGAACTTTGTCTAAATAAAATAGGCTAAAATGGGCATTTTTTAAATTTAAACCAGCAACTTTCAGATGATTCAAAATAAGTAAACAAGATTAACAATAATTTAATGCTAGCTTTTGGATGTGATAGGTTTTGATACTCTTTGAGCACATTTTATTTTATTCATTTATTGAGCTTCAGTACCCAGTTCTTCTACTGTCATTTGTTTGCTGCTCACTAAACTGTTGGGTCTCATTATCGCGGTGACCTCGGTCCTGCTCGGTGCCTTGCGCTGGTCCAGGCTCTGTGCCCATTGGCCTTTGTTTGCCCCTCTCACTTGCTGCCCCTCTCCTGTGGCTAAGCGTGAGCCTCTAAATGTTGGCCTGTGGCTGCTCCAGCCCTGAGCTGAGCTCTAAGCACAGCCTCGTGAGCACACCTGCCCTCACCAGGCTACAGCCCCTCTATTATTCATCAGCCATCTCAGGTGACCTCTCATAAACACTCTGTTATCATTTAGGATCCAATGTCTCATTAGCGGTCCATTCAGCTTCCTCAAATATTGCTTTTGTGACTTCATCGGGCCGCCACCCGCTGCCCTCACCCGACCGATTGATCCTTGGCTGTCTATCATTCGCTAGCCGGCGCCGCCGAGCTGCCGTGACCCACGCCGGAGAGGCTGACTACAGGTGCAGAAACTGAAGACGCCTCGGCCGGTGGTGGCGAGTTTCAGCAGGCCACTGCCGTCGTCTCAGGTTTTCATCTTTAAAGTCCCCCGCAGGTCTCCTTGGTAACTGTGGATGAAGCGTGTTTCTTTCATTTACCCCCCCCTCTGCTTAGTAAACAGTCAAGCTGTGTTGGGAGGAATCGAGTTGGATGTGAGAATCAAGTGAGATGTGTACTTACAATGCAACTCTTTTATTGACCCAGAGGAATGTAGAATAAAAGAATATTTTTAGTTCAACAAGCCGTGCCCCTGTGTATTTAGCCTTTGACCCTCCATTAGCTCTGGACTGGCTCTACTGGGACAGACCTTTGTCCACTTAGACTGGGCTCTCAACACTAAATACAGCAGCTCCATTACTACCCAGTTTGCCTTGAGTACTTTAATAAAACGTGCTTTGATGCTTTTGTATATCCTTGTGTGTGCATGTGTGTGTGCATGTGAGTGTGTGTGTGTGAAGAAAAGTCAGTGGTTTAGTTAAGAAAGTCTCTTAATAGACCCAAAACAAATGACAGTCATGCCGAGAAAAAAATATGAAATGATTTTAATTAAGCCTTTGCCACTTCTTACTTCTTCCTGCTCCGTCTCTTAGTTCCTGAGGAGACTTCGAGAAGACTTCAAGTCTTGGGTCTTATTTCTGTTTTAGTTTTGGCCATCACCACCACCAAACAGCACAGACAAGACAAAGTTACTGACTAGCCGGTGAACACAGTGGAACATTTAGATAGATAGATAGATAGACTTTATTTTTCCCAAACTGGGAAATTCTTTCATTCTTTTAGCTGCTAAAGAGCCAGATATTACCCTCGGGAGGTGGTAGAGACCAAAAGCAGAGCTCAAAGGAAAATGGAATTGACTCCAAATTAATGCTATAAGTTGCTTTGTGCTTGTTGGAAATATGCTGTTATTGCTACCACATCAGCCATATCAACTTTATTAGGTGATAATATGTCAACTTGTTTCTGCTGATATCTGGCCCTATGTGGCTGATATATGGCCAAAACTGCAAAAATAAGCAGAAATTAAAATATCCTCCAAGTCGTAATGATGTTTGTGGATGTATGGCGTTCATTTGATATCCTGGAACTAGCAGTTGACAGTACTGTCTCTCTGATGCTTTTTCTCTCCTTTCTCCAGCAAACGATGACTACTGAGCAAGAGGAGGTCTCTTATACACACTCATGCAATATATACACAGGCATGCACGCCCAACCACATTTGACAATTTCCCCAACCGTTTTGATGTTGGTGGCGCGGACTTTATTTGTCTCTGTGTCAGCTAGGACTGGGCCTTTGTTAGATGCTCTCCTCTCTGCCACAGTGTTTTCAAAAAACAAGCCAGAGAGGCTGCTAATTAAGGGCCAGGCTGCTGTTTGTATTTAACGAAAGAATCCTCCTCATTAGTTTGCCAGCCAGTAATTAGAGAGAAAAAACGGAGCGAGAGAGGGCGAGGAAAGGGATGAAGAAGAGGCTGACTCTGCTCAGCACAAAGCTCTGTACATCAGTGAGGCTTTAATGACGACTGATTGACCAGTTGCTAAATCCCAAATTTGATGTCATCACTACACTTTTCTGGTCACTGGATTAAATATATTTTTTCCTATTTGACAAAAAATGGCAAAATAATCATTTTAACTGAGCATTAAATAATGGCATCTAACAACAGGACATTAAGCGTATTTTTTGTGTAAGTTATTCAGTAATAGATAAAAAAGAATCTCAGAGATTGGAAAGCCTGAATTGATTAAAGCACTCTGCTGGAGAATGCTTGGTTCCCTTTTGTCTAGACAGTCGAACAGACAGAAGCACTGTGCTCAAGGACTTCAGTAAGCTGCCCAAACAGCAGAGCATGAGGTATTTTAAAATTAATGAAAATTGTGAAATGAAAGTAAAAAAAATGGAGTTTCATCAGCAGAAAATTAATAAAAAATGTCTTAGCAAAGAAAACAGTAAGCTCTACTTTGAGGGATTTGAGGATAAATTGAAAATGTACAATATAGAGCTGTATAGAGAATGAGTGGTTACATAATCATATATTGAATGCTTCTCTCATTTTCAGTTTTTTTTTTGCAAATGCTTTTTAAGTTTTAAAAGGAGTGTTGAGGGTGGTAAAATGTCTGATTAATCACTTTCTGTCCGACCGAAGGCACTTGTTTAATATGATGTAAACCACTTAGGGAAGTGTTTTAATGCTGCCTTGTGTGATTGTTTTTAACCCCACTGACTTCCATTTACATTAACTGCGTCTGTTTGGATGTAAGAACGAGCCAAGGTCTGACAGGCCTCCCAAGCTCACGGTGACTCACTTACATTTCTAGAAATTCTTAACCACCACTTTAAATTCTCGGCGAAGGCTCATCAAAGGAGGATGATGGCATAACTATTTATATCAAGGTAATTCTCTGTTCTGAATCAGCCCCTGCTCATCACTGCGGCAGGGGTACGTCGGTGCGGGGAGATGAGGAGATGGAAATCATCTTCTTTTGGCTGGGAAAACCATGCTCTCGCTGTTTCCAGTGGACGGGCAGCCTCAGCTGGCCAATGAGAGTGGACTGCCAGCCGCCCACCTGGTGACTAGGCCTCTGTGTGGGCGGACACGGCGGAGAGGACACTGCTGCTTTCCAGCCTTGTCTCTGTGGTTGCATGTACAGACACACATTTGCTTTCATATGCATAAGGCCATGATACAGTTTTTACGCCATTCAAAGCAAATAACCAGGTTTGCTGATCTTCCTTTCTTAAAGCAAACACATTTTCTCTGTAGCAGGTGTGCTAAAATTTGATGGATAAGACATACTCAAAGACATATGCATTTTTCATTGGTATCTATTTTAGATTCCAATGAAACTTTCTCATCATTTTTGCTGCATATGTGGTATAATTTCCCTTCAATGTGTTTATAAGGTTCACATTCAGACTCAATGATTTTGTAGAATTAGGGATTTTAGAAACATATTTAAGCACTTGAGTCAATTTTAATGTCTTTAAGGCACTATTAATCCATTTTTGGGCCACTTGGGAGCAGTGAAACAAATAGTAAACACAACATGAACATATTATCACCTAATAATTTTTCACGGTGAACATTGGCAAACAGCCTATTTACACATGCAGCAGATACAAAGCAACATTAGCATTTATTTGGAAATGTGTTATAAAAATATGATATATATTAATAATCACCCTTTTAACTTTTTTTGGTCTCCACCAACTCTAAAGAAATATATATGGCTCTTTAGCTGCTATAAGCTCCACTACGTTCACCAGCTAGTTGCCAACTTTGTCTCAAGTGGTGTACCGTGGGGTTTTAGAGCTTTTTTTTCTGCTTGCTTTGGCTGGAAACGCAGTTGATGAAAGTGTTAAACCATTACAGTAAAGTTGCTAAGGTAAAACAATGAGCTGAAAGACACTAAAACCTTCCACAAAAGCTCGGCAGAACTGCAGAATTATGTGATGATTAGCTCTGGGTTTGGCAGGATGAGTGACCCCTCTTACATTACACATAATGGCTTAATCCATTGTTCATATAAAAAAAAAGATTATAGCAGTTTAAATGCATTTTGTCAACTTAGGACTTCATTTATTTTGATCAGTGTTGCCCCTCCACATCAGGGGCTCAGTTTTACTACTCTAGAGAATTACCACTTTATTAGGTACACCTGTAAAGTCCAATGTGATCCAATTCAATCGCCCTGCTATAAACCCTACAAATTCAAATCTTTACTATGCATTTGCACAGTGTCATAAAAGTATTGAAACAACTCTATAGATTTTATTGAAAGGGGTTTCTATTCCATTCCATTTTACATGAATGCATGCACAGAATACTAGAAACCCCTTTCAGTGTAATATAGTCCAGCACCACCATACTGTACAGTCTCAAACATCATAGAGTTGAATTACCACATCAGTTCTGAGCAACATTAGTGCACTTACTGTATGACCATGTATGTCAGAGTTGACTGACAATGCACGTAAATACAAATGACTCTCTTGAGGCTTTTCAAGAATCCATGTCATGGTAATCTCTGTTCTATTTTTCTGATCTATACAACTTATAATATGTTCTTTTATATCTTTGGATTGAAACGTGTGTATTGATTACTGTACAGGGTCATTTGAGGTCTCGGCCATATCCTAACCTGCAAATTGTCACCTCTCGTCTCTGCCTGAGCCTGAGGTTGCATGTGACATGTGTTCATGCAGGGTGATGCTATTGTGCAGAAAAGCCTCGGTGTGGTGTTGAGAACAAGGCTTTTTCACTTGCTGACAGTTGGCCCCCTGTCAATCAGCGCAGCTCTGGATTAGCCTGCGCTGACGGTTGGCTGACCGGCCCATCCTGGGAACGAACGCTCTGCCCTTCCCTCCCTGTCGCCTGTCAGCACCTTTCACATACAGTATTATACAAATGCAGAGCCTCTCCATTCCCATCACATTTCCCCCCGCTGTCTCTTCCAACTACCCCTTGACAGCAGGTTTTTTTTTTGCTTTTGTTTTTTTACCCCCACAGCACAAAATGTGGCCCGCAGCTCGTCACAGCAGGACAGAAAAAGTCTGAGTCGGCGAGTTGCCTCAGCTTCCTCGGCACTCTGATATACTGTCAATGCAGGAAGAAGTGACAGAAAGAGAGAGGGAGGGAAAGACGGAGAGGTGGTTGGGGCTGAGGGGTTACACAAACATGACGAACAAATAAGGGATCTAAGCATAAACCAGGCTGTCACAACACGTTGTCTGTCTAATTGAATTGTTCCTGGCAGCCCTGAGAGAGCGCAGGCCATTTTAGGCTTAGCTTTATTGAATTATTAAATCAAAAAAGGAGGACGTTAACATTTAAGGGAACATTCTCCAGACTTGTTCGCTGAGGGAAGAGGGAATGGTGTTGTGACTCCCTGACTGTACGCAGTCTAACAAGACTTGAAACAAGATTACTTCTGAAAATTGTATTACTCCGAACTGCGTCAGCATAGATTGCCATGTCTGCATTACCTAAACCCCAGCCTGTTTGCCGTAATGACTTCTTTTGTGTCAAGGTACATTTGAGCCGTTTGTGTTTTGCTCAGACGGTGCGTATATTGGTAATAAATAATTGAACAGTTGGGCACATGTGTGTAGATTGTTATGTGTGTGCGTGTATGTGTGAGTTGATGAATGTTTATGCGCCTGCTTGGAGGAGGGAGGGGGTAGAAGTTGGATTTTATGCCGTGTCAAACAAATCTGTCGTCTGGGACTGCGGGACAAGCTCTGGCTATTCTCACTTTCATTTGCAGCTACTGTTGCATATTTCCATTGCCTAGTAATATGTAATTTGGCGTGTACTGTGCGTCCATCAAGGTCAAGGGTGCATTTCAAGCATTGTCCCTTGTGCCGATGGGGGCTTGGAGTAACAGCCTTCACTTTGACGTCCTTGCCCCGTCTCATCTGCAATGCCTCCCCCAGCACCACTGCATTATGTTGCATTTGCATCGTATTGCCTCTGCATTGCCTCTGCAAGGCTGGCCCCCTCTTCATCACCCCCCTCTTTCCCCTTTCTTCTCTTGCCCTTTTATATCTCCTTCCCTTTTCCCCCCCTGCCATCCCTCTCTCCAGTGTCAGGTTGGTGCCAATCAGCAGGGGCTTGGCAGCGAGCTGTTGTGCAGACGGGGCAGGACATGGCTCAGTAGGTCTGCAGCAGCAGCAGCAGTAGTAGTGTTGGAAGTAAAGGTAGTGTTGGGTATTGGCAAGAAATATGCAATGAGCCCGGGAAAGATTACGTTGCGGTAAAAAAAAAAGGGGGGGGGGGGGATACATCAGTGGGAGGAAATCCCTAGCAGGAGGATCCCAGCTCAGCGCTTTCTCTCTGACAACCCCCCCTTCTCCTCCTTCCATCCCTTTTCCCCTCCCTCCCCCTTTTCCCCCCTTCTGCATCTCTTCCCCGTCTCTTTGGATTGGTCTCTCTGCATTGATCTTTCTCGCTATTATCCCCATTGGAGGAGCTGCTGATGCAATCCACTGCCACTAAGCCCACCCACCCACACGCCTGCCCATGTGTATATGTGGTGTGTCAGTGGGTGTATTTGCTTTTTGCATGTGTATGCATTTGTTCTGCAGTTAACTGTGTTGTGTGTGCATCAGAAGGCCCGGGATATCCGGCGCAGGGGAAATATAAAGCTTTACTGGCCCTCTCACCGTCACTTTGACAATGTCTCGTCCCTGCCTGAACATTATATATTTCAAAGGAGGGGTTTGCATGACCGGATGTGAACTCCCAGGCTAAAGATTGTCCCTACAATGCTAATAATGGTGACTGTTATTTAGATAAGCCCTGTAGTGCAAGCGGGCCCCACGTAGCAAATAGGTCCATGGGTGCTGGTGCCTTCACCCAAGGGGCCTCACGTTGATGTACGGTCAGCCTCTGACCACAGCCAGCCGACTGCTCTCCTGATGCTCAATAGGGAGCAGGCTGTTCTGCCAGGCTGTTATTAAAGGGCTGTTTGTATTGCCTGCTGGTTTTTTTTCATTAGCAGGAATCTTATATCATCACCTCTGAATATTGCATGAGGTTCAGGGAGGCTTGGTTGTCGTGACACCGCCGTAATATTTCACAACAATCAAAGATGGATGAGCCTATTCTTCTAGGTAAATAGAGGCAGGCCTGGCGCCGGTGAGGAAAAGCCCAAAGACAGTGACGGTGACGCTGACGCACCATAAAGGGGGCTGTTCAAAGACAAAGGGGGAGAAAAAAAACTAGAAGAGTGATCGGAGTCCATAAAAATGAAAATGCACTGTAAGACAAATGGAGCCAGCAGAGAGGAGAGAGCAAGGTAAATGAGGGGGAAAGAGAGAGGGAGAGGGCAAGAGAGGGAGACAGAGCGAGAAATCAAGATGGAGGGAATGACAGAGTGAGGAGGATAAAAAAAGCGAGAGATGGGGCTATTAGAGGTTGAGAGAAAGAGTTAGTGAGAGACCCACGCTGCTCCCTGTAATTGAAAAGGCACCGGGACTGATTGAGAGGGGAGCTTAGCTGGGTTTGTTGGGATGGTGGTGGGGAGTGTGGGGGGTGGCGAGAGGAGGAGGGGGGGACACGCTGCATTGCAGAGCACGAGGAGCAAGAACAGCCAAAACCCCCTGCGGTGCTTTGCTCCACCACCACTATAGTCGTCATTAACGCAACACGGTGAAAACGACCCTCCAAGGCCCATAATAAGCAGTGAGGCTGCAAAAACATTATGGCTAAATCCATACGAGCTAATTACTGTAGGTGTCTCTGCTTTTTTGGCATGAATAATACACTGAAATACAGAATGGGAAAGGGCAGCTCGAAAGGAAAAGGATAAAATACAGTAATGAAGTGGGAGGAAAGCTCTTGTGTTTCCCAATGTGAGGCCCATACAGCTTGAAATACAGAGATATTTTCAAGTACCCTAGTGTGTGTTCAGGTGTGTGTGTGTACATGCGCAGCGTGAGCGGTGAAATTGTAAATATCAGACCATTATGAAAGGTCGTCCCTGCCGTTCTTTATCACAGTGCTTGTGACACTGTACCTTTAACTTTAGAGAATTGGTCCATTCCTTTAAAATGTTGCCACCTTTACAACCACCATCAAGAAAAATATGCTTGTTTAGCTCAATATAACAACATTCAAAACACATTAAGGTAGCGCTAATGGACTTCCACTACTGTGTGTGTGTGTGGTAGAAAGTGCCAGAAGCTTCCTCATATTGATGTTGTGCCCGGCTGAGCTCACCTTATCCACTTCCTTAACTTGCTAATACAGCTGGACACTACACCAACAAACAGGGCTCCATGTCACTGCACACATGCCCTGTCTGCACCCGCCCACACACACACACACACACACACAGGATACACACCTTCACACACATAGACACACACGCTCCTGCTGTATGTCAGGGGCCTGTCTCACAAGTGTGTCTGTTCTTTCCAGGGGCGCTGATACGTGATACCTCTGCCCAGTCAATCCTTCTCGCGTTACTCCCTCCGCAGTGTGCTGCTTCATTTACACATGAAATATTGATGTTCTTAATTTAACCCCCAGGGTGCTCAAGTGTCCCTTCCTCCCCCGAGAGGATGGGAGGCCTTTTCCAGGGAACCCGCAGCCTCAATGCTGAAAAAAAAAAAACACCCTTTCTGTTTCAGGATTGGTTGACGGGGTGTGTTTAGTTTTGCCTCATTGGTTGGGTGGCGTGCAGAGCGGCAGGACAAACCTACCAGTGGAGTCGTCTCCTAGTGGGTTTGTCCTGTGTTCGGTGGCCCACCTGTTCTCTGTGTGTGTGCATGTGTTATGTACTTTTACAGCATGTCTGTCAGAGCGTGCATAATGTGAGTGAGTTAATGTGAGCACAACAAATATTTGAAAGCTAGCTTCTGCAAGCTTGTCCTAACCTCTGTGAATTTCAGTCGCTCAGACAGTGCACTTATAAGGGATGAAAATAGCCTTTTCATCATCATCCATAATTCAAGCCAAATTGATTTACGTTTCGCAATAGGGAACTCAATATTAAATAAAAAAGTAAGACTTGAAGTTTTTTTTTTTAAATCAATATAGAGTGAAATATGAAAATTGTGAAATGATTCAATGAATTATTAAACTCAATTTGTTTTTACGACAATTTATGTCGTTATTCTTATCCTCATAGATTCAAATTTCAGTTTCATTATAGAAAATTGTGTTTCGTGATGTCATTTTTCATGGCAGGTGTCACCTCTGCATGTCCCTAGTCACCTGCCCCCTGCATCTCTAAGCAGGTCGCAACAACTACAACCACATGTAACCAGCTCGCTATCCCTCGTCAGCAAACCTGAAAAGTTCTAGCTGAAAAATCCAACTAGCTGCTGTTGAAAATAAACACAAGTCCAACTTCAATTCCAAAAAAGTTGGAATAAATAAAACAGAAGGTGATAATTTGCTAATCCTTTTTGACATTAATTGAAAACAATATATTTAATGTCTGACCTCATCAGCTTCATTGATCTTTGTAAAATATCTGCTTATTCTGAATTTGATGGCAGCAACATGTTTCAAACAAGTTGGGACAGGAGCAACAAAAGACTGTGAAAGTTGTGGACTGATCCAAAAACACCTGTTTGGATCATTCCACAGGTAAACAGGTTCATTGGTAACAGGTGATAGTATCATGATTGGGTATGAAAGGTTCATCCTGGAAAGACTCAGTCGTTCACAAGCGAGGATGGAGAGAGGTTCAACACTTTGTGAAGAACTATGTGGGCAAATAGTCTAACAGTTTAAGAATGTCTCTCAACATAGTTGTAAGGAATTTAGGGATTTCAACATCTACAATTCATAATATCATTAAAAGAGTCAGAGCATTGGGAGAAATCCCTGCACGTAAGGGGCAAGGCTCAAAACCAACACTGAATGCCCCTGGCCTTCAATCCTTCAGGAAGCACTGCATTAAAAACAGACATGATTGTACAAATTACATCACTACGTGGGCTCAGGAACACTTCGGAAAACCAAGGTCGGTAAACACAGTTTGTCACTGCACCTACAATTGCAAGTTAAGACTCTACCGTGCAAAGTGAAAGCTATATATCAACATCCAGAAATGTGGCCGACTTCTCTGAGTTTATCTGAGATGGACTGACGCAGAGTGGAAAAGTATTTTGCGGTCTGAGTATATTATATATATATTTCAAATTGTTGAGAGAGGCAGGGGGCATGTGATTGGCTGAACACTAAGGGGGCAGGTAATTGTGATCTCTATTGTCATTGAAAGTGAAATGATGAAATATACAGATCATTAAATAAAAGTGCCATTCTCAATATCTAACTAAGCTTTACCTAAAGAAAGAATGAAGTAACACGTTATTATAATCTATTGAGTTTGAATAATTGACTGAATTCATTCGCAATTTATTGATTTCCCTTTATCTATTCATGTAACTATTTCATACTATTACTATTTCATAATGTCTTATTCATTTTTAAATGTTGAACCAGCAGGCCTTGAGATAAGAGCTCTGCTATTTTCCTTCCAATGTAAATGTCAAGGTTTGAGCACCTGATTAGTTGAGGTGGCCTAGAACAGCAGCGCCTCAGTCCCAGCTGTCAGTCAACCCAACAGCAGTTCCCATTGGCTCGGCTGGTGCTGCAGGGAGGGGCAGAGGAAGGCTGAGTGCATTAGTTTGCCTGGTTTTCTTCAAAATAAAACACCGTGGCTGTAATTGACGGATGATAGACATATTTCCCAGTCACTGGCAGCATTTGGGCCGAGCTCCTCATCCTGTTTCTTGTACTTGTTTATCTGATTAAGGCTGGCAAGGCTCATTCCTCAGCAGCTAAATGGCATCTAATTTAAAACAGATCTACAGAGATAATGAGTGTATGAGGAATCCAGGGAATGTTTGGTGTTTTATCCCCTGAAAACAGGACCCCGCCCCAGCTCTGTGTATGAAGAATAATGTGTGTGTACGCCTATGTATAGAGGTATGAATAAGGGAAGTGCTCCCTTCATGCTGTAGGTGGGTGGAGGGCTGTCTCAGCCTATCTTTGCTCCTTTCTAAACATGGTCAAATTACAGTCCAAATATAGTAAAACAATGCAGCTCTTCCATGACTTTTTCGACATTTAGGTAGTATCATGTCAGAGGCACGGCAGGGAGCTTACGACCTGCCCTGCCTGCACTCGGTGTCTCTGTGCTGTTTATAAAGTGCACACGGCAGTAGTGTTGTGGCCTGGTTTGCCTTACTAGGACAAGCCAACATGGAGTCATCGGCAGAAGCAGGAGGGTTTATTCAAACTCCCACTTGCCTTTTCAAAAACCCCCAACATCCCAGTTACAGCATGTTCCTGTTGCCTAGCAACCGGCTGGGTCTTGAGAGAGAAGAGAGGCGTCATAGATGTGTATGTATATCCAGGGCTGAGCGCGAGAGCAAACACTCTCCGCTGCCTCTCCCTCCCCTGTGAGCAGCTCACTCTCTCCACAACCTCGCTGACATGTAATGGAGCACAGTATTACACACTCTGAGTCCTGCCTCTGCTGAACATCACCCAATGACACCGCACATGGAGAGGTGCTTATAATCATATATTATTGACACACCGGTCGAGTCGGTGAACAACATAGAAGCTTGTTATGCTGTCTTTATAGATCATTTTCACAATCGAGCATAAGAAAAATGACATAAGACGTGATAAAGTTCATGGTCTTTTATTTGAAAAAAAAAATAAAGACTAGCATGTACAACTTGGAATGAATGTAAACTGAACTCAGATGAACAGTTGCGAAGACTGGTGCGCTGACACTCCCAACAGCATGCGCTGCGAGCACAGTACACCCCTCACTATGCTCTTGTCTGAGTCGAGAAACAGAAGAAGAAAAAGAAAAGTGAAGGCCAGTGATTCTCTCTTGCAAGAAAAGAGGACAGACACTCCATCTCAGCGAAAAAAAAAGAAAAGAAAAAGAAAAAAATAGAAAGCTCACCGTAAGACTCTTTATGTCCCCCCTCCTTTAAAAGGGCAGGACGCACAACTACTAAGATGGCTGTCCAAATAACATAACAAAAACAAAAGAACATGCCAAACATTTGAAAATGTATTTTTTGTACATTGTTTTTTTCTCTTTTTATCTAGCATACAATTAAGTCCCATTCCACTTTAACGCTTGAGTTAGAACCTGGTATCTTCTCTCATCTTAACAGTACAGGGTTCCTCTCCAAATACAAAAAAACTGTACCAAACCAACAAGAGGACAGCTTATAGTGGAATCAGCACGCTCTGGTAGCCCGGAGGAGGGATGGGGGGGCGGGGGGGTTAGTGCTCCGGTCTCAAGCTGCATGCATGAAGAACAGAAAACAGAGAGAGAAAGAAGAGATGGCCAGCCCAGACATTTACCACTAGCAAATGGAACTGGAAGGAGTTCGCCAAATGCTTTTGCTTTAGTCTGAAGGTAGTAGTTACAGGGTTTGTTGTTATTATTTTTACTTGTTAAGTACTGATGCTAAACTGATCTCCGGGGGGAGGGGACAGGATCACTAACCATCATTTTCATGCAGATATTTTTTGTATATTTTTATATTTTTCCTGTGTGGACAGAAGGATATTTTATTTCAACATTCAATTATTTTCTATACAGAAACAGTATGAATAAATGAACATTTTTTTTCCAAGAGGTAAGTAAAACATTTTGATTTTTTTTTCTTTTTTTTTTTTTTTTTCTTCTAAGAGGGGACAGGATGGGGCGGGCAAGCTTCACTTTGCAGTCATCATCTGTACAAACTCTGCAGAGAAAGAAAGAGAGAGGACAAAAGACAATAAGGACATCAGGTTTAAGGATTTGGCTCAGCCTGTTGCCAGTAAGCGCAGTCACCTGCTAAATTGTTAAATGCTTTATTAATTTTTTAATCAAGTTGAACAGGTTCAGAACACACATCCTAATTAGTGTCCCCTTTCCAAACGGCTTCCATGTTCATCTCATTAAACCCATTTGATTAAAAAGCTCTGGCGTTGTGCTTACAGTTGTGGATGGCGATATGCGCGCGCACGTCTGAAATAAATAAATAAGAGGAGGCTTTTATTGTCTGTAGAGTGCATATTCTGTCTGTGGTACAATGGGAGTGCAGAAGTAGGACACTTTTCAGCCAAGACTTATGGACTGTTCATAATATATCAACAGCCTTCTAGAAAATGAGCGCAGTCTCTCGTGTAATGTGCCAAGGGACCAATCACAGGGGGGAGGGAGAAAGAGGGAGGGAGGCAGCCAGAAAGAAAGAGTGAAAAGGCTCCTGGCAAACTGATGATGATTCAGAAGGATGGCTTTCTCCCATCTCTGTTTCAGCAGGCTCCATCTATAGCCCCTATCTAATAACTAATATTATGTGTGGCTGGCTTGTCTTATAGTCGCCCTCAGAGAAATACACAGCTTGGAAAATCAAGTGCTCTGGTCCCCCCTGTTTAATAAAGGCTTACAGCATGGCCTAGAAACTAAAGCTATTTGTGCACCATGACATTTTAGAATATGCCTCCTCGACAACCATCAGATTTATTTTACCTTCGTAGTTGACCTGTCCGTCTCCATCGATGTCTGCTTCTCTGATCATCTCGTCCACCTCCTCGTCCGTTAGCTTCTCTCCCAGGTTCGTCATGACATGACGGAGCTCTGCAGCACTGATGTAGCCATTTCCGTCCTGGAAACATGCAGCATGGGACCAAATGTGTGAATCATGAAAAATCCCACAGGCTTAACAACTGGTGGGGGGGGGACAAATTCCCACCAGATCCATTAATGAGCAAGACATGGCTAAAGGTGTTAAGTGAGCAGGAAGTTGGAAACAGATGACTTTTTATTTGATTAGGTAAACTTTACTCACTACTAAAATGGCATGGCAAGACTCACGTTTTCATTATCACACCTGAGTTATCACGCTTATTTAAAAAGATTCTCAGGTGACTTGACCTTTTGCTTCACATAAAACAAGTGTGACAGTAAAACTTTAGCTAGCCAACCACAGAAACAGTTTTTCTTATTCTTACAACCTTGACCTGATTTACCTTGTCAAATACCCGGAAAGCCTCGCGGATCTCCTCCTCACTGTCTGTGTCCTTCATTTTTCTGGCCATCATGGTCAGGAACTCCGGGAAGTCAATGGTTCCATTACCTGCAATGGGTGATCAATGAGGCACATTTAATCAGAAAAAATTGCAATTACTTAGAGGCAAACTCAGATAAGCAGAGATAATGGAACCTAGCATTTAGCTGATGAAAAACACTTGACTGAAAATATTCTTTTAGTCCTCCAGTCCTCTTTTTTCCCCTGTGTATGACATTATCATATGGGCCATAACTTCTCTCCAGAGGCGTTCCTGGCAGTGACAGAGCAACTTGGGACATAAGCAATCGCAGAGAGGGGAGCAGCGCTCAAATCATTTTAGTATACACCCTCTTTCCTGTGATAAACACAGCTACTACAGGCTTAGAGGAGGAAAGAGGATATGTGTGAGTGACTGTGTGTGTGTGTGTGTTTCCCTTTCTTCCTCAGGGAAGCCCTGGGAAGATGTTGTGTATGTTATACACAGCGCAGCAGGATTGCGGGGGGGGGAACCCGTGCCCAGTCATCCATAATGTAGACATATACAGTAGTATAGTGTGCAGCTTGGCCTTCAAGGAGCCTGAATAAATCAAAGGCTCTGTCCCTGTCAGAAACTCTGGCTCGAGGGGAAGGAGGTTAGGAGCTTCTATCCAGATGCTCAATCCCTCCTTTCCACCTTTGTCCATCAAGTCTATTTTTTGTCCCTCTTTCCCTTCAACACTGTCTTTTCATGTGTTCTTGGCTTGACCAAAAGAATCCAGATAGAGGAATCTGTGGTTTTCATGTCTAGTGGTGCTGATGGCAGCTGCTGTGCTGGTGGCGCATGTATGCGTGCAATAGGATCAATATCCATGTTGCTGTTGTCAAGACAGGATTACCAGGGGATCAGACCCTCTTGACAGGGGGAAGGATCTATGAGGTGCTCAGCAGCTCACCGACTGTAGCCACAGGAGTGAGGATGGGAGGGCTGGTGGTGAGTCCAGCAGTGGCGGTAGGACTTGCTTTTATGTAGACCTGGAGATGTTAGGAGTTAAGTGTGGAGGTGTATTAAAATAAAAAACTGACAAAAAAACAAATAGTCAGGGGATTGAAATGAAGGTCAGAGACACCAAGGGCAAAGAACCCAGGGGGATTAGCCCTGGGGTGGGACGGATGGGGCGGGGGGATTGTACGCAGATTAACCAATGACAGAGCACGCCTCGGAGAGCGAGACAGAGAGAGAACAAGCGAGAATGGATGTGTGTGTGGAAGGAAAAGGGATGCAGTAATGTGATGGGGCAGATGGTGATCTCATGGCCCGGGGTAACAATCTAAGGACCTGTTATCTAACACACAGAGACAGCCAGCAGCACCGAGGGAACACATGCTGCCACTGGGGGTTGGGAGAGAGGCTGATGGGGCGGGGTTGTCCCAGTCTTGGAGAAGGGCAGGACTGCAACTGGAAAACCATCATCTGAGGGGGACAATGACTAGAGAAGCAAGGCAGCCCTCGAGTTATATCTGCTCAACTGCACCTCAAGCCAGCTGCTGCAGTGGAAAAAGGGGGGGGGGGGATGGATGGAGGCAAGGAGGGATGAAGACAGGGAGGACGGCAGGCAGGAAGAGAGAGAAAATGGTGGGAGGGAAAAAGAGAGAAAATAGAGAGGGAGGGAGGGAGGGAGTGAGTGGGCGGTAGAGAGGGAGATGGAGATGAGGGAGATGTGAAGAGCAGAGAATATAAGGAGTGAACCGAGTGGGAGATGGTGCGATTACACATAAGAGGTGCTGACGCAAACTATAGAAGGCTGAGGCATCTCCGTGCGCTTGTGTGTGTGTGGTCATCGTTTTTCCCTGCATCATAAAACCAACTTCCCTCCCTGGGATAAGAAAGAAGGGCAGGGTTGTGTAACGATGACGAGGGATATGCTGGGACTAAAGCTAATATTTTTGCCATACTCTTATTTAATCTCTAATTAAATAGTTTTATTTTGTGTCATACTGGATGTGATTTTCTTTTACACGTTTTATGTCAGTGTGGTTTCTTATATACAGGAATACTGAAGCCCCTAAATCATTTCAAGCCAGTGTGGCTAGCTTGTTTCCTGATCCGTGTTGCTGTAAGATAAACGGCAGCAATTCCACTTGACACTGTAAGCCATGCTGTTCATAGATTGCGGCTTGGCTTTTACAATCAAATAGCCAAAAGACTATTTCTTTCGAAGAGCTCTCTGTCTAGCTAAAGCCATCCATCCTCTCTTCCATTCATTGTAATTCTTTGCCACAGCCTCCTTGTTTGGTAAATAAAGCTGATTTTCAATGGGCCAGCTGACATCCCATGGCTGCCGATGTGGGTACTGGATGTGCAAAGCGCAGAGAGGCCTTATGTAACCACTTTTATTTTCCATTACTAGCTTCATTGCTGTCTGACCTAGATTGCATCAGCCAAGGGAGGCAGAGGCAGAACAAGGGGATGTTAGTGATGGTGTGTGTGTGCGTGTGTGTGCTTGCTCTTGGGTGTAACCGAGGGGGAGGGGGAGGGCACTGAGGATGCTGGGAGGACGTTTCAATAAAAGGGCAGCCAAGCTGCGGTGCAATTGATTTCTCCTGATCAATGTGGTCCCATTTACAAAATCCTATAAGCTGACAGAGCACCAATGGGGTAAAGGCCCCACTGACAGCTAACATCCTCAACTCTACTGCCCAAGGACAGCCAGCTTGGAAGCTACTAGCCAAGTTCTTGGACTCTCTTGTCTCTTTTCTGTCTCCCTTTCTCTCTATCACTCTTTCAAACACAGAGCCTTCAGGAGACACTCCAATGGAGGTTAAAGGCTCTGCAAACCTCTGTTCGTAAGGTTAACAGAAGAATCTGTCTGAATTATGACACTGAGCAGGGTGCACTAACACTTACAGTTTTGTTTTTTTTGACACTTAGCCTGCTCCACTCACCAGCACTGCAAACACCTCCTGCGCATCCATATCCCTGACATTGTCAACTATGATGGAGCTGAACACACAGTGACTAAACTGCTGACACAGAGGGACACGTCATCTGAAAATAAAGCTGGCCGGACAGTTGGCTCGGACAGTTGGTTGACAGTTGGTAGAGAAGGGAGGGAGGTGGTCAAAAACACAGCTGATGTGTTTCAAGATGGGGCAGTAATGGATGCTCTATGAAATCCTTTATGTGTTTGAAATACAGGTTTTATCACTGCAATCATGCAACAAAATGTAATGTGAAATTAAGGTTCATTCCCCCAAAATGACTGAAATTAATGGAAGAACTGCACTACCTTGTATAAACTAAAATTGGAAATTGCAAAAAGTGTATTTTTTACTGTTTTGCATTTATGAGTGACAGTTACAAGTCATTTCACTGATTAAAAATGGGCTGAACAGGAAAGGATCAGTGAAACTGCTGATGGGACTGGAATGGCATTACCTTATTAACCTCAATATTAAAACCCTTCCCACTCACTTACGATAGACTGAGTAATATTAACGATTTAACTGCTGATTATTCACCTTTTAAATTAATTTTCCCAGTAAATTAAGTAAGAAGTGGCTACATGTGGAACATATTTTGCTTGCCTGGATAGAAAATAGATGTTAATCTCTGCTGTCTTTGTAATGCAAGACAATGATTTAGTCTGCTCTTCTGTTTAGGATTTAGCAGTTATGACTGAGGTGTCTATTAGAAATGTACATGAGGTCCTGTCTAAAGATCCAAAGTATTCATTGAAGTCTATAGTGTGAAACTCTGAGTATGTTTGATTCTAAAACTCTCTAAACTTTGTCACTTGGGACCAATCAAGAGGAATTTACCCAGCTCTGTTTACTTATTTGGCACCTGATATGACATCTTTAAAAGAGAACTTACTTATTACTGACATATCAACTGTTAACGTTATGGGTGAATCGAGTATGTATACTGACCGTCAGCATCCACCTCATTGATCATGTCCTGCAGTTCGGCCTCTGTGGGGTTCTGGCCCAGTGACCTCATGACGGTGCCAAGCTCTTTGGTGGTGATGGTGCCGTCACCATCCTTGTCGAATAAGGAGAAAGCCTCCTTGAACTCTGTGGGGGTGGAGGTAAGAGTGAGAGGTTAGATTACTGTCACTATGCAGTTACAGAATGGGTTGTGTAAGGTTAATCAATCCTTTGTGACTACAGGGGCTCTGTTTACTCAGTTCATGCTTGTCTATGAATTGGCCCACACGAGCGTGAACAGAAGTGAAGTTCCCAATGTGCTGAGCTCTAAAACCACACAGAGATCTTATCTCATACTGTGAAAAAAACAGAACGATGCAGAACACCGCAATGTTGAAAACAGGCAGACACATTTTCCTGCAAGAACTTCAATGTCTGCACACACCAGTTTGCACTTTGTACGAGCAGGCTTCTTAACTACGGGCCATAAAACTCCATCCAGGGAAGTGCAGGCAAAAGTGAGCATTAGCCTTGGAGCCTTAGCACAAGCTAATTAGCCACAGAGGGGGTTTGACTGTGCAGCCTCCAGTTTTAGAGGCCACATCATTTATTTATCAAGAATGTCAAGGTGCCTCAGTGATGGAAACTACTCATAAACTCGCCTGGAAATCTGTCTTTTCACTGTGGCTTTGTGAGTTTTATTCCTGAGTCATAGCATGTTGTAAATACTTCTTCCTCTTATTTTCTGTTCATTTTGAGAAGCTAATGATCTACCAAGGGAGGGCGGGTGGCAAATCCTTTAATGTTCCGTCTCATTTCATGTTCTCCAGAAGTGACGTGGAAGCAAGTAGAACAGCTACTTTTGTGAAGGGAAACTTAATTGAAAAACAGTGTGGAATTGATCCAACAGTAGCCAGCAAATGTGAAGAAAAGACTTGGCTATGAGGTGAATTACAGGAGAAAAAAAATCTTTCTGTTCCTACCTGCAATCTGCTCCTCTGTTAGTTGGTCAGCCTGTGGATGGAAAAAAGAGAAGGAGGGAGAGGGTTACAAACAATGAAGTTACTCAACAAGGCACTTATTACAAGTCCCAAACCGTTTCGTCACTACATTCCTCATCGTCCACACATACCAACCACCACACAGCTCAACACTGGCCACAGTGTTCATGGGTCTGTCAGCAACAATCTGTTCTCAGGACTGCCAAGATTTACCAATGACAATACCCCAAATTAACTGCTAGACTCCATTAGCTAGCAGCCAATGCACTGGGGATGGGAGTGTCAGCCAGAAGACTTGTTTCTATACTTCAAATTTTCTTTACATTTCTTATCTAAATGGTATTTCCTTCTCTAAGCAGAATTATACCATGCTGAACTGACTTTGTCCCTGTAGTAATTTAATGCCAGCTGGAGTCCATCTTGACTTCAGTCTGACTTTGATTGCCATAAAAGTGATATGAAAGTGAAAAACAGTTATCAGACTTGACTCAGGCTGATAACAGAGGCTTATCAAGATGTTTTTAAAGGTTGCGTTTGTTTGCCAGACTGCCGGAAAGCTACCACATAGAAAGGTCTACAAAGATACAGCACGAAATTAAAATGTCCAGCTGATGAGCAGCTCCATGGGATTGAGTCACACCATGTTCAAATTAGCAAGCTGCACCATGGCGGTCGACACAAGAGGGACTGCTGGGCAACAAGACAGTGTAATAAAATGGATGAAGTGCTGTCTCCAGACGGGCAGAAAATGTTTAGGAGGGGTTGTTTCAGGACAGATCAGCATGGGAATGTTTTCCATGGTCATACCAACAGGAAAACAAGGCCTGCTGGCTTAGCACGGTTCGGTTCCCCTCCCAGCCTGTTCTCTCCGCTAGCTAAGGCTCTCTAACGGCTGATAGTGACTCACACATGCTTTAAATGGTGAGTGAATATCCACTGCCAGGTCTTTTACATAGATGGATGGCTTCTTTGTGAGGGATCCACTGATTTTAAACAAACATGCTCAGTAGTAAAGTGTGAAAACACAGCTTGTGGTGCAAATAACTCCCACGGGTACCCTCCCATCTCTGCTTTATGAAAAAAAGGACTTATTATTATTATTATAATTATTCTTAACAGGCCATGCTGACATCATTGTGCTTGGCAGCAAAGGAGGAACACACAGAGACTTACATGAGCAACCACAGATGTGCACAAAGGCACTCACATACATGCGTGCTCTTGCAAACAAACACACACACACACACACAGTCCCTCTTAATGACATTCTTCCTCAACACCAATACTTTCCATCCCCATGTTTCCTGTGAATTAGTCAGAGTAGTCAGTTCTGCCTCTAAGCAAATTCCTCTAGCCCATTGGTGTGTTTATGTGTTTGTACAAGTAATCTAGCATTGGATAGAGCCAAGCAAATCTGAGCCTTGTTAAGTCCATGTTTGGAGGTGAGTGTATTTTATTTTGTATATCGAGCCAGTAAATCGAATTTGTTGCATAATGACTGGATTCAGTTAGACCGGATAAGATTTGGCAGCTCATCGCATGACACACTGCGAGCTGACCTTTAACTTTTCAGAAACAAAAGGCCTTTCCTTGTCCGCTTGAGTAGCAGTAGCCACGGGATGGATTGATCAGCCAGTGAGAGGTTCGTGGGTAACTTCGGCAGGGCTCATACGATTAGCTGGCATGATTCAATAACCTGCTCTGCACACAATAGCGCTTGCTTTCCTCCTCCCTGCACCCTCTTCCTGTCTCCATTTCCATCTGTGAGAATGGGAAATGTCAAGAGACAAAACAGCACTGCCGACGCGAACATGCCACCCAGCTTGACCACTATTCTGTCTCATCCGTGTGTTTTCTGTTCCTCTGTCCCTCTCATCGCTCATGTTTTTTCGTCATGTTAATTTCTCTGTTGATGAGTCTCCCTTCCTATCTTCCCTTAGTCACCCTCCCTGTCATGCCGTGTCGCTCCTGCTGTCTCTTTCTGTCCCCCACTGTCTTTCTAAGTGGACTGGGTGTGGGGTTTGGTGACTCAGTGCTATGGATCCTCCCTTGGCTTAGGCCCAAGTTGTTGAGGCCTCATGGTGCTGCTGCACCACCAGGCCCACTACCGGCCCATCCCTTCCTTTTCTCCTTTTTCCTCCTTCTTTCCCTGGCACTTGAACTTCAGCCAATACCAACTCCTTCTCCAGACCTTTCCCCTCTGTGTGTCTCTTCTCCTCTCTCTATATGTGACATGCTGTTCAGAGGAAACTCCCTGTGATTCACCATCCACAGTGTCTTATGGACAGGGTTGTTCACTGCCAGGCTTCCAGACTTAATAACAGCTTGTAGAGGAATAGGAGTGTGTGAGTGTTTGGAAATGGGGGGGGCTCTGCTGGCAGTGGGTCGCTGGCATGAATGGGTCAACCACTCCCACTGTTGCCCGGGCACCAAGCCCCAGCAATGCGCTCCAAACAGGACTGTGGGAGACAGGAGGCAGTTTACTGGGCCAGCGAGGAATATCTTTTGCTCTCACTTGATGTCACATAACCCTTGTACAAATATACTGCATCGTTCCCTGTTCACACCTGGTTTAATTTGATAGGGGATGCAAAATGGTGTCAGACAACGCCAACAATCATCTTCTTCTTTATGAATGGCGTACACTGTTTTGTAGTTGCTTATCTGCAAAGTGCCCAAACAATTCTTCTAGCTTCTCTGCATTAACCAAGTGAAAGGTGCACAACCTGCTGTCACTGTGACAGATGGGTGTGTACACACACACACACACACACACACAGACACACACACACACACACACACACACACACACACACACACACACACACGCTTCCATTCACCCTAACACAAGCACAAACACAAAGAGTCAGTGTGACACACACACTCCCTTTCTATAGGAGCACTGAGCTCCACAGAGTGCTGAACGCCTCTTCTCTTTGAGGCCGGACAAAAGACAGTGAGGCCTCAGAGCCGGGCTGTGTGTGGAGGGGCTGTGTGTGGAGGGGAGGAGGAGGAGGAGGAGGAGGAGGGAGAGAGGGTGGGTGTAAACAACACCAGCCTCCCTACACCCTGCGGACAAGGCCGGTCCACCATATGGCCTGATGGTGGTAGGTGGCTGGGTACTCCTCCGCACCACAGAGAGCACTTTATCGCTCCTAGACACTGGGAACATGGGACATGGCTAGGTGTTGCCGCCAAGCATATAAATTATGCATTGCAGAGGATCAGATGTTCTTCGAGTTACTAAACATGCATCAGCAAACAAGAGTGTAACAGGAACTGGATAGGGCCTTAGCATGGTCCGACTACTTATTCGATACTTCCACCTCAATGGGGGAGGCTGTTTCCACTTCAATGGGCACATTGATGCAGACAAGGGGCTTACGCCTGTGGATTTAACTTTTCAGAGATGCTGATACGCAAGCCAACTCCATAACAATTCCACGTTACACTCCAATTACTGCGCCGTGTTGCAACGTGAAACTGCATTGCAGCTCAATACCATATATGGGATATTTGATCACAGCAGAGGGGAGGGAAAAAAGAGGTCTACAGCTTCTTGACTCCCTCGGGCTATTAATGATCTATCAAGCTCGATAATCAATGGATTAGCTCAAAGGCCTCTCTTCCACATGCAGATCATGTCCACCTCTCCTTGTGTGACGTAGCCCGTGGAGGGGCTCTGTTTCATGAGCTGGTTGCAGATGTCAGCGTGCGTGTGAACCTGTGTCTCCAACATCTGGTGCGATTGGTTCGAATGGCGTGGTAACGTGCATGTCCATACATTGTGCAAGTCACCTAGGCCTATCGAAACACCATGGTTCCTCCTAATATTAGTTACTACAGAATAAAGCACACTCATTGAAAAATACACAACCTGTGGTGCAGCGTGATACTCCTACAACATTCGTATTTCACAACACTTTGCATGATGTTGGTTTGCAAAAAGTCGACCGAACTTCACTGCTGATCTTGATGTTTTGTGGCGGCCAGAGCTTCTTGGACAAAACTCACATGGGCACCACATTTGCATAACATCAAAAATTTGCAAAGAGGCAACCAAATCAGCTGACATAACACAAATAGATAACATAGCCTAAGATAAACCCTGAGGGCCTGCAAAAAAGGCGGAACTGCGTCTCGATTTTAGTGAAGCCTTTACAATCCAGACCACACAGTGTGGCTATAACCTTGTAATTACAGAATATGGTAAGTTTCCGTTGCGGAACATTGACGATACAATAGTTGCCCCCCTCCTCCTCCTCCTCCTCCTCCTTCATCATCATCATCATCATCATGGCTCGGCTCGAAGAGCAAGATGGTGCAACAGAGAAAAAAGGGGAAGCTCGTTTTTTTTCCTCATAACCACAGGCTCGTTCAGACCATGTGAATGCGGATAAATCGAATCAAACATGTCGGCTCTGTCAGGAATATGATCATACTGGCTGCTGGGTAAGGTTCCCAACACGCCTGCGCTCCTCGGGCGGATTGTTAAAATCTACCCTGATGCATTTATGGCTGCACAAATTCTGCTGTAATGACTCAGAATAGCTTGTTAGTTATTAAATCTAGTCCAGACATGAACTCGATCTGCGGTCGTGAAGGAGCTTCAGTGCCGATAAACGCTGTATGAATTGCGCAGTTATGAGGGGAAATACAGTCCCGTTTTTGAAGGTGAACATTTTACATATAAAACAGCAACAAGGAACAAAATATAGTCCATAATAGTGGTTCTCATTATCCAGCTCATTAGCTAAAACCTGTGAAAAGCGGGCGTTTTCCGGCTCCTTTCCGCATATGAGCAGCTCATAAGAGAATCAATGAGTGAATACAAACAGGCGACAGGAGCGGAAAAAGCATCCAGCTACACCAGCTTTACTCCCGCAATAAGCAGCTATAATTAAAACCACATTTCCCCGGACTAACCCAGAATGAATGACAATACATACCATGTCGGATGGGTTGTGTGCTTGTCGGTCTGTGGAGGCAGACTAGGTGCTTGTTCCTTAGATGGAGCTCCACTGGCGGTATAGGAGTGTGTATATCGGCCGTGGCCAGGACGGGGGATCGCCTGTGTATCCCTCCGCCGCACGAGCACTGATCACTCACTTCCTTATTTCAATTCAGGCTTTCTGCTGCAGCGGCGCGGGCCTCCAGCAGGAGACGTGCCAATCACAGAGCGGCTGCAGTGCACGGAGGCGCCCGTCCGTGCACCCGTGCTGAAGTGCAGCTGGCGTGAGGGTCATGATTGCAAAGCCCGTTTTTTGCAGGATGATGCGCATTAAGAGTGTTGATTATATGAAAACATCGTTGGAATCACACATAAACCAGATAGCAAACATGGGGATCAAACTTTCAGCATATAATTTTGTTGCCATGCTTAGTTTATTGAACTTTTGGCCTCCATTGCTTAAAGCAATGCTTAAGTCATTTCCTGTAATGAAAGCCTGAATGCATAATTTTAGATGCTAGTTCTTTTTCTCACATGGATGTTTGCGCTATGTAATCACCTACTAGATGATATATTTTCTACGTTTTAATATCTCTTGGATGTTTCACGCTGGAGACAAGCATCACTTGGAGGCTTTATGGAGCCCTCTCAAATAAGACAAATGGCAAAAAGCTGCAAATATAGTATGCCTAAAGTTATTGAGGCATTATGATTATATAAAGATCTTAATGAACATTTGTTGACAAAATTATAACTGAGCCATTGCCATCTTCATCATAATCGGTGTCCAAACCAAGAAGAAGATGGTGCCATATGTAAACAGACAGTATTCACTAACTTGTTTTACTTTGCTTGTGAAACTTTGTTTCTGGCTTTTAGTAATTGTCAGTTATCTAAATGGTTCAAAAGACTTGGTTTATCTGTAAATTCTTGCCCATTTCCCACTGTCTGATAATCATCATAAATCATTATCATATAAGGAACATGGCAAAATAAAATGACTATAATGACACAAATAATTCAGAGACAAAACAAGCTTATAGCTCCAAACTCAAGCTACACTGAAGTCAAGCAATTATAGATTAATCTACTTTGGACCTATTTATCCATTTATTTTTAATTTCATTTCCATATGGTGCAATTTTGAATACATAATAAACTCCTAAAAGAATGCAGACTGTGCCTTTAAATTGGAGCAGCTCACTATGAGACCTTTTCACTGAATATATTCACTGAATGATGACCTTCACATTAAAAAAACAAACCCTCCAATGGTGCATTATAAATCTACCATGTGGCTCCACATTATTCCAGAAAGAGACTTGGATTCTCCCAACACAGGGGCACTAGTTCGCAGCCGCGGAAGGATACTTCTGGTGTAGGAAGCGGCCCGGTTGACACTGGAGAATTTGCCGTGTCGGTGTGTGACGGCGCCTCTGATTGGCCGCCGCGGACCTGCAATATTATACTCCATGTGTCGGCCGCGTTGATTGGCTACATGGGACCTGCATTGCACCAGGCAGTGGCACTTGATGGAAATATAATAAATAGAAATACAGGAAAACTTGAAAAAAAAGCAACGCACCTTTTCCTCTGTTTTATTATAGTCTGTAATTATTTAGATTAGTTTGATGGAGGCAGAAGGAAAATGCGACAGTTTTGATTGGTGTCTGATAGGCTCGATATAGGAAGTGCGCAGACTTACTATTGGCTGCTGCAAAGTCTGGTAGGCCTGCGTGAAATGAACTATGAAGCATGACAGAGCTGCTGCTGCTTATTTCAGCTCTATGCAACTGGTATGGCTTAAATGTAATGAGGAAAAAAACAACGAATTTGTGGTGTCATATAGTCAAGATAACATATTTCTGGTTCCTGAATGCAACACGATACATTTAAAGGTGGAATGACGACGCACATTTTGGCAAATGGCATCGCCGTGTTGTCATAATCTACACACATATAAATAAATCCAGCAGCATGTTTGAGTGTGTGGCTCACAGAAGCGCCACCCAGTGGACAGAGCAGGAGAAAGACACAGATGATGCTTTATCTGAATGTATGGGCCTTGTACATAATCCAGTCATATGTACAAGTCTTAAATTCACTCATTTTTGTTAGGAGTTTGGTGGATTGCTGGAATGTTTCCCCACACATAGCTTTGTTTCTGTTTTGATTCAAAGTACTGAAGACAGAGTGATAAGACATCATAATGTGTTTCATATACATATTCATGGATGAAAAGGTTTCTGTCAATGGATAATAAGGCCAAAGAATAAAGCTTCAACCTGACCAGCCATTCATTTTTCATTTGTCAGAAAATCCATCAATAGTATTACTTTAAAAACAGCTTAAGAGATTTGTAATGAGTCACAGAGTTAAGGATGTTTAGACTGATCAATTGTTTAAATAGTTTATTATAGCAAGAATGTAATGAGGAAATGTTTTGTTCCTTAGTGTATTTGTGCTGTGCCTTGTTTCATGTGTATCTATGTATATGTCATCAATCAGACAAACTATTTTTATTCCTGTGGACTCCAGGAAGAGTAGCTTTTGCAATGGTTACAGCTAACATGGACCCAAATAAACACACAACAAAGAAAAACAAACTTTTCCTACATTAAGTCATTAAAGATCTCCATGTACATTTTAGCGCAACGAGTAAATCCCTGCAGTTCAGTCCGAGTCCAGGCTGTTAACAGTCCCCTCGTCAGGTCAAGTGACTCTAACTCAACTTGAGCTATTTCATGTGTTAATCTGCTGGAACTAATCGGGACTTTCTTACTGAATTTGTTCAGCGTTTTGCCCTGTTTAACAGGACAAATCGCTGTTACATAAGCAGATATACATTTTTCTCGCTGCTCTGCGTCCTCCCTAGTCTCTACCTCACTCACAGAAGCCCAAACACACATTTCTTCATTCTTTGCAGCCGCATTCACAAAGAGGATCTGCCAGTTTAACCAGTCACCGACACAGGTGAGGGTTAATTTTCTTACTACGTTTCTCGGCATTGAAAATGGTAAAGCTCAGTTTACACACCTTAAACACCTTGTTGCCCTTTCATGAAGCTGAATAAAATAGGGCCTGATTTAAAATAAATAGGGCTGATATCTGGTAAGAATTAGTCAGCACCCACATGAGAGTTTGAGCTTATCAGAATAAAATATACTGATTGTAGGATTTCCAAAACAAATACATTATTTCATAAGTTGATCTTTGCCATATCAAATACAAATAAAGAACAACTTGAGCTAATTGTGAGAATATCTATTGCATGGCAGTAATATTTTAGCCAGTGTGTGTTATACTGAAGGTTTTCTTTTGAAAGGCCCTTATCCTGTGATGTGTTTGGTGGGGACTTATCTTTAATAAAAACAGGCTTTTATGCAGAGCGCTAGTATCTAGAGTATAATCTGTACACATCATGAATGAACAATAATGTGGATGTGACATTTCAGAGAATGCCAACACCATGATCGGCTCTGCTGTATCACAACCCCCCCTTCACACACACACACACACACACACACACTCATGGGGGTGGTTTAGAAATACCCAACCCAGAGTTTGCCTTGAGCTGACAGGGCAAATGCCTCATTAGAACACACACCCCTCTTCTTGTAACCCTCCCAACCCTCTCTGGCCCAACACGCCACGCTTGATTTAAATGTTTTTTTCTCCCCCCTTTTTTCTTCCATTTGCTGAATTTGCTGCGATGTATGAGCTGCCGTTGAAATGCGTGACTGATTTAATAAGGAGAGAGTGTTTCCGAGGAGGGGGCTGCAGCAGTAGCTCCGTTCTCACTCAGGCCCAGAGATGGCCCTGTAAAGTGGTTCGATGCCTGCTGCATGGGGCCACTTTCTGCTGAGCACTGAGTTACACATGGCTCCACATCAAGAGGAATTAAATCAACGCTGCTGTTCTCCACATGTCAAGACTGCAGCAAGGGGGCAGCTTAGCTGGATTTATTTTACTGTGCTGTAATAACGTAAAGGCTGGTTTGAACAGAAGGCAGCAAAAATCAAAGCACAGACAGCACTCATCCCCCAGCCACATATATATTATCATGTGCAGAAAGCAAATCAAGCAGCAAAATTCACTTTAACTTCTTTTACTAAAGAACAGTCCCTTCAACACTTGAGTGTTACGCTCGAGTGTTTTAGCTCATTCTGTAACCCCGAGATTTAATTATGTGCATCTGTGCTGTCGTCAAGTGAGTGGGAGTCTTATAGAATATTCTAGTAATTAGTGAAAAATGTGTCTTTTAAAAGAAGGGGATGGGCATTTCCTTCAGGCCCATTTCATGTCTCTGGGCTCTTGAAAAAACAGGTATATCATCCTCAGAAATTATGCGAGGAAGACAAGAAAAAAAACATGACTTTGCATATTGATTTGATTGATTCTGTTCGTGACACCGAGGGCAGCAACACAGAGACTGAACTGAATAATTCATGTGATTAATTATCTCAAGCTATTACAGCACGGCGATGAACTCAACATACAGGAATCTAATAAGAAGCCGACGTCAACAGATGCTGCCTCTGTACAAACAAGCTTTGAGAGGGTGCAAATGAAAAGGATAGACGCGAATTACGAGCACACTAGGGTCATTTCTTTTTTTTTGTCCTTTTATTTATTGTCTTTACATGTAACGGTAAGAGCAGAGTGGGAGAAGCTGACATGACATGCACAAAATATATCAAAACTCTCTCTGGGGAGACAGACAACTCAACTGCTGCCTCCTCTTTCACACAGCGATAGATAGATAGAGAAGGGGTGTGGATGGGGGTGAGTGAGTAAAAGTTTGAAGGTTAGAGGTAAAGCCCCTCCGGCGTGCCCTCCTGCTTCTTGTACAGGACGTTCTCCTTGGACTTCTTGAAGTCTTCGTTGGTGACTTTCATACGGCGCTCCCGCAAAGCCATGAGGCCTGCTTCTGTGCAGATGGCCTGGAGGACACAGAGAGAGGGAGAGAGGAGAGAGAGTGTCAGGCTTGATTTCAGCTTTAATAAGTGTTTCTGTGAAAGAAAAGAGGTATTACATCGTAGATATGCAGTAAAAATGGGCGTGGAAGCTCATTGTAATACAGTGGGAACAGAGCGCAGCAGCAACATTGTTCTGCTTTGTGTTGTCTTTTAGTCCAACTGTGTGTGTTTAGCTTTCCTGTTTAACAGGGTAAACTAGTCACTTGCGCATTAAAAAAGGGAAACTAGTAAGATGTGGATGCAGTTGATTTGTAGGAACAGCCAGAAAGACTACTATTAATGTACTGTAACAGTGTATACTACATTGTTTTTGTTCTACTTTTCTTCCCAATGACAACTTGTCACCTTACAAATGAATTCTAAGAAACATTATTTAAACTGACCACAGATCAGACTACATGATGACCTTAACAGCCACCTCTCAGGCCCACAAGGCGGTTTGATAAAAGGTAAGAGTTTGGGTGGAGGTGCCACTTTAATGCTTTTACACTTTGGTTCATATAAAGTTCTCAAACACTGACAGCATCAGATATCAGGAAAGCCATTAATCCCTTTCTGCTCAGTTCCGGCTATTGTAAATAACTAACAGCATTTATATGATAATGTTAAAGAAAATAAATCCACAAGAACTATCATACAGAAAACTAGAAACCCACTCAAAGTGTAATTCTGTCAGATCCCACACGAGGGCAGCAGAGATGAGTCAGTCAGAGGTGAAGATCAAAATGTACAGTAAACACTTTGAATTGGATGTTTTTGAGTGGAGGATGTAACAAAATTAAATAAGTGTTGATGCTACAATAATGTAGAAAATCAGCCCTTGTGGGTACCCTTCAAACAGCTTCATATTGTTTTTTCCTTTCTGCTGAGCCACAGTGTGAAGTGGCTCTCTGCCAACAACTCACACAATCAATAAACGGCTGGAGTCAGAGAACCAGGCCAGAGCAAATTAAGAAAACAGACAGAATGCATCTCCAGTGGCAGGATGCGGTTCGATTGGACACAACCCCTACCAAGCTGCTTAATCCACTCTTATGTTAAGACAATGTACTCCCACACATACCATCACATCTGTAGGAGTGAAGAAACAATGCAAATACTCCCTACAACCATTATCCCAGCCATCAGACACATGGAAATTTCAGCTGTGGCTGGAAAATTTCATATTCTATTGGTCTATCCATTATTTGAAGGCTCCATTCTAATCTTAGGAACAATGTGGCAGGTCTAAAAGTGAAACTGGCAGGTAGAATTTGGATCCCAGCTACTGTGATCAGATAGAAAACCAATTTGCAGCTGTGAGTCAACGGTCTCACGCTTACCTTAATGTCTGCTCCCGATAGGTCGTCCTTAGCCAGGATGAGGTCATCAAGGGTGACATCATCTGCTACTGTCATGCGGCTGGTGTGGATCTGGAAGATCCTCCTTTTTGTCTTCTCATCCGGCAGGGGAAACTCAATCTTGCGGTCAATTCTCCCTGAGGAGGAGGGGAAAACAGCAACATCATAAACTGCATGCAAACTGCTGCTGACAAGAGCTTCATATAGTTCAGGCAATTTAAAATGTTTATAACACTTTTTTATATTATAGCATTTTATATGCAGATCTGATGAGTGATCAGCTGATCATACTGTATGCACATCTGTTATACAAGTAACACCCTTCAGCATGGATGTTTGTTTTAAAGAGTGGTTGCCAAATGGAAAGAGAAAACTTTCTTTTCAAAAAGCAGAAAAAATATATATAATTGGACATAATTTCTACCTTCTGCCATGACTCAGCAGAATACAACAATTTCCCCACTGTCTACAAGATAAACTGTAGAAATGTGAGCAGACAAAGAGTCAGTGACAACTAAAGGTAGAATCAGACCCACTCAGACTCCTACTGACCAGGTCTGATGAGGGCTGGGTCCAGGGTTTCTATCCGATTGGTGGCCATGATAACTTTAACGTCGCCCCGTGAGTCGAAGCCATCCAGCTGGTTGAGCAGCTCCAACATGGTCCTCTGGATCTCCCTCTCGCCACCAGAGTTAGAGTCATACCTGCACAACACAGACAGGAAACATTTATCTTAACAATTTATAGAGTCCACTACATCGCCCTCCATCCACAGACTCCAAGGACTTCCAGCTCGTCCATCCTGCTGTCTTGTTATCATTGACCCATTTTACGGAGTTGTTCGCTGTCTTTTCCATGTGATGTAGAAAGCCTGGCCGCATACAGCACAAGCTCATTTATTATTTACGTGCGTCAGCATTCAACCAAAGTCATGAACAAGCTCAACAATTTAAGGCAGCCAATATCCTACCTGACAATATTACTTACTTTTGACTTTTTGCTGCCAACAGGGAGGAAAAACAGGCACATAAAGCTTTTGATTTCGTATTTTCTACACTGTGTGGTGCCGCTGATCCTATGACTGTATTGTTTTCAATGAATGAGAGGAAAAAAGCTACAGCACCTGAATCACATCATGCTCACCTGAAACATAAACTTGCAAAGTGTGACCTGCATACAGCAATTTGATTAATAAACTCTGTATACTGTACAGTTTAACAGGCTTATGTCATTTTATTAATTTTATGTCCTAAACAGACACACGCTTTCACTTAGATGAAGAAGAAAGTTACCCAACCTAAACTGCTGATATGCTGTTAATTACTGAATACAAATAAAACAGGAATATATTAAGGCTTAGCCAGTTATCACACTTGCTAAAACAACACTTTGTCATCCACTTCTGTTTCCTCAACACCACATGCAATACATTATCACTCAGTCTCTCACATTCTGTCTAAAATAGCTGACGTCTGTGTACCTTTTAGTGCCGATGGCGTCAATCTCATCGATGAAGACGATGGAGGGCGCGTGCTCCTCCGCCACCCTGAAGAGTTCTCGGACCAGCTTGGGCCCATCTCCTAGGTATTTCTGGATCAGCTCTGAGCCCACCACGCGCAGGAAGGTGGCTGATGTCTGGTTGGCTACAGCCTTGGCCAGCAGCGTTTTACCTGGTAGGTGCACATGAGTTTAAGTAAAATTAGCCAAGAGGTTCCCAACATCAACCCTTGAGACGCTGTTCACTACTGGTTTTCATTTTGGCAGCCTAATATCCATGTGAATGTTATTAATTATTGGCAGGATACATTAGAAAGTCTAGATTTCTGAGGTATTTAAATTGACCTGCAGTGTATCCAATTGGAGACATTTTCAGTGAAAGGGTATGAGTTTGTGAACATTTCCTGTGACTCTTTAGAGAAATATGACATTTAACTGTCATATTTCATTTGGCATTCATACTTTTTCTTGTCCAATTTGATCAGTTTATACACTGCGTATTGTCTGCTGTGGGAAATTTCTTATGTGAAGGTTTTTAGGAACACAAAGTATCATCAGGTACCCCAGAAATGAATATACACATTTTCTGCAATACTAACTATTTTTATTGCAACTGTTGTCTTACTAAATATTTTTGATTGTGATATAATAAACACAATTCTCTTCCCAATTAGAAGAATCAGAAAAGGTCAAACTTTATAGCAATATGTGGTAGTAATAGATGGTGATGACATGAAGAGGGAACGCATTCTACATTTCTGTTTTCCCTGGTCTCTAGTGTTATCTCTTAAAATGAGGGCCCACAATTAAAATATGTCAGTTTATTTATTGTGGTACCCTTGACGAAAAAGACCAAGCAATATTCTATATTTGATTATTTCATAAACTAGGTGGCAGAGGTTCAACCATCAGCAGCACTACAGCAATGTAAGACTATAACAGCTCATCTAGAGTGATTACACACACGTCAATTATGTCTGGAAAGTTCCCACAATTCTCCCCTTATTCTGACAACAAACATTTTATCTTTGTGCATATCATTCTCAAAGATAGTAAAAACGTACGACTACTGACATCAGCAAAGATTAAACCACAACTATCCATCTCCTCCTTGCCTCTGAGTGAGAATAAAACATTATTTCTATTCCACTTGTACGAGTGATGATGTATAGTTCTTTATAAATGCACTAAGAACGTGGTAGAGACTGCAATGAAATTCATAGCCAAGTGCACTTCACTTAACCTTTCCTTCTTTCCTTAATGAGACTCTGAAGAACAGATTTCATTTGTGAAATTGTAAAATGACTTTTTTCAAATGCTGTACAATGTGAAAAAGATTGACAGGTTCACAAAGGCAATCTTAGTAATTTCATAATTACACTGCTTTGATGAAACGATTCTGGCCATAAAAGCATATTTAATACATTTGGTAAAGGTGCCATTTTACTTTGTTCTTTTGAGTCATCATCACAACAGTGTAACACGGACTGTACAGCACTTTTATCTGTGGCATTGCTGAGAGGCTGCCGGAGGTTAGTGATAGTTTCTCACCTTCCCTCTTGTGGTGCCCTTTACAGAAGGTCCCTAATGGCCAAATGGAATTTACCAGTGATGTCATTTACATGTCATGATTTCATTTTAAAAATACTTCATACTAATGTGACTGAACTGGAAAAATGGTTATGGTGTATAGTTTGTACATAAACCTGAAAATGAACACAAGAGACTTGACATGTAAAATGAAGAAGAAATGTTTAAGATTCTGCACTATTTCTAGGTCAGCAATCAAATTTAAGCAAATTTGTGGCATTGACCAACTTTTCTCCTTTGTACAAAAGGTCAGATTTCTTTTGAGTTGTGTCACTACTGAAGCATGTATTCAGATGACACTCAGATGGATTTGATCCACTCATCAGAGGCTTGTTCAAGTAACTAAACTTGCAGCCAGTGTTCACCTGTTCTAAACGTGTCAATTTTCTGCTGGAGTTTTACAAGTTTGAAAACTGCTGATGGTGAAATGTTCAATGAAAGCACTTACCTGTGCCAGGTGGTCCATATAAGATGACACCTTTGGGGGGCTTAATGCCCATCTCTTCATAATACTCTGGATGTGTGAGAGGCAACTCCACTGATTCCTGTATAAAACAAAAACAGCACAGTCAGCCACAGTGTCTGAGTAAACGATAATTAACCAATACAAGCAACAAACATAACCATTCAACCTTTCTGTAGAGATTTTGGATCTGGGATAACTTTAACTGTTGATTATTGGCATGGTTTTGGTCCAGTGTTAAATGACCGGCCAATTACTTGAATATATAAGATAAGATAGAACTTTATTAATCCCGAAGGAAATTATTTTGCCAGATTGTACCAGAAATTACAGTAGCCAAAAAACAGAATATTAAAAACAATAGAGCATCCAATATATGCATGTTACTCCCCTTTAAAATGATCACTTTCCTTGACTCTCTTCATTTAATATCATTAACAAATACATGCTTTTTTAAAAATAACTATTTGGGCTCTTTTTTAACATGGCTGGTTGACATGCATTTGCGATATACCTTGATCTCCTGGATCTGATTGTCCAGTCCTCCAATGTCAGCGTAGGTTTCTTGTGGGGCCTTCTCCACCTTCATCACTGTCACCAAGGGATCCGTGTCATCCATCAGCACCCCAATCACAGCATGAACCTAGAAATGATGCACAAGAACAGGACAACTAGTAAGTATTTCAACAACAATTAGGAGAGGTGGCTGAAATTTTCCAAAAGTTCTTTAAAGTGTTAAGGGGAAGTGTAGGATGCTTGCAGACTCTTACATGTAATACCTGTCACACTTGTAATGATTTCCTTTCTATTGTTTGAATGTAATTATTTATAGAGAAGGTATCTTGATTCAAAAGGATGTATTTCTTAAAGGGTTTGCCTAAAATAATGATTCTCACAGAATATTACCTTGTGATTGAGCAGGACAGAGCAGCCAGGCTCCAGCAGATCCTTATCCACAAAGGACAGGATGCTGACGTAGTGCTCTGATCCCACTGAAGTGGATACAATGGCATGGTTGTCATCAATGATTTCCTCCAGAGTACCCACAGACATGGGGGTCCCGCGCAGATCGTCCACCTTTGACCTCTCCTCCTGTAAAAAGAATAAGAACAGGATTACTGTATCTACATTACATCCAAACATACATATGCACATATGTGGACATATGTAAAAGGGCTGACCTCCTGTTTCTCCTCCAGAGGCTTCATCTGCTCCTGGTTCCTGATGAACTCCTCCTCCATCAGTAGGTAGTCTTTGATCCGCTCCTGCTTCAGCAGCTTCAGGCGGCACTGAGTGTGAGGGGTGACTGAAAGGCAAACACACAAAATTATATAAACACCAATGTGATTCAATCACAAAGAGATCTTTTTTTAATTTTAATTATTTTTTTAAATTTTAATCCCTTTTTTAGTCCCACAATGGGGAAATTTCCATTCAGGCTGCCACTACAAGGCGCCAACACATGCACGCAGGTGCGCAAGCATGCCCGGGCCGGAAATCGAGCCCGGGTCTTGGTGGTGAGAGAACCGAATCCTAACCACTGGACCACCACACATTATTCCCTCTTAAACTGGAGGGACGTCAATATCAAGATTTCCCACCATTTACATCAGATTGCATTACTCTTTCTTACATTCTCTGTTTTCAATAATGCCATATAAGGAGTTTCAGTAGTATTAAAATCTCTCTACCAGGGAGTCACAGATAACTGCAAAACAATATCCCCAGTTGTATCTAATGAGCTAAAACACTTAGCATAAATAACTCCAAAAACTGCGACAGGCTGCCAGACAAAAGATAAAACACATCCTAACAACTCCCATTTCCTTACCCAACGGTAGTTTGCTAGCAGCATCTGGTCCCTTGGTCTTCTTCTTTTTCTTGCCAACTCTGGTGGGAATTGGAGGCTCATATTTCTTTTTCTTATCCTTCAATTGGCACAAAGTGTGGTGACAGATGTCAGAAAAGGTTATAGTTAGAAATGTTCAAAAAGTTTTGAATGAAGCCTGTAGTGGACCAGTGTGTTGTAAACAGCATATGTGGCTGGCTGGTCAGACAGTGAGAAGAAAGGAACAAAAACAAAACAAAATCTCGTAGAGTAGGCCTAACTATTATATAGACTAAATATGATTTAATTGCGTTTAGATTTGTCACATATTTAAGCCCTAACTGCCATGTGAAACCATCCTAAAAGAATAATATCATATGGCTACCAAAACAAGCAAGTTCAGACATTAGCTAGCAGAAGCTGTGTCATTCTTACCTTGTCATCCTTCTTGCCTCCCCCCGGACCGTGGCCTCCACTCTGGCTTTGACCCTAAAAATTATCATGCACATGTTAGTAAAACTGAGAAGAAAAGCAGTTATCAGAGCATTATGACCGTTATTGACAGCGATTTTCACTCCTAAACAGCTCATTAGCCGAGCTGTTTACAGTGACTTATGGTTAGCTTACGCCTCCGTTACCTGCCAGCTAAATTCAACATGCTAGCTGGTATTAATGGAAAGACAAAATCCGTGACATTAATGTCATCCACGAAGACAAATGTCATACTTGATCGAAGTAAGGGAAAAACTGCCTCTGCAATATGAATGACTTTTCTAGTAAGAGCGAGGATGACGACTGCTGCCAACGGAGAAAAAAGCTAACGTAGCTAGCTGCGGCTAGTAGCCTCTTATCTACTTTAAATTCCGTTATTACTTCAGAAACAAGACATAAAACCGCCTGGAACTACACGACAACCCGAATATAAAAGCTTCAAGTCATATAAGTAATGTTTTATTGGCGAATATTCAGTTTAATTAAAATAAATACACGAGCCGCAGAGAAAATTGCTTGCTCACTTACCATTGTTACTTGTCGCTCTGTAATGACGTCAGAAGGTACGGCACCTCTAAAGGACCAAAAAGTCGGAGAGAAAACTCAAAACGTCACCTGTCTGGAAAAGTCAACCGTAAAGCTGCTAGAAAAACATGTTGCGGTTTCAGTTGTAAATTTAAACAATCTTGTTTCAACGGTCCAATCCGTAGTTTATGATGCAAAGTATTATATTGAGTATAATGAATTCCATTTGATCAAAACCTTATTTATTTTATTTATTTTTTTAATTAATTTCTGAGACATTATGAAATTAGCCATGGAGATTTTACTGAGACATACATTAAAATAAATACTGGAATACTTCAAACACGACAGCTTTATACTCTACTAAACTATGCCATTGGACTAACTTTAAAGAAAAAGTGTAACTTGATGCCATCACACCTTCAAGTCTACGATTTCCAGCTTACCTTCCAGTTGTCTGCATATGAATGGATGTCACGGTCCAAACTCATTACAATAGCACACAGTATGTTGTTTTAATGAATCTTCCTTTTAACTTTATTAAAGTCATTGTAATGAATATCACATGTCAAGCATTGTCAAGGTTACTTGCATATTACTGCACATCTTGACTGACTATTGGTCATGTGGGCCATCGAGACTAATGCAGATAAAGAAGCAAGCTGTCAGCTGATTCTTGTATTTTCAACAAGACAAAAAGTGAGTTTATTTCTGCATGTCATGAAGATGGACAAAATACCATCTAGAACATATTGACTCTGAGGTGGAAGATACACACTTACAAGAAAAGGTGGAGTTTGATGTTTAGCTTTAAGGACAGCATCCTCTATCCAGCAATAGGCCTTGACCTGCGTGCCCAACAGAAAAGAGGATGGAATAAAGCTGCAGAAAAAATATGTCTTAATTTTGTTGTTGGACAAAAGTACTCTTCTCCGTGCATGTTTGACTTACACCATGTGCCACCTAAATCTTATAGCCTTGGCTTTTGTAGAGACTATTTAATTGGCTTGCTTGCTTTTTACCCTTCCCTGTCACACTCATGCACATGATAAATCAATAATTATGCACACAAAATTGACAACGCATCCCACCCATTGTAATTAAATCATTAAGGTAATTAGCTAATTGTTCAGAGCTGTCATTAGTTTTTGCGTAGCTAATCCTTCTGGTCACACATGTCTGTAGTCATTTTTTGACAGCCAGTGAACTCAAATGGATTCAGTATCAGTGTGCTTACTGTCTAATGTTAGCTTTAAAAGTATAATATTGCCTTATATACTGTATTATATACAATTATATATTGCATTATATATCATGTACACGTCATATAATATGTATAATACATACATACATCACTGCTTGTTCCACCAAAAGGTCATAGTCGTAATAAGCAAATGACATTCATTTATCCTCCCAAAAGTGTAGTCACACATTCATCATGTCTTTACTCGGCCACCAGGTTTTCAGATCTTTTGTGAACATAATAATATAACAGCCACCTATGAAATATATCCCCACTGAACAATGAATGGTGTGGCCACCTCTGCAGCACAGCAGAATCGAGCACATTGTCAAATCCCACATGACTGTTCCATTAGAGTATGTTTCAAATTGTCTCCAACCCAGTGGATATGACAGCGGTGTCAGTAACTCTCTGGGAGTTGTCGTGACTCAGAAAAGAGCTTTAACAAAGAGACTTTGTGTGTCTGTCTCTGTCCAAGTCTTGCCTGTTGCACAAATTTTTGCATGCACATACACAGACACACACACACACACACACACACACACAGAAACAGACACAGGCATTTGTTCAAAGCTATTATTATCTGTGTAGGCACAGCTTCTCTGACATATTCTCTGATTCTCTATTAGGTTGTTTTGTGTGTATGTGCTTCAGTGTGCGATTTTGTGTGTGTAGCTTGCATGTGCATGAACATTGGCGATGGCAAAGCAACAACTTTGCAGTTTGTATATCAGAGTATTCTGTCTGAGGTTAGATTGTCTCCATAGCAAAGAGTGGAGGCTGCTAGATTCAAGTTATTTTTGTCAGCTCTATTACTCTGTATAAGATATTGGATATTGGTCTGTGTTATTTTCTCTCTCACTACTGTTAATGAACTGACTCGCTGAATGCACAGCTGAAATTTCAGTGTCAGTATTGATGAAAACAAAGTGTCCACATTTACATTAAGTACATAAAGACAAAGCAGACTTTGATTCATGGCTTCAGTACCTTTCAATGTCTTGAACTTGGAAGAGCAGAACAATTGAATACACTCAAGATCAAGGATTCAAAGGATTGTTTGAAATAGATACAGTTGCCTTGTGTGCTTATTATAAGCGACTTTAAACTTGTTTTTCTGTAATGTCACCGGCAAATTTTGACAGTCACAGCTTATTTGGACTTGCTCCCTATATGATTCTCGTCTCTCGCCACTATACCTGTCTAATAAAGCCTTAAAACATGATTTTTGAAAAACGTGCCAGCACTGATAAACAGAAATGCAGAATGTCAATGTCAATGAGGCTTGCAGACATTTAAATTAATGGTCTCAAACCAAAACAAGACAGGACAGAGAAGTGAGTTGAATTGAAACTTGTCTATTAGTTCAGCTGACCATCTCACCGAATTAATAGGATCCACTTGTGATGTGAAATCAAAATGCACTGGACCAAATGCACAGTATTAGTCAAGTTAGTTATGAAGAGTAAAAAAGAAAAATGTTACGGTATTTTTGATATGCATGCAAAATATGCCCAATGTTTGTTTGCTTGTTTTTAAGTGCCAAGTCCCTTCTTTCTGGGCTTCTTTCCATCAACCTGGTTGCTTGTTTCTCTTGCAAGATCTGGCAACAGTGGAAACGGATGAATTGAAGCTGCAGCAGTTGACCGTTGACTGAGTCCTGCCCACGCCCTCAGCACATATCCAGTTCAGTTCAGTACAGTGATAACGGTGCCAGATTCACCATTCAAAATTTAGATTTTTTTTAAAATACATACTTGATTTCAGACTAAAGCAGGCTTCTCATTTCTAGTTGGTGGATGTTGAACTCGTGTTTCCAGCGGACGATTATTAAAAACGATAATCTTGTATATGATTGTGCTTTGTGGCTACAAGCATATTGTGCTAATAGACTGAAGCTAAAGCTGCATACATGGCTGGGGTTGCTGGAGTGTAAACTTCTCCAAATCCCATATAGTAATCTCCTTTATACAATCATGTGTTTGACAAAGCTTTCATACCTGCCCTTACCATACTGCAAAGACACGGTCCTCTAAAGTCTTAAAATTCAGAATTTTACTGTAATTATGGCCCAATGCACGATTTCAAGATGTTGAGATTAAGGCTCCAATCCCGACACTGTACTGCCTTTTTTTAAAATACAAATACATTCTTTACTCTGCATACGTTTTATTAGCGCCATGTGGATCTCACCTCCTTCTTCTCAGTTCGTGCTGTGAATTCAAAAGGATTTTGCGAGATGAATCACAGATATAGTATTCTTACAAATGGATAGTCATGACAACCCTGTACAAAAATGTGATAGCATTTTAAAAAATGTGTCCGTTGCATGTTTGCTTGCTTTTATCAAGAATACACTACAGAAGATTGTCTCTCTGCTATCATTCTCTGGCAAACAGACACACTTTGGGCTATGTCCACACTAAAACATTTTCATTTTAAAACTGCAGTAAAATGAAAACTATCTTGTCCTGATGAGCATTTTAGAACTGTATCAGAAATAATCTCCTTCTAGACTAACATGCCCAAAAACACATGACCGTTCACATGCATTGAGCATGCACATGTCGGTTTTTGGTGTTGGCCTCCTGCACATGTTGGGTGTATCTGTATGATGAAATGCAGAATTTAACTGCTGACAACAAGTTCAGCAACACCTGTATAATTTATCCTTGTTGAATTAGCCACTTGCAGTCAAGACTCATAGATATATAGAAGCTGATGTTGTTTGATTTCTTTTGTAAAAGGGTCATGACAGAGGTGTGATGAATCAGGGAAGGACATGTCATGACTGATAAGATAAGATATTCCACAATTGGAAGATTCACTGATAAGACCCAGTCATGAAGCAAGCATTGGTGTCTGCATCATCGCTTCCCAAAGTCTGCAGTTTTTAAATTAAAACGGGGTCACAAGTGTTTCCAAGTCTCCGTTTTAGTCTGGACATTACAGATGTAAATGTACCAAAAATTACGTTTTAAATGAAAACGTATTAGTGTGGATGTAGCCTAAGTCAGATATATCAAATCTCATCATCATCATCAGAAGGGGAGCCTAGAGGATTTTCACCCTATTATTTCCTCTCAGATACATTTACAGAGAGAGTGAAGATGCCTTTACCATGTCCCTAAATCAAGCATAATATAGTGTCCACAAGTTCCTCTTGGCTGCGTGCAGGTTTTGCTGGAATCAAGGCATGTTATGAACAATCTCACTCTTCGTGTCTTCTGTCCTTTGTGATTACTGCACTTGCTGTGAATCCAGACTACAGGAAATAAAACCTAACATTGAAATAAAATCAAATAATGAGCACTGGAGTGACTGTTTTTCACTGAATTCATATCAAATGCCAGCCACCTCCAGGCCTGGACAACATCACTGTGTGAAAAAGTCTGCATCCGTGCTTGGATAATGTGCAGCAAACCACAAAGTGAACAGCAGTCAGTCATAATAGGCTTCATCTCAGACACAGAACACCATCCATTCAGTTGGAGATTGGTCTGTTTGGTTTGTAATGAGATTCTTTTGGAGGGTTTTGTCTTCAATTTGTTGTGATAAAGAACGAAAGCTCTGCCAAAGATGGCCTATTGAATAGCAAGTAATATGTCTGCGTCTGAGTCATGAATGATGTGAATGAGTGTCATTGACAGTCTAATTGTACAATTATGCATTCTGCATTCAAGGCAAACATTCGATTATCCATCAATTAGGCTTCTCATTTCATTTCATGTAATAACTACCGCTAGACACAAAACCAAGGAACACCCATTTTATTAAAGCTATTTTTCTCTCATTAGTGTCCTTTACAGTGACAGATACAGTAGAGTGGACGTGGGCAGAGTCATAGTGTGTATTGTAAAGTACCGGGGATGAGTGGAAGTTGCAGTTAGGTGAGAAGAAGCATGTAGTGCATCAGGTCTTTAAGGCGCCGATACAAGGGCTCTAGGCTTTTTTATCACCATGGAAACTGAAATCCTCATGGGGGAACATTCCTGCACTGTGTGCGGTCCAGATGTGAGACAAACTATCATGCATCATTCATGTAGCCATGTTGTTGACAGGAAGGTGAGCTGAGATGGTTTGATTCTAAGCCGGAGCTGCTGGGGGTCAGCTTGCTGGTCGATGGGAAAGATGCGTTACGTAGTCATAAATTCAGTCTTGTGCACCACCCAAATCTTCTTTGTTTTCAGGAAGGCAGTCCACAGTGTCTATTTGTCCTTACTCCTGTCACCCTCTAAGCCTTTTGTATCCTTTAAAAAGGATTCACACTGTGTCCCCTATCTGTCCACGCTAGTCTCTGCCAACCGGTTGTTCATGATGCCAAGGGCGCCCACCCCTCCTGAGAATCCGTTCTGACGTGAACTGGAGCTTGACTGGCGCGGGTGCCCGATGGCCATCTCCGAAAGCTGCTTCTGCATAATAGCCAGATTCACCTGCAAGAAAGGAGAGAGATAAAGATATCAACAGATGAGGAAATATTTGCTGTCTGTGTTTGGAAGCGGTACACGCAACCAGCGAAGCTTTGCGAAACAAGCATTAATACAATGTGTTGGCAGCAGGCACATCTGATTTCACAGGTGTGATAGAAGGAGACCAGATGGTGTTTTTCCTCTCCTTAGGTGTGTCGATCTAAGTGAACAAAGACAACAAATACTGAGCGAGTGTGACTGACAGAAACCAGATATTTTCTCTCCCACACGCCAACCTTTCCCTTTCAATTTTCAGGCGACAAAGCAATGTGTAGAGAATGTACACGACTGATGTGTAATGCTGTTTTTGTTTGTGTTCAAACAATATTAAATCAAATGGAAAAGAGCTGTTTTACACACAATTATGTGTATTTTTTTGCCAGGCATCCACCACTTTGATCCAGACTGAAATAACTCAACTCAGATTTTTGGACAGACATTCATAGGCCCCAGCGGGTGAAGCCTACTTACTATGCTGATCCTCTGACTTTTAGTCTGATGCCACTTTGAGATGGACGTTTTTAGTTTTCGGTGAAATGTCCAACAAATATTGAATGGATTGCCATGAAATATGTTACATTTGTTGCCTTAGGATGAATTTTAATAACTCTGGTGATATTTGATCTTATATCGTCATGAACTCAAAAATGTAATTTGTCCAATACTCATTGATGACCAAATACCTGCAAAACCAATGGCATTTCCATCAGCTGTCAGCTATTTAATGTTTGGGGCTAATAAGCAAATGTTAATATTCAAAACTAAGATGATGAACTGTTAAACAATACACACTTTAGCATTAACCTTAGCACTGTCACTGTGAACATGCTATCTTGGTCCTTTTGTGACTAAAACAACATAACATTTAATCATAAAATTTCAATCGTCATCAATATCATCATCAGTATGTTTGTTCCTGGACACAAAGTGAAGGGAATTATTTTGGGTACTGAATAGTCCTTTAAAATGATTGGAAACAAATATATTTGTACCTGAGTTGCCTTAATAAGCTGTGGGATGAGTATAGTGTGAGAAAGTGACATATTTATATAGTAATTTGTCAAGACGTGATCTTGAGTATAACTCCCCAAATTTGGGCCCGTGAACTTTAAGAGATGCGAAGAAGATATTTCGATGTTGAGTAATGCTGATTTACATTATCTTAATTCTTAAACTTGAAATGACTCCAATTACATAACGAAGGGACATCATTGTGTCGTCACTTCAGTGTTATTACGTTGAACATGTTTATTTTCAGTAAAAGGACACGTCTGAGGATGACCCTGAGCTCATCTTCAGTGTCTTGACCACTGACAAAGACTACATCATTTATAAAGAAGACCCAGTGTTTGGAGAGAGGTGACTGGAATTAAATAGTGTAATATCAACCCGACCCTACAGGCTATAACAAATTTTGAGTTCATGTTACCAGTAGTCTATCTACAGATCATCAATGTTCACTTGAAAATGAAAAGGTCAGTGTGATATCTAGTGCCGCAGCATCAAACTCCATCTCTCTCTCCCTCCACCCCTCCCTTTCTCCCCTCTCTCTCTTTTGTTCCTGTCTCCACAAGTACAGCATGTACAAAGCTGAATTCTGAGCTTTTAAGTCTGAGAAACTTTACAGGTGTCTTTTTAACATTGACATGCCATTTCATTTCACTTTATTCATTCATGTGTTATTACACATAAATCGCTGGATAAATCAGTAGGGAGCCATTCAGCGGTATGGAGCCAGGCTGCAAATGTCCTGTCAATCAACATACTGTAGCATGAATTCATGTTATCAGCCAGCTCTGAGGCTGAATCAAACACAAGTTGAACAAGTTGGACAAGTTCTTATTTCAAAGGGGGGCATTGTATCTACATTGTGTTGGTTTATGTAAGTATTGTAAATGAGAAATATTTTAATCATTTTTTATGTGTATGCTGTAGAAAGAATCTATGCAAACACCTCTGTGAGGTCACTTGGGCAGAGCTGTGGTTTGAGCTAATGTGTTAAAGTCAGCATGCTGATGAAGATGTTTAGCAGGTACCATGTTCATCATTTCTGCTTTTGCATTCGTTAATTAGCCACAAAGTGTAGCCGAGGCTGATGGGAAAGTTGTTAGCTTTGCAAGTATTTGGTCATAAACCAAAGTATTGGACAATTGAAAATTTGACCTGATGGTGGCGCTAGATGAGAAGTTAAGAGATCACCAAAGTTATTACAGTTGATCCTGTGGGGGACATAAGTGTACCAAATGTCACAGCCAATAGTTTTCAAGACAATTCACACAAAACCACAAATGTCAACCTGTTGGTGCACTCGACGGATCACTTAAGTCATCAGATTCATCGTCTGTGAACCATCAATGTCTGAAAAAAATGTGTTCACTTCCTCAAGTAGATATTGAGTGACACCAACAACTTTGACCCGCTGATGGCACCAAATTAAAAATCAGGCAAACAACAAATTTATCCAGAAATTGAACAGAGAGGGGAAATTAAAAATTCTCCTTAATTTAGTTTTTGCCTGAAACTTGAAAATTTGCGATAATAACACACTATTGGTTAAGTTCTGCTCATCTAGGATATTACGTAACCTGTTAGTCATCTGCAGAAACACATTTTCGCATCTTAATGTTAACATTTCTCTTCGGTTTGTTCTTCTAAATGGTTTTGCGTCAGTTTTTAGCACATCCCCGCTACAACATCGCACCATTTAGTCTGATCATTTTCTCAGTCGAAACCCTCAGGCTCTTTAATCAGAATGATCACCAGGTGTGAAAATTTCGATTTTGTTTTGGATCCAGTTTAGAATAATAATAGAAAAATCCTGTGGTGAGTGAGCATGGTTTTGACATTCAGCAACTCACACTGCTCATTCCTCCCGTCTGAAAAGTGGGCTTAACAGTTGGAAATGTTATAGGGATGTTGAAGGGGTGACAGAACTGGAGAAAGGCAAATAGTATTCAGAGGAATTTTACACATAATATGAATGCAATCTAGAAAAAACAAACTGTTGCTTATATACACTATATATATGAATCTCTTACCAACTATTAATTACACTATTTAATCTTTGATCTAGACGATAACTAAGACTATTTCACATTGGTTTCAATAATAGGAAGCATGCACAGGCCGTGATATTATATGTTACACATAAAACATATGTTATGGTTCATCAGGAGTTTCTCTATTGACAATTGAGCAGGAAAGCTGCAGCAGAGCATTCAAAATTCAATACAGCTAATGATGATGTAGATGACTAAGGGGGGATGAATAAGGAGTTAATGAAGGCTGTAAACCTGACTACAAGAAAGCAAGATTATTGACTAAATGTTCTTTCTGCTCCTTGCGTGAGCAGTATAATCAAATTACCCCTGGGAATAAGTGCATATATTGCATGTAATAACACATGTGATTACACTAGACAGGTGGAATATTACCCAAGCTGTCAGGCACAACCTGCTCCAGCCCTGAAGCTCTCACCTTGTTGGCTGCCAGAAAGTCCCTCATGGAGATCATCTCCCCAGACATCCTGCGCCCAGTGTCAGTCTCGCTCTCGTTGATGGCGTCCGTCTCAATGGAGGGGTCTCTGCGGGCGCGCAGGTGGCCCGGGGCCACCACGTTGCGTCGGGGGTGCCGGTGCGGGTGGTGACCCCTCCTGGGGAAGCAGCAGCGGCAAGGGGCCTCCAACCTCCTCAGCAGCCAGTTGAGGACCTGCTTGATGACGATGGAGATGACGTTGAAGAGGGAGTAGATGCAGCAGACGCCGGTCAGGATGAAGAAGAAGTTACCCAGCCGGTATGCGGCCGTGGCGTGGCCCTCGTAGACAACCCGCTGGCTGCTCACCATGTCGCCAAAGCCGATGGTGCTGAAGGCCACAAAGCAGAAGTAGAGCGAGTCCAGGTAGCCCCAGCCCTCGGCTGCCGAGTACATGAGCGAGGCGCAGCAGGACACCAAGATGGCTGCCGCTCCTAGAATGAGCATGACACAGTAGACCGAAGGCTTCCAGCCGGCCAGATCCTCTCCTTTTCCTCCTCCACCTACCCCAGCTCCGCCTGCTCTGTTCCCCTCAGAGACCCGCCGGCCATTTTGTGGGAGCACAGCTTTGTTGTGGCGCCGCTCGTGGCAGGACTTGAGGACAACGGCGATGACGGTGATGACGCGCTCCAAAAAGAGGTTGAAGAAGAGGATGGTGGCCGCGCAGCCGAGCAGGCCGTAGAACATCAGGAAAACTTTTCCTCCAATGGTGGCAGGGGTGGTCATCCCAAACCCTGGCATACACACACAAAGAAGAAAGAAAGAAGTCAACAGAGTAATACTGCTCTTATGACAAGATAAAATGAGGTGAGCGCCAGGAAGAGTTCAACTTGAATTCTTGTCCTCAGCATGCATAGCCGCCTCTGAATAAAAGGAGAGAATAAAAGCATTACCTTCACTTGAAAAATGCTTAGTCTCACTCAGCGCCTCCATTTTTTTTCTACCGCACTTTGAGTAAATGCATGGATTATCTGTGGAGAAGATGAGTGCGGCCGTTGCCTCCAGCTGACATACCTTTCACACCAAACTCACATCCTCCGGCTCATCAACAAAGATGGCTAATTACAGATCTCCTCTTCGAAGTGAAAATTATACTCTCACAACTGCCTCAATCCACTGGGTTGCCATTGGTGACGCGCGCTCACTCTCTATCTGTCTCTTCGCCGCTCACTCGCTTCAAGAGCTGAGGTGTTTTCAGTCCAAGCACATCACCGCAATCAGTCCCAAAGTGTCGGTTTGTCTAAGGTTTCACTGTATTCCCCACAGTTATTTGGCAACTGAAAGACCCACTGGAGCCACTTCACATCTCAATTTGATCATTTTCTCTCATTTTCAAAGGTTCGAACCCATTTAACTGGTTTTACCCGGAGGGGAACTGAGACGTTGTTTGTGTGTGACTTCTCTTTTGTCTCCTGTGAACTGGCAGATGAACAAAATGAGAGTCAACACGAGAGGCCTTTGTATCGACTACACCAATCTGAGCGATGCCTCATGTTCATGCCTCATTTAATACTCAAAGCTCAATGGAGCACCGTCTGTCTGTCTGGTCTCGTTTTCCAGTTAATTACATTGATAACATTGTTGAAAATTCAAACACTTATCGTAGTTTTCATGTCGATCACACAGTTACATGCACTGTGTTCTGTGGCGTGATGAATTGATTGCATACACGTACGGCAGCTGTAAATTCTAACATGAGAGCCTTTGTCGCAAGAAAAACAAAGGTAAATGTTAGTGTATCTCGTGTCATGAAAAACATGCTCTGCAGCATGACTAATTGCCACCGTGCCAGAGACAAGCTTCTTGTGGAGAATTTGATTGCCTCCACGTTCAGATCCGTTCTCAAGGTGCTAATTGGGCTGGGGTATTTCAGCACGATAAAGCCAAATGGGCTGGATTTTATGGTTGTGTTTTTCTTTCCTTCTTGTTTCGTAAGCTCGCTTAAATGTGATGGCGATGAGTCATTCCAGCTGGTTAATAAAATATACAGTACAAGGCGGAGATGGGAGAGGGTTGTGTGCCGCTGTGTCAGTATGACATCTGTGTCAGGGTGGCAGGCAGAAAGCTCTCAACACGGCTGGTGTTCATGGGGGCACTGGGTTGTGCAACACAGGCCTGACTTTTTCCTCCTAAATGCAAGCAAAGGAAATACATTAGGAGCAATGGTTTGTCTTTCTGGGAAGTTCGCTTATATGCTTTCTTGCTGAGAGTTAGATGAGAAGCTCGCTAATTAACATGTTATATCTTCCCAAGGTCTTGTCGTCACAGCTTCCAGTAAACCCAAGAAAGATACTGGCCAAATGAACCCGGCACACAAGTTCCTGCACAACCACACCTGTCATTTTTACACTTCAGTTTTTGGACGTGTTATATTATGGATATAACATGCTAATTAGTGAGATTTAGAAGTGCTGGTAGGTTTGTTGCCTTTGGACAGAGCCAGGCTAGCTGTTTCCCCCTGTTTCTAGTCTTTGCGCTAAGCTAAGCTAATCAGCGGCTGGTTGAAGCCTTAAAGTGGAAAAGTGAAACTGGAGGAGCGGCTGGTTGCGGGGATCTCCCAGATAATGTAATGATCCTATAGGTTACTCTTATGGCCAATATTTGTATTCATCTAAACCTTGATTCTAAAAAATCAAATTTTTTCTCATTGATGATTCTGATGGGTGTAAATACTACAATACCCATGAGCCTCGGCCACTGCTGCTATGGAGAAGGAGCCAGGGACAAATTTGCTAAGTGAATTGAAAACCCTTTGTCTTTTAAAAACACATTTGACTGAGAATCAAAGAAAAAAGAAAAGCAAATTGGTTCTTGCTGTATAGTGTCAGTTTTCTCAACATCGTAATGTTTAGCTTCCACTGTTATTGGTGCACGAAACAGAATTTGCCAAAATGCATCTTGGGAAGCCGACTTAACTTTTGTACACACAGGCTTATGCCTTTGACATTTAGCATGTATTTACTCACACAGCTGTTAATCTTTTGTACTGATGATTCAACTGGGAGTCTCGTGCTGATCCAAGCTGGAGAAGTGCTCAAACTGTGAGTCACCTCATATTGTCTCAGGAAAAATTCATTTACTTGCCCAGGCTATTTAACAAATACATGAGAGTAACGATTTTCTCATTGATCCCCCAGCATGCAATAGAATAAACACATTTCCCAAAATGTTGAACTATTGCTTTAAACTTGACAACAAACCAATCTATGTCAAATTTCATATCATCATATATTAGCCAAATAAAGTTTTATTATCATTATCTAAGAATAAAATGCCATTCATTGAAATATCTATGTCAATGGAACTGTAAACATGAGACACTACAATATACATGCATATCTTCTGACCATGCATTACATACTCTTCCATGTATTCATCCAAACCCTGACACAATACTCTCCTCCAGCATGCAAGATGATGATGATGATTGTAAGGGGCTTTGCCTTAAGCTATATACTTAAGAGAAATTAGAGCGTTAGATCAAATGAAAATCATAACGAGCAATTGCTTAGAGAGTTGACATAAGTTAAACATTCGAAAATCTCTCTGATTGTCGACTTCGCACAACTGGATTCAGACTGATAAGTGGGGATATTAGGGCATACATTATCTCTGCAGGAGGTTACAGCAGTGATGGCATAAAATGATTTCATGATGATGCATCTGCCATTTGTAAGATCAGAGATAGGATCCGCGCTCAGTGCAATTATAGATCATTGGGCACATTACTGACATGGTTAAAACCTCTAACTGGGCCTTGTAGCACTACAATATGTAAAGTACATTATGTAAAGCATTTGGATGCTGCCTTTTTTCCTTATTTCATCTCACACAGAGCGATGATGCTTCCTCTCCTAGGAGGCTACTCGCATGCTACTTGATGAAATATGTGATGAAGTCTTCACTGCTCTGTCAGAGGTCTCAGGAAAGTGTAGAATGGCAGCTAGTAGGAGAGAGGAAAACAACTTCTCTGAGACAGGCATCATGAAAATTGTCAGTGCCTTCAGGATTCACGGGAGAATCACAGGCTCAGTGTTGGGATCGCCTCTCTTTGGATGCCGCCATCAACCAGAAAAATCAGTGTGAAAACACAGGGAATGACGCTGAATGATCTCATGATGAAATGTGTTTGGTAAAGAGCCTGGTCCTTCATCACCATTACACTCATTAAAATGGCGATGGCCTAAGCCAGCCGTCTAATCAGAGGACCTGTCAAACTGTCAGTCATCATGACTCAACTCACGTCCGTCAAAGATGTTGAAATGGCACTACCCATCAGGTACTGAGAAAAAACAGAGTGTGCAAGCATGAATCAGAGGTATCGTCAACAAAAGATCAATAGGGTGATTGTCACTATTTATAACAGTGCTCTTAGAGGGACGGCTCCATCTCTCTGCTCTGTCTGCCATGCTTACGCCGACGCCTCCAGCGCTCTCAGACAGTCCTGGACACAGCTAGTGCTGAAATGGAGAACTTGTTGTCAGGAACAAATCTGAGTCGAGCATTAAAGTGCCTTTTGTCTCAGTCTAGTTTCACTGAACCCAATGAATCAAATCGCAAGTGCTGAGTCAAGACTGAGAAATGCTGCACAGCTGACTTTAAAATGACCTGACCTGGATCTCTTAACAGAAAATGAACATACATGAACAGATAGATGAAAAGAGGAAGTCTTTCTTTGACTTTAACAAACATTATTAAGTAAAAGCATCGATTATGGCTTTAGTTCATTCTGGTGGTGTGTATGCTGGCTCACAGCACGACTGACCAGTGCAACTAAAAGGATCATAATGCTGCCATGACAAGTCAAAAATGTACATGTCAAAAAAGTATTTTGCATTCACTGTTGTCTGGTTATTAGGTTCCATCTGCAGTGTGTGAAAGTTGGATTAAACCTCACCTGACTTCTGACAAGAAGAGGGTAAGAAGAAGAGAGTAATAAAAGGGCTCGATGAGGGAGAGTTTGTAAAAGAAGGGAAACTATGAAAGACACAATTTGTGGTGGTGGGTCAGATTATAGGGAAATTAAATAATAACACGCAAACACACACAACAGACAAGGACAAGTGAAAACTGATGGTGTCCTCAAACAGAGGTTTAATGCTGGATCTTAAATAGTATTTCTGAAAAAGATAACTGAGCAAATTTCCCACTGTTTTTCTGAACAGCCTGTTTCTCCACCTCACCAATGGTCGACACCACAGTTCCCACGAAGTAAAAGGCGCCCGTGAAGTCCCATCGGGGTCTGATGGTGTCCACGCGGATGCCGGCCACGTTGGCCTCCTCGTAGTTCCTCAGGAAGTTCTTCAGGTCCTTCTGGCTCAGGTTGTACTTCTGGCTGAAGTGCTCGAACCTCTGCGCCCAGCGCGCCTTCGCCTCCCGCTCCTTGGGCTGCTCCAGCGCGGAGAAGACTGCGGCCCCGCACAGCAGGTAGACGACGATGAAGAGGGCCAGCAGCAGGAACCTGGCGTTGTCCTCGTTGATGGGTCCGGAGCCGCAGCAGCAGCCGCTCCTGCATGCCATTATGTTGCTACTGTCATGGGGGCGCAGCTGCAGACCTGTGGCATGGTGATCTCATATAAAACGCACGGTCCTCTGGAGAAACGGTGCCAGGATGCTTTTGCACGACAAAAAAGTCCCGAGCAATGCACCAGATTGTGTTTCAAGCAGATCAGAATCAAGTTGTCCGAGGATTTGGATTTGGCTTTTTTTTTTTTTTTTTTTTTTTGCGCATGAGCGTCCAAACCGTGCACCCAAACCGTGCGTCCTCGGTTCGTGTCCAGCGGCTGCACGCTCAGGTCTGGGTGTTCAGGATGCTCAGAGAGGAGCGGAGAGCCGAGCAGCCACCTGTGGAAGCGCACAGTGGAGCTGCCGCGCTCTCCAGCCCTGCCTCTCCAAGCGAGTCTCCACCCCTGAGCGCGCCTTTTACGCACGGCGCACTGACCAGCAGCGCAGGGATGAACCTGCAGCCTCTGTCCATTTATCACCGTGTGCACAGTCTGTTCTCTCAGAGCCCACCTTCTACTACTCATTTGTCCATTTAAGCTTGTGATGTGATCATGAGCGATGTGAGAGTGTTCCTGATCCCAGCCTCGGAGGTTTGATGCCGACAGTATAGTTTGCATAGTCAGATCAATATCTCCTGACCTTTGCTGGTTGTGATGAGGGATTCACGCCTCTGGCCCCGCTCACCCGGGGACCATGTGAGCAAATGTCACAACTGAACGACGGAGAGGAAATAAATAATTCAGGATCACAGAGACAACAAAGAGCTATTTCTGTAAAAAGTGTGAATTGGACAACATGATGATGCGTTCTCGGACAGAGCAGCAGCCTTTCTGGGTCACACTTGACTAAGTTGTCTTCATGCAAACTCACATCACAAGACATGAGTGGTAACTATTAAAGGCTTGAGCTTTAAATGGTGTAGCCTAACTCTTTTTTTTTTTTTTTTTTTTTTTGGAAATATCAAAGTTCATATTTTGCCAGAAGTACTCAGAAAATCCAAAATGCACAAACAAGTCAAAGAGTGTTAATTGGAGCAATTATAAGCATTTTGTAGTCTTTAATGTTACACACAGAGGCTTTTAAAGTGAATTGTAATAGAGGACTTGTGCATCAGTGAATGTGCTACTTCAGATAAAAATCATGAGCATGAAGTAAAGCAGTACTTTGAAGTAACAATGACATGATCAAGCATTATTAATTTGGTAAAATGGCTCATGATTTCAACACATAAACTTAGCACAATCTGTATTAAATTATAATAATAGATTACCAAATTAAAAATGTTGGGCATTCCCTTACAGTAAGTTCAAGTATCACAAGACTTATGGCAAACGGTGATTATTGTCATCAGCACCATTTAAACACAGCATAGCTTAGTAATTTTAGGTTGTTGTCAGTTCATGATTCTACACCAGGTTGAATTTTCAGTGTCGTATGTTGCACAACATAACAATCACCTGCCTTTCGATAGCAGCTCATCTGCCTGGATTGTTACCTGCGATTATTCCTGGTTGTGGCTGCAACAAGACAAGAGTGCAGGGAGATACTTTTAAATACAACGTGTATTTAAACTGATGGTTTTAACTATATGTAGAAGCAGTCCGGTCTTTCTCAGTCATATGCAAGTTTTGAAAAGTTGCTTTGTCAATCCGATTTATTTTGAGTATGTAACTTATATGTAAATAAGATATTAAGAAAACTGTCCTCTCTGATATTTGGAAAAGAGATTCAAACATGAATGACTAAAAGTCTGAATGAGGGAAAAGCAAATGATGGTAAAGGAAATAAGAATTTTTTTTTTATTGGACAAGCACATTTATGGGAAACTAGACAGACACAAAGGTGTGAACAGAAAGGTAATAACTTTTCTGAACAATTGAGATCATGAATGCTGGTAGTTACATTACTAATTACATTACATTACATTCATTTAGCTGACACTTTAATCCAAGGTGACTTAGAATAAGTGCATTCAACTATGTGGATACAACCCAACAACTGCAAGAATAACGCAAGCACATAACTAACTTCATCAAATATGCTGAAGTGCTTAAAATGTAAAACTTTTTAATGCTATTCAAATGTCCACTCTTGGTTAAAATTGTAATTTTCAGAGTCAGCTTTTCTATTTTTGAAGCGTTCATCCTAACTCATGATTCCACCATCACACGGTACTAACTTGTCACTCAAGGTGAGCAAGAGTCAACTTGAGGCCTTTAGACCAGGCTAAATGTGGATGATAAACTCTATTGGAATCGAGTTAAATAGATGTACACACTCTACTTCTTGTAGTCATTCACTTTGAGATTCATGAATATAATGCTGCATTTTATTTTTTATTATCGAGTTTTTGGGAATCATCTTTCTTTGAGCACATTACAGGCCGGACTGAGGTGGTCCACGGGTTGATTTCAGCACTTTTCTACTACACCATAATAGACTATACAGACAGTACTTTACTGTACTATACTATACTATGCTATACCATATGATAATAAAACACTACATTATACTATACTATTTGACACTATACTTTTTCAAATCAAATGGAAACATGCTTTTTTTATGTGTTAAACTGGCGTCTTTCAGATATCTAATTGTTAAGGTTTTAAAAGGATTAAAAAAGTCCAGCAGGTCCTTTGAAATGTGAGTCACACAAACACACGGCACTACAACATTATTTAGTCCCTGGGGACTGGGATATTGAATGCCTCTAAAGATCTGTGCTTCACATCACTCAGTGTGGAAGCTGCAAGCTGTACCTCTCCACATGTGTTCCTTTGAATCAAAGCATGGCCTGATTTTGTGGACAGAGCTGCAGCTCCTGTAGAGATGGACACACAAACTGACTGGTTCCCTCCAGTCTCTCTTATTGTCAGTTAAACTAAACAGTTGCTGCTTCACTGTGGTGTAACTTCCCGAACAAAAGTAGAAAATACATCTACTGACAATTCAAAGAGCTCTGATGAAAATCAGCAAAATATTTTCCACTGAGATGTTTTTATCACATTTATCTGCGTGCACCTCTAATCTTGCTCTCACAGAAGACTTTATTTCCTTTTAAATACTTAAAATGATTTTACTTTTACTTCCTGGAACTTGACATTGTTGCCAAGTATTACTAATAGCTAGCTGTATGCTGCATATAAATATTAGATTAATTTACCATTCTGTTCTTTTTCATTCAGTGCTGGAGATTATTGGGCTGCGGTGGCTTTATTAATAATATAAATCACAGTAGACAGATGGGTATCGAGTCAGTGGCCATTACGTTTGTAAAACTTCCCTCTGAATCTGTGTTCCCTGCAGAGAGAGGTCAGTTCATTTCCAGCAGTGAATGTTCCATTAGTAGTCCATGACTTATTTCAACACACATTTCCTGACTGAAAGAGACCCAAGCACCACAGTTCTTCAGCCTGGTTAAAGTGAGTGTAGATTCATCAAATCCAATCAATTTGCAAACACTGTGATTGCTAACAGGACTCAGCATGCATACACCATGCACACCAATCCTTGTGCATACGTGGCCCTTCATTATAGGTCATTAATTATTACAAAGTCGGGGCTTTCACAAACATGCACGTGGGTGTGAACACGTGTCCTTCGCTTATTTATGCATGCATATATCTGCACATACATGAAGCTTGCCTGTATACAGCACATGGCTTTGATGCTGTCGCCTGCTGACCTCTAGCTGTCTCTTTCTTTGCTCTCAACCAATGCGTGGCCTTTCTAGTTCGCATAATTTTGCCAATCTTCTCCAATCTACTGCCATATTTAGAGACATATAATTTAAGTTTAATTTAGCTGTAGGAGTGCTCATTTTCCAACTTGTAATAGTGCGTATTGTCACTCTGTATATTGTGTGCTTTACTGGGCTGGTTTCACGGTCTGTTCTTATTGCAACAAATGAGTTGACCAACAAGAACTCTTCCAAAGTTTGGTCAAATCTATAATGGCCACAATTTATTTTACAGTTCAACTATAATAGCTCAAAAGTGTGGTAAATATGCAAATTAGCTTTTTTATGTCAACAGTTAAATGAGAAAATTTAAAACACTTTTATGTCTGTGCATTGAGCTATAGCAAAGAGTCGCTAACTTGACCGTATCTTGCGTTCAAGAATAGGAAAAAGACAATAAAAGATGTATAAAGTGTTAATTAGTGAGTGCCGGTAGGAGTATTTATTATCTTTGGTGACACCCAGATGAGGTGTTTATCCTCCAGATTTTGCTCTGAGCCTGGTCAAATTGAATCCTGGTTCCAGCTTTAAAATTGACGCTTCTGCAAAATGTCAAACTTCTTTAAGGGTTAACTCAACCTTGATCAAATGCAGGCAAAATCTGAAAATGTGCTTTAAATCAAGCTCTGCATGGTAGTACAGCATTATGAGAAAGACTAAAAAAGGTCAAGTACAAGCTGTTCTTAGATCTGACACAACAAAAGCTCTGCAGTGTCCTGTAAGCTGGTGAAAAGCTGGTTATTACCTTGATAATAAGCCGTAAGTGTGTTTCCATCCATTTGTTTGTGCATTTTTGATTTGTGCATAAAAAAGTGGAAATGCTGAAAAAAAAGACACTGGGGCAAAGTGTAGTGGAAAGAGACTTAGTGGATAAATTAGTGGATAAATAAATGAAGCATGTGACTTAAACTTTACTCAAGTTTCTACAGAGTAACACATCAGATCTGGACTGATGAGGAGACTGCAATGTTCCTTAGATTAATACATGTAACAAATGTATTGTCATGTTTCCCACATTGTTATCCAACATTTGAGGATTGGCTCTTTTATTTACGTCATCTTGTTGACCCCAGTGGTTTAATGTCACCAACTGGAGAATTAATGCCACTGGCTGTTTATCTCAACGCGCTCAACTCCTCATATTCACACGACGGGAAGCGGGATGAAACACACATAAATTCATTTTCTTTTGCTGAGCTTCTGAAAATTCAATCTGCACTACAGCTGAATGGAAACTCGGCTAATGAGGTGTTTTAAATTCAACTAGAAGCCAAAGGAAAGATACAATCCCTCTCTTAATTTGAGTTTTACTTACACATCCTGTCGGAATAGGAGGCACACAAGATAAACTCTAGGTAAGAAATATTATGAATAAAATACATGTCTAAGATGCTCCTTTTTGGGGGAAAGTGTTTATGAGTTTCACAACTTTCTATATACAGAGTGATTAACGTGCTAAAGTGGACAAAGAACTGAATCTGTGACAAGTACTTCATTGGATACATTAATTTCTATAGGATGTTGAAATATGTGTTCACTTTATGTAATTTTCTGTTGTTTTCTGGTGGTATGAGATCTGTTTCCATGGAAATACATTGGGAATATTCAAATGAGGGTTTTTCAGGAGCTGAGTATTAAGACAAGCACAGAAGCAGACCTGCAGTAACCTAATGATCCTCTTTGTCTTTCTTATTCACAATGAATGTCTGTAATATCTGCATGTGCATGATGTTGGTCGATGCAATGGCGCTGTTGTAGCTTCTGTGCCGGTGACTATGAGTCCACCATTACCATTGAGTCTGCCAAGGTCACAGCCATTTGTCATCAGCCTCTAAATCAGTAAGTGGGCACTTCACCTCATTTTTCCCTGGTTTATAAGCAGCATCATTAGGCTACTGCTCTAATGACTTGTACACAAACACAACATGCGCAACACAAAACATATGCCCGATTTCTAAAGCCGCCCGATTTCTAAGCTCTTGGGTCTGCAAGCGCTGCTGAGTCGTCCTCGAATGAGACGCTGGAACTTGGCAACTCCCACAGCTGCAGGGTTTTTGTTCCGTAGCTGATCGTGACCTCTGACCTCCCTGTGGAAGGTGGAAAGACAAATGAGAAATGCCTGTTGGTGTCAGAGCAGTAGGCTCTATTAAAAATTGAGATCGTAACACAGAAGATCACAGTGGAAAATCCTGGTCTGCAGCTATACTATCTCAACACATACGTTTCGTATAAACAACATACCACAATATAAAATCCCTGAACAGTAGAGAAATGCTGATTCTAGCTCACACGTCATCAATCCAGATTAATCAGTTGCACAAGTTCAGTAAATAGTTAGTTCATTAAATATACAAAAAAGTTAGTTTAGAAAATATTCCGTATTTTATAGAATTCTGTCAGAATACTAATAAAAATACTTAACAGCATGGTCCAACATTTTCAGGTTGGAGTATACTGATGTCTGTGCCTGCAAACAGTGAATTAAGATCATTTCTGGGGGGAGGTGGAGGTGGAGAGAGGAAGATGGAGTTGTGCGTCACCACCACAGGCGATGACCACTCCATCTTCCTACTTCAATACAGAACCTGCATGATGATAGATGATGTGGACCCTTGTAGTTCTTATGTAATCCTCAATATCTAGTTTACTGTTTGTACAACAATCAAATGGACGATGACTGTAACTGAGGGTTTAGCTCACAATATGTCTATTTTCTCTTCTTAGTCAATATCGATCAAATCTGTCATTTGAACCAGGTCATGACATGCTTCCTCTGTCTAGTCAGCCTGAGGACACAACCCCACATATGATGATGCATAAAAACGCGATGCATCATTTTACGTGGGAGCTTGGCTTGATTTAGCCATGCGAGCGGCGTGGCTCTACGGATGGCAAAGGCTGTGTGTCAGCCGGTCGGTTCACCACTTTGATCCACAATGAGATATCTCAACAACTATTGGATGAATATGAATGAAGAATTAAACTTTTGTTAATCCCCTGATTTTTCCTCTTGTGCCATGAAGCTAACGTTTCAGGTTTTGGGTGAAATGTCTGAACAACTATTAGATGGATATTGCCATAATTTGTACAGGGACTCTATCTCTATGCAAAAAATATTTGTTTGTGTTTATGACCACATACCTGCAAAGCTAATGACATTCCCATCAGCCTCAGCTGTACCCTTTTACTAAAGCATTACATCTGGAAGTCTTGCCTCCAATAAACGGGTCAGATTGGGCATGACAGTCCTCAGTCTGAGCACAGCTTTCACCTCAGACACGTAGACAACAGCGTAGACTATTAGATACCATTCTTTCATCAATACGCTGCTCGAACAATAACCATCTTTCTCTTTGCCTTTTGAGTGACACATTAAATACAGTGTTTCCCATTGTTTCACCTATGAATACAACTATCCTATCAAGCCAGTATTCAGCACCACTGGTTCTCCTGTATCTTTACTACTTTTATCAGCCTGGATGTGCTTTGCTTTTTTTAAAAAAAACCTGGACAATAACGAAGCAAATGATAATCTTATTCCATTTCAAATAAATCACAAGATTCAATTGAGTTTTGGTGAACACATTCACAGCACACACATCTCTCTCTCTCTCTCTCTCTCTCTCTGGTTGGGAGACCTCTATCCACTGAGCATGGGGTAACCATAGTAACTAGAAACTAGGTTATAAAGTACAGTATATAAACAACAGTAAAGCACACAAGAGCGTACAGTGCACCGTCTCACACAGTCAATATTCCAGCAACAAGATGTTCCAGAGAAACACACTGAATATCAAGTACACAATACTAAAGCCTGTGTTTGTTAGAATATGTGTTTGTGTCTGAGGGGCTGCTATGTCTCTCTCAGTCTGTGATTCTATTCTGGATCGGACTCCTTGCCCATAACTCACAATCTGTCAGATTCTTTCATTTAATGGGATTCAGTCACATTGTATCATAAAGCTATGCCATTCCTGAAGTGTTCTGTGTGTCATGTTACAGAAATGTCTGTGGGGTCTATATGTGGATTGCATTAGATTCTACAGGTGGTTTGACACTGTGTCCACCAGAAAAGTCGGGACACTGAGTAAAACATAAACAACGTCTTTATGATGTATTCCTGAGCCCATGTAGTAATCTCCTTTATACAATCATGTGTTCACAAAGTGTTGAACCTCTCTCCATCCTCGCTTGTGAACGACTGAGTCTTTCCAGGATGAACCTTTCATACCCAATCATGATACTATCACCTGTTACCAATGAACCTGTTTACCTGTGGAATGATCCAAACAGGTGTTTTTGGATCAGTCCACAACTTTCACAGTCTTTTGTTGCTCCTGTCCCAACTTGTTTGAAACATGTTGCTGCCATCAGAGTCAGAATAAGCAGATATTTACAAAAATCAATGAAGCTGACTGTCTTTGTTGTCTGTACTGTTTTTAATTGAGTATTTGTCAAAAATGATTAGCAAACTGTCACATCCTCTTTTATTTATGCTTTACAGTGTCCCAATTTTTTTGGAATGAGAGTTGTACTTCAGACCAGCACTGCCTCACTATTTACAGTGCTGATTCTTATACACACACTGAAATGAAACATGCTGCAAAAAGCTGATATAAAAGCTGATATGTGAGAGTCTAGTGGTCATTTCAGGCATACGGGAGGAAGATTTCATGCTGAAACAAGGCCACAGAAAGACTTATGTGATGCAATTTATTTGGGTCAGTTGGTGACATACGTACTATATGTGACTGAAAGTGAGACACCCCCTACTGCAATTGAATGAAATGTGCATTTACTCATTTGTGCAAATTCAACAATGTATTCACATTGATGAATCTGAGAAGACAAATCTGTCAATATTTTATATTTTTTCAAATGTCAACAAATCCTGTGAACACCAAAAGCAAGAAAGATTTGATGCTATTAACAAGTATTACCTGTGTAGAAGAAGCCTGATATGCTTATTTTGCCTCTATTGGTCGCCATAGACATGCCATAAACAGTAACCAAGTTTTTTCCTAATGTCTTTTTCATCCTTTAGTCTGTTCAACACCTTTTTAACCATAATTGCACTTTTCATCTCATAGTCAATCAGGAAAAGTAGGGCAGGGCCGTTATGTGACAGGATGTGGCTTTGGACTCTGTAACCAGACAATTACATTTCTGGCTGCTATTTTTGTCTTGGTTGACAGAGAAAAAAAAATATTTATTTGATATTGAAGATTTTGGGTCTCCATAATGGAGCTCCACTGTTGTCCAGAAACTATTAAAAAAACACCAATGAGCCACACTGTTGGCAGTGACATGTTCCTTCATATGTGGGACATGTTCCACATATGTGGACACTGTAGTTTATACCAATATATTTATATTTTATATTTTAAAATTATTTATAATTTATACCTGTAGGAAGTCAAGAAGTACTGAGGAACAGAATAACGCATTGTTGATTTTGGTGTCATGGGATTTGTCCACAATAAGAAAAAATACAGATTAATACTTCACATCTTATAATGACGTAAAAATATTTACCACTAATGAGTAAGAGTTGTGATCCAACCTAAAACATACAGTATTTATCACTAGTTCAAGTTTGCATAACAGACAAAGTTCTTATTAAACTTGCATGAATATTATTAAGAAGAAAATGTATTGGTTTTGATCAGCTAACAGACTGAAATGGGAGTATGAGGAAATTCTCCTTTTAATATTTGCCATGGCTTCAGGTGATGACTTGAATTTTTTTCCAAAGCAAACCCTCCTCCAGTTTCACGTTTTTGTATGTAAATGATCAAATTGCTCTAGAAAGGACTCCTTGCTCCCCTGTCCATTGTGTTGGACAAAAGCAGCCCACTTCCTCTCTATTGCACAGGAGTTGTATCAGCAGACACAGAAGTGGGATTAGTTTTGAACCAATTAACCGCTTTAGGCACTGTGGCTGCTTTTTGTATGTGTCTCTGTGGGCAAAAGCACATGTGCACATGTGGTTCTGCTCATGTCTTTACATATTTATGTGTTTGTGTATCCATGAGAGGTTTTCTTTGTGGGAGTGTGTGTGTGTGTGTGCATGACTGTGTGCAAGTTTGAGTGTTGTTGAGTGTGTGGAAGGCCTTCATCTCCAGTGCCTTTGATGCCCACAGCCTTTCCCTGTCTTTTGTGAAACACGAGGGGGTGTAGCACTGTGGCACTTTACTGTCCAAAGCCAGTCAAGACCGCCGCCTCTTAAGACCACTGTAATTGCTCGGGGAGGGATAATGAGCTTGTTCCATTTGAGCAGGGCCAATCGGTCTCAGAAACAAAAGATAACAAAGCTAAATTGGAAAGAGTTGTCCTTCGTTCTGGCCCCTTGCTATTAACAATATCAAATAAATGATTCGTCATCCCCTGGAAGTTGATGACAGTTGACTTGTGGCTGTCTCCCTCACTGATGTAATTTCTCCCACCTCTGCTGCAGGGTTCCCTGTTTCTTAGCTGAAATTCTGAAACAAGGAACAAATCTGTTCAATATCTCGAGCCAGTCAGCATCCCAATTGGACCAGTATGATTTGCTGTCAGCACCCCATTATTACAGACTGACCTATACTGACTATTGGCATGTGTGTTGGAGCTACTCATGTGTCAGTAATTGAATATAATTGTCAGGTTTATGGACTGGATTGTCTTACAACAGTTATGTGTACCTTATGTTAGCCAATGTGCTGGAGGGACGGCAATGCCAGTTAGTCAATTTGGATGATCACGTCGTCCGCCACTTCCAGACTGAAATAACTCAACATTTGTTGGATGGATTGCCATGAAATTTGGTACAGACTTCCATGGTGGCCAGAGGATGAATCCTAAAGGTTTGGGTGATCTCTGACTTTTCCTCTAGCTTCACTATGAAGTTGTAGTTTTGAGTGAATGATTTGGATGAATTGCCAAAAAATTCGGTCCAGACATTCATGTCCTCCTCAGGATGACTTTTTCTCTTCTGCCATAATCACATCAAATTTTGGATTAATCCAATTCTTTAGTATGTGACTAAATATGAACTGTACGCAATGTGTAGCATAGATTGGCGCATATTAGCACAAGCACAATAGTGGACATGGCAGACGTTATACCTGTTTAACATCAGTATGTAGTAGTTAGCATGCTCACAATAACAATGTTTTTAAAGCTCTACAGGACACTACAGGACGGGGCTACAGACTTGATGGAGATACCAAGTGGGCACCACAAGTATTGCAATTGGTCTCTCTTAGCTCTTAGATTCTTAGCCTTAGCACAATATGGCCTGATTATGCATAATACATGAGTACTGCCATGGTGCTATCAACAGGTGTTGTTTGACACTCAACTTTAAATTAAGCCCTACTGTAGGCCGCAGGTATCTATAGTGGGACTCCCGTTCACCCCTCGTGTTGACTGTGAAACCAGGTTCAGTCATGTTGTTGTGTTGCTAATCAACATTGGCCTACATGGGTGTGTCACACCCCTTTCACCTCGGTCGTGGGGCTGTGGGCCAATCACAGCCGAAGGCAAGGGGCCTCGGTCCCCTCCTCCCTCTGCATCTGTCAATCAATCAATCAGACGTCCAAAAATGGAGAGGAAACGCGAGGGAGGAGCGGAAAAGCTACGAGACAAGAAAAGGCAAGCGTTACAGACAGATGCGGCCAAGTGTCATAAGTTGACAAATATATTTTCTACTGTTGCCTCAGCTCAGCTCGCGTCGCCATTTGGAGGACAACGCGACCCGGAAGGAGATGCTAAACAGGTGAGGCGGCCGCGGCTGTAATGTGATAACATTATTTGGCTAGCTTGCTAACTTTTTGCACAACACATGTCGGCTAGTTTGGCTGTAAAACGTTATTATTGTGTACGGACGAGGGCCAGACGGCGCTCAGTGGCATTAGCCAACATCACCATGGCTAAGTAACTCATAAACTAGCTGAGCATCTGAGCCAACATTATCTCTTGTGTATTTCCCTTAAAGCTGGTGAGCTAAATGCTGCTCTGCTGTCTGAATCACTGTGCTAATTCATCAACATTAAAATGAATGTCAGTTTTTGTGTGGGTATTGTTGGATAATATAGAAATAGAGACAGTCCACATGCAGAGCAAATGTGTATTAATGACATCTCAAGTGCATTTACTATATGTTAACAGTTAGTAGGGCTACAGAATAATATGTTCTACTCACATGCAGCCTACATAAAATCAACTCAATGGTGACTCAGATGATGTGCTGTTGGTGTATACTTTTCAACATGATCTCTTTTCACAATACTTTGGAATGTTTACTTTTACTAAACCTGGTTTAGAGACCACTGTGTACTTGAGGATAAAACACACGTAGTACATTACATAGTACACTTTTTTCACCTGTGTTTACTTATCAGTTAAAGCACAATTTTCCATACCTATATTGTTTATTGTCATCTTTTCATCTGGGAATTCCTTAAAACTTCAACCAAATGTCTCTCCTCATATCTCCTGCCAGGCTGAGCCTAACATTAAAAATATGACATATTTGTTCTAATCAAGGCCTCAGGTTAAATGATGTGCCATTATCCCTTCAATGATGTTTACGTGCATATTTTTTTTGTCTCCCACATGTATGTAAACATATTTGTTCCACCGCCATCATCCACTGCCAGCACCCATTGTTATCATCCACCACCATCATCTCCCGCCAGCATCTCCCGCCATCATCCACCACCAGCATCCACCCCAGGATCATCATCCGCTGCCAGCATCCCCCACCATCATCCACTGCCAGGATCCGCCGCCCCAGACCCTGAGTGGGCCAGTCAGGTACTAAATTCCCAGGTCACTTTTTTGCCCCAGTCCGCCCCTGGTTGGACACAGCATGTGTGGATGTTTTTGTGTTTCATTTTTCTTCTGTACACTTAAATATGTGCAAATCTGTTGCTAAATGTTGCCATCAAAGAAAACTCTTGTGGTTCTTACCTTATAAACTTTGGAGTCTTCATAATTCATCAGATATGAAGAACAGGTTCCAAAGAAATCACCTTTTTTATGCTTCTCAATATCCTCTCCAAAATGGGTTCTAAAATTGCTCCTGCTGCCAGGTTGAATCACAGTTTCTGTCAAGGATTGTACAGTAGTTGCTCCTCAGTGTAGATGACTATGCATCTGAGATATGTGACATGTGGCAGCGTTATTAACACGCTTACCTTTTAATATGCACACAGACACAAGAACTTGCACAATTGTGGAAGACATTCCAAACAAAAAAAAATAGTGCGTTAAAATGCCATTTGAATAACCATAAACCATTTTCCAAACACAATCACGCAACTTCAGAATCAGTAGCCCTCTCACCTTTTTCATAATAAAGTGCGGAAATGATCATTTCTTACATTTACATTATTGTCATGTGGTTGTGATGTGGAAGGTTATGTGGGAATTCACATTTCTCACATTGGCTCATGTTGCAAAACAAGTGGAACACATCAGCATTTAAAAGCATGTGGCCAATGCACTGTAAACAGACTTCGACCTGACTTGCTAAAACACGACCAACACTGAAGCCTTACCTTGACCAACACTATTATGCTGTACTCTTCTTAGTGGCAGAGAGCACACGGCCTTCTTTACACAAATCATCGCATCTCTGCTGTGGTATCTCACACAAAGACACTCGAGCATGGCAAATACTTGCAGACACAGGAACATAGTTTCTTGCATTTGCAAGGACTGCTCTTCTTTTCAGAAGGTGGTTTTCTCTATTATGCGATTTTGTACATTGAGTTCTTGGTATTAGATTAAGGAAATTCCAAGATGCTTTTTTGAACGTGTTGGTCCAAATTGAAATGCGAGATTTCGATGTGAGGACAGAAAGCACCAAAAGAAAAAAATTTTCTAGCCTTGCTGCTTCTATCCTAACATGAAATCAGTTACATTTGAACTGGCCTGTAATACATTTTTAACATTCATTTTGCACACAATCAAACAAAGTTCAAGTCTAAAGGGTCATCTCCTTCTTCTTTTTCTCATTTTTTCTGTGTCCCAGTGGATCAGACATATTATAAAACACCCCAAAAGACCTCACACAGTGTTTTTGCCCTCTGTGGTGAAGCCATGATGAGGCTGACTTGTTGCCATGGCTATTTCCAGTGGCTGGCCCTTTGATGTGTCGGAGCAGCTTTTCCCACCCATCTTGTACCACACTGTCCCCTTTGGTCAACCAATCACATCTGACACTGGTCCTCTAATGTTTCATCTAGCCATGGCACCCTGCTGGGAATCGAGTCATTAATATGGGGCCGATGCAAGCTTTCCAATCACTCGCATGCAAATTATGTTTGGGTGAGCAAATTTGAAGATACAGTCTGGGAGAGTGTGAGTTATCTCTCAGAGGGAAAAAAATCACACGAGCTTTGCGAAATTAATCAAGCTCCCATTGACAAAAACATGTCAGATCATTATCATAAGGACATGAAATTGTCATTGTATGGCTTTTGCTAGTGAAAAATCATTAACAGGGTTGTTGATAGAGAGGTCGACCTTGTTGTTGCTTTGGTTCCACCTTTGACAGGTGGACTGTGGGTGGCGTTGGCTGCCAGAGTGCATCGTGGGGGATGGGAGGCAAAAAGAGCTTTTGTGATGTTTAGTGTAGATGAATGAATGGCTGGGAGGCTGATGAGCTGATGATAAGAGGAGGGGGCATTGGGTGACAATAAAGGAACAAATAGCATCACTTTTGGATCCAGAAATATGAGCATCAGTTTGGCTATTGGCAATCTAACATTTGACACACCATCCCGATAATAAATGCTGTCACCATGGTTTCAGCGTAAAGTTCATCCACAGTAGGAGGTGTTGAAAAGTTGCTGTTTTTCAGAAGAAGTGTTGAAAACTGTGGTTTTCTAATGATGTTGTGGTAGCAGATGGTTCTTTTTTCAATGAGCTGTGTGAAAGGCAGTGCAATATGGACACTTTATTAGAGCAGCCACCAGAGTGTACGTGTATGAATGTGTGTGTGACTCTGTGTGCGTGTGAGTGTACATTTTGTGCTTTTGCATGCATCAATATGCATGTGTGCATTAGTTCACTTTTGATTCTTGTGCACATACATGTGTTTTTGTGTATCAAAGACAGGCAGTTTGTTAGTAATGTCAGTATCACTTAAGGGACCACGATCCAACCAAAGGCATAAAATGAGAAACCAACAAAAGGGGGACCAAAAACAAACAAAATGCTCAGAGGGTCTGGCTTACCACCAACATCATCAGACACTTGCTGCTGTACTGACGCTGTTCATGCAGTTCAGACCTCATTGCAGAGATTGCATATGTTCATCAGGTTGCATGCCAAAGGAATCAATATAACAGATGCTGAGCAAAAAAGTGTCTTTTTATGCAAATATAGTGGAAAAACTAACCCCAACCATGTCATAAGAATATTTTTTTTCCATTTCTTCTTCATTATTTTATTGCAATAGTGGTAATGTCGGTCAGTCCAACACTTTTTGAAATTGATGAAATTCTGTACAGACATTAGTGGTCCCCAGAGGATGAATCCTATTGACTTTGGTGTCCACTGACTTCTCCTCTACACTTAAAATCACTCGGTTAAGAATTGACCTAGCATGGGTCAATATAGGATTCAGTTCATTTTCCACTTATGAGAAGGGATATTTTCATCCAGTAACCCAACAGTAATGTAAAAATAACACTAACACTGGGTCAAAACAGCCCACTGGTACTGGATAACCCAGTATTGTGTCGGTGTTATATTGACCCAGACAGTAATCTGTAGAAAAACCCCAGTGGTGTACATGAACATATATAAATCGCAGCCTTGAGAACCACTTTGAAGAGAAACTATTCCTGTTTGTTATGAAAGTACTGCAATAAAAAATGTTTACCCGTCTTCCATTGTTAGCTTTTCTTCCAGTGATGCATCAGTGTGTGCCAGTAAGGCTTGTGCAGCAATCTGGTGTGGGTCAACAACAAGCCTCGCAGCGCCCTCCGACAGATTAGATGAGGTGAAAGGATGAGGAGAAGTCCCCAAAGATCCTGTTTCATGTCATACACAAACAATCTTATTGTTAGAGCTGAGGCCTGGAGGCACGACTGCTGAACAAGTGTTGTTGAGCAGGAATTCTGAACGTGTTGTGTGAATGTTAAGTGGGTTATAATCACTATAAAGAGAAAAATATAGTGTCTTTTATAACATGCAATGTGCAAACAAGATTATGGAATACAGTTGGCCAGATCTAAAATACATGGTGCATTTTTGACATCTATGAGACGTGTCATTTGAAGCTACTTTAAAAGTTGTGGCGCCAAAACAAACATTTTGAAAGAGAACATCTGTGCATTTGAAAAGATATTTAATATTATTTGGCCTGGAAACATTGAATTAGAAATGATGTATTAATCAAACAGCAGCTTGGCTTTGCCTCAAGCAGCCATTTCCTGAATGATAAACAACTAATTAAACACTAACAAATCAATTACAGTGCCAAGCTGTATTATTAACATTACACATGCTAACTAACCAACCGAGCATCATCATCATCGCTGCTGCATCCAGCTGGAATGGAAGCAATTCACGTCCCCTCCCAGCCTCAGTGATTGTGCTGTCACTGCAGCAGCTGTAAATTAACACTTCTGCCTCCCTCGTCCAGCCTCTCAGCAGTTAACCACCAGCACGACGCTGTAATAAACCTTCTCGGGGACCCAGGGATCTAAACCTATTGGACTGATATTGCAAAATGAGAGAGCACTCAGAAGCTGTGTACTCATGACAATGTGGGTATCTTTCCTTAGTTGCTCATGTGCCCTCTCTTTACAGCTATATTTGCACTGTATGTATTTGTGCAAAGGATGTGAACAAGCTTAAAGTTTGTCTGGTGCCGTCACATGTGCAAACACTAACTGCTAGAAGTTATGACACCAAAGCTCACTCATTATATAACAATAGTATTTCAGTAGGCGTCCATGCTTTCAGTGACACTTTAAAGAAACAGTTGAGAAAAATTGACAAAAATTGAACCCTCTTGCAGAGTCAGATAATAAGATTGAGGCCTCTCTCCAGCAAGCAAGTGGCTTTGCATAAAGACTGGAAGCAGAGGTAACAGCGAGCCTGACTCTGTTCAAAGTTCAAGCAATGCACCTCCCAATTTCTAAATTTTACTAATAACATGTTTTAATTTGTTTAATCTCTACACAAGCAATAGTATATAAATGACAGGTCATGGCTTTAGGGGATGTTACATGCTGGAACTAGAGTATGTTTCAGTCAGTGACTTCCTGGAGTCTGGAAGCCTGGCAACCAGCAGAGACTTGGGTTTGTGTACTGATTAAACACAGAAGATATAACATGTTAATTAAAGAGCTTTAGAGATACTGCCAGGCAGATTTTTTTGAACTTTGGACAGAGTCAGTCTAGCAGTTTCCAGTCTCGATGCTATGAAATTGCCTGCTTTCTGTAGCTTCATATTCAGTGCACCGACGTGAGAGTGGTATTGATCTTTTCTGCAAGAAAGCAAATAAGTATATTTCCCCAAATGTCAAACTTATTGCTTATTAAACTTTGAAGATTGTGTATTCGTGCCACCTTCACTTTTCTGTCTCTGAAAGTATTTTAATGCTTCAAATGTAGCTGCATTATGTCTAGATCTATTTTAAAATGAAGGAATATTTGATGTGGATACCTTCAGATTATTCTATTGCTTATGTGCTAGAAGAATCCAATTGCAAAATGCATTTGTTGTAATTCTGAAGGTATCAAATATGATCCCTCATTACAAAGCAATAAACCAACTGTCAAAGAAATATGACTAACATTAAGTTTTGAATACAACAGCATCATAACCGATAAATAATGCAGAAGAAGTACAACAAAACTCACTCAAAGTAACATCTGCTCAACTTCGACTTTGACTCAAATGAAAAAAAAAACACCTGAAAGATGCTAAAATGCTCTACAGTGCTGAAGGTTTGTCACTACGAGCGACCCCTCACACATTAAAAATATTGATTAGGGCATCTTTAAGTTTAAGCTCGTCCAACATGTTAACGTGGAAGCCGATTAATCTCAGTGTTTACATGTAAAGGACATCTATGCCTGCTTTGCATACTCTGAAAAGTGCTGCAGTTCACAAATTGCCAGTATAAATTGTGCTGTGGCACAATGATAATCTGAGGACTTTACTTTCAAATGATGCTCACAGTATAAGTGCCTATAATTTTTGCATAGTAGTACCAGTGGGCACCGAGCCATTAACCCTGCCACCATTGGAGGTTCCTGACTCTACTCCCTCGCACGAACAACAGTACTTGGTGTTGTATTGCACACAACACAAACTCCTATTAGATTTATTCCAAAGTGACTCATTAGCTCGATTCTGAACTCCTCAATGCTGCATGAATATGTACAAAGAACAATCATACATTCAACACCATTTAATAAAAAACAGGTACAAAGCTATCAGTAGGGCTAGGTCAGGAGAAAAGTGTCAAGAACTTTGAAGAATGCTAGATTTACTCTGCTTTAACCATGAATCCACAGTTCAGTCATACCAGTAGTTCAGTGACAAGAGCAAAGAAAGAGGATTTTTTTTTCTCTTTTTTTCTGCTGCCGTCTTCAGTTTAGCTGACTGAAACATAAATTGGCAATTAACAATCTACTTGCTGCATAAACAGTTCAGGTCTCCGAGGAGATTGCACAAAATGTCTAATATTATCAAAACATAAGAGGTTATGATGTGTAAAATGAAGAAATGTTTAAGATTCTGCACTATTTCAGTCTAATTTAGCAAGAACATTTGTGGTATTGACCAACTCCTTTGTACAAAAGGTCAGATTTCCTTGAATTGTATTCCCTCCATTGAAGTATGTGTTCAGATGACACTCAGATGGATTTGATCCACTCATCAGAGGCTGGTTCAAGTAACTCGACTTAGGGAGTGGGAAACATGACATCAGAACTAAGTGAAAATGTCAGAAGTCAGATTGTTATTCTAAGCAAAGAGAGGATTTCTCAGCATCAAATCATGACTAAAGGTTTTTAACAAGGCAGTGCATGGAAGTCTGAAACGCTTTGCAGAAGCTGGATCAGTTTGTCAACACCATCAGACACCATCAGCTTAGTTCCCTGAGAGATAGAGAAGGGAATGTAAATATATTGGGCAGTGGCTCAAGAGATCATCGGTCATCCATTAATCAGGTCAGTGGTTTGATTCCTGGCCCCTGCGGTCGACGTGTTAAAGAAGCAACCAGCTTATGAATGTGTGTGTATGTGATAATGACCTCAAAGCTTTGCAAGAACTATTTGAAGACCAAAGAAGACCAAGGAGTCCTGACTGTCATGGACTGTCACCTGACCTCAACCCCATTGAACATTTATGGGGTCACTTGAAGACTGAGAAGGCCAAGCATTCTGTGGCATCACAAGAAGCTCTTTGGAGCATTTTCAAATGATGCTGGGATAATATGGACCAACAGGTTTTACACAAACCTGTGGAGTTTGCCAGCTTGAGGGCACGCTATATTCTGAAATTCATGTGCATTCTTCAATTCAAAGATTCATTTCACTCCAAATGTTAAACTGATATTAAAAGAAATAGCATTACATTTGAAATAAAATGCAAAATAGAAATATGTTGACTAGTGGTCTCAGACTTTTGGACCCCACAGTATATAAGAAAGATGATCAGAAACTGGACTGAACAAGATAACAAGTGATTTTGATGAGAAAGAGCTTACAGGCAGACATAAATGACTCTTGTACCAGAGAAATGAGTCTGTCGCTGAAGGACCAAAAATTGCTCTTATTGCTGAAAGAAAAGTGTGCGTGCGTGCGTGCGTGCGTGCGTGCGTGATTGCACTCTTTAAGGCAGTTCACGTTTCAACATTTGAGTACTATTTTGATCTTCTTATACCCCAAAGCCTCTATTCCTGAAGGAGCCCAGATGTAGGCCCAGCGCATTTTGGCAACAGTGTTACCGTGTCATCGCTATTTTTAGGAATCCACCTCGACCGCCTGCCTAATTAACATCTTCTTGTGACATCGTGAGAGAAAACAAAGCTCGTGATTGGCTTAGGGAGTCTGGAGTGTCTTAACAGAGCTTTTGAGCTTCTCAAGTAATGGGCAGCAGGGACTGATTGTGTACTGATTTAACATCCTTGCTTTAGAGTGTGTGTGCGAGTGTGAGTGTGTAGATTAAGTGAGACTAGAAAGGTTGCCGGTTCAAATCCCTCCAAATATCTGTCAATCTAGATATGGAAAGTAAATAAAAAACACTGCTACATCCACTAATAATGCTGCTAAAATGCAACAAGACAAAAAGTAGCTGTATTTGGGATTTCTCTGATTTGATTATGTAGCTGTGTATGAGTCAGTATTCAAGCCAAAAAAAGTGTCAAAATGTCAAAGGATTGACAGCAAAGGGAAGTATCACAAGCTTAGAGCAAATGACGTAAGAGCAAAAATGAAAGAATAAGAAAGAGGTTTTGTGAGTGTAGACAGAGGCGCCATCTCTTAAAATGGGTGAGTGAATGTACTCTGGAAGTAGAAAAGGCTGTTCAATATATTGGCATCTGAAACTGGGTCGTAAATAATGATTCAATGATGGATCTATGGCAAAAGTTCTCCCGCTGCAGTTTTTGTTAAACATAATGGAGAAAAACTATATATTCTAGTTCCTCATATCATGTGTACTGTTTGATTGGCAATGTTATTGATCCTTCCTTTCAGTTAAGCATATAATAATTTGTGTCTCTGGGCTTTTTCAGACTCATGAAGACGATTCTGGGTATTTTCCAACAACTGCAGACTTTGTGCAAAACTTAGCAGCAGGGGCAGAAGAAACAACTTTTAACAGGCACTAAAATGCCCCCCAAATTAAAAAATAATAATAATAAAAAAGAATCTGGGGAAAAATGGTTATTTGCTTTCTTTTGTTAGATAAGAAAAACACTGAACTATTTCTTTAGAGGAAAAATCAAGCACAGTTGTAAAATTGGCCAAGATAAATTCATTTATCAGTTTAGAGTCATGAAGTTTTTGCCACAGGTGAGTGCAGGTCATTCATTCAGTGTTTCCATCATGTAAGAAGCTTTCTTTGTGGCCTGTATCTTAGCAATGGTTTCGGAAAATGACAGAAAAAAGTGAAAGGTGGAGACATTTGACTAATATGTGCTCTTCGTGTTCTCCAAGCATCAAATAAATTGTTATGGCAAGGGAAGGCAATGGCAATTCAAAGTGATTTATATAATGCATTAAACACATTAAACAGGAAGTACAGCATAAAACAACACAAACTAAAAGGTCAGATGCTTAAGTGCCAGGTAGATAGTGTGGACAGAGAGCTCCACAGAGCAGGTCATGTTACGTGTTCAACACAGATTTGCATGATCGATCCCTGTTTGATTGGTAATTGTGAAAGATCTAATCAGGTTAGACATGGTTGAGGAGAGAAGTATCCAGCAATGTACGAAGCACTTTGCACCAGTCAGAGAGTCAGAGATGAGCATTGCAGTGTGATGTCGGCCTCCCTTCCTCGCTGAGGACCTGGTAACATCATGTGATCTTGAGGGGCCCTCTTGAGAGACTCTGGGGAAATTACACATACGATGTGATGTATTCGTCTGGGGACGGAGGGAAAAGGGAAGCTGCAGGCGTTTTTGTGATTGTGATTGATTGAAATTTTGTGATTTCAGGCTATATTAGAGGAATGTACAGTGTGAACAGAAAGGGACAATATCCAGACGACACTGACGGCACCCGTACTCTTTAGACTTCTGAACAGCCTTTTTAATGTCCCTTATGTAATGGAAGACTCAGGCCGTCAGACTGTCTGTCTGATATTTTAGACATGGTTGCCCCGGTAGCCAAAATGGTGAATCCTACTCACTGTGTTCCAGTTTTCAAAAATGTCACTGCACATAATTAAAGGTCAAAATTTCTGTCTTTGAAAGGCGCTTTTTTTCTACCAAACTCTGACAGATTAAAAACCTTGCTACCTCCACACATACCTAATGATGATTGTGCAATTAAAGGTCAGAATTGTAAAGTCAAATGTGATACCTTAGATACCGCTGTTCCGATTCTGATGAAACCTGACAGGGTGATGCTCTTTGGCAAAGTTTCAAACTTCAAAAGATAACATAACTGCTTTAAAAATGGTTCAATTGGGAGGAAACCTGGAGAGATGATGATTGGCTACTGGCCCTCAGGGGGTGTATGTCATTTGTCAGGAAGGTTTTTTTTTCTATATCTACAACAGATGCCAGAATTCATTTTTATTCTCTTAATTTATTCTCTAATAATCATTGTCAGTAATGGCTGCTGATATCAGTTCAGCATGGATGCCCCCCCTCCACCTGCAGCTTATTTAAAGTCCTTGAACTAAAGGAACAATGTAGAGGACCTCTCCTGCCATATAACTAGTATTAGTCAGAGAATTAGTCAGTGTCAGTGACAAAGACAACTGATGATAGTGTAGTGCAGCTAAGTGGTACACACACTCTCAATGATCATCATCTACTTTGTTCTCACTGTGGCAGGGCCGCTGAGTGGAACCATGCAGGGGCCACTAATGGCCCCTTATCTCTTTGTGACAATACTTAAATGCAAAACAAACACTGATGTTTTGTAGAAACCGATTGTCTGATATTATGTATTTTTCTACCTAAATCTTTGGACCAGGCCGGCTGAACATAGAAATCCTCATTGCCTTTGTATTTACACTGACAGGAACAAAAATGCTGATCTGCATATTGAGGCTCTACAAAATAGAAAATTTCTAATAAAAAATTTGTATTGAAAATGGAAAAAAAAAAGAGTAATGTGCAATGTGAACAAGACCTACAGAGAATTATCACCCAACTCGGCAGGTCCCCTCAGCTCTACAAAGCCTTTAGTGTGCTTCAGATCGTGGTTTTGGTTTTAGTTTTATGGCCCACAATTTTAATACCTGGTTCGGTACTTCCACTTTCATCAGTGTTGCCTTCATCAAAAAAGCTCTCATAAAACCACTGTACACTACTTGTCCAGCACCAAATGGCAAACTTAAATAAATAAATAAATAAATTAGTATGTTAGCTCTGTTTGTGGTGACCAAAACAGAGCTAAAAGACGAGTCAATATTGGACTTTCGTACATTCATCAGGTGGCCAGAAACACATGAATGCTCATGCTCCTCTGTGTCTGCTGGATGTGTAAATAGAAACCTGTTTGCTGTGTTCACAATAACATCTTTACAGAGTCAAGGTAAATGTTGCTTTAAATGGTGCTTTATCAGCATTTTCCATAGCAGATGAATATTGTGGACAATAGGAAACCTTGTAGAGCTTGACAGCACTGCAAACAGGAGACAAACAAAATTAGTGACGAGCATGATGAGCATAGTGGAGAGCTCCTAAAGAGCCAGCTGTTTCCTCTCCGAGTTGGTGGAGACCAAAACAGAGCTAAAATCAAGAGTGAATATTGGACTTTCGCCAGGTGGTCAAAAACATATCTCAAAAAGAATGGATAAATAAACAACTGTGTGCTAGCACATATGCCATATCAACTTAAAAGATATGTCAGTGTTGTTGTAAACTTGTTTCTGCTGACCCCAAGTGGCCAAAAAAATCTGTTAATGCAGGTTTAAAAAACATTTGCCAGAATACAGCTGCACTTCAAGGCTACATGGTTTGTTGCAGTACTTTGAGTTTTACCTGTCGCCCTAGCATTTTAACATTTTACGTGTCAACAACTGCAATAGTTTAACATGTTTTTTTCAAACTGGGCATCATGATAATTCATGGAATGCATTATTTTACTACAATTGAAAAGTTGAGATCAGATGAGTGCATGTATTAATCAACAGGCCTTATGGGAAAATGAATACTCAGAGTCCACTGCTTCACAAACTGTCCCACAGTGAACACTTGATCCAGTAGGACACTTTAGTGGAAACACAGTGACAGATAGATTAGGTTACTGTTGCCATCTAGTGGTAAAAGGTATGCAGTACACCTTCAATGAAAATCACTGAAGCACATTCGCTTCAGATTTTTGTCTTCTCTAAAACCACTCTCCTATTTATCATCTCTTATCTCACTCTGGTGATTCATCTCATATTATTTGTTGCATCGCATTGACTTTTTGTGTGAACTTGTTTCAATTAAGTATCAGTAATTCTGAAATGGCAGATAACATATGGTTTATGAAACTTTTTTTCTTTTCTTTTTTTGAATCGTGTGTTGTACAGACAATGAAAACATCTTTTTGAAATGCTGACAGAGCCATGGTCGGCTATAATCCAAAACTCTTAAGAGGAACAAAACAAACAAAAACAAGTAGAAGTTCCACATAAGACATTAATTAGATGCCATTATTGGATAATGGAGTAGTAGTTCAGTAAGTGGTCATTAACACATAGAAAGTTTTGTTTTATTTAGAAACTCTACATTTTAAAAGTATATGATAAAGTTACAGCATGCTGGAACTTCTGCATAATTGTAGGGTCTTTGCAAGGTCTCACGTCAAACCATGGCGAAATATTACTGACAGTCGCTGCCTGAAAGAATATTTTCAAGCTCAATTTGAAGCTGTTTTAGCTGAAGCTGTCAACTACACAGTTTGACACCTGGTCCAGCGAAGAGGATAAAGGGTCATAAGCTGCGTTCGATAACACTCAATCAAACACACGTGTGCACATAGAGTCCACACTCGTGCCCTTGTCTGTCAGGTGAAATGACTCTTTTCTTCTCCATTGTGGCTCCCTGCTAGGCTCTTGACCTATGGCTGGAGGAGTCCCAGCCACTTTGCTGTGACAGTCCAAACGGATTGACTGGAGCGAACGACCTTGTCCATCCCCTCTGGACACCCACTCAGTGTAGACAATCAATCCTGCTTTTTAAGTGCATGCCACACACTCAGTGGCCATGAGAGGGTGCTGAGATACTCTTGAATCTCTTGGAACAAACTGTTGTTGGCTCTGGCTCTTCTTGGCTTCAGTATTTCTCTGAGCGAGTCTTTCTTTTTCTGCTTTTTCTCAGTCCTTTCAATCTCTCTTGTGTCCGTCTTTCTCAGTGTCTGTGTGTGTGCGTTTGCAAGCTTGCTTGCTTGTGTGTGTGCCTCTGTTAACTGTGTATACTGTATGTGTGTGCACACGTGCCTGTTCCGCTCTCTGTTGTGGAACAAATTACACAGCGGCTGGGGAGCCAAATGACTAATCAGTGGTACACAGATTAAAATCCAATTGCTGCAATTTGAAGCCACACAGGAGTAGTATGGGAAATTAACTACTACAGTGTCTGCGCTGCTGTCTCCGCCAGGCATACCTGTTAGACGTTGATCTTTTAATTAGTGAGGCCCACAGAAACTTTAGATCAAAGATTCTAAAATCGAAAAAAACACGAGGGAAACACGAGGGATTTAGGAAATACAACAAAGCTGATTAAGTGTCGCCGAATTAAAGAGTATGTTTCTAGTCTGTGCAGTGATTAATGCATCTCAAGGGTTAAATTGCAGATTGTCTGAGATGTAATCTGTCCATGAAAGACAATAAAAAATGGTGAACAAAGTTAGAGCAAACCACAGTCGGTGGTTAATTTGCTCATATTCACCAGGAGGGACGTTAAGAAGATGAAGTGTTGTGTTTATGATGGGGCTGGGAGGATGGGATGTTGTCTGCAGCCATTCATTCGCCATCACTGTATCATCCCCTGCCCACAATAACCACTTATCAACCACAGGCTAAAGTGGCCACTGCCAGGGCTCACCATTTCCGATTTAGGAATGGATCGAAAGCACCGCTTGTTTATTTTAAACTACAGCCCAGCAGACAATTCATTTTTCCCTCACACAAAAACATGTACAGGGGTTGAATGAATAATGTGAATAATGAGCCTCAGCCCTGTAGGTGAAACCAGGCAATTGACTCCCGTTCTTATTATATTAAGATTTTTTTTTTTTTTTCTTGGATGTACAGAAGTGCAATATGCGCTTGAGCAGGGCTGAGACACAACATGAACGCTTGCCTGGAATAATCTCAATGGCAAAAAATAATCTCATTTTGTCTGGGAGTGTAAAAATCCTGTTTGCATGGCTGTGGCGTGTGTCTTTGTGCCTGAGTGTCTTATGGCAGGCAGGAGACGTGCGTGCAGCCTGTCGCTGAAACCATAACAATCGTGCTGGAACATTTCATTGGGAATGAATTGAAACATGCCACGTTTACCTTTTTCACAGATGTGACATATTTTAGTTTTGGATCATGCACACAAAGGGGAGCCTTGTATTTTTTAGGTTTTTAAACAGTGTGGAAAATGCTGTAAATGCCAAAACTGCACTTTATTGACCTGCAATGGGTTGACGAAACGCACCTGCTCTTTTACAGCAACGTCCTGCATATCCTCACTCAGGAGCGGAGCTGAACATACCTGCTACAGCCCCTGTGGACATTGAGCGGCTCTGCTGGAGCAGTTCCTGGCACAGATGCCTCGTTCAAGGGTATCTGTGTGGTGGCTGCAGAGGGAGGAGAGACTGTGGTCAGTGATTTTTCCAAACAGTCAAACCCTCCACTTTATCTTTATAAGCCCCCTATGGGCCAGGTTTGGGCTGCTGTGTACAGCTCAAGGAGTTTTCCAGCACTGATCCAAGGCCATCAAATCCATGTGTATGATCCTGGATGACCATTTCCTGGAAATTGGTCTTTTCAGTCACTCATTGGCTTCTGAAATTAGTTACCAGAAGAACACTGAAATGAGCTCATCAGCATTCTTCTTTTTAAAAAAATTGACATGTTGGGATTTAAGCTGATTCGCCTTTTTAGTATTTGTCCAGTAAGTATAAGGCTACAATCAGCAGCCGTACATCTTAGCTTTTTATAATGATTGGAAACAAGGGGAAACAGCCAGACCGGCCTTGTCCGAAGGTAACAAAATCTAACCTCATACAAGAACACAATTTCTAACACAGTTTATCTGTAATCTGTAATCTGCATAGTTCATCTGTAAAAAAAAACATGCTTGCGTGCTATCATTAGTCAGTAAGTTTTAACCAAATTGCACACTGAGACTCCAGCTCCAGGTTCTGTTCATCACATTTCAGACATGCCAGCTGCCAAGTGACATGTCTGATGCGAGTCCCTGCACTTTATAAATATGCAACATAAACATACAGAAACCGACAGAACAGAAAGGACTGGAATTTTTTTGTTAAATTCTGAGATCAGTCAGAGATGGAGCTCAGCAGGCATTTTCTCACTGTGTGTCTGTTGCTGCCAAACTTACAGCTAATGCCGAGATGGTGGGTAAATTGGCTGATTGGGGTGGATCAGAATGAACTGCACAAACAGTCAATTTTGTGCACAGGATGCAAGATGAAAATTTGCTTTGCTTCCTGTCTGAATACACCTCAAAAATTGGTTCATTTTGCTTCTTTGAGCACCTTAATTGCCTCTATAAGCATTTTGTCACAGCCACAGCGTATTGCTAAGTAAGCCGTCTTTGATTTTACACAAGTTTAATCGACAAAAAAAGACACCTCTCTTGGTTGGAGCACATCATATTTTTACTCTATACTTGCTTGACATTGTTTTTTTCCACCTTAAGAAGATTGTATTTTCAACTTTATTAGAGTAAAGAATTTTATGAGCCGATCAGAGAGTTATGGGAGATGGTTTCCAGGACTGAGACATGTAGTATGACAGTCCTGGATCAGGACTGGAAGTTTTTGTGCCACATTTTCATGTACATTACATGTGCATGAAATAATGATTTCAGAATGACATGATTATAAGCTTTAATTTAGTCATATAGCCATAAGGCATGCCACTGTCAATAAATCATTAAATCTCTGTAGCTCGGGGCTTGGTCAAAGGACCATCCAAAAGCCATTACTCCAGATGGTGCATTAGGATGAATATCATTATGATGATATCATCCCCCACAGGTCCCTTTCCTTCTTCTGTCATTTTCATCATACTTTATGGCTAACCATCATGCCGCCATCTTGCTGTGTGGTCTTTACTTTACTGCAGGTATTGTTCCCACATGACAACGGAGGACACAGTGTTGAGGAAAAGTGTATTTTCTTTGCTCTAGATTAAACCACTTTGGGCAGGTTGTTCTTTTTAAACTCCTTCTCAGCGCATTAAGGAAAGCTCTTTACAATCCACAACTGAAAAAGAAGAAAAGAAGAAGATTCCTGGGGCTGAAACATTTTCTCTCCACCTCTCCTCTCCTCTCTTTTGACTATATTTCTAAATTTACCCATCCATTAGCGGGAGACACAGAAGAAGACAGAGTTGCTGGAGCTTTTAACAAGGCTACTTCTTCTCTTCAGTGTCATGCTCTGCTGGGCTTCAAAACACGCAGCCCTCTTTTGTGTCTTTATTATGGCTGGTGCTGAAAGAGATGAGTTTGAGGTTGTTGAGCTTTTGTGTGTGTGTGTGTGTGTGTGTGTGTGTGTGTGTGTGTGTGTGTTGGTGAGATGGGGGCTGGCATCGATAAAATTTTAGGGAAGCTGCAGTAGGTGGTGTCTGGCGTGGGAAGGGGGTAGTAGAGTTATGTCCCAGTTATCTACCAAAGATAATTGATGCGGACAAGCTCGACTGAAATCTCTGTGACAGCGATAGGCGCGCCACACACTCGCTGTTGATGGATGTCCATGTCAATCTTTCTGACCCCCCCCATCACCAGCGCCACCCTTCATTCACACATACTCTCACACACTCACAAGCTATGAGTCCTTTTCAGCGGGCCACAAAAGGAGCAGTCTCCTGGCATCACCAGCTGAGCTGTAACAGAACAGTGCTCAGAGGGGCGAGGACGAGGGAGGAGGACATGGGAGGAGGGGGGGAGGACGGAAAATATTGGGAAGGAGGGAGGATCTGAGGTGATATTAATGAGGTAACAGAGGCGGGGTGTGAGGAGGAGGACAGGGGATTGATGGAGAAATATAAAAGTTGGTGAGACGAGGAGGTGAAGGCAGGTGGAGAGAAGAGGCGGCCGGCTCGGAGAAGAAGAATATAGAGGGACATAAAAGAAGAAGAGGACAAGGGGGAGTGTTTTGTTAACTGTGCTGAGTTTCCCTTGTGATGCTCTGAGTTCGGGAAGCTGCTTAGCATTCTCTCTCTCTCCCGCGCTCACTCCAACTTTAGAGCTGGCTCAGCAGAGAACACATAGATGTTAAAGTGGCGTGATTAATTTAGGATGCAGCAAGCTTTTTTGGCCACCGTGCACACACACACACTCCCACACACGCATTCACACATCAGCATCTGAATGGAGGTAGTAGTTGGAGAGAAATGGCCTTTCAGACAGGAATTTAAACTGATTCAATATCCAGCAGGTCTCGCAGGTGGGTATCAACGTGACATAATGGAAACTTCAGTTCAGGCTTATCTAAAGGGCACAGCTGTACTCACGAGTAGAGATGCTGTTTATGTTGAAATAAGACAGTTCAACATTTGAGAAACGTGCTTATTTGCTATCTTGCCCAGAGTCAGATGAGAGGGTCGATACCACTCTGTCCATTACATATGATGCCACAGCCAGGGGAAGTTAGCTTAGCTTCACACAGAAAAAAAGCTAATCATTCCAAAGGTAGGCTAAACAAGACCAAGAGACTACGGCCATGTTAGCGGCTTTGTGACGCTATACTTAAGCACTGCTTTGAGCTAAATGCTAATATAAGCATGCTAACATGCTCGCCATGACAATGCTAACACAGTGATTTTAAGCAGGTAAAATGTTTACCATGTCAACCATTTACCACCATTTAGTTTATCCTGTAAGCATGCGGATATTTGCTAATTAGCACTAAATGCAACATACAGCTGAGGCTGATGGGAATGCAGGTATTTGGTCATAAACCAAAGTATTGGGAAAAATAAAATTTTGACCTCCTGGTGGTGCTATAAAGAAGGTTAAAAGCTCACAAGTTACTACAATTGATCCCGATCACAACTTGAATGTCAGTACCCAGTTTTATGGTAAGACATCCAATAATTGTTGAGATTCATAATCCAACATAAATGTCCATCTCATGGCGGCGCTGGAGGAACCAAAGTCAATAGGACTCATCCTCTGAGCACCATGAATATCATCCAATAGTTGCTGAGATATTTCCGTCTGAACAGTCTGGTTAACTTATTCAACTTATTCAAATTTAACTTATTTAACGTTTCTGTTGCTGGTCCTTTCTTATCTTTCACTCACTGTCATCAAAAATGCTAATGGATTTCCAAGTGTTGTCAATATTTCCATTTCATTTCAACAGGCTGGAATTCAGGGATGATTTGTTGAATTACATTTACTGAAAGCACATTTCCCAGAATCAAACAATTTGATAAAAGTTGACATCCAAAGCTCCCTTTGATGCATCTATTTCTTTGTCTGTATATCTCTCAATTTCCTTGTTATCGTACTTATGGTGGTGGTGGAGGCAGATTGGGGCTTAGCTGATTGTTCAAACCCAGGGGGACAGATGAATTAAGCAGCAGTCAAGACACATACCTGCCTTCATACAGCACTGACTGCCTGCCTTCCCCCTCTGCTGGTTTCTGGCCCATTTCTATATTGCTGCCTACCTGTCGCCGCAGCCCCGCATGTCATACCCTCGGCTCCTCTAAGTTTCACTGACCACAACACATTCAAAGCACACACACATGCATTAACGCCTCAGGCCAGAAGAGGACAGGAAGTGAAACAAACGCCCACTGGTGTTTCCGTAAAGAAAGCCGTAACGGTGCGGTGGCATTGGTGGGCACTGCGACGAGAATTGGACCACTCTCCTGGCGTGGGTAGCTTTCGTATTTCTGCTGCCACGAGTGCCCGCGGTGCAGTGTGGGGCCGGCTGGCAGGCTCGGGGAAAAGGACCCATCTGTTGTATGAGATTATTTCAAACCAGATACAGCACAGGATGTCACCTGTTTGGAGAGACTCGGGGGAGGTGGGATTATGGAGGGGAAGGTATGTATGTGTGCATGGGAGTGGGGTATGGCGGCGAATACATCAAGACAGCATGTCTCTCATCCTCTGTGGTCACAGTTGTTATGCATGTATGTGGGTCTAATGTGATTCTATATGTTTGCCTATACAGCTGCAAACCTATACTGTAAATGTGTCTAGTCAGCAGAAAGAGACTCCCTAAGGAGAAGATGCAGGTCCTTTAATTTATTGTATCATCCTCCATATATTTTTGTTGCAGTTCTTTCATATTAACTTCAGTAATCTGGATTTGTTCTATTTTTAAACAGTATATCCAATTCTTCACTGCTGCCACAACTCAATTCCCACAACAGCTCATGAAAGTTTCATCTGACGTGTTGCAGAAAATGTACAGATGCACCCAAAATGACTACAACATACCTCAAGTAGGCGCCTGCAATATTTAATCTTCTTCTTCATCTTTACATTCAGTTCTCAGTTTTACAGTAGGTCGTGTCGGAAGCTGCTGCGCTTCAGCCGTAGTGTACTTTGTCCAGCCCAGTATCTGAGGAAGTACATCTATAATGGATGACTCCGCACCTCACAATTTACGTCCAGGATCAACGCTCAGTGTCAGCGCAGGAAGATGTGAACACTTTATGTAGTGAGGTGGAAAGAAAAGGAATGGGGGCTGTGGTGGCTGCTTTTTGGTTTCAGCTTTCACAAACCTGCAATGAAAGTTTGCCTTTTTATCAACAATAACTGTGATCTTTCCCTAATCTTAGCCATATTGTTGTTGCCTTGCAAAGAGGATTTGAAAACATTGGTATTGGATGTAATCCAGGGTTTTGCAGACTTTAAAATTGATATCTTGTAATAGTGTTGTTTTATCCTTCTGAAAATGGATGAGCAACCTTTCCTACTAGACCAACTAAATTTTTCTGAATAACATAGACTATTATATAGAAATTATTCTGCTAGGATACTTTAAAGGATAACACTGGTTTCATACAACTTTAGTTTTATTTTACTAGTTTCATCATTTCTTTTTCCTATGATAAGACTGTACATCTATTAATCACTGAGGTCTGGGAACATGATGACATTGCTAAACACAATACAGGCAAGACAGGTCAAAAAATGTACAGTCGAATGAATCAGGTTTCAAACAAACCCCTAGGTTAGTCAAATCAATTGAAAGAGATTTTAAAGGTGATGATTATGATAAATATTTTGGGGGCACCCAATTAGGCTTCAAACCAAGTGGTTTGTGGTGGACAGATTTTCAACACGCTCCTAAGTACAGAAATGTATCAGTCGTGGTGGAAAGTAACTAAATACTTTTACTCAACTATATCTCAGAAGCAAATATTGTACTTTTTACTACATTTCTCTGACGGCTTTAGTTACTGGTTAATTTTCAGAGAACACATTTTTATACCCTTCCTCTCAATTGGAAACCATGTATCCCCAAATTTGGTGGTGTTGAATCTGAATGTTTCCGATAACCTGAAGGATTACGTGTTCCTTAATGGGCTGAGGAAACTCCTCTACTTCTTAAGCTAAATAATCTATTTAAAACCTCATGGATTAGCTGGGCAGTGCATTGTCACAAAGCTGAAAACGGGGCTGTTGACTTTTTAGAGATGTGGTCCTCACAGGACAGCGGTTCTACAAACGTGATGAACAGTATATAAAGTAAAAACCACAACCCCAAAATCTATAAAACAGTGGTAAAATGCAACATTAATGCAGCAGTAATATGAATCCAAAAATATCTGATATAAAAGTGAAACACTGACATTTTACTGCAAAATGAGTACTTTTACCTTTGATACTTTTTTGCTGATAATACTTTTATTTAAGTAAGGTTTTAAATGCAGGACTTGTAGTAGAGTATTTTCACAGTCTTACTTAAATAAAGGAATATTTCTTCCACCACTGTCTAAAACCTTCCCAGAGGCTATTCAGCTGTAAAACATATTTAAACTGCTTCACTAATTTTTACGTGTGCACACTTCAGCTAAAGTAATAGCAGATACTAAATATTAAAGGACTTATAATGAAAGGAGCAAAAGAAAATGTGGTCAGAATATCTTTACTTTTCAATGAGCTCTTTGACTTTCCGACAAGACATGCAAATTACAGTCACAGAAGCCCTGGTTTTGAGGCCGCCCGACCCCATGGGCCTCTGGGTCTGTGCCAAGTATACCTGTGCTGTAATCTATCCATGGGTTTAGATAATCTGGCTAAACTGTTGGCTTGTTTACAACCTGTCTGATCCTACGACTACTCCTGTTTCTTCCCCTGTCAGACTTTGCTGTAGCAATGCCACATCCCCAGCTTTCATGTCCCCAATTAACTTAGTGAGCTCAAAGTTATCATAAGTGATAGACATGGTGGCCAAAACTAGGAATGTACATCATAATAAACTGGAATTGTCTTCAAACGATTCTCTCTCTAAGTCTAAATAATGAGCAAAAACAGGTGAAAATGGCAGAGGAAGGTGCACCGACAGCCACGTCAGAACCTCCGAGGTGACAAAGTACGACCGGAGGAGTCGGACCTTCGGCCAAGGTTAGAGTAATGCACCACCTGCATCCTAATGGCTGTAAAGCAGAATCCCTGCCTGCAGGTGATGAATGAGTGTCATGTCAGGAGGGAAGGAGAATGGGAGGAGGAGGAGGAGGAGGTGAAGAGGAGGAGGAGGAAGATGAAATTTGGCTCTAGAGATGTTGCCCACAGGATGCTCAGGCACAGACCTCAGGAAGCCCTAACCCCTTCACTCTGCCATCTGTGGCTCAGAGGTGTGTGTGTGTGTGTGTGTGTGTGTGTGTGTGTGTGTGTGTGTGTGTGTGTGTGTGTGTGTGTGTGTGTGTATCTATGTGCATGAGTGTGTAGGAATGTGTGTATAATGGAAATAGTTTTTGTAGTTTTTGTGGGTTGTTGGTGAGTATTTGAGTTTGCATGTGTGTGTGCGTGCTGCAAATGTTGCAGCTGTGTGTGTAATATACAAAACAGTTCCTCATGCATATGGGTGTGAGTGAGTGTGTGTGTGTTTACCTACATACCTGTATATTTCTGTACATGCCTGTGTGATTTTGTGTCCCTATAAGTCCCTTCACACACACACACACACACACACACACACACACTCAGCACCTCTATCACCTCTTGCACCTCCACCAAGAAGAACAGATGGGAGAACAGGAGAGAGGGTTCCCACGTCCGCTCCTCCACCTCGTCCAAACTCAACCCATCGCAGCCCAGCCCGCCTCGACCCTGCCAGAACCACCGTGACTCAGCCAAAACACACACACGCACAAGCACACACACCTCTGCTGGAACCCACAAACTCCAAAAATAACGCGCCAAACTCCATGCACACAAACACAGTTAAATACACATTTATGCTCCAGGCCACAAATTCACATGCAAACACACACACACACACACACACACACACATCAAGTGCTTTGGCTCTCCGACTGTCCAGAGTGACACCAGTGAGCCAAATTATGATGAGGTAATCAAACTGCAGTTAGCCGTGAACTATCTCACATCTATCTCCAAGTTAAAAGGCCCTGCTGATAAAATGCGGCTCGAAAATCAAAGTCTGAGGACAGGGTCAGCATTTGGTGCAAAGGAATAATACTTTCAAAGTTATTTGTGGCTAAACAACAACTTTTGCTGAACGCAACAAGTGGCAATTGCAGGATAATGGCACAATGAATTTTTCTTCATTTCTCAATATTCTATTGAGCCAGTTGCATTAAAGATATAAAACCTGGAATGGGGCCACAAGCAGGAAAACAACACACATGTCTCTGGGGTTTGATGTGCTTAGTTTTCAGTTTACTTTTTGAACAAAACCACTGTCTCTTCAGGGACGATGATGCAAAATGATCAGTAAAAGGTTGTTGTCTGATAATATGTCAACTTGTTTTTGTCATGTCTCCAGCAGCACCCTGGTCATGTCTTCATTCTTTTCATTATTAGTCACACTTCCTGTTTTCATGTCACTCATCACTCCTCTCGTTTTGTTTAACTGTCTCCTGAGTCAACCTCTTTCCTGCGGTTACCAGCTGTTACCGTTTCTGCCGCACCCAAATGGTTAAAAAAGCGGTTATTGCAGGTGTTATTAGATCTTTTCTGAACTGCCAGGAACAATATTGTCATGGGCAGATACTGAAGCCTGCTTACATATTATTCATCTGGTGGCCTAAAAGTGGTCATATTTTACGATACTAGTCTAAAAGTACTGGCTTATAAAATTTCTGCTATGTGTATGTTTTTAATTGAATATTGCAAACTCCAGCCATGTTGCTTTTTACGATTCTCAGAAAAAATTCAGAGGAAATGACCTTAGGAAGGACATTGAGGACTGCTATTGAGGACAAACGTTACGATGTCCCCGGTTGCACTTTTCAGCAATATTTTTGCCAACTGCAGACCCATAGCCCATTCAAACATAAATGTCAAGTTCAGCCTCAGGTGAAAATGCCAGTGTCTACCCTGTACCGTCCAGCAGCCTCGACAGATGCGACTAGCTCACTCGCCAAATCCATTGATTTTCCCGAGACCAATTACCCCGGCGTCAGAGATCTCACTCACAAGTTCCGGACGGCAGGGGGATTCTCTGACTTTAATCACACATCAATGCTAGTCCCTCAGAGCAATCTCCACTGTTTATCCCAAGCCCCAGCCCTTTGCCAACTCCGTATCGATTACTACCCAGCTTTAGCCCTGTACTGCGATCCGTCGCTATCTGTGTCCATCCTCCAGCCGTCCCTCCTGCTCTCTCTCCTCATGGCGGGAAGAAAACAGCCAGAGGGGGCTTAGGCAGAGGAGAGGAGAGTGCAAGAGTGATGATTTCCTCATGAAACTGCCATTGATTTTGTGACATGCTGATGCCATCTCTTTGTCTGTCAGGGGAGCGGACTGAACGAATTATCCGGTCCTGACAGAGCGACATCGGTGTATGTAAAGACATGCGTATGGCGAGTGGAGTGAAGCCCAGGTGGTTCATTAACAGCCAGGCAGGTGGACTGTGGTAGGATATGGTGATTTACTCACTTAATGTTGTCCAGTGTGAGTTATTTATTCACTCTGGAGCTACAGATTGGTGTGTCACTGTCAAAATGAGACTTTGTCAGAACAGGAAAAGCACAGATATAATTAATAACACTAATTATGGTGGCAGTCCATAGAGCTGCCTCAGTTCCAGGGTCCTGGTTTTGTACTTACTGGCTCATTGGGACACCTACATGGAGCAGAGCCATCGATAATGTTATTTGTAACATGTGACTTTCCTGCTGTTTGCAGTAATAAAGTTCTTCCATACAGCCTTACCTCATCTGATGCAGTGGTGGAATGTAACTATACTTTTACGTTAGTATTGTGCTACAGTTTTGGTATTCAAGTCATTCTGCTTTAAGCTACTTTATATGCTCAGCACTTTATATATAATGTGCTTTTTACTTCACCACTATACTATTTATTTGACAGCTACAGTCGTAATTGGGTAGTAGATTAAGGTTTTACATGCCTAACATATGACCTTATAAAATACAGTACACTGTCATAAAGTAGTTAAAATGAGCCCCCAACAGTAAAATGATCCTTTCCTATTTATCAGTCATTTGGAGTAGTTTTTTGGCCAACTGGTGTGTCTAAGTGCAGTGTTTGCTCTCTTTGAGCTCTGTTTTTGGTCTCTACCAACTCCTGAGGGGAAATATGACTTTGACTTCATGACTTTGACTTCTTAGCCTGAAATCTTAAATCTCTGTTTAGCAAAAAAGAAGCTGTAGATTCAGGTGATAATTCTCTGTAGGTGAATCACTACCAGAGAGCCCTTTCACATTGTCACACTGTTTGGACATTAATTTTGGACATTGTTATTATGAAAATAACAATTACAGCCGTTTTAAGTAATTTTATTTATTTATTTAATTCACTTTGAATTGCATGTTTTAAGCTATATTTTCTTTCGCTCAAGCTTCCACACCTGAAGTTTGGTAATGCATCAGATTTCATAGTAATGTTTGATTCCAACTTTAGTTCATGTGTGCGTACTTTTGCAGTAGAAACATTTTGAACTCTGGTTGGACAAATAGCAATTTTCATTCCTTTGTTTCCCATTGGTGAAAGCCCAGTTGAAAGTGTGAAGAAACCCACGTCCACCATCCTCTCAGAGCCTTTAAGTATGTGTATAAGTATGAACAGGCAATGAAATTCATAGTGAATTTTGAATTACGAATTATGACTGTATTTCTTTGTGGCGTCTTTTAATAAAGAACCAGTTTGTAATGGAAAATAAATTGTGATAAGTGAAATCAGGTTGGTAACTTGATTTCTGTAACCCTACTGTCATCTCTTGCTCTGTTCAACATGACAGCTTTCTGTAGCACGGGCCTTCATTTTCAAAAAGGTCATTGATGATGAAGGGACACATCAGCATAAATCTGATCCAGTGACAGCTGTGCCTGGGAGCCATCGCTCTCACAGCGCAGACCAATTAGAGAGGGTCTTGTATCAATCAGAAATCAAATAACATCTCATCAAAACGCACGTCTGTTTTTGATTCCCCCCTCTCCCCCAAGAGAACCGTGCTTCTCCCCAGATCCCATCTCCATCAACCCACACCTCTTTTGGCTTCTGCCTATATCTTTTGATTTTTTTTCAAACACCCACCCACATTTTTTTACCAGCGCATGCACTTAACAGTCAGCAGTCACGTCTTCACACGCAGTCTGACACACAGGAGCACACACTGCCCAGGGCAGTGAGGGACAGTGCAGGTAACCAATCCAATTAACACCTTAATGAGGAGGTCCCCAGTCACAGGCTGACTTACTCTACATGCACAGCAGAACACACAGCCCTCGTCCTCCTGGATAGGACATAGCTACAGGCATCTTATGGATCAGCTGATGCAGCTGGATGCTGTAGGTTACAATGTCTTAAAGATGATCCACCCCAGGGGAACACAATGATTCCAGCCACACAGGTAGGATTTAGAGTTCTTAGAACATATTCTGTGTACATGTACATTGACTGTAATATAGTAGAATGTACAAACAGCTGGTAATTTACACAGGCTACATCTGTCATTTACTTCTGTACAATGTCCTGCCTGAAAGGTGTATGTAAATGATAACAAGAAATAACAAGTCACAATCATGGTTTGATTACTGCAAATACGTATTCTGACAGAACGTGAAGCAAATGTTCACCTCATTTAGTTTAGCGCTTCCCCTCAGTATGTGCCACTCTACACAAGTTTGTAACAGCTTGCATCTTCTTGCATCGATGCATTGACTTTATACGCATTCGTGCCACCTCTAAAACTTCCCTACTGTTATTGTCTTGTCAAAGGTATAATATTTAACAGTTATGTATAAAAATGACTAGACCTATGTTATATATTTTGTTGAATTGTGTACTTATATTTTCCTAATTTTTTCAACATTGTTCAAAACCAGAGAAATCTGTTTTTTTATTCAAGGTAATGGTGTCTCTCATTTGGTCACCTGTCAGAAGGAAGTTAGGGAACATGCTTAAACATAAGGTGAATAAAACTTTAACACACATTACCTTGACATGAATCTCGGAAAACTACGATAATAATGTTCACCTCCACAAGAATTTATTCACATGTGTAAAAACTAAACTGGCCCACAGCTGCATTTAATATTTGTCAGTTTAAGGGTAAATCTCTATGACCTAATTTGTATAAAGTAAAATATTTTCAACTTTGAACCCACAGTGGTTTGAGAGAGAATTCACTCAGATCCCATAGAAAATTGAGGGCTTAAGTGAACTTTTAGTTTAGCATGTCGCCTTCACTTAAAGACCCCCATGAACTCAAGGCTGTGATTGTTTTAATGCATTAACAATGTTTACCACTCATAATAAGTTTTTATCACTTCACAACCTATAAATGTGTGCAAAAGACTTGGAGAACAAAATACCTTCCAGTGTAAAATAATCCTATTAGACACGCACTTGGTAGGACAGATCTCAAGTACACTGACAGTACCTCTGACCATTGTCATTAAATAAAACATTATTTATTTTGTAAGAAGGAGGTGTTATCCATTCATGTCTCTCATAGGAAGTGTTGAAGGCAGCATTACTTCTTTGCATATCACAGTTGTGGACAAACAGCACTGAAGCACATGAGAAATTCTCAAGTGCACGGCAAATCACAGAAGTGTGTAATGGAGTGAGCTGCAATGTGCCTTGAGAGTTTTCTCAAATATCAAGCAAAGATTAAGCAAAGCAGTTTTGAGCAAAGGCACATACGCTGCACGAAGCCTTGATTAAATTTGATTTTAATTGATTTTGTGCCAGTCTAACAAACCTTGCAGAACCCCTGATGCGATCACATACTGTACGTAGGTAAATAGCGATTATTATTAGTGTTATTTATTAGCGGCATTAGTGATAGAGCTTGCAATCATTGCAGTATCAGATGTGGCAAGTGGGAAGAAGTCGAAGCAGAAAGAAGACGACAGGAGAAGAATGCTGGAGTGAAGTTTTAGATGTTGAAGAAACTTTGAATCTCTCGCTTGTGATCAAAGAGGGAGAGTGACTCAACCTGAGCTTTGGTTTAGCCAGTTGTTCTCTCCTCAGGGCTGGAATACAAGTTTGCCTGGAATAATAAAAGCACCTTGATGAGGCTCTGTGACGCACACAGCAGCATTAGGACAGGCACTTTGATTCATGACTCTGACAAAAATCCTCTTGTTTATGATCGCACAACATCTGTTGACGGTGAATCACTTCTTGTAATCAGCACTCTGCTGGCATTTGATCATTTTATCTGTCACAACATTGTGTGACTGTGACTGTGTGTGTGTGTGTGTGTGTGTGTTTTGAGGCACTTTGCAACACAACACACTATAGGAGGTTCTATATGCCTGAAGTTAATGCACTTGTGTGGACAATTGCACTAAAAGGCCCCACAGAGTTATGTGTGTGTGGGTGTGTGCATGTGCGTGCTGGGATCACTTCCAGCATAGATTCAATGTTAGACGAATAAAGCCATAATCAGCGTGTGAACGTGCACACTCGCTGCTGAGGGCCGATGATGGTGGCAGTTTTCTCTCATCAAAGCCGATAAACATCAATGAGCTGTTCAAACATCCTCCACCGCCATTAATTAGAATGTACCAAATACCAAAGACGATGATGTAGCAGCTCGAACAAATAAAGCTGGAGTCTGACCCTGAAAATCGGAACCTGACTGTTATCCGTTTGTTTTTGAAGTGAGCGCTTGTGCTGCTGCCACTTCTAATTCCAAACACTAATTCAAAGAGGATTCGTAGACATTTTTTCTAGGTCAAACATCACAACTTTGAAAATCCCCCCCGCCTTCACATGCTGTTGTTTTTTTCTGGTGTTTCTGCTTTACTAAATAGCACTTCTGCTGAAAGTGACAGGAGTTTTTTTTTTGTTTTTTTTTAAAAGAAGAAGGTGTAAAGGTAGCAAAGTGGAGCTGAGCATGTGAGGCAAAGAGCTCACACAAGTTGGCACTCTTGATCCCTGAGAAATGCAATGAGGGGCTTTTCTAATGTCCACTTGTTTTTCTCGTTTGGCCACCAACACATCTTCCACTAAATCTTCTTCTGTTCCCAGCAGAGCCATGAAATAAAAACCAGAATGCGAAATGAGGCTGTGGGACCAAATGCACCCTTGATCCAGAAGGGCTTAGCCATCAGCTGGCTTGAAGGGTGTCGCAGACCTTCAGTGACTGCCATGTGCTGAAGTGATAATCTGCGATTTTTTTTTTCTTATTCTGGCAACATGTTGGTGCTAAACGATCACCTCTGTGATGCTTTGCGGTGCTCAGCCCAGGAATCACTTCAGAGCAGTGTCACAGTTACTTTGACATCGCTGGACTGACAGCAGCTGCCACCACCACCAGCATGGGCTCCTCTACTGAGATGACTAAACAGACTATAAATAACAGGCTGAGATTTATGTGTAGAGACATTTATGCCTACATTATGAAAATGTATCAGATGTGGACTAAATGGCAGTATAAACAATGGTTCATTTGGTAACAAACAAATGCTGCTCTCCAAGCCCATTTCCTGGCATCACAAATATTTTTTGCTGAACTGAAAGCAAAATGATTAAGTATCAGTATTTATATCATTAATTTACTTAGTGGTACTTCTTTGGTCAAAATTGTAAACTCCCTACTTTCTTTAATATTAGTATTAATTTTCTGCAGTGCCCTACAGCTGACATAAATGTTTGGGTCAGACAGTGTTGGTACCAGTAAATTGATTGGTGCAATATCTGTAAGAATAGTTTACAATATCACTTCATTTCCTATATAGGCAGATAATCAGCTGGGAGTTGAAATTGTTCGCCTTTGCCAGCCCCGACCTGTGATTTCAGCTCATCTTACATTAACTCTGCCTGTTATTTCATGTTGTAATTTGAATCACGGTGTAACATGCAGACTCCTGAGGTTTCATCACAGTGAGTGTTCATTGCTATGAGTTTTGACAGTCTGGTCATTTGCCATCACCACGACTGTAGTGATGAAAGAGAGACGGCAAATGCTGGCAAGACCCCCGTCTTTCTATGATGTGGGACAATGAAGATTTACATCCAGTGGGAATCACTGTTTAGCAAACTAGGCTAACTAGCTTTCACCTTGTTAGTGGAATATTGATGTTCAACAAATGCACTTATGAGTCTTTAACACCAAGTCTTTAAAGTGAACTGAATATAACAAATCACCATTGTCACTGACCAAATGGAAAGCTTTGTAGCCGTGGAGCGCCTCACTGGTGACTGACTGTGTTAGTTGAACAATCATAATGTGATAACTGTTGCCAATAGTTGGCTGTTCAGCTAATAATCTTAACAATAATAATCTAAACAGTCTGAAGACAGAATCACTGCCCAGTGTCACAGTGGTATGACGGTTAAGATCCAGGGAAAGATATAAATAAACTACGGTTAAACTTTGCAAATACCATATTGAATACTGACCTTAATTAAACCTATGGTAGCAGCCAAAAAGAAAAAAAAACACCTCTTTAATCCCCAGAAAGCAGCACTGATTTTCCCTCAACATTTGGCATGGAGGTGCTTCTCTTCGACTTATCAAATAGCATTTGATCCCTTTTTTTTTTTTTTTTTCCTTCTGTTGATACACTCGGAGCTGCTCTTGCTTTACTAGGAAAAGGTACTGATTGTTTCTTTGTGTGTTTAGCCAGAGCAGTTTGATGCAATGTGCCCAGTTTTGCTATTTATTCAAAACAAACCACAGTTGCGGCTTCCAGAGAAACATCAAATTCATTACCGCCTGTGCACCCAAGGGTTTTTCCGAGGAAACAGCGACCCACTTATCAGTGTTTACAACGGCAAATAGAAAAGAAAAAGTGAAAATGACTTTTATTTATATTAAAATGTCACATATTCTTGCTGGAATTCTTGCTTTTATGCATGGCCTGGCCAGTATGCAGGCATTACATTTACAGTAAAGCGCGAGTGCGACTAAAGCGCTACCTTGGGAACTCTGCAGTTGATCAGAACGATCCTCTGAGGTCTATGTTTAGACATGAGAAACCCCTGAGGCTGAGAGGTTTGTTTTGTTCAACAGGGAATACAGTTAAACTACACCATGATGAAAGTGTGTCACACGCACAGCATGGCACCCGCGGTGATAAAAGATCATAACTGACTATTCAGCCTCTGAAGAAAAGCAGCATGCTGACAACATTGGCACTATAATGCAATTAGAAAACATAGAAATACGACAGTTGACGTTTCCTTTCAATGCCTTTGCCAGGTATTATGCTACAGCTGATGTGTAAACTGAGTCCTTGGTAAACAAGTGCTTTGATCAAACCGAGTTCATTCCTGTGTAACCACCGTAAACCTTGCCATGGTACAAATACTCTAGAGAAAAACACTCTTGTGGTACATTCTGGACACTTCACATAAACAGACAGAAAACAAAACCTAATTCACCATGTAAAACTAGTCGTTGTACAAATTCTTGTGTTTGTGTTCTGTGCTGTTCATTGTTATTGACTGGTTTGTTGATGTCGTTCCTAAATAAGCTGTAACTACTACTTACTGTGAAGCAGTGTATTTAACTGAAAGGAACGGCAACGTTTCACAACCACAAATTATGCATTCTTCACTTATAAGGTACCAGTGTGTTCATCAAAGGGATGGTAAGTTTTTTTCAGTGCTTTGTCCACCACAAGAAAACTCAAATTGCCTTTTGGGATGGAGAGCTAAATTCAGGCTTGCGAACTCAAGTGGGATAAACGGGGACAGAAACTCTTTCCAGGGGACAATAGAAAGTGATGAACATGGTGTGGACAGGCTTGTTGTTGCCATTGGTTGACTTATTAAGTTATTGAACTCTGATGCATGTATCATCCATTAATGTTTAACTTGTGGATTTCTGAGTGTTTTGAGTGTGGTTCACTCAAAATGTGTGATCACTTTTGTGTTTATTGTTGGAAATCTTCTTTTTCTTCTTCTTCTTCTTCTCCTTATTGTTATTATAAGTATTGTTCAGTGCTTTATTTTTGATAGTTGTAATAATCAAAACATTTCAGTATTGAGACTGAAACCCAAAGTAATTCATTTCACATTTGTTGTGAGAAGAAACGTTTATTACGAAAGAGAAGAGTGAAATGAACTCAGGTGATGTTGAGCCCAGGTTTCCTAAGGTGAGGGTTTCCGCCCTCTTCTCAGATGAAAACTGGGAAGAGAAATGCATGGTTCATGTCTTCATTCCTTTGAACAATTCACCTTTGTTTTTTCACGTCAGTACGCTTGTGAAAACCACAAAAAAATACCCCTAAAGCTAAACTTTATGTAGCATGAGTGTGATGAGTTTTGTTGATGAATTTGAGCTATTTTGCGTCGAGTTATTTCTGTTGATCAGATGCTTTGTGAACAAGTTTATTGCAGAAATGCAGTTAGTTCGAGTTTAAGGTGAATTTAGTGACTTTGAATCGAACAGATATTTTGAGTTGACACTCCTTATGTGACGTGTTGCGTATTTCAAAGGAGAACAGTCTACTAAAAGTAGCTGTGAGTGAAATTATTATTATTTATGTTGCTCAACTAATTAACGGTGTATGTAACATGTAACTTCTACTTGATCTAATTGCATTATGTGATAGTAGCCTTTAGAACCAGCATAGATGCTGAAAAGATGCACTCATAACTTTAGAAGGAAAAAAAATAAACACAGCAGAATGATGGACATCGAAACAAAGAGACACGAAGACACTAGGGAAAGTTTTGAATTTTTATTCCATGTTCTCAAAGAAGAGGAACATTGGGGAGAGAAATGCATGGTTCATATCTTCATTCCTTTGAACACTTCATCTGTGTTTTTGGGAACTGGAAGGCATTGAACCCAAATCATTTGTTGCTGGCTGCTGTGTTGTCAAATTGATGGAGATGTTTTCTTCATTTGCTTGCGTTTAGTCTATTTGCATGTGTTTTCTTAAGTTGGGTACGTGGAGCTCTCAGGGCCACTGTAGCAAAGTGACTGAACGGGAACATGTTTTTGGTAGATAAAATCCATTCAAAATCACTTTCTGTCTATTTCTTCAGCATCTGTTGAATGTTGGATCCTTCACCCTGAGGCTAGATACTGTTTCAAAGTAGACAGCTCATCAAGATGAGAGACAGGGTTTGGGCGTGAACGTGACCAATTGAGTAGGAGGAGAAGGGTGGAGCTGATGATATACTTCCTGCCTCAGGGCATAAACATTTTCATTTGAAAACGACGTTTTAAGGCTATATCCACACTAATACGTTTTCATCGTTTTTGCTGTTTATGCCAAGCATCCACACTGCTCTAGCATTTTAAACCCCTAAAACAGCCTTTTGAAAACGCTGCTGAATCTGTGTTAGTTTGAAAACTCTGGTTGGTTGTGTTGTATTCTGGATGAGTGGAAACAGAGACTTTTGGAAACAATGACGCAGAGACCCACATTCTGCTTCCTGATTGGTCACAGCGTGTCCTTCCCTGATTTGTCACACCCCTATCATGTGTTTTCGTGTGATGCATTTTCAGGTGTGTTAGTCTGGACGGAGATTAGTTCTGATACGATGCTAAAACGCTCATCTGGTCGAAGATTGTTTTTATTTTTAAAAGGATGTTTTAAATGAAAACCTATTAGTGTGGATGTAGCCTAAAATGGCTTGGGGTGTTGACAAAGACAGCTACAACAACATCACTCGAACAGTTGTCAGATAGCTGCTGAATTAAATGAGGTTTGTGAGTTTGATGAACAAAGTCATAGCTGCAGGCCAGAGGTGGAGAGTTACATTCAGGCCAATGTAAGGCATGAAGAGGTTTTTTTCATGGAAAGTAGTTCTCACTTCTAACTGTGATGAACAGAGTTGACTTTATTAGCAGTTTTAATCAATGACAGGCGAGGAACTTTTTCCTCTGAGGAAAGTGAAGTTTGCACAGGTGCAATCATCTCACCCCACAATAGGTTTAAGTCATAATTTAGTTGTTGTCCTTTTAAGTGAGCCTCACATTAAGACAGAGGGACTTCATCCCAAGGGCAGCACGGTGCAAAAACGGTTCCAGCTTTGTAATGAGGTAAAAATGACAAAGTTTCTCTGACCCTGCTCAGATGCCAAGGGCTTTATGTGCCTATTTATGACCACTTCCTGGGTGCAGCTGAGAGGAGGGGTGGCGAGCGCAGGGTGCCACTGTGGCTCTATCACTCTATTAACAAAGGGAGGACACACAGAAGAGCAGCACATTCATCATCTAGCCAGCAGCCGGCCCCGTGGAAAAGACAATACACATTGCTCTGAGCTCACATTTGCTTGTAGTGCTGCAGATGTGTGCGTGTGTGTATGTGTAGCTGATGGTGTTAGATCCCTGTGTAGTTGAGGTAAGTGATGGCGACATCCCACAGATCCTCTCCAGACAGCTGGGAAAACTCTAATGAGCCTGTGAACCTGCTGAGAAGTGTGTGTGTGGATGTGCGAGGATGTGTGTGTGTATTTACCTGAATGTGTACACAGTCCTGTGCTTTCAAATCTGCAACTCTCATCCCAAGACTCAATAAAAATAGAACACTTTTAGAGTGATACATCTCTCATGGTTTGAAAACGCAGCTCTTCACGTTCCCTAAATATAAATGCAAAATGAAATCAACTTCGTCTGAACCACAACACCGGCTCCCGTCTAACACAAAGTCCTGCCTGCTTCCCGCCAATACATAAAAAAAGCAGTTGGTGATAAACACTATTCTTTACGGCAGTTTATTGTTATACAGATTGAATTTGTGTGTGTGTGTGGGGCTTTGGTTGTGTGTCATTCATGACAGCCGCCCAGCAGGAGGGGAACACACTCCATCTTGTGACCTTCGCGGGTGCTAACGTCGTTGCCATGGCAGCACGGCTTGATGCTTTCTGACAGGTCTGATTTGCCCTTGACAGAAATACGGCTGCAGGCCTCGCATCTCCCCTTGTCCTTGTCTCGTATACAGTATATACAGTGTCACATTCACACACACACACATCCATATGCCCACACACATGCTTTTCATGCAGTTAAATTACATTTTAACTGTAGGAGCTCATGGCGAGCTTCCCGGCTGCAAGGCCCCCTGCTGGTGTGATACAGCTCAAAACTAAAGTGAGCCGAAGCCGTTTGAAGAACAGAGACTTTACACACTCACACACTCCATCTATCCTCCCTCCTCTTCTCTCTTCCCTTGACTTCCCTGCGTGACTCTTTATCTTGGGCTGGTTCACAGGCTAAAGGTTCAATAAGGGTTGGATGGAATCACAGGATGGGGGGGTGTGACTTCACATCCCAGCCACTAGTGTACTGAGTCATGAGGAGATATTTCACTATATAATAGATGGTGGTGTAGTGAGATAACCTGATATATCTGATGATGGTGCAAGTGCACACACACACACACACACACACACACACACACACACACACAAACCACTTCCACTATTCTCCCTGCTCTTAATCTCTGTCTGGGCTGCATGGGGACCCGGAGTGCACCTCCCTGACGTTGACAAAGCGCTATGGGTGTTTTTGGCAGTCGTGCTCCCCTCACCTCCCCCCTCAGCTACCTGCTCACCACTTCATCAAAGCCACAGGCACCAAAATGGCGAGGGATCCATCAACTTCCCACGCTGAGAGATGATGTCATCAACGAGTGACGTCTCCTGGGGAATTGTTGCTGATGGCTGACATGGATCAGAACCACAGCGAAGGTAAGTAGCCTGCAGTACTGCAGTAGAAAACAAGAAAAACACTGCATCACCTGCACCGATGTGAAAATCTGTGCTTATTTTACCTTTATTCCCAGTAACACCAGAAAAACTTTGCTCTTAGAGGATGTGAAAGCTACTATTTTATCCTTGACTCAACCTTGTTAGTTGGTGTGGCAAATAGCACAAATATGCACATACTGCACTCCCTACTTTTTGTAAGAGAGTGAGCGTTTGAAGCTGTCAGTTGTTTTTATTTTGTTATTTTTGTAAATTTTGAGAGTTAGAGAGTTTGAGAAGTTTTCAGATCCCATGGAGCAAAATAAAAAGAACCTTTAAATGAACATTTTTCTTTTCACTTCAATAAAACAAAAGCAAAAAAAAATTTTTTTTTCCATGAGTGTAACTTACTGTGGCCCCTGAGGAGAAAACAAATATAGATGGAAAAGCACTAATGTGAAAAGACTCACATGAGTCGAAGCATAGATTTGAAGGGAAATACACTCCAAATCCAGAAATTCTACATTTACCAAAACATAGGTACAATTTTTAAAAGGTGGATAAGAGGCAACAGATGGTCCATAATAATGCATACACCCCTGATACAAGAGACAAGGCAAATAAAAAGACATACCAAATAGGCACACAAGTGCCAGGAATTATATGCATGCATGATGAAAAGGTGATTTAAAAATTTTGCTTGACTATTATGACAAAATACCAAATGTCTGCAGAACTATGACCAATGATGAGCAAGATGTGGAGTTGCTTATGTGTATTTATTATGCGATTAACCAGAATGGGTTTGAGAGCAAAACTATCAACACTGTAATTAAAAAATGTTTTACTGCAAGTAAAATAAATTTGGAATCAAAAATGTACTAACGCAAATCAAAAACTTTATGGATCAAAAACTTTTGTTTGCAAATTCAAAAGTTTTGTTTGCGAATCCAAAAGTTTTGCTGCATCCTGTGGGCCGGACCCAGGTTGAAAGGCATGTCTCTATTGGCCAGTCTTGATTGGAGTGATAGCTTGGCAACATCCACTGTGAGTAAACGAGAGGGGAGTTACTCACTGTGGTATGTCTCCTGTCCAATTACCAGAATGGACCTCTGGTCAAAAAGTGGAGAGTAGAAGTCTGAGGATGCAGTTTGCTGTAACACACTGTACACTTGAGTACACTCTGATTTGAAACACTGTCAATTAGTTGATTAGCTTTTGGATATGACATTTACTGTAAACTAAATATCTTTGGTTTTAGACTGTTGGTCAGACTAAACGGGACATTTATCATCCCTTTGGCATTTAGCAACTTGTGACAGACATTTTTACTTTCGTCCTTTTTAATAAAAAATAATCAAACCTCCTCAGATTCTGTAAAATTATCTGGCAATTTATACTGAAAATAATCTGTAGTGGCAGAAATGTCATTCTTCATAATGTATACTAGTTCGTATCATAACCCTGTTCACCATCTCACCAGTACCTGGGTCATGTGTTTTCCAGTTTGACTGTTCCTGCTAAATCCTCCAGGCAAAGTGTACTGCTTCACAGGAACATGAATTATATGCTATTAGTGTTTTTGTGTTAAATAGTAGGCAGTTTGTTGTGAATTACTCACTTGTTTTGACAAGGTAAAACAAAGCCATTTTAGCATAACCTGCAAGTGTCAACTTTGGAAAATTTAATTGTGCTGAATTTTGTTAAAGGTTACTGAACATGAAAACTCAATTTGTCTTGATCAGGGTTTTAGTTTGTTAAAAACATGAACGCTGCTTTATTAATCTGTATCTCATTAGTGTGAAAAACTACAGTGATTTCAAACTCCAGACTTACTTCTCATCATTCATTGTTTATTGATATTAATTGTAATATGTCAACAGGTAGGTTGACATATTACAATTAATATTACAACATGTAGGTAGAGAAAAGAGAGGTCCTGTTCTCTCTTTTCACTTGGATCACGCCACTGTCTCTGTATATGAGTTGAATTAGCATACCTTCCACCGCAAAGTCACACCACTGCATCCCTGTGCAGCTGACCATGCACCTGCCAGTAGTAGTTTGCCATTTTGCATTTTCAGGTATGGATAGTCAACATAGCTCTTCACATTAGGACATTTAATTTCAACAAGACCAAACTGGGAATTCTCTGATGGGTCAAAGACAACCTCGTCTGGAGATGAGCCAAGCTATGGAGTGCCAGGGTGGATTACAAACCGGTAAGGAAAGTAGCTGACCCTCTTGTACTCCTGAGTGGCATCTGCTTCCATTTCAAGTCCCCTTTCATTGCTGTTTTCTGAATGATCCCTTGGAAAATCAGCCAGCTGTTCTACTGAGCTCTGTGTAGTATGGCATAGTCCCCAAAGTGTAAGGAGGTAAGTCTGGGTCTCCTGAGTCGATGTCAACTTTGCCCTTTAGTTGCCCCCTCTATTTTGTGAGCCATGTCCCAGGTGACCTCAACAGACTTCAAGTGCAGCTGTTGATATTCACGACAAACATGCATGCAGATGGTTGTGGTCTGTGGTAGATCTGGGTGTGGTGGAGCAGCATGGTGGGCAGCAATGTGGCTTGATATGACAATGGACTGCCAGCTTAAACTTTACTGAGAGCAGAGTCGACTAGTGGCACCAAGCCAGGCCAATCACTGGTGCAGGAACAGTGGTGAAGTCCTTGTAGATCTCTGGCACTTTAAAGACAGACCGATCCAGCTACTCTCCACTGATGTCTTTGTGTTTTGTGCTCCTAGCAAATTCAGAGGCATCAACACATGCTTTACACATATTTACTGTCGCATAATTACTAACCTCTCACTTTACTCCCTCTTCCATTGTTCTGCACTTTGGTTTTGCAGACATCACAGCAATTACTGTACCAGGCCTGGTTTTACACCCTGAGAATTTAAGAAAGATATAGAAGTAATTAGATGATGAGTGTATGTACATGATGGGTGTAATTATAGTATTTGAATTCCAATTTAATGATTTTCAGATTTGCCAAAGTTCTTGGTTTGTGCCACTGTTGCTGGCCCCCTGGTACAGCTGAGTACTGGGAGAACAACTGGGATTTTGAACTGGGAATAAAGCGCAGACTGGAGCAGGAGAGCAGCACAGGGTTCGTGAACATCGATGCAACCACACATGTGCAGCTATGATGCACAAGCTTGGCGGGGGTCGAGTCCTTCAGCTCCACCTTTAAGAAATGAAACTAAATACTTGCTCTGTTCTGTTCAGTTTGCGTTATATTAATTCTATCAGGGTAAAATTTTAGTTCGATAACATCACAAACAAAATTGTTTAATTTGCATTAAAACACTTTTGATCATACATTTATTTTTCTTGCTATATTTAGATTTTTTTAATCAGTGTCGATAGCTTGGCTCTTCTGTTTTTTGATTGCACTGTGCAAAGTTTTGCTCTCAAACCCATTCTGTCTGATTGCACAAGAAAGAAAAATGTCAGCAATCACTCATTACATATTACTAAATGAAATAAATATTTACATTACTATTTGCCTCAACAGCAAAATTAATTAGCACTTTGCCTTACTCAGCCAGGTGCATTCAATTTCGAAGCTGCCACACAAGCTTGTGTATTACACAAAGTAGTCAAATTATTCACTGACCATCAGCAGCTAGCTTAGCTCTGCTCAAGCTGGTGTCTACTGCATGCAGGCTTACTATTGACTAGCTAACCTGCTAAGAGGAAACAACAGAAAACAAGATTTGTTGTTAGCCTCGTTAGCATTAGCGTTAGCGTTTCCGCTGAATTCACAGGGAAGAAACTGCTATCAGTTCTCATTCAACTCCTGGTAAGACAACAAACAAGCTGAACCTTCAAAAGTAACTGAGATTTCCTGGGGTTAGTAAATGTAAGGTTACTAAATTTCAAGCTTATGCTATTCATTGTTTTAAAAAGTTACAGCAGAAGCTAATATTAGTAAAATTAACTCACAAACACTCCTAATTACCAATATAAGTTTTACTGTAGTTGGAAGGGTTTGACTGTTTTCTGTACTCATTGCTAATTTCAGTGTGTAGTGATGCTAGCCGCCTAGCTAACGTTAGCGAGTTAGCATTACTAACATGACATTTCCTCATTATGATGTTAGCTATCACCAGCGCTACTATCGCTGCCTGTTCAAACTATATGGACAGAATGATCATAATTAATAGTGCTTTTTCAGGACATGAAAATGTTTGCTGTGAAAAAACTATTGAAATTACAGCAGTTCACATAAATATTGTTTTTTAGATTTGTTTACCTCGAGTTGCCTCTTGCATGCATAAACACATATAAGATTTTCTGAGTTGCATCAGATTTCCTGAGTTTCTAAATTTCAACAGTTGTTTTTCCTTAATATTTGTGCTCTCACCCTGGTGTTTTGGTATATGCAGCATTTCTTGGAGTGCATTTCTTTTAATGTTTGTCTTTTGGTCTTGTATGTGTGTTTTTCGTCTCGGGCCACTGCAGAAAACATCAGCTTTAAGTCTCACATCATTTTCAGGGTTACACTCAAGGCTTCTTGTTGTGTTTACATATCAGCTGAACATGGTTTTCTCTTCTCCATCTTCATCCACCCTCAAAGTGACCCGGGCATTTGTATCAGTATCGAGCTGACTTGTTTCTTGACCATCACTCAACCCCCTCCCCAGCATGTTTCAGTGAGTACTTCACCATTTTTTGTATGTTCTGGTCTCGCCTGTAAAACAAGTTACTAACAGTGGTCCTCCACAGGACTTTGACATGTACATGATTAGTACATGACTGTGTGTTCTGTTATTGTGTAATCTCTCTCTATAGCTGCTGTAAATCCTATTTGAGGTAATGTACAACACTTTAAGGCTCCCTAAGTCCTCTTGCCTGACACTCATCCTGAATTTGCATTTTGCTCTTTTTTCTTCATTCCGGCTATATTTGGTTTTCGTTTGGTAGCTCTCAGTAATGATTGGATCTTTTTTAGACAATTAAAAAAATCTTAACTCATTTGGCCACAATTAACTGAGCTTACTGTACATCCTCCTTTCCAGTACTGTGAGCTTTTGCCACGTATTAGTGTGCTGCTGTGTACCTGTATAGCCTCTACCTGTGTATGTCATTTTACTTTCCCCTCTTTACAAGAGGAATTTGGATTCCCCGCTCAATTCTTCAGCCCCTTAATTGACATAATTATGGGATTACAGTGTAAAGCTGCCACTCTGTCATTCCTGGGCTGTAACCGGCGAGGTGACAGTGCCGAGGCGGGATTCGCACGCTGCCTCTCGGTTTGACACCGACATCCAGGAGGACAACAAAGATAAGGACGGCTAGAGGGAAAGCCCTCGTTCTGACAAGAGCAAATTAACCTGCTGTGCCCAACAGAGAGCTGCCGCTATCTCCTCCCTTTGCCCCATTCATATTCCTGCCTCCTTCCTCCCTTGTTTCCTCCTCTCCCGGGCCTCCTTTTAGAAATTATGCTTTATTTTTTTTCCTGTCTGTTTTAAATCATTATAACTTAAGAGCTGGCATGTTGTCATCAACTGCAGGCGTGCATCTTTTGTTCCTTCTTATAATCATCTGAAACCTCTTACTTCCACTTCTACTCCGTCCTTCCCACTCGTACTTAGTCCCATTTACCAAATTATCCTCTCATTCTTGTCTCCTTTAAAGATGCATTTAATTTCCCTACAAGATGACCACTTACTCTCTCCCAGACTCTCTCCCTATCTTCCTTTCTCCATCCGTCTCTCATTATTGGCGTAGCGGCGCAGTAGCCTCCGGCGTCTCACCTGGTGTGGGTCGTTGCTAATCATATCCTGGAGTTAAATTGACTAAAATGGCATCTTTATCAGGCCTTTGTTGTCCATAATACCTCTGCAGCACCCCAGGCACGGATTAAATCCTTACATATCTGAAGTCATCTGCTGCTGCCAAAGAGTGTGTGTTATGTCTTTTAGTGCGTGTGTTTGGTCCTCTTCACCTCGGGGGAACCCTGGCAGGTTATATAGAGCAGCAGGTTGGCAGGAGGAACTTATGGCCCCTCATACATACATGTATGTGATGCATATAGGTGGTTGCCCATGTGTGTGTTTGCTTGTCCATGTGCACAGGGACGACTCACAGTCTCCTGTCTAATTAAGAACAGCAGATCGGTTAATAGAAATACGTGCTAGTTGTGTGTTAACATGTTACGTGACCCCCCCTTAACATCCTGTCTGAGGCACTAAAGGCCTTTAGGTTGCTCCCCTGTGCTGAAGCTACAGGTAGACTCAATCTCTCAGCGTGACCTCTGCTGTCAATGCAGAGTCAACCTGAGTGACGTGTTGTTCATTTGTCTCTCCCTCCCTCCGCCTCTGCAACGTCCGCCCTCCCTTTGTTGTCATTCTCTATCGCTAAAGCTCTCCATCAGCTCCTGCTAATCACAAAGTTACACATCAGTTGCATGTGTGTGTGTGTGTGTGTGTGTGTGTGTGTGTGTCATACAGGCATACTATAGAGTTTACACAGCAACACGGAGCATTGTTGATCACATTGCTGATCACACACACGTTAATTAGAGATTGATGAAAATCCACAGGTGAGGACTGGTCCGTGTAACTAAACCAGGCCTGTGTGTGTGTGTTTGTGTGTGTGTGTGTGTGTGTGTTGGTTCCTGTTGAAAGCATGAGGATGCTGAGGCTGGACAAAAACACAGCGAGCCCGTCAGGCAGCGCCGACACCTCTCACAATCGGACGCTTGTGGGCAGATCAATCGAACTGTCAATCCAAAACCGAGTTTACCGCTTGCTTCCATTGTTGTTGCAGTTCAGGTTCACAGATGATAGAGATCAGTGCAGGAATAATAACAAGCTGCAATTTTCATTCATTTAGAATAAATAGAACCTTGGATCTCTCGGTTATTGTGCAGTGATTTGTCGTTCCTTCCAGGTCTCCTCTTTATGGCGTGTCCTTCTCCTGCCTTCAATGATCCCATCATGCTCCTTGCAAGAACTTTACTGCATCTCGTAGAAACTGTGAATGTTGATAATTCTCAAATGTAAATCAGTGACTATGTTTACATGCATGAAATATTTTGTCCTTATTCCAAAAGAGGTACAGTAAAATGGTAAATGAACTGCATTTATAAAGCCCTTTTCTAGTCTTTAATCTAGTGTAGTCTAGTCTTTAGTCTTACTGATCACACAAAGCCAACGTTCACAATTTCACATTAGAATTTCCATGAATATTTCCGTTTACATCTTTACATCTTTACAACTGTGCATACTCGGATTAACAAAATGACATTTGTTCAGCCACCATCTTGAAAAGGCCAGCCTTGCAATTTTTGCGCATGTCCGAAAACCTGTTGATGTTCAAGTCTTTAGCAATGTTTGAAGCGAGTGTGTTCTCTCCTTGTGATCTGCCTTGTTGGTAACCAAAGCTTGAGACTTGCTTTTTACTTGCAAAACAATGGCTTTGCCGTTCCTCTGATCAAAACCTCATTTGAATGACTATTACATTTGTATTTTATTTTAAATTGTGATACACCTACAGGAGGCTTAACTCTTCATTTTATGGGGTCTTTAAACTGTGAACTGGGCATGAAATTAGTATCTTTACTGTTGCCCAAATTATCCTCAATTCTAATCATGTTATAGACTATAGGGAAAATGAATGGGGAATTAAGGGTTTTTGCCTCAAAATATGTCAGAGCCACTAACTGTTTGCTCAAGATTTTTGGATTGAATATGGATTTCTAACCAAAGATCTTTGGATTAATGTGGATTTCAGTGTATCTAATATCTACATATTGCAATCTTCATTCTGCTGCTGAATATTCCAGCGCCTTTCCACAATGACAACAATGGCATGCACCTGGTTTATTTCTTACTGGGACAAATATCGCACTTTTTCTAACTGTAAAAACAAATGGCTAGGAGCACATGAAGACACAATTAGTCATGAAAAAAAAATTACCAAAATGCTCTGATTGTTTTAGAGTGCTGTTGGCTCCAACATGTAACAAAAAAAATGTTGGTCTGAGGCCACTGGCGACTTGGCAAAAACAGGTTGTGCGTTTATCCATTCCTCTCTTTTTTCCCCTCAAAGCTGGTTTGAGTCCAGTTCTGGAAACACACTGCAAATGTTCAAAAAACTTACTGCGTTCTGAAAGCAGCCAAACACCTCTTTGCGTGAGACACACAAGACGTATAATTCATCATGCTTAACAATGGGGTCATAATCTTATTGACACAGCCACTTTGGGCTCCGAGTATCGGAAGAGACCTGCAGCGTTTCCAGAGTTTGTCAGCAAGAAATCTACTTTTCCTAGAAACCTCATTCTGCCTCCTGCCTCTTGCTTTAACACTCACTTTGTCATTCAGAGTCTTTTTCCCTTCTTTGTTTACTCGCTTCCTTCATCCTACTTTTCTCTCTGTCCCCCTTTGCTCTCTTTGTATTGACTCTGCATATCAGTCCCAGATACCACAGCCTACTATTACTGATCTGAGTCAACCATCACAGTTCAACTGCCTGCTCATTTGACCTACATCTATTGAGTGACAGCTGTGAACCCAAGCTGGAGTTACCTAGATATGTACGCATGCGTGTGTGTGTTTTGGTCATGTGCTACCATACATTTATCTTTACATTGGCAGCCAAGAATAGCACTTATGACCCTGTCACACTCTCATGTGGAGGCTTCCATGACAGGTTAACATGGTAGTACATCATTTTAGTTTACTCTACATGGGCATCTTGGCTGAGAGGTGTTACAGATGACACTATTTTGTGGTGGAATCAGCCAATTTTCTTTGTCCACTTTTATCTTTGCTCTTGTCTCATTTGATCTGGCGCCCTTGTTTCTAGCGGACACTCACCCCCCTGTGCTAAATACTCATCATTATTCTTCCATTCTCTCTCTGTGTGTGTCCTCTGTCTGTGCGAGTCATCCCAACAGAAGGACGGCGAAGGTTCAAAGTGACGGAGCACACTGGAGGTCAGAGCGGATTGTGTCAACAGTGACGAATTGTCATGTTTGATGACGAAAATAAAGTCAAACAAAAGCACGAGGGAGGCAGACAGAGAGAGGACGAAAAAGGCAGAAGGAATAAAAGAATTAAAAGAGACAGAAAGGGAGAGAGAGAGAGTGACAGTGGAAGAAAGTGAACCAGAGAGAGCGGGAGACAGAAACAGGCAGATAGGCATTATCAGGATGCATGCAGGGACTTGTTCTCTGCCCGGACAGAGGCTGGCAATGTTAGTGAGTCCATCCTGCTAGGAGAATGAAAGCATCTGTGTCAGCCCACAGGCATCTGGTTGACATTGCAAAAAGCTGCATGACCACTAGGGACCTGTCTTAACAGTGTTGCCCTCTTTTCCTTGTTGTTTTCAATGGTAAGAACATGTTTTTGCGCATTCCCAGCAGTATGGGAGAGAACATATTTTTAGTGTTCAGTATGCCAGGTGCTGGAAGTTGAAAACATTTCAGCTTTCCAAAAAACCACAGCGCTTTAAAGCATGTTTACAGTGGTCTGTCATCTGCTGAATATACCCCGCCAAAAAAGCCTACAAGGCTAGCAATATGCTGAGTCCAGAAGCTCTAAGAATTTAAGCCTCAGATGAAATCTCTTCTCCTCTCTCTATTGATCTAAAGAATGAATGATCAAGTAATTGCTTGATTTATTTGGCTCAAATTGCAACCAGTAAGGACAGTTTCTTGTTTCTTCATTTTTTTTTTTTCTTCAGCCGGCCAGTTTAGTGGAGGAAAAAAATGATGCATGACAAGTTGATGGATGGTGATAATAAAAGGTTTGCATAGGGCACTGCGGCATTCAAATGATCTCCAGTAGCCTACATAGCGAGCCATATATATATATATGTCTCAGCTTTGCTTTGTCTGCATAGTTTCACAGCCGTATGGATACGGGTAGTGGAATTGTGGTCGCACATGTTTAGTGCAGAAAAATGTTTGGCTTTGGCCACAATGTCTATTATTTGCTTGGTATTCCTTTGATTATTGTTCAGATATTTGACTTTTTGCACATGTTTGAGTTACCTGTTAGAATGTTACACATGTACAGGCTTTGTTTTGATCCAATTCTAAGTCCTGTTGTGCAGCTTTTATTTGACGTTGAAGCCTAGCCTCTTTAAACAGATCTGGCTAAATTTGGACTGTCAACACTGAATGCCACGGGAACTGAGAACTGGATCTTAGCATTTCACCTAGATGAAAAACAGTTTCTGCGGAGTGGTTCCACATGATGATACTGTCATTACTTGTTCTTCCTGCAGCATTAATCAATTGCGTGACTTCATGGACATTGACCTTAGACATTTTTTTGTCCATAAGCCTTTAGATAGAGTATTTCTGGATGCACTTCTATGTATAGATTTCACACCTCTAAATCTAGTAATGGGAATCCATTTGCTAATTCTGCATGCTATATGTTCCTGCTTTGAACTCTAAATTCACTGCAACATCTGTCTGAAACAAGAATCTCCAGTGTCCATTAGCATGGCTGGGATGTTTCCTTTCTATGTATATTGTATTGCTATTTATAACAATGACCCAATTTCCTTTAGCAACCTTATTGATTGTTACTGGAAATTGGGTTCATCTTAGACATTGCATTTTGTTCCTTGAGGTATTTGTTATCTCATCAGTGTGATTTACATGTCTCCATTCTGCAATTCATTGCAGTTAGCAAGTTCTTTGCAGTCCAATTACTATATTCTTCTCACTTGTGAAGCATTTCTTTCCAAGCCCGGATCTTGGCTGTACAAGTAAGGAAATCTCTGCATGCAGAGAGTGCTAAAAACCTGAGTGTGGTGATGAAGGCCATTGGAAAAGGGATAAGTGATTCAGCCTGCGGATCAATAGAGAAAGATCCATGCCTCCCAGCCGGCTCAATCAGACCCCCTGGGGGGTGAGAGAAACATTAGGAGACGGAAAGATGGACAGAGAGCGGGTGTGTGTGCACGTGTGTGTGTTTGTGTGTGTGTGTGAGTGAGAGAGAGAGTGTATGCTTTCATTTAAGACTTGATTAGGCCAGCAGAGAGAGAGAAAATGTGGATCTTTTGTCTTGGTGCTTTGGCATTTCATTCTCAACTGCCATGCCAATAAACCACATTGTGCTGAAATGAATTATAATAAATTGAACTGAACTGAAAAGAATTGAGAAATAGAGACTAAGTGCATTGGGACGGGGGCTTTTTTTCATTATTTGATCTTGAATTTCATTTTCAGAGCTATTTCCAGACATGAAACACAAATCAGATGCTTGACTCATTGGTTGAGTCGAAGCAATGACACCGTGCCCTTGACACAGTGCTGAACTTTAATGCCGGCTTGCACTCAGGTTCATTGAAGCCTGTTCTTAATGCCCAAATTACTCCATTTCCTCCCCGAGATGATTCACTTTCCACAGCAGTTCATCCTCCAACCATCTGATGTGTGATTGATTAAAATAGAAGCCAGCGCAGCGCCAGTTCAGAAGCCTCATCACATCACTGCATTGATGTTAACATCTCTGGCTTGCTGGTGTGGATTTCAGCATTGACCTCTGCTGAGACGTGTAAGTCAACCCCATTGTCCTTGTATGACCGTCACACTAATGCCCCCAAGACAATTCAGTTTAGCCCCGACAAGCAAGCACAAGCCGCAGCCCACCTCCCATCCGCCAGCACTCACTCTGAGATGTTTTCCTTACTTGAATAATGTATCAATTTCTACAGAAACGGCAATGTTTGCATTTCTCCCTCCTCTCCCACTCTCTTCCCCTCTCTCTCTCTCTCTCTCCCTCTCTCTCTCTCTGGATGGTTCTCCCTTTTCAGTCTGAAAATAGAGTGCAGAAGAAGGCTGTTGCTATGGTGATACATCCACTGGCGTTGCCCGGGACATTTTTAGCCACGCGATGCGCGGGGGGATTTAGCTCGCCTGTAACTTTCTGCAATTTCCATTCTAATTATATCACTCCTGCCTGCGCTGTGTGCCACCGCATGGGGTAAAACAGCAGAGCGCGGCTGGGTGAGGATCCTAGTCACTGCTCTCTCCGCTGCCCTCACACCACATTATGCGATAGTATCGTATAATATCACCATTCAAAGACAGAGGAAAGACAGGGACAGGGAGAGGGAGTTTGTGCGTGCATGCTCGCTGCACCGGTATGTGAATGAGAAACTGAGACAGAGAGCGAGCTGCCAGAGCAAAAAGAGTAATGCTGCTACTCTACTGTACATGACCGAAATGGTTTTACAGTGTCATATAAGACAGGACTCTGTTACCACTCAGTGGACAAATCAAATGAGAGACAAGCTGAGATTAGTCAGGAGCTCTGTTGATGCTGGCTGGACTTAGCGTTGAGGACCAGCAGGGGGTCTCAGCTATCACTAATCACCAGGCCTATCAACTGTGCACATAATATTATACCTTTTCTTACAGATGATCGTGGAAACACAGATGAGAATAGATGATAAATGCGTTACTTTTCACCTTTTCTCCATATCGTTATTCTACATATACTAAGCCAGTATTTTTGAACTAATGCGAAGTGATCTTTCATTTAACATTTATAAAAGAGGACACACAAATCAGCTTATCCTCATTATACTTCCATACAGTGAAACAAAGTTATAATTTAGCCTGTACATAGATGAATGTTGTACTTGGCTTTCCCTTTGTTTCCTCTGACTTAATCTCCAATATAGAAATAAAGAGGTGCTATGTGGCTGAAAGTGCAAGTTAGGACTTCATGGGCCATTACGTATTATATATATTATATATTATATGCTTGTATTTGCAAGCCACTTACTATAGGTACTTGGATGGCAGCATCAACATCAAGTGTGATAAGAAGAGTTTTGTTCCAAGATGAGATGCCGTGCCCACCATTTGGAAATAAAAAGAGACACCTACTCTTTTGAAACAATTTATTACACCAAATTAGAGCATAGAACAGAAGTTTAGAAAACACTTGAGAAAAAGTGCAAGATTGTAGAATTGAAATATGAAATACAATAACAAGGCTGTGGTCATTTTCAGCTGTGGACATCATTTGCATCCCCTTTCACTTTTATATCAGTCCAGGGGTCATCATCCCACTTACCACCACACTGATAAAGACTTGGTAGGGCAGTGCAGCAAGTATTTACCAAAGTGTGGGATTATTCAAAAAAGTGTTGACTTTAAATAATTCATACACATCAAAGGCATTCCTCATTGGACCTCATGAATTAACCAAAGCCTCGGTCCAGCTCAGTGTTTCACAGCGCAAGTTCACAACAGAAAAACCTGGGGAAAAAATATTTAAAGCTGTCAAAATAAAAGAGAAGGAGGCAGAGGGAGGAGAGTAAAAGGAGCATCAAAAATAGGACATCTCAGATCTCAGCAGGTCTTACTGAAGTAGGCAGATCAAGTTGTCAAAGCTGTTTAAGAGTCCAGAAAAGTTAAATGAAGCATGTTTGGATGTTTAAATGTAGACAATCTGTTCTGCTGCACAAATAGAAATGTGACAATAGATAAAAGCAGAAAGCGCCCTCATCACTGAGTCGACTTTCTAAACTGAAGCATATGTAAGGGAGTGAAGGGCCTGACTGATGTAGCCATTCCCTTGTTGACCACGACATCTTGTATTTCCTAGTGTCATTTTACGCTCCATTAGGGCTGCTGATGTTCATTAAAGATGACTGCCCTTCAGCAGATGTGGCATCACAAACTAATTACAACTTTCAGCAGCCGACGCCCCAAACCGTCATTCACTGTCATGGTGCGCAGAAAGAGAAAAAAGTGGTCCAGGGTATCGGCAAGGATTATGTTGCATGGGTAGATTCATTGTTTAGAAAGACAGACTCAGAGCACCTGCACTCTGGTAAAAAGTGAAATGGGCTTTTATTTGAGTTCAACAAGTGCCCGGTGCAGGAAACACTTGAGTTAAGCAACCATCTTCAGTCCTGCTGCATCTTTTATTCCAACATATCCTGCAGGTAAAATGTCCTCTTATTAATTATTCATTATTAATTGCATCAAAGCTAAAGGGTTGCAGGGAAGCTTTCCTGCCTTAGCCTCTTTCAACGATCCATTATCTAATTTCCTGCATTATCTCAATCCCCCTCATGGATACTCATTTACACACTTGGGATGAAAAACAATTATTGGAAACTAAACTGCTTGTGTTAGTCCTCCTGTAAATTGTTTTTGGTTATTATTTTTGACAATTTTATGACCTTATTTGGCCTCAAGTAAAGCAATGACAGGTAATGAGGAAGAGGGAGACTGAAAATGATCAGGCCTTAACTCCTTCACTCAACACCACAAATTCAAACACATGGTCGCACTAGAGGAAAACTCCTCTGGGCGCCATGAAGATCTGTCCAAAATTTCATGTTTAATCCATTAAATTGTTTTGTTTTACTAAAAGAACAAAAATGTCCACTTCATAGTGGCACTAGAGGAAAATACAGTGGATCACCAAAGTCAGGATTTATCCTCTGGGCACCATGAATGTCTTTACAAACCCACCAATCCAATCCAGTCCACCTGCTAGAAGATAACATATGTCAATGGATAAGTGAAAACCTAGACCTGCTGGACGCACTAGAGGAAAGGTCAGGGGATCACCAAAATCGTTAGACTCCATCCTCTGGGGACTCTGAATGTCTGTACAGAGTTTAATTGCAATTCATCCAGGCAGTTGAAGAGATATTTGCCTCTGAGCCAAAGCGGTGGACCGACCAACATCCGTAGAGCCATGCTGCTAGCATTGCTAAAAACTGATGAATCACTGGGAAATTCACGGCTCAAACGAGCCTCATCTTTTTTGTTTGAAACCAAATTAAATTGTGGTTGTGTCCAAACATCCCTTTTTGGAAACTTTCTTTTCAGACGCACACATGCTGCATCACTTCTGGCAGTAATCATATGCTGTAACCACACTCGACATGCCTTTTCTTAAGAGCGAATAACTTTCCTCTGCGGGTCAGCGTTGCATGAATCCTCCTCCCTCTGTCTCTCTCTTGCTCTCTGTTGTTAGCCCTGCGCATATTTGCTGTCGTGCATCTGACCCACTTTTTCCAGCCGGTACAAAAGATGGTTAACATGTGTCAGCTTGTGCAAACAAGTTCCCTGTGCCTTTAAATACTCCTCTATTCATTTCTAGCATGAATGACCTTTTTGGCGTGCTGGTTTTTGCTTTTGGCAAAGTCTGATTTTGAATTGGCCTATGACAAACATACAATATTAATTGAATTAGTTGGCCTTCCACTGTTTAGTTAGACTAGGTATTAGTATTTTATTTCCGCACTTTGAGGCAGATTTTATTCTTGGATTTTGTCTATTTGTGTCTTTAGCTAAGAGCCTTCTTTCCATGTGAGTTAACATTAGCAGTGCTTAAACAGGACTAGCCAAGTCATATTATTAGTGCCACTAAAATTACTCCCAGTGCAGCATTTAAGTGATGCTTGTTTCATCAGCAGAGAACATTTTTAGTATTTTGAACAATTGCTCTGAATAGTCTCTACCATATATAGCAAGGTGGGTCTATATATATTAAGCCTTTACAGCATGCACCACTGATCATCATCCTCACTTGGCCTCTTGCAGTGTTAAAGTGAATATTGCATATACAAATGTCCTTTGTAAGAGGCTGCGCACACTAGCAAATATAGAACACTGCAGTATTTGGATTTAGCACAAGAGTGAAATCAATAGGATTCTGGACCCCCTACCCCCTCTCTCCCAGTCTTTTTGTGTGTGTCTTTCTCTCACACACACTCTCCCCTCTTTCGCTCTCTCTCCATCTTCTGCACCCCCCCAAACACACACACACAGACACACACACACACACACACACACACACACACACACACACACACTCCCCCTGATTGGAGGCAAAGCAGGCAGGCTCAGTTCCATAGGAGGGCCTCTCCACAGCAGATAATGGTCCATTCCACTCATTTTGGCTTCCTTTTATTTGTTCACATCAACATCAAAGCCTGTCCGTTTCCTCCGTTGGGGAGCCAGGCTTTAAGTCTTTGACTGATCTGCCTCGTGCACTCATAGCGCTGCCCTGGTGATGTCCATCCCTCATCGCATGTGCACATATAAAGGCGTTCACACATACATGCATGCTAATACACACACTCCCACACAGGGGCCATGGAGCTGCATAGACACACATATTACATGTACAAGAAGCCTCACATTTAAAACCCACATATGCTCTCTAACACTGGATGAGGTTCTTCCCTCTTTCATTATGGTTGAGGCATGGATATACTGTGCAATGCTGAATTTACAACAGTTCCAAAGCTTTTTTAAACCATGACACCCCTATCTAGTAATTTTTTACAGTGTTAATTAAAGATTATAGTTAAATTCCAAATTACACAGACAAAAAAAGTCAGCAGTATTGTTTCTGTGCAGATTTGAATAAGGATGAAGTCACCTAATTGGTTAAATGTATTTTTTTTAGTTCTGTTCAAAATCTAAATTAGCTTACATTTGATTTTCTAAGACAAAGCATGCACACATGACATCATGCATTCATTCTGTCTTTCATTTACTTTATTTACTTTATCTTTTACAGTGTTTTTTCCCCAATACTTCTTTATTTAGATTGAATTTGTTTAGGTTTTTTTTCCTGAAGATGAGATATTACTGTGTGGGACAACTAGCTTTTCCCATCCATTAAATACCGTAAGACAAGTACCTTTTGCTGTACAGTCTGATTTTAGCTCTTCTGGTCAGATGTTTTAAATGTATTCTGACTGATGTGCACACTGAAAACATTTGTGCTGGAAAACATGTTTTCGGTTACTCTGGCAACCATGAGCCGTCATCACCAGATTTAACAGTGGCGTTATACAGTTGCAAAGTGGGAGGAGCTATTTCAGGCGTCCCTGATTCCAAAAGTCCCAATTTTCTCACATTTGAAGCATTTGGATGACTTGGATGGACATCTGGACTCCAAATGAATCATCTTCACAAAAGATGAACAACTGTGTTCAAAAATATCTGGTTCTTTATCTTGTGTACATAAAAAACATCTGGGGAGAGGTTAACTACACCTCTGAGGGTGCATTTTGGCAAGAAACATCCTGTCATAGAGCTTCAAATTCTGCTATGTGTCCATCCAATGGTGAACTAAAGCTCAAGTTGATTCTGGATCAGTTTTGATAAATATAACTCAGGTGGTGCCGTGTTTTGTTCATACGAAGAAGCTTTTTGAATTTGCTACAAATGAATTATGCCTCTGACTGACTTCTTCCTCAGGCTCGTGGGTATTGTAGTATTTAGACCTGTCATGCCAAACTGATGGAAAAAGCATTATGTCTCAGAAACAAAGTTGAAATACATAAAACTGGTGCCCATAATATAATGCTAACAGGTTGTTATATTGTCGAGGAGAGGATGTTAAGTAACACTGAGGGTATAGCTTAAAGAAACATTTGAAATGGGAATACAAAATAGGGAAAATACTCCTACAACCAGCAGCCCCCGTCTTGAATAATTACCCTGGTCTTAAGGATTCTCGTATCTACCAAGAACATAAAGTACTGTTGATCTATTACTGTAATAATCAACGACTTAAGAAAATCCCCTCTTGTGTTTCAAGCAAATATCTTGAATATGGGTATTTTATCATGAAACAAGTGAATTTCCTGGAGACTGTCAGCATGGCAAAATAATTTGACTTAAATTTCAAAGTAAGCTTGATAAGCCTGAATACCAGATAAAAACATGTGCTCCGCTTATCATCGTTGTCCGCGTGGTTGTTAAGTTCGCCCCCAAAAGTGCTGTCCAAGGGCTTGATGTATGAGAGGTCCGCTCTTAAACTGCAACTCAACCCCCTGTCCGACACACACACACGAACACACACTCTCATGGATGCAGAAGGCACAATGGCACAAGATCAATTACTGATCAGATGATTGGAGCTCCTTCTCTTGGCTTTCTTTAGAAGTCAACCTCTCCAGTTCTCTCTTAATTGGCCCCTAATCTCTCCTTTTCTGTATTCTCTTTCTTCCTCTCCCTTACACTGGCTTTATTCTGTCTGCCTGGATATCTGTCCTCTTTTTGTCTTCCTTTCTCTCTCAGTCTGTTTCTCTTTGCCCATCGTTTGACCACCCCCATTTCTTCCCCTGCGTCTCTTGACACTGCTCCTAATTACAAAACACACAGGGGCCATTAGTGCGGACCTCCAGCCGACGCCTGTCCCTTTATCCATTCATCCCCTCCCCTCCGTCACTATCTCTCCATCTTTGCCCTCCTTCTCTCTCTGTTGTTGGTCAAAAGTCGCTTTGTGCGAGACCCGTTAGGCGAACAAAGGCAGCGGGCTGCAGCGGTGCTCAGAAAGGTCACAGTGATGTACGGCCCTCGGCGCTGCCGCCAGGGTCAGGCCTGTCTCAATGGGGACGCACTTAACGCTCATGCAACCAAAAGCATTACAGCATTTTGAAGGAAATGCATGTTGTCTTGGCTCCGCTTAAAGGGGAATATCACTTATTTTCAAGTAAGCTTCATTGGTTATCAAAAATGTGGACAACTTGCTTCCTGAACTTGGAACAAAACATTAAAAATTGTCTCCTTAAAGTGTCACTTTTGGCATAGATTGAGTTTGTAAGCTTATATAACAGCAACATATTACATAAAACTAGAGGAGCGCTGCAAATTGAAAATATTCCATAAACAGAAAAAGTGCTCAAAGAGCTGTGACAGTCACATTCTCCATTTTGTCCAGAACTACATCTCTAAAGAAGCTACATAAAACACTTGTCACTTGTTTCTGAACCCTGTTTTCTGTGCTGAATACACTTTGGAGGAGACATAATTGTTGCCTGGAATATGTTCACTGACAGTGTTGTTTTCCAATTCAGGAAGCGTCATAATGAGGACGGCAGGGTGGATGGTGGGCGTACAAAGCACAGGACTTTGACACCGCAGGCGGGAGTTCAAAACTGTTACAAATGACCATGATTAAAGTGTCAAGGTTGGGTTAGATTTAGGCAGAAAAACATCTCAGATAAAGTTAGGGAGCCTTTGTCATTATTAAAAGAGAGAATACTAATTCTAACTGTTGTTGGATGGATGGCTGCTCCCTGTCTAACTTCCACACTTCTTTGACTCCATCCATCCACTCTGACCTCCTCCTTATGACCTTGACTAAGGTTAGGGAAGAATCACAGTTTTGGTTAAATATTGAAAAGTAAATGCAACATGTCTCGTGCTTCAAGTCAGCATTTACTCACCAAGACCAAGCTCTGTCCTTTACCGTAACACAGTGCTTTAAGTTGCCTTGAAAACCTTGAACATGTTCATCATGCCTTAGTTATGAGCTGTGGATATTGTAGAGAAAACAAATCAAATAAGGTGACACTGAGTGTTTTGGAGATATTTTCTTGTTCAGCATGGAAATAAATAGTTTGTAGATCCTGTATGCTCAACATGATATGCTCCAAAACATACACTGATGTGGATTAATCAGCAAGGGGGCCCCAGGGCAAAAAGTGAGCTGTGTCTGTGCATGTAAGCATATCCATAATATCAGCTGAAATATTATACCTATTAAAATCCTCTTTAAGACAGTGTGACCCTTGATATTTGCAACTCACACACACAGTATGCTTTGTTGCCCTCCTTGTTGGTAGCCCAGCCTTATTGGTACACAGATCAGTTTATATTTCATACATACATACATGTGCAGTCTGTGCATACGGCCAACGTGTATGCAGATTAGTTGTATAGGATAAACAGAACTTTTAGGGATTGTGGGTAATAACAGTTCAAGGCATTTTTATTTGAGTGGCTTGGAAATAATCAGACAAATAGTAGCAGCTGAAATAGATGCCAATGGTCTAACCCACTTGTTGAGCCACTTCTCATCCCCAAGAGAAATTCATCCCATCCCATTCACCCACATGAAAATAAATGGTTTAACAGGTTGATATAATAAACGATAATTATACAACCATCTAAAACGAATTCCAGCACTAATGGAGGACTGGCATCTACTACAGTTGCTACTATGTGCCTGAAGCCACTCAATCAAAAATGCAAGTTTCTGAATTCCTTTACTTCTGAGCTCCAGTGGTACAAGCTTTCTCCGGGACACTGCCGGTGCCTGACAGAGCTTGTGTTTCTATGAAATTGTACAGCGTGTAGGAAGACTAGCTGTCTAAAGTGGCCGCATTCATTGTCCTCTCTCTTGTGAATGGCTCTCTGTGTTGTGTGCTCTGTGAGTGATATTTGTGTTAGGCTTGTATCAGGGCTCCGGAGGACCAAGAAAATTGAATCCCATTAGTGTTCTATTCAGCCTGTGTCTCTGGATGTGTATACAGAGCTATCTGAGCTGTGAGATTTGCCCCTCCGTGAGCCTGCGCATGAGTTGCATGTCAAACCAGCTGGCTGTGTTGAAGCGGCCTCAGTTGCATTACTGTATTGCGCATCGTCTACGTGGCACCAATACTGCTTGCGACAGGCAGCCTTGACCCCGCCTGCGTTGTTTGAGTCGTACATCCATCGGGCTCCTGTCGCCGATGCTGCGGCTCCTGGTCATTACAGCAATCATGTTAGATTTATGCCGCCGCCTGATGTTTCATGGCTTTATAGAAGGAGATGAAAGTGGATCTCAATGGCTGGAAAGAGAGAAGGATGGGAGTGATAGAGGAAAGAACCAGAAATAAAAGAGAGAGAGAGAGAATCCAGTGACGTCTTTAGCATCATGCCTTGTCATTAAATGCAAGGTTTTCATGAGCCACCAATGACAATGAACAGCTAAGTAGGTATTGCATAAAAGAAGAACGAAACATAAGCAAATAAATTAAAAAAAAATTGGCATGGGTGACATCAGGAGTGGTTAGAGGCTAAACCAGGATTGACCCCCTCATACAACACACACACACACACACTCACTCACTCACGCATACTCAACCCCCACCCCACTCCACTTTGCCCGGCTCCAAACGGCAGATGGAAGGCGTCATTACTGCTGCAGCTCTGGGAATGACACACACACACACACACACACACACACACACACACACAGATGCTCCTAAAAAAAAATTAAACCTCTGGTCATGCTCTGCACCGTGTTCCCACGATGAAGCATACCTGTACAGTAGATGGAAATAAAAAAGCTCAACTGCAATTCTCTGCATACACACACACACACGTAAACACACATGTAACTCTTGCAAGACAGTCATCACGCCATGTCTCCGCAATACCATAAGCTCGTTGGTTTTGTTTATTGTTTGTCTCTGGGCACTGGGAGGCCTTTTCACACACACACACACACACACAGGCGCTCCAAATTGTTCGATTAAGTGGGTCATCCTCTCCTACAGTCTCTTGAAAGAGAAAAGAGCTTTTTTTTTTTTTGTGCGCTTCTAGCCGAGAGGCAATCGCACCCTTCCATGGTTTTGGCTGCACCTTTTAAGAGTATTTATGGAAATGACAGTACAGCACTCTGGAGGGCTGCACGCTGCTTGGTTGCTTAATGTGTGTTTGTGTGTGTGTTGTATGTGTATCCATGTGTGCACGTGTGTGTACGCACAGGGAGGATTTGAAAGCTCACTTGTGTGAATATCAACCGGTGTCTGCGCCAGCGCACGAGAAATGATGTGTAGGTCCACATCTGTGGTTTGTCATGATGGGTGATTTATTATTTATTTATTTATTTGTTTATTTTTGGGGTGATGAGCCCAGACTTGAACTGGACTGAGCCACGACTCCGCTGCACATTTGGCAAGAGTGCACGGAGGCCGACCCGTCACTGCAAATGAAAGCCAAATATCTTACAGCTGATCCACTTTGGCTGTCTGAGAAAGAGAGATACTGAGAGGGAAGGAGAAAGAGAGCGAGGGAGCTGAAGTGTCCATCTCTCTGTCTGTCTGTCTCTTTGGACAGCTCTGTGGCATTGAGTTTTTGGACTGATTTGCCTCCAACAGCCACAGCTGCACAGGAAATGTTGATGCTGTGTGAAACAAAGAAGCTTCAAATGAAATGACGGTTGATGATGAATGTTATACCTCTCATGCTTGGTCAGCGGTGGAGGCATGTGAGAGCCTATGGATGACCACAAGCACTGAAAGCACTGAATGTAGGTATCATCTGGAAGGAGATCCTGGACAAGATGACTATCAAAATGCAGTAAATATGTTCCTCCAAACATGTGTGCATAATAATCAAGGAATAATAATATTATTATTATTATATATTATTATTTTATGGAATCTGGAATAAAAGATATGAAAGATTAGAATTGAATAAAAGATTATATAGTAAAATGTTGCGTAATATAAACATTAGTATTCAGACTTATCAGTGCATCATCCGTTTAAATATTTAATGCAATTATGAAGTCAAAATTGCTGTACTGTAACAATGTAGTGTTCATTTATTATCCTTCAATTTGGCCATTTTAACTACTTGTACCTACAACTTGTTTTGTTTTTTATTTTTGCACACGCTCAAGTTTTTTCCAAGTAACTCCCTCTAGGTGGCTTCTTCATTTCTATCGCAAGTTGCATTGTGGGACATTAGTGTCATTATACATGGCTCACTCCCATTTCTAAGTACAACTTATTTGATTCTTTCCTCTTTGAAGGTATTACATACTTCCAATTTCACACTTCCGCACTTGCTTACAGCTAGCCCACACCTTGATCCTAGGAAATTTTTCTGTCATTGTATCGTCACCATTTCATGCACCTTTGTCATTTTGAAAACATCTATACTAATCCATCACTTGCCACAGTGACAGGACAGATAAATTTCATCATGGCCAGTTTGTCAAAAGTGGACAACCATACAGGTGGTAAAGTGACAGAGACGTATTGGCCGGCCTGAGAAGACTGATGCATATTTTAGGTGTTTATGCCCTTGTCTGAGTCATGTTATTCTGAGAACTAGCTACTATTAGAGCCTGAAATACCATATTATTCAACATTAAATTCTTTTCGTTTTCATTTTTGCCATTTTTTGTGAGAGCCACTGTGTAGAATTTCAAAATTGCTGCTAATAGCAAATCACAGAGTTTTTTCCTGCAAAAGCAATTTTTTAAAAGTAGGTCCCAGCTGATGCAATATACATCTGCAATCACAGTCTATATTTTCACACCATCCCACTCAGCAGTGGAAATGTGCCAAGAAATGTAGCAACGCGCCAGGAACGGTAAGGAAAATCGCAGGCTAGCAAACACATATGTAAACGATTTAAAATATATTTAAAATCTGCTAGTAATGATTTCACTATATTTAGGAATTTTTAAATGAGAATACGAGCAGAGAAAGTTGTTGAAAGAGTTATTTATGTTGTATCATGCCTGTTTGTTAGAGACAGTAACTTTAAAACCCTGGTGGGTGACTTCATTGTTTACAAGGAACAAATGTAGGTGGTCACAATGTAGGTGGTTTCATCCTGTCATATGAGAAATATTTACACAATGGTGAGGTTTAAAGTTCTTCTCCTGGCACCAACGAAACTCCTGAAAACTCATCTCTGTTCATCAATATTACATATTTAAAAGCTTTTTTTTCCATGAAAAAAATCCCTTCATGCCTTGAAATGGCTTTGATGGAACGCTACACCTTTGCCTTCATTTAGTATGTGCTGATGTATGAATATGCAAATAATCCCCGCCCCTCTCCACACCCAGCCCTCCACCACTCTGCTGCAGCACAAGCGTACCTGCTCACCATCCACTCTGCTCATCAAAACACACAAACAGCACTTTCTGGCACAAAGCCCTGAAGGAAACCTTATCTTGCAAACGCTAGACCAGCAGCTTATGAGGACGACCTTTACCATGACATGCTTTCTTCATGAACAACCCCAAAGTCACTGAGGGATTCTGTCAGAATTATAGTAAGGAATATAGCCATCATTTAATTCAGCAGCTTAGCCATCTGACAAAAAACTGTTTTGAGTCACATTTGCTGTAACTTCCTTTGTCAACACCCACAAGTCATGTAAAATGTCCTGTCTGCATTTCACATGAACCATCATATAACTTGACAGGCTAACATTATCTATCATTATCTAGCACACTACAGATTTGATAAAACACAAGAAAAATTAAACACACCAATTGACCATCATGTTGGCTCATACTCGCTGTGTCTCCAGGATAAACGGATGGAACAGCAGTGTTCTTAAAAGTTTTTTTGACAAAACAGTTTTCTGGAAAATGACCACTGCAAACCTGAGTTTTCTCTGGAAGTTTGACTCTTGTATTTTCAGATCTTTGGTGATACATGAAGACTCACTATTTCTCCTTTGTAACTTTGCAACTAAAAACGAAGCTAGTCAAACTTAGCTTGCAAAATGCCGATAGGCAGCTACACCTGACTTCTCCTCTGATAACAGCTCGTTTCACCATGGCTCCACCCTGCAAGGTGATTGGATTGGTTCCTTAGGTATGTCACAGATGAAACCCTGGCTGTTTGAATCTGTCTTTATGAGACTGTCATCAGTTTAAAGGCCGAAATGCTCAGCCTGCTTACTTTGCTCATGATATGTCTTTTAGAAAATAAAAAACACTATATGGACATGTGATGTAGGTTAAAAAAATTATTTTCATCATAGGGGGCCTTAAACACAATGAAATCAATCTTTATTTTTGAGACAAAGACAGTTTTTATCCAAAACTCTGCAGAAAGAGACTTTATATCATATTATATAGATATGGAGGACTGATATGAGAGTAAAATGATATGAGAGTAAAATTTGTATATGTGTGTGTGTACCTTTGCTGCGTATGTCTGCACTCTAGCAGCAAGGTTGACATGAAGCTGAGAAGGAGTGTGAAGGGCACAGCACCTCAGGAGGAATGACACAACACATGCACGCACACAAATACACACACATACAGTACACACAAATACACCTCCTCTCCTTTCTTTTCTTCTCTCTCTTCGATGACTCATCCCACCCAGGGACAGCGAGTGAGGGAGAGGGAGAGTGAGGGAGGAGAGAGAGGAGACGGATGGGAGAGTGTGAGGAGCGACACAACAGTGGAGAGGAAAAAGCCAGATTCACAGAGAAGACATATGACATGAAGCATTTTCTTAGGTCTGTAAAAGGTCTCTTGACATGTTATGTCAGTGCTATGTTAGTCTGATTTTGTGTGTCATTGTAAAAGTTACTCCCAGCAAACATGCAGTCTGATTCTCACCAGTCCCACATGGAGTCTCACAGATGATTCCCTCACCACTGTCTTTTCCTTCTTTTGCATCGCGGCAGCTCAGCTGCAAACGGCAGAAACCCTCCTAACTGGCTCAGCAACACGCTGAGCTTTGCTCCAGTCTGCCCCACTGCTCTGCTGTGCTCATTTGATGGTATCTGTTAGAGAGATCCCAAACTTCCTATGCGTTCCAGGTTTGTATCTCTGTGCATCACAGACCGTAGACCCAATTCTTAACTCGCTCCAAATCCCATAGTCTCTAATGTCTTTATCTTATGGTGTGAGGGTATTTGAGGAGGTAGATAGACTCCTGAGGAGCCAGGGATGTTGTCACAAGAGGTGATTATACTGCACTGAAGGAGGTACACTATTGAGCTGGCTGTATTGCTGAGGATAAGAGTGGGGATATGTCTGTATTGCTGACTGCTGCAAAGCCCAGAGATAGTTGAGTGGTCAGGTCCCATGTGCCTGTAGAGCAACATACAGCAAAAGCCCCTGCTGCACCATTATTCTGTCCTTACTGAACTTTTTAAGGGCACTAGGGTTGCTCAGTGGTCAGATATATCATCTGATAATAGAAAAGGTCCCATATCTGACTGGAGTTAGAGTGACTTAAACTTGACCTTTAAAATTGGATATCGGCTAGAAAGTGCTGCATCGGTCATGTAATGATACAGTGGTATTTTGTTACCGTATGGCAAAGAATTAGCTTGAAATAATCCCCCAAATGGACCTCAATTTAAACCCGAACTGCTCATTCAGTGTAAAAGCATTAACTAAATGGATTCGTGTTAGCAAAGATCAATTTCCTCATCAGTGTTTGCTGCAGCGTGTCGCTCCATACCATGCAGTTCTATGTTGAAAATTACCGTTTTTCAACTTTATGCTCCATTCCCTGCTTTTGGTCATTTTTACTGCGCTCACTTTTTGCCCCGCAGAAATGGCAGCGGGATTGGAAGTGCTGCTAGATTGCCTCAGATAATGCAATACTCTCAGGCGAAGCACAGGTGTGTGTGTGTGTGTGTGTGTGTGTGTATGTGTGAGTGTGTGGGGGCCTGGTTGGCTGGTCTCTGAGGGGAACGTTTCTGCCCAGAGATCCAAACTGATCCCCGAAAAAGTCCAGCAGCAAGCCCAGACAAGCCCTCACAGCATGCTGCCAAACAAACCCTCCAGAGGTTTGTGCTGTGATTATTGGACCCCAATACACATCATTCACAGCATCCGATCTGAAAACTATTTGCAGTGATTTCTTGAATTACGCGCAGGAGATGGGTGTTAATTGGTAAAAGTGCCAAAAGAGCAACATGGTCAAAAAACCAAAGTTATGATGTTGTTAATAGCTGCTTAGACTCACAGCAGAATGTGGCACAGCCCATCTGCTGTCTCTTCAATAATACTACTTATAGTACTATTATTGAAGAGACTCAAAAGAAAACCTCTCTGAGTGCTCTAGCTTGCTGTCTGTCTCACAGCAAACCTCGGTCGGTTACAGGACAATAAGTTAGCACAATTTTTTCATGGGATGTATTTGTACCATTGAGTCCTGTCTCATAAATGTCTAACCACCTTGTCTCCTCTGTGGTTGAGGAAGGTTAAATAAAAAGTGGATGATTCAACACAGCTAATAAGCCACGATAGCTTATTATAGCCCTAGCTCAGCTTCCCTCAAAGGTCAGCACTGTCAAGACTGTGTGCTATTGATCAACAAAGGAAATTTGTGCTTCTATTAAATTTATCTCAATCCCACAACGAACCTACTGATTTCTCCAATTCCACTGAAGTGAACTGATTTTATTACCAAATCACAAATTTGAACATTTTCTGTCTTATTAACTCTGAATTATAAAAAAAAAAAAAATGAATCCCTGCTTTTATTGGTGAGGTGGGGATAAAAAGTTCCTCTGTGAAGAATTATAAATTCCTGGCAGGAATAGACAGCCAGCGGCTTGGAGTCAGCATACAGAGAGGTCCAGCCTAGCCAGCTGCTGGGAGCTGCCATCCCCAGAAACAGAGACCTTGGCAGGGGACGGTGTTGAGACACACTGGGTCCCCTCCTCCAGCCTTGAGCCCTGTGAGTTCTGCTCAGCGGAGGAGAGACGAGAGCCCAGCCCAACAGGAGGCTTTGCTTGTCAGGCCCTGAGCGTGTTGAGTGTGTACTTGTCGGTGTGCGTAAGTTTGTGTGTCAGTTTGTCTGCAGCAGTGCGTGCGGTGTTGTGCTCATGTGTGCGAGCGCAGCGCCGGCTCCAGCTGCAGCGAGATTTATAATGTTGCACACATGTGTGAGTGTGAATGTGGATTCTGTCACCCACTGGGCCTCACACACATTCCAAAATAAACGGCTCCCACCGAGGATTACTATCGATCCGTGTGGAGCACTCAGCTGCATTTGGAAAGAGAGGGAGTGAGTGAGAGAGCATGCAACTTCCTCTCTCTCTCTCTTTCTCGGCCTGTCTTCTGAGGAATGTTATGTGTCTGCCTGTCTGCAGAAAAAGTGTAAGGGATGATTTGGAAACACAGTCCACTAAACTGTTACAATGACAAACCACTGCTAGCTGTCTTTCAGACATGTGAGACAAAGTGTGTGTGTATGTGTGTGTGTGTGTGTGTGTGTGTGTGTGTGTGTGAAAGAGAAAGAGGGAATAGTAAAAGGAGACAGGAAGACTCTTACGCCTCCCTCTCACTTATTTTCCCTCTCTGAAGTAAGTGAAAATCTTTTGCCTGTCAGACTTGAGGGAGAGACGGGGTGAGAAAAAAGAGAGACAGTGAAAAGTGGAGAAACACACATGGAGAGACAGAATGGAGAGAGGAAATAAAGAGGCTGTTTGATTGACAGCCAATACGCCTGCCTGTTTCCTGTCACACACGATTGCTGACCCACCCCTCTGCCCGGCTGAGGCTTCTGGGTAGACAGGCCAAGAAGGAAGCCCCATTTAAAGAATGAAGGATCATGAATGGATGGATGCCTCCCAGGCCACTCACTGTCTCAGGCTGGATGTGCGTGTCTACGTGTGCGTGTATACAGTAAGTGCATGTGGTATGTGTGCACACGAATGTTAGATTCAGCATTTTACCCCATTTCACCCTGTTACCATTAGCCTAAATCTAATCTTAATCTCTAACTCTTAATCCGACCAGAATGACCACTGCAGGTTATTGGTTGGAGCATGTAAAGTCCAGCTGGATGCTGGTGACATAACTGGACCACAACACTTTTGTCATTTTAATAAAGTATTATTTTATAGCAAGGACATTAGTACAATGCAGAAAACAGCAAGACACAGCTGATCACACATGACTTATAGAGTTCAACCCATGTTAGTTGTTTGTAAATGGGTAAATATATGGTTATATAATGTTGCTGCTCCACCACTGAAACCTGTGCATATTAATGTTGCCAAAATAGTTTGAATCAGACATGATCAGGTTCATGTCCAGAGTCATAATGAATAGTGATTTGACCACATTCACACCTGTTATTCACATGCATCTAGATAACATGACTAAAGGAAATCAACATTTTAACGTAAGGACGAGAGAGCATTGCAGTTGAAATACTATCATTTGTGCTTGCACTGTGATTGTATATCTGCCAGGTGTAAATGCATTGTGTATAGGCCACCTTCTTTAAGCCTCTGAAAATTTAGTTTCAAATGTGAAGTGTTTCTCAGTAGCATTTAATATTTATAATATGCAACAATGAAAGTTTGAAAAACATGCTCGGTTATAATTTATTAAAAGCTTAACACTCCAAAACCCGTCAGGCCTGTGTGTATGTGGTTTGATCATTTGACTGACAGTGGCCTGTCAACATCAGCAAACAACATCACAGCTGCCATCAGACTTCATTCAAGTGTTGCTAAATCCCTGATTGGTGCCAGCTTTTTTTTTTTTTTTTTCTTCTCCCAGCTGACCCCCGCCCACTCGAAAACCAGTGAGAAGAGCTCAGACAAAACAAAACAGATAGAAATGTCTGATGTGAAATAACCAGAACTGTTCTAACTTTGGCAGAATATTTTGTGTTCACGTTGGATCACCTAATATTCATATTGAGATCACATCAATCACACAAAATGAATTGCTTTTTAACCCTTAACAATACCATGTGTGCATGCAAAGGCCCAGAATCAGACGTTATTATAGTGTTTCCAGATACAGACTGCATGTTTACACCAGGTGTAAATGGGGTATCGCTCATTCAGCTGACCTGAGCACTGCTATCTGGAGCCGATTCCCTGCTGAACTCTGCACCCTCAAAACCACATCTGTGACATGTGCAGCCATACTTGGGCCCGGTCCAGTTCACATTTGGTCCTCTGGCACTGGAACACAGCAGCATCAAGCATCTCTGTGATCAATAATGTGCATAAAGTCTATGACTGGGCTGAATAGAAGTGATCATTAATATCTACAAAAGGGTTACTATAGTAAGCCTGTGGTATCCTATAATCAGTCTGTGGAGCAGTGTCAGACCCATTCACACTAACAGCAGATACACAGAACAGGTATAATGTGGCAATAAAGAGTAATGTGGAATAAAATTTTACTGTGGTTTTCATCTCTCTCTCTGCAACATCTACCATCAGATGCACTGAAATACAGTATCAATGTTTACATTCACTATATTAGTCATCAGTTCCAGTTCATTTCTCACTCAATCACTTGACACCATCTTCACACTTTAAACATACCAGATTACCTTCAGAGGCCTCATTTCTTTAGAAATTTGAACTCGATTTTCTTGTGCAGATAAACAGCCGAGCCAGTTACATTTTCTGTTGCCACTTGTTGACCCTCAAAATCGTCTCATATTTCTGAGCCTAACCGCTACCTGGACTCTGCCTTCATCTTTTGCTACCTCTCTGTTGTCTTTCAACTCGCTTTACTCCCCCTCTAATCTTTTTCTTCCTCTCCTCTTCCCTCCTCTCCCCTCTCCTCTCCTCTCCTCTCCTCTCCCCACTTCTCCTTTCTTCTCCTCTTCTCTCCTCTCCTCTCCCTCCTTTCCTCTCCTCTCCTCAGCTGATTTTGGGAGTTCAGAGATAAGATCTCCCTCAATGGCAAACTTTGGAAGACATCTTAAAGATCCCCACTGTCACTTCAGCTTAATGCAGCCCTCTGGGTTCTCAGTACAAACACACACATACGCACACGTACACACACGGCCTCCCACTAATAACAGGGGCAAGGAGAAGCAGCCTGGATTCGAGGACTCGTAAACACACTTCTTCCTCCCAACAATTCTCTTTGATCTTTATCAAACAAAACAGTTTCCTTGGTGTATTTTGTGCTTCCATCTCTCAACTTGAACACGCTGCAATGCACTTTTCCCACTTCGATTTCCCCACCCATAAATAAAATGAGAGCACATTTGGATTTCCTGACTGTGAGCTTTCAGTAGGCTGATCGCTGCCACGTCTGTCAGATCCATTAATTCAAAAGTGTGCAAGCAAGTTCTGCTTAACCATTTCTTCAGGCAACATGTTTACATCAGGCCATTTTGCATATCCAATCAAATCTGGTTCATTCTTAACAGCGTGCTGGAATAGTGGACGTGCATTACTTATGTTTTTGAAGGGTTTAAATGGATCACCAGAGCTGCTTTTTACCCCAAACAGCAATCTGCAAAACTTCCTCCTACAAAGTGCTGCACTGGGTGTTTAACTAAGAACAAGTTCAAGCTTTCCTGTTGAGGGTTCTCACTTCCTGTGTTCACAGAAAAAACAAAACAAATCCTGTCCTTCAGTTTCTGGATCCCATGGTCCATAATGATCTGATCTCTGTCTCCCATAGGCGGGCCGTTGCTATGGCAATCTGATGACGCTCTGAGGAAGGAGGGGAGGGAGAAAAAAGGAGGGAGGTGGAGGGAGATGAGGAAGAAGGTAGCTGCACCGAAGAGTGAGTATGTTTGAGAGGATGGCTCACTCCAATAACAGAAAAACACTATATGCCATCCCTCACATTTGCAGTCTCTCCCTGTGCTTCACACAGAAATACTGGTTAGAAACTATTTTGGAAGTGGTTGAAGGGGAACCTTGTGTGTGTGTGTGTGAGAGAGAGAGAGAGAGAGTAACCTGAGATAAATGTTCACACACGACATGAAGGAAGTGGATTACAAAGGTTGCTCGTCTTCAGCTCAGTTAAAATATGCCTTCCAGTCTGAGCGAGACAGAGCGCAGAAGTGATCATGTGCAGAGGACATGTCCCCTCCATCCATCACGGCTCCTACACCCATCGCGTGGCTCTCTGCGTCTGCCCTGCTGTTGCCATAGCGACCACTCGGGTACAGACTCAAAACAACTTCCTGACAGAAAAATCCCACATTTTACCTTTAGGATACACACTGCTCTAAATGAGCCTAAGATGGGTTGAACACATAGACTGTATAAAACAGAACAGCAGCTCTCTGATGCACTGCACAATTGTAGTTAAAGTCTATGTAGCAGGTAGCGAACAGTTTGCATAGTCTGCACATTTCTGCCTTGATGCATTTTGCAGTTTTGTTCATGCAACCTGGAAAGTTATGTGCTGCAAGTTTATAATTTTCTTGCACTGAAAACAGAGTAATTTATTAATTTACTTTCTTTTTCCCCCTTCTTTTTAAAAATCATTTTCTGATAAAAATAATTTGCTTGATTGCGTGATATTAGTAGCAGTGTGTGCACATACCAAAATAGACTTTGCTGAGGATAAGTTAATTTTGTGTTGGAATTAAAAATATACTATTTATGTAACTCTTTGTCTTAAATAAACAGCTTCAAGTTTTGCTAATAATACATTTTATTTATTATAGACATGGTTAGACATGGTTTCAGGCAATATCAAAAATGCAATGATGTCCAAAAAAAAAGAAAGAATGAATCTTCGTGTCAAAATCATAGACGATCTTCGTCTCTGCCTTCCGTACACAATAGCATTCTTTCAGTTAACACGACCAGCGCTAGGACCCAGGGCGGGAGCCGGGGGAAGTCCTCTGCTGCTGGTGGGGCAGAGAAACACACGCACACACACTCATACACACACTCATACACAAACACACACGTACACACACTCGCCGAGCTCTTCTCCGACAGAGAGAGAGAGAGAGGGATAAACAGTGGGAGAGAGAGAGACTATAGGAACGCAGTGTGTGTGTGCGTGTGTGTGTGTGTAGGTACGCTCGCTCGCTCGGTGGTAGAAACGACTGGCGGGGCGGACATGGAGGGGCTCGGGAAAAACGCTGGGAACTGACCGAGCACCGAGACGAAGAGAGGGACAGAGAGAGAGAGGACGGACGGACGGACAGCACGGAAGGAAGGAAGGAAGGAAGGAAGGAAAGGAAAGGAGGAGAGGAGAGGAGGAGAGAGACAAGTGTGACAGAGGAGAGGAAGACTGAAGAAGAGGCTCGTCTGGAACACAGAAGGATCCTAAGGTGACTTTATGGGGTGTGTGTGTGTGTGTGTGTGTGTGTGAGAGAGAGAGAGAGAGAGTGTGAGTGAGTGAGTGAGTGTGTGGTGTTGACATGTGCTGCATGGCTCTGCACTTAAAGGGAAGAGTGGAGGTGTGTGTGTGTGTTGGCATATGTGTGTGTGACTGTGTAAGAGAGAGTGTGTGTGTAGCCTATATATACACAGTGTGTGTGTGTGTGTGTGTGTGTGTGAGTTTTTAGGGTTGTTTTTCCACTGGCTAAAAAGGGGGCCAAAGTGTGTAAGCGAGCTGAGCTGACCGCTATAAACTGGAGTGAAGGGATCAAAAGGAGTGGATACTTTTTTGGGAACAGCGTGATCTCCATTCCAACACACACACACACTTCTCAGGTAGGCTACTTTAAGTTGAGCCAGAGGAAAGGGGGGGGGGGGTAATATTCTCTTTTAAGAGTCCATTTGTAACCTCCCTTTCCTTCGCTCCATGTGTGTGCATGTGTGTGTGTGTGAGCAGAGTTTTTAGTGCAGCAGGTAACACACACAGTCTTTGGTCAGAGGTTTCAAAAGCAGCACTGGATGAATTTTCAGTTTTTCCCTGAAAGCTCAGTTGACACTGAATGGGGCTTGATAAGTAGTAGCAGCTTCTTGTGTGTGTGGATATATGTGTGTGAGTGTGTGTGCCATAGACGGCAAACAGGTTGAGGGAGGCAGATCTGATCAGACGCACAGCAACAGAGGAGAGAGCGTGGCACAGGCTGAGCAGCAGCACATTGGATTACACACAGACGAATACACACACACACATGCACACAAGCTCTGTGGCCAGCAGAACAGCTGGGAGAAGTGTGTGTGTGTGTGTGTCAGTGCCTGAGAGCGTTTCACTTAATGCATGCGTCTGCCTTTGCACGTGCAGGACTGTTTGCTTTTGTATTATCTTTTGCTACTGTGTGTGTGTGTGTGTATGTGTGTGTGTGTACCCATCTGAGGCTGTGTAAATATGTATGTGCAGGGAAAGAATGTTCTGTCATCTCCTCAGACAGACGGCGTCTGTGTCTACCTCCGTCTCCCCCCTGGTCTGGAGGCAGGAGGTGGAGGAGGGTTTGGAGGGAGGCAAAGCGATCAGATGGCCGAGAATAAGGCAGATGAGAAGATTAATTCCAGTAGCGCGAGATGAAATAGAGACGGAGAGGAAGGGGAGGATGATGGAGATTTTAGGACAGGAGGAAGAGGAGGAGGAGAAGTGGAAAGAAAGCGGAGGAGATGGAGTGAAGGAGACGGGGGCTGACATGCTCTCTCCGGGAGTGCTCATTCATAATTCACCTCCATGGCAAACGTTCATTCACATATTGACCCCCCATGGCTGCGCTCAATGGAGTTCTCGCCCCTCCACCTCTCCCTGTCTCTCAATGGACACCCCTGTGGCGCGACGTTCAGTTAGCCCGCTTCTTTTTCACTCTGGAGACAGTTGAGATTCTCAGAGAAAGCCCACGCTGTTTTTGTCCGTTATGGCTCCTTTGACACCGGGACTTTTTTTTTTCTCACTTGGACGCTCTGATGGGAGATTGAATTGTGTAAATTGAATATTGAATTCAGTCTCCACCCTAGACACAGATAATTGGTATGGATGGCTCAGTGGGTTAGTGCTCTCAGTACAACTGTTGTTAGTCTGATTCCCTCAACACAGCTAAAACAGCCCATAATGGATCTATAATTCATGTGTGAATGAATTGAACAGTCTGTGTTTTGAATAAAAGCATCAGACAGTTTCCTTGGATGCCAGAACCATGATTTATTCAGCGTAAATAGTCAAAAATGGCTGCTTTAATATTTCTGATTGTATTAGCTGTGCCTGGAGCCACGCTATAACCCACCGCTGTGCTCTGGTCAGCTGTGGCCCGTGAGCCATATGGCAGAGCGAATAAAATGCACAGTCAGAAAAAAAAGTGTGCTGCAGTGGTACATTTAATTCTGAAAGGTAAAAACGACAGAAGTGCACCTCATCAGCAAAAGCGAAAAAAAAAATATCCTGACTTAGATTTAGAGGTGTGATGGACTCACAGTTTGTTTACTCAGTGAAAAGAGGACGTACAGTGTTGGCATTGTATCTCCTCATATCGCTGCTCAGGGGCTCAATGTGTTGGACCTTTGTTTTACAGTCATACAGTATAATGAGTTGTTGTGTTTGACAAAACTGCAGTAACGTACAGATGCAGAGTGAAGCACCTCTGTCTCAGCACAGGACATCATGGCACTGCTCCTGCTGTTGTCAAGGGTTTGATTCCCACCGGATCCAAGCGCACTAAATATAGCCAAGCTAATTAAAGGCCTCGAAAAAGAAAAATCTGAAATGAAAGCAACTACAGTTATTAACCATTCAACTCTGGGTCAATGAAAACTTGACTCAAGACCTTGTGTTTCCATTATTGCCATTAATAGAGAAACTTTTTTGACAAAACCCGAAACAATCATCAGCGAATAACTACAAACTTTTATTTATCCCTGAAAAATCTCTTTACATCAAAAGGAAAATGTGGTAAAAGTTGTTAATCAACCTCTAATGCTTTATTTTTCTATTCTATATTTGGTTTTGACAAAGCTGGACCTTATCAAAGTGATTTAAATGCAATCAATGCAAAAATATTCAAATTTTAAAACAATAACTACAAAAGAAACATACTAAATATATGTGGTAATCCGAGCTCCCTCCAAAATATGGCATTATACCTTTTATGAATATTCATGCGTACATAATTAATAGTTCATCAGATTTTGAAAACCACATTAAGGATCTCCTCAATATAAACTACTTTCCAGTTTCTGTATTCAGCCAAAGTGGTCTGTGAGATAGTGTTGTCCTGATAGTGTACAGCCGATGGTGTGCCCCGATAAACAGACTGAATTGTTATTTAGTTCAGTCAGTCTGACATCGTGTTCATGTTAGACAATTTCTCTTTTGCCCAAACCAAGTAGCCAGCGATGTTTTGTGCAGTCTAAATAATTTTCGGTCGACATGTTAGTTACAGTTGTGGTTGCTTGTAGTTTAGTGTCTTTCACAACATTTAAAGAAATGTGCCGCTTTAAGAGTTGATATTTCTTTTAGTTTGTTAACAACAATGTGCACAGCTTTGAGTGTTGTTGATCTCACCTATACTTGCTGTCACTATTTTCATGGATGTAGAAAGGTAGCTAGCTAGGGATGTATGAAAAGCATGGCCACATTCTAATCCTGCCCACAAAGCTTTGATTGGTCCACTGCACAAGACCTGACCTATCAAACCTGTAGGTTTCCGCCAGGCTGCCAATAACGGTCAGAAGTGAACATGCTGGCAGTTTAGCTTGTTAGTGGCAGTACTGGCTTGGCTACCCCACGTGACCCTCACCTTGTAGGTCTTAGCGGTCCCTCAATAGTCTTTCCTGAGAGAGAGGTGTAGGATATGCAACAAAGGGACTCGGTTGGGATTGAACCAAGGATATTGTGGTTTTGTTATGCATCTTACACACTGGGCCTCCAGGATGCCCCCCGCCCCAAATATTTCAGTCATCTCTGAAATTTGTCTGAACAGCTCATGAATAATAAGTCTTTCAAAACAAAACAATTGCACTGTGGGTAAAAAAAAATGTCCAATATTAACTCCTTAATGACCTTTATTTAAGGAACCAGCAACGCCCTCAAATCCCCAAACTTCTTCCCGGCTCATTGGGCTTTAAAACTCAAGTGCGAACTGTGTTGACTTTCAAACTGTTGACAGTGAGCCGGGAGGAAGTTTTTGGATTAAAGCACTAGTCAGACAGGGTCTATGTTAAATGCTGCAGTGTGGAACTTTTGTCTTCCCCTTCTGGCAGTGAGAGTAATTACACAAACACTGTTGAAGTGCTTATGATGCCATAGGCTCTGCCACAGTTGCTGTAGTCTACTCCATTGCTACAGTTGCTCTCCCCTTCAGTTCTGGCAAACTGGTTGACATAAAACACATCCCTACAGGTGGGCCAGCACGGGAATGTCAGCATAGACACCAGAATTAAAAACTCCAGTGTGCTGTGAAATACAGAGTGATTTACCTGAGGGTGATCGGCTTAATCAACATTGTGTGAACTCGTTTGGCGAGGGCTTGAATGTAACGGATGTTCATTTATATGTAAGAGTCACACTCTCCAGCTTTAATGCCAAGTTCACACTACAGGATTGTTGCCCTGATTTTTCACTCACCGACAGTTTTTTTAGAGACAACCGCAACATGGCTGCAAATCAGCGCACAAACAACTTGGACCACACATTTCTTGTAGACAACCATTTTGGAAGAAAAAAAATCCCGTCTGCATGGTATCGTGTTGTTTCCCTTTTACTTCTCGTGTGTGTTTTCATGACGAGACATAGTTTGGACACCAGACAGACTCATCTGGGATTCCCCCCAGTGAAAGATCTTGTAGTGCATGACCCCCTGTTGCTGATCAGTCATGTGGTGTACAAATCACAACAACTTCAAGATTCCTGATTACAGGACAGAAAGTTGTTTAGTGTGAACAGAACAGCGATTTGATGACTTTGAAGATCATGTAGTGTGACTAAGGCATTACTGTCACTTGTTCCAGCTGTGGTGAAAAGGCACATTTGATTCACTTCAGAATGAAATGATGCAAGAACTTAAATATATGGCTATGACTGAATAAATCCACACTGCAATTGTTTCACTATAAAACAGAATTATTCTTCATAGGAGAAACCTCATGCACATTTTCACAGTATTTGCTGGATGTGCTTTTGTTGATGTGCCACTTTTTCTATGATTTGATTTTCATAATTTTTTTAGACATAAGAATGGTTAGCTAATGAATTCATTTCTGGGTAGGTGACCTGTACCTGTCACATACTGGTTCATGTGTTAAAACAACCAGAGAGTTAAAAGCAAGGTTTTAACTTGCAGTGTAAACACGGCCGGCCTAAGTGGCCAAGATGGCTTAGAAGAATAATGCTCCTCTGTATCCCCCAGGTTATAATTGCCTTCAATAGGCCTCCTGCTGATTTGAAATGGACTCATTGTCCACAGTGCTGGGCACCTCTGCTCAATTAGCCTCTCTCTGCTCTGTCGTGCTGAGCTATTGCTGGTCGCATCCTCGCACAGTGGCACATAAATACACACTGACACACACAGAGGCGCGTGCGTGAGTGCTGCCACGCGCTGCCGTGCACTATCGCACACAGAAAGACGTCAGCGGATGTAAAAATAGAGCTTATAAATGGGGGAAAAAGTGTTTTATGTTTACAAGGGGTGATGTCATGTTTGGTTTAGATCCATGGCTGACGAATTGGAGGGCAGCTGTGGCGAGTATCAGCCTGCTCAGCTTTGGCTCAGCTATCTGTGGGGTTTTTTTGGTGCTTTTAAAGGAGCAGAGTTCAAGGAGTTGCAGTTTGTATGTGTGTGTGTATCTCTGTCTTCTTGTTTGTGCGTGTGTGTTGTTTTCAGCGGTGGAGGCATGCACACGGTGACGCTGCTCTGGTTGCCAAGCAACACAGGAACGTGGGTGGAAGGATTTCCTGTCCTTAGGAAGCTTTGTTTATAAGTGGGGGGAGAGGGAGTGTGTATGTATATGCATGTGTGTGTGTGTGTGTGTGTGTGTGTGTGTCTGTGTGTGTGTGTGTGTGTGTTTAGATTTCAGTGTTCATTTCAGCAGTATGCTTGAGTGCTTGTGTGTTTTTAATGCACTCTCTGCCTCAAGTAAAAGTGCTACAGAAAGTCACTTAAGACAAACACACACACTTACACACACTGTGTATACAGTGTACACACAGAGAAAAGGCAAAAAGGCCCTTTCTAGTCTGTTGAGTTGGATTTGCGTTGCATAACTCCTCTAGCCAGGTCTGCTCGCAGCACTCTGTCTCCTCCTCTTCTGCCCAAACACTCTCACCGTGTCACAGCCGCCACGCTCACGCCAGGCCGCCTCCCGCTAATGATGTCATCAGCATGCCTCATTTTATGTCTCCTCTCACACATGAGATTGCAATTATGTGTTCTTGCCCTGCATGCGATCACAAAAAAAAAAAAGAAACACACACAGCATGTCTGTCCTGCAGGCGTTGGACCCCATGATTACGTAATTGACATTGAGTGAATGGGGTGACGTCAGCTTGGCTCTCTCTGACTCTCCTGTCTTTCTGGCTAGCTACAGTGATGTCATAAGTGGATGCAGCCATACACAGTGTGTGTGTGTATGTGTGTGTGTATGTGTGTGTGTGTGTGTGTTGGCATGCATAATCGTGTGTGCAGACAAAAATGACCTCAGGAACCATCTGATTTATATAATGTGTTTACTCCTCCCCCTCTTTTCCCCTCTTCCTTTCCCTTAAAGTGGAAAGTTTCACAGCTAATAGATTATTGTTCTGTACTCTTAGCAATGTGAGGCGTTCAAAGATGCTCGTGCAACACACGCACACTATTGCAGCCTGATGCGGCCCCTTGAGAGTGGCTTCTATTTGAAATGGATATCCCAGTGTCTCGCAACTGGTAACTCCATCGCCTTGTTGCCCTCCGTCTGTGACTGTCTGACCTTTGCTGATTCCCATCCCGAGATTCGCCAACAATCGCAGGCAGGCAGTGAATGAAAGGAGAAAGACATGATGCTGGGTCATCTCCGCAGATACTGTATGTGTCAGTTCTTATTTTAACAAAAGAAAACACAGCATCATGGAGGACGAGGAATGATCTGGTGGTTGGCCTTCTTAGGCTCTCAACAAAAATATCTGTTTTTAGCTTGCAGTTTGGGCTATGGGGTTTTAGGCACAGAGGAAGAGTGCTCTATTTGTGTCTTGAGTTGAATAGGCCGCCTGTTGTGTTCTCCAAGCGTTGTGGTTGAAGCTCTGAACATCAGCCAGCGCTGGATGGGAGAATTGGGAGGTTTTAACAGACCTGAATACGCACACGCGCACAAAGACGCACAAACACACTTTGTCTTTCCGCCGTCCTCTCCCACTTTTTCTCTCCCTAAACCCGCAAACCGAAGGGAAATCACACCACAGAGTGACTTAACAGTTTATGAACCGAGTAGCAGCACACATACAAATGGCTTAAACACACACACACAAAATATGCAGATTTTCCTAATAAACTGATTAGCATTAGCTCGGTCCAGCTAAGACCAAACCACAAACAGTCTACTGTACATTCCACTAACCACACAACAGCTTAAAACAGGATGATTTGATACCACTGCACAAACATACACACACATGCATAAATAAACACAGACAAAAACCCACACATACGCTTTAGATCATAACAGTATAAATAAATCAATGACGCAGCCCAAATGATGTCTGACTTCACTTCAACAAGTAACAGTTGGACATAGATACACAATTACTGTAATTATATACATATGCACACACACACATGCACACAAACACACACACATGCACAAATTCATCCCCAACCCCCCAGGAGTCTTAGGGCCTTAGTCAGCGTCTGTGTGTCCATGCGTGGGCCTGTTCCCTGGCAGTGTGAGGGGAAAAAATACCTTCCCATATGATGTAAACACCAAAGTCCCTGTGTGTGTGTGTATGTGTATGTGTGTGTGCGTGTGTGTGTATGCATGAGAGTGTGTGTGCGTACATGCTTGTAAGCTTGTGTGTGTGTGTGTGTGTGTGTGTGTGTGTGTGACTGGCATTCTCTGAGATAGGATTCGCTCTCTGTGACAGTTTTCCAAATTATTCCACAACACTGTGCAGTTTCTTTTTAAAGATAAGTTTCTCTGCCATCTCTGCTTTGTTCCACTGCACACAGTGGAAAGAGATGGCAAAGACGGAGGAGACAGAGGGGCTGACATGTGACATCACTAACTAAAGCAAGGAAGTGAGGTAAAAACAGGCCACTGCTTTTAACTCAATTTTTAAAAATGACTTTTATTGATTTTATGATGGTTTTAGAGCACACGGCACTTCGTTTCGAGCAATAAAGGACGAGTGAGCTTAATTATTTTTACTGCTTCATAGAAAATGTAATTATTGAGTCTTCAGGAGGCCCCTTATTTTTGACTCTTATTAAATGTGGAATGTATGTGTGTGCTCATATGAGAAAATGTCAAACTGACTGTTCATATATCGTCACAGATGACTCATGCACAGTACGTAATTTCTGCTGATAGGGGTCTCTCAGTCAAAACCATAATCAAAGACGTAGTTTGGTGATGTTGTGAAGTAGTATGGGATCATCTGAGCTGTTCTCTACGTTGTTAAACAGACACCATTGCCGATGAAAATCCTGTCTGACATGACTCAGGCAAAATTATGTAAGTATAAGTTTAAGTTTTATTCATGTTGCGTTTAGTCACTTCCTTTACTCACTCTCTGATGTATCATGTGGTGTTTCCTGTGTTTTCCAGGAAGTTGAAAAGCAATGAAATGAACTGTGACCTTGAATAAAGTTACAGATGTGTTACGTTACACATTTAAGCCTGTAGACCAGGGAATAAATAATAATAATAGTATGCTTGGATACAGCATCAAAGTATTACAGTTACACTATATGATTTTAGCATATTTTCCATTTAAAAGGCACTCCAGCTGATTAGCAGATTGGGCAAAAGTGATGCAGCAGCCGTGTTCTGACTTTTAATCTGTAGTGTGAGTTAAAGTCGAACAACCCTGGCTCCTATACTTTCTGTAATGTATCAACAGCATTCATTTTGACACTCACTGCCTGGAACCTGGACGTGTCTTTTAACGCCATGCCCGTAGTTTGTAACACAGGCTTTTTGTGAATCGTGATTAAACATATCTGACACACTGAAATAAGTAGACTTCTGAATTCTGCCCTGATACCTCTACTACTGAGGATCGGCTTGAGACATCCATGGTTTCCACAGGCTGATAGCAGTTGTACTAAATTGATCTCAGTTCACAAAATTGATCAAGCGTCCCTTTAAGCAGGCACCATTCTCGCTAGCTGCTACAATTTTAGCATTTCTGCGTTAATTATTCATTTGTGACATCACGTGAACCAACACTTTAATTTATTTTGGCAAATGATAGAAATCTTGCAGGTGGATGTGTAGGTGGGGGAGTGTTGGTTAAGGTACTGGTGAGACATAAAATCTGATCCGGGAGTAACAGATGTAATGCATTTAAAGGTTTATCAGACACCCAGTGGTATACACAGAGACAGACACAGACAGGATTTTACAACTCTGGAAAGTTATCATGGCGATGGCACGATCATGTGTGAAAGAGTAGAAATACTCTGTTTGCATTGCAAATTCAACTACCAGGAATTTGTCCATGTATATATTTAATTGGCCAACACTGGGCCAGATAACATCGCATTGCATTGCGCCAAAAGTTGACCCTGGTTCAACTTTTTTGCCAGACGATCCTGCATTGTTTTGCTGGAGCCCTCTGCATGGGCTCCTCCACTGCACTTGCTCCATTCAAATGAGTGAGAGGGCTGCTTTCTTTTCAGGCAGGGCTCATGTCTGAACGCAGCCTTGGGTGGTTGACAGGTGCATTTTTTTATCTTCAAATTGTGCTTAATTCAGCTTCTGCACAGCCCCAAATTTCCTCCCCTGCTCACTGTTTATGTTCTCAAACACCACTGTGAACAAAGGGATAGAGGTAGAGAGGACAGGAGCCTTGTTCCTGTGATAACCTATAAAGAATTCAGTACACAGATGGGCTGAGCTACCTGCAGTCCTGATGAAACACACTTTTGTAGGGTGTATTCAATGTCTTTTTCCTGTTACTGTATTCTGTGTTTGCTTAACGTCATCCGCAGGAGCTTGCTGAACAGGCATATAGGACTGCAGGGGTATGACAAGCCTCTAGGGACAATATTGGAAAACACAAAATAATACAAATCTAACACAAGCTCCAGTTAAGTGAGGACTGAGTGGAAGCTTGTTTAAAAGTGATAATGTGACCTGATGTGGCAAGAGTTTGTTTTTGGTGATCCTGGTTTCAAGCCTTAAAGGGGACTTTGTGATTGTGTGATTTATCTTGTAAGCTATTTAAACAGAACACATTACCCTAAAACATGACTACAAGTCATCTTTTTTTTACACCTCTGAGCAGCTAGTAAGTCGAGATTAACAATCTAGTTTGCTGCTTACTGTGCTCTTTGGTTTCACTGTGGAGTGCTAACAATGGTGCAAGATTTATCGTGGTCTATAATGAAGCACCAGCACATTCAGCACATTGCTCCACAAACGTTGAGAGCCAGGTGGAAAACAATCATCGACTGTCAACATCTTCATCACAACTACATTCAGATCTGGTCAGGGGGCACACAGGAGATCACGCTGGAAATTATATGTGCCGTGTGTTTGTTGCTAGGCAATTTTGTCACAATACCCCGGTGACCTTCCGACCCTGCCAAGTCTGGTGTTACTGTCCCCGTCTCACACTCATATGTGTGTGTGCGTATGTGTGTGTTATCTGAGATGATGGTGCGACTGCCGCATAGCAACTGAGAACAGCTGTGATTTTCACTGTGGTTTGGATGAGTGTGTGTGTGTGTGTGTCCGTGTGTGTGTCCGTGTGTGTGTCCATGTGTGTGTGCAGTCTTGTTTGTGTGCGTTAGTGTCCGCGTGAAGCCGCTGTCACTGCTCATCTACGCACACACCCACAACAACATAATATGGCACGCTGTCACTTCCACAGCGTGATAGCGGCATAGTCTCAATCAGCCAAAATGCACCCCCCCACTCCCGACACACACACACACACTCACACACACACACTCAACCCTGTTGTCAAATCGCAGCCGAAAATAGAGAGCAGAGGGAGCGACGGAGCAGTCATTTCCCTGAAGATCCATTCATGTAAAATACTGTTATTCAAACCTCCCTCCCCCTTATTCAATAGTCTTATTCATCTCTCTCTCTTGACTGCAAAACCAAACACGCCTTGTCTTCTGCTTCCCGGCAAGAGCCTTTGTGCCCGCTTACACACCAGCGCTGGTGTGTGTATTTTCTCCGCTCTTCTCCATGAGAGGAATGTCCTTGGCCTGTCCGACCTGCGTGCTCCCACCGAGCCCTCCGTCAAACACCCGGGGCGGGCTCTCCCGCACCACTCCAGCCAATCAGGAGCCCTGGCTGTTAATGACATCAGTTAGCGGAGGATCTTTAGGACCGGCCCCTCGAGGTGATTCGTCTGAGAGAGAGTGCTCTTATTGTTATGATGATTAAGTGTTATATGAAGGGCTATCAGAGGAGAGCCCCTTAATGAAAGTGGAGCACAGAGAGCAGAGGCAGCGGCGGCAGAGCTGTGGAGAGCTACAGAGGGAGGCAGGGAGAAATTGAGCTAGAAGCAGAGTAAGATTTGAGCGAGAGAGGGGGGAGAATCAGAGTTTAAGGTGGGAGAGGACAGAGGCGGTGAGAGAAAGGGAGAACAGGAGGGAACGCAGGGCTGAATATTCAGCAGCTGTGTCCAGACTTGCTGACTCTGGGTGTTCATGCTCTGAATGTACCATGAGAGGTAGACAGCGTACGCAGGAAACCGCTGTAAAAGAGCAAAAGGAGAAGGAGCAGAGAAAGAGAGAACAAGTGCATGTATGTGAAAATGCAAACAAATGTGTGTGGTTTTGTCGGCTTGTATTCTGTTTTTATCTGTGCAGGAATGCGAGCGGCTGTGTGTTTGTGTGCAAGTGTGAACACTGGAGTTTCCCTCGCTGTTTGGTAAAAGAGTGGCTGCCTCAGAGGAAAATTCCATCCTCAGCTGCTCCTACGCTGTTGTAAATCATCAGGCTGGGATATCCAACGCATTCAGTTATTTTGTGAATAAGCAGGTTGTCAATTTGCCTTTTTCTTGTATCCACTTTCCCTCGGTCTCTCAACGTCTTCTGTTGGTGTCTTACTCCATTTCCCAGAATGCCTCTCGACACCCTGGCAGCCCACTCTTCCCCCCACCTGAGAATGTGCCTTCAAGCTGCTGGTGTACAGATGTCTGTAGAGAGAGTTGTAGCAGGATTTCTTTTCCAGTCTAAAAAAGTTTGATGCTCCCTTTAAGCACATCATGTCTTGTGGTTGTATTACATTATGGTCTAGCATGTAAGAATTTGCAAGTATCCCTTTTCCATAAAGGATTACTCCCAGTATTAATGCATGTCGTTACAAGCTAGAAAGAAGCTTGAGAAGTTTGATTCTGAAAAACAGACCCCAAATTTGATGGTTTGTCTCCTTTCTATGGTTCACTTTTCTCAGGAGCAGTGACTGAAATGAACTTTTTGTCCACCTGCCAAGGGCTTTTAGTAACCTGTAGTAATCAGACTGCTACTTGTACACAAGTAATATTCTCATATATGTAAAATATTTTTCATATAACATGTAAACATACTTGTTTCATTGCCATTTTGTGTACAGAATGAAATATGTATTCATCTAAAACTTGCTCACGCAGACAGTGGATCAAGTGAGCAGTAGTGAAGTGCAGTTGCAAAGTTTGAGACGAGGTTAAAACAGAACTACTGTGCAGTGAGGCATTTAAATGTTATCAGCCAGAGTCCCAGTGAGTAGATTTGTATGACTGATGCACCCCCTTAAGAGACAGTCAGACTCATAGGGTTAACTTAAAGAGGTACTGCACACTAAATGGATGGTTAGATGGGCTGTCTACACATGATCAGTGGCCTGGGCTGCACTGGCTTCACACTGTGAGAGCTCTCAACTGATTCATCATAAATTCTGTGTATACAAGTTAAATGCATGCTCAAGAAATGAAACAGTAACTTACACTTTGAATTGGCTTTCAGAGTGACTTTAAAAAATGTTTGAAAATACTCTGCCCTTATTCATTGGAATGAGACCAGTACGTTCATCTTGCAGTGGCGTCAACATAGGAGAAGAACATGCAGTTTCATGTGGCAAACAGGTTGTAACTGAGCTAAACTTTAGCTGGAACGCAAGTCAGTGTCATCCTGCAAAGTGCTGCGCTGGCCGATCAAAAAAGGTGCTGGTTTAAATCCTATCCTAAAAATAGACTATGGACTGTTGTAATTCCCTATATTTAGGCCGAGATGGTCCGAAATGCACCTGCAGGAGGATGTTGACTGGTTATAAAAAGCGTCAGCACATCGCCTCAGTCCTAGCATCTCTTCATTGGCTCCCTGTTCATTTTAGAATTCAATTTAAGACCTTGCTGATTGCTTTCAAGGCTCTTAATGGTCAGGCCCCATCTTATATCACTGACCTTCTTCAGTGGCACTCGGCTCCTAGGTTTCTTAGATCGGACAACAAATCTCTTTTGTGTGTCCCATGGTTATGACTAAAACTAAAAGGTGACAGAGCTTTTACAGTTGCTGCTGCACGATTGTGGAACAGTTCCCATTAGATATTAGATGTGCTTCCTATATCTCTGTTTTTAAATCTAGGCTGAAGACACATTTTTATTCACTGGCCTTTTTGGGTGTGTTGTGCTTTCTTTTTTTTAAACAGAGGGCTGTTCAATGTCAACTTAGATTATTTTTTCCCTATGGAAACACAAAAATGCAGTTTTAGGTACTTGTACAGGTCGGCGCAGTCCAGGGTTAAAATTCTGTGTATCGTATCATATCATGCGTAGAAGGCATTCAGCTAAGTTAAGACCAACATTAACACTGTGTTAAACAAGGAATTATCCTCATTCATCTCACTGAGACCACTGCATAGATGCACTGGTGGTGCCAACACAGAGAAATCTAAAAAACAAACAGAGTCATCTGGCAAAAAAGTTCCCACATCTCCAATAATACAACGCTGCATTGGCCAATAAAATACATGCAAGCTCACATTCCTCATAGGTTAGTTTGCAGCATGAGCAGACTAGTTCTACTGTTTACTTCGTGAATGTTGAAGGTTAAATCCTGTAAAGTTCTGTAAAGTCCTGCCTCATAGTCTTCAAGTACCACTGTGAGGTTTTGGCACCTGATGAACCATTCAGTTCACTACTCCTGGATTGTATGTCCTCGTCTTCACGGTACCTGCTGCAGCACGCCCACAACCACGTAGACCTTTTTTTTCAAGGCCTGCTTAAGGGCTAGCCTGTGTTTGAGTGGGCATGTTGATTGTGTTTAGGGTTAATGTTAGAGTGGGTGTGTCTTTGAGTTAGTCTGCAGCCAACAGATGGACCCTTCTCAGTTTATCCAACAAACACTATGATCACTGGCATTCATTTGGCACCGGGCAGATGGAAACTTCAGACTTGCTCCAGAGCGGATGACAGGCAGGAATGAGAGAAGCTGTAAGACGAACTGCAAGTATACAACAGGAGGTTTGAAGTAGCCTCCTAAAGTAAAGCGGAGACAGCTACAAGGATATACAATTGTTGCATCGGAGCTCAAAGCCAGATCATGTTGTGCTATAATAAAAGGCACAAAAGGTAGAGGCAGATAAAGCATCGGTTGCCCTCCACTCTCCTCTAGAAATCTCCAGCTAACAAGGAAACTTCACCACATATTTTGCGCTGGCAGAGAGGATGCCAGCCCCCCTTCTTCTCCCACACATCACCCCTGGCTAAAGGAATGTAGCGGAAAACGAGGGACTCGAGATAGAAGATCAGAGGCCTTAATACGAACCACATTGTGTGTTGTTCTCCTGTTTCCCATCTCCTGTGTTCTCCGCATCAGGAGTGAAACAGCCTTTGATGAATATCTACAAAGAGATTTGAGACTTATAAAGAGCGGCAATTTAGCCAGGTATGTTATCTTAAGCCTGGTAATTTGGGAATTCAATTCACTCATAGGGGGAGCCGGGGGAGCCTGTGGTGTTTATCAGGCCCACTAGCATCAGGTCTGTGCATTTAAATGGAGAGTGTCAGGGCTATCTAATCAATGACGGACCACATCTCAAGACTGGGGTTATCATGTCTCTTATCCCCCACCTTTTTATTCACGATCCTTTTCTTTGTATGGCATGCATGTTTGTGAGTGCGAGTGGACTGTAACCATGGATCAGGCCCCGTCTTTCCCCTGAGTTACACATCTAATCACGGCACCATCATTCCTCATCCCTAATTCTGTTGGCAGGGCCTGTCAAACAGCATACGCTGAAAGACGGGGTGACTTTGAAATACTGCTAATGACCCTAGGATATAACTACCCTCTCTCTTTTACTCCCCCTCACTCTTTCTTTCTTGTCCACTCCTGTCATTTGCACTTGCGGTCATCCTCTTGTTCGCTGCTAGTCTCTGGATCTGCTGATTAGAAAACGCAAGGGAGAGGTTGTTAGAGGGAACAAGGAATCATACCATTTAAAATCAAAATTGTAAGATGAATCAAACTGGATGTGGACAGGCTAGGAAGCAAAGTCATTTAGGGTTAATGTGAGGATGAGTTTCTGCCCATTTAACCTTTGTTTAAACTGGACAGCCCCACAGATTAAAAATCTCCTCCATCAAGGGAGGCCGACCGAGACGCGGCATCCAGACAAACATAAAAGTCTCAGACAGAAAAACACTCAAAAGCAAAATACAATCAAAGCCACATAGCCAAGAGACTACTTTATAAGCTGTCCAATAGGCAACACTTCAGCATCAAACCAGCAGGCTCATTGCCAAACCTATTTAAATCTTGACTAAACAAAGCAAAGACAGCTCCTGATTGAGTCTGCCACAAGAACCTTCATTAACCATGCAAACTCACAGAGAGAGCTTTCAGCTTTAAATAAGGTTGCAGCCAGCTCCATGAAGAGCAAGCTTAGTACATAAAGGCACTTTTGCCTAATTCAGCTCTGACCTCAGGGACAGCTAACAAAAACAAATCCTGGGGCCGCTAACAGTAATCTTCCACCTACTTTTTTCTTTGGAGATGTAAGAAAACAGTGAATTACTGGACCCAGAGTGGCTTTATATATTTATATACAGAACTGTAGTGGGGAACAAGTCGAGCGGTGGACGGGGTGGACTGTCAGCTCGAGCACAAAAGGTGACACTGATGAAAGACAGAGGTACAGTCAGTAATACAGCTCAGCTACAGTGGCAAAGACACGAAGGGGTGATGCATATGAATATAAAACACCATAAGCAAGTGCAAGCATGAGAACAGTAGCACCCATTCTGTCTCAGCTGAAGGAAAAAATATGGCATTTTAGCCCCCTTATTCTCTTGCACAGGCTTTTCCCAGGCAGCCATCTTTTTTCATTCAGCTCCGACAGCAACAAAATTGCAAAGATTTGAAACTTGTGTAAACTTGAGTCTCCTTTTGAGGTTTATTTCTGTCATTTTAGTGGGATGCACGCACCCTCTACTGAATTTCCAAGTTGACTTTCAAATTTTCAAAGAACGCAGAAAATCAAATCACAGTCGTCCTGGACCGTGTAACTGCAGCATTTCCGGATCAGTTCCCACCAGGAACCTTTGTTTGCATGTCACCACCCCCTCTTCTTTCTGTACTGTCATACTGTCATGTTAAGGAAAAAATGTCATACGTCTCAATGTCAGAAATGTCAAACAAGACGAAGAGTCTACAGTCAAGCTTGTGCCTGGCTACAGCCTGGTGGAGCTAAGTGCTAATGTTGGCGCACCCAATGTCAACACTAATGTTTAGCAGGTATAATGTTTAACATGTTCAACATTTTTACTTAAGCATGTTTACATGCTAGCATATGCTGGTAAACACTAGACACAAAGTGCAGCTGAGGCAGATAGGAAAGTCATTAGTTTTGCAGGTATTTAGTCATAAACCACAGTATTGGACAAATTCATAAAAAAGGATGGTACTAAATGTTAGTACAACTTCTGTAAAATTTTGTTAGTCAATAGAAGTTATTACAATTCATCCTGACTGTGACATGAATGTCTGAACCATCACAAGAATAAGTGGGATTTATCCTCTGGGGACCATCTGTACTAAATTTCATAGCAATCCATCCTATAGTTGTTGAGACGTTTCACCCAAAGTGTCAACCTATATTTAAGTGTTTTTTAATAGTTTAACATAAAACAATGATTTTATTTTGCCTCATGTTTTTAAAAAAGTTAAGATATTTAGTATATTTAACTTTAATTAGGAAATATATGTGTACATGACCAGTTGATTTGTTGGGATTGTGCAAATATTAAGATTATTAAGAAATTATGTGCTACGAAAATAGCCAGTCGTAAATATATTCCGCCTATAATATAATATTTCATTGGATAAAACATGCATATTAACCTCTCAGCGAGTTGCTAAAACATTCCCTGTGAAGAGCAAAGCAATGTGAAACTCCCATACTAGTGTGATTCCTCATATCACTTTTCTTTTTTTTGGCCTGTTTGTGAGTCTGTAAACAGCCTGAATTTTGTTTTGTCAGCATTCAGAACACGTTTCAGTTGACATAAGGTATCTTGTGCAGTGTTAAAAACAGCTTGTAGGAGTGGGAGGGAGGAGTGAAGGATGTAAGCAGAGTTGTATCATCAGCAGAAGCGGTGTAAGTATCGTCAGCAAAGGCAGGCCTGAGAGGACTGTATAGGCTCCTGACAAACTGCTGCCTCACTCCCCTGTCCTTCTCTTTTCACTTTTTGTCAAATTCCACTTTCTCTTCTCTCAACAGAAACACATTTTTTTTTGTGCTCTGGTTGCCTTTATTTGCTAAAGGTGACCTAATAAACTCTTCAGTCTTGATACACCTAAACCAAACATGAGGCCGAGCAGCTTCTTGATCACAAACTTCTATCACCAAGTTTGAGCTCATTTGCTTATTGATTCCAATCTTCCGTGTTAGCCAAATTTGCAAAAGGTTCAAAGAGCAGAGGGAGCTGGAGAAGCCAGAGAGGGCGGACCTTTGGAACCGGACAGGCTCTTCCAGTGGTTGTTGCCATGCTTTTTTGTTGTCGGGACAAACTGTCGGCCAGTGGCTGAGAGCCTGAGCTGCTGTTTGTTAAAGATAAGTGGAAAAGCCAGAGGGGAAAAGAGAAAGAGGGAGACAGACAGACACGGAGAGGGAGCCCTACTTAATTTTTTTTTTCTTTTTGACTGTAGGACATCCAGCTGAAAAACACTCAACCACCTCAAAGCTTCATCCACCCCACTCCCCCCTCAATGTGGGGATCCCGATAGATCACGCTCCCCTCTTTAAACAGTTCACCGAGCCTTTCTCCTTGCGTTTTTTCTGACCCGCACCCCTCCCTGCCCACTATCAAAGCTCTGTTGGCTGTGCACTGGCCGCTTTGATATCGTATAGTGTTTCTGGCAGTCTCCCTCTCTCTTTCTTTTTCTCGCTCTCTCGCTCTGTCTCTCTCTCTCTCTCTCTCTCTCTCTCTCTCCTTTCCCACAATATTGTAAAAGAGCACAGAGCGCCAGCAGGGACCTGCTCACTGTCAAAGAGAAAAGACAGGGAGGCCTTAGAGGGAGTGAGGGAGGGACCGGAGGAGGGAGGAGAGGAGGAAAAGACAGCAACAGTGAGAGAGTGACTATTATCTTTTTATCGTTATTACTCTTGTTGGCATCTGGTGGCGTTCGATCAAATCTGAATACAGTAGTTAATCTGCTTGTTGTATCAGAAGCAAACCCTTGTTGAAACTTTTAGGTTCAGCATTTGTTGTACAAAGGGGAGTTAAAAACCTTGCACATTTTTACATTTTTTTATTTGGATAAACTAACGAGATACAACCTGCTAATGCTAAATTCATCTAATTGCCTCCTGCCTCCTGCTCTCTACCTAAAGAAAATGAATAAGCATATTATTTCCCAAAATGTTGAACTACTGCTTTGAAATCATAACTTGAAAGTGTTTTGATGATATGCAAGATTTCTGAAAGTTGGGTTGACACAATCAGCTGATCGTTTCACCAAAATAGACTCTGTTGGCCTTGTTGCAAAAACATGGTCCACTCACAATAATAAAGTGGTTTTAGAGAGTTCTGTTTCTTTCTCTAACAAATGATCTTTAGTGCAGTACACCCTAAGGCTTGCAAGAGCATATTAACTAGACAGCGGCCGAGAGTTTCATTTGGGCCTTTGGCTATATTTGTCATTTTAACCAGGAAAAGCAATGATCAGGCTGGCTTAAAATGAGAAGCCTGCAACTTGCATGTTTTGTATATTAATTGCTCTTTGTTGATAAAGTAGAAAAAAGACAAATGATTCAACAATAGATTCATTAACCTCTTAGCTTATCAAATGATGTTTTAACAGTTTGGATCTGGATGCAAAACAGAAACTGAGCCTATGTAGTAGCAGTAGTTGTAATACTATTATTTTCTAAGACATACAACCCTTGTTGAATGTCACACCAGGAGAGCACACTGACTTGACCTGAACTGAGTGACTGAGAAAAGATTGGACCGACCGAATGAGCAACCGAGCGAGTGAGTAACCGAGTGAGCGTGCGCGAACGTGTGATTGCATGTGGGCCCGTGGTGTGTCATGGCCATTACCATGGAAGTCTAGAGCCCTGGGCCTGGGCTTTTTTTAAGCTTGACCTGACTGTTGCAGTCAGTCCACCGCGCACACACACACACACACACACACACACACATATACTATCCCTGCACTCCACCAAGGGACCTCCAGGCTGCACACACACAAGTCACCTTCAAGTGTCCACATTCACAACCTCAGTTTGTTTTTGTGTGTCCACGTGTGTGTATGTCTAAGTCTGATTGTTCGGCATCCTCGGAGAGCGAGGGTGAGCGTGACTTCATGATCGCCGGCTGCTGATGAATCATACCAAACTTACTCTGTGTTTGCCTGATGAATGTCTGTTTGCTTTGTTGGTTAGCCTACTTTGGAGGACAGAGGCTGTGTGTGTCTGTGTGTGTGTTGTCTTGAATTATTCAGTGGCAATATTTGATTTTCTTGCACCATACGTTACACATGTCCTTACTGAGCATTTGCTTCTTGCTTTCTGTGTGTGCCTCTGCTTTTTTACTTAAACATTATAGTGCTCTTCTTACAGCATAAAGCAGTGGCCCCATTGATGTGTTTTGTGCTATCATTTTTCAATTTGAAAGTTCTGGGGCTCAGCTCCCCTAAATACACTGTATATTATGTGCTTATTATCTGCTTAGTTGGTTTGCCAATAGACAGAAGGGCTATGTTTAATCCTCTAGCAGGACAGGCTCTGAACTCAAACTTGTAATGTTACGGGTGCAAAGAAAAGGCCTTGACCTATTTTAATGTAGGCCCCTATAATTAAGTTTCTTCTACCATGCACATTACAGCTGTGCCTGATTTTGTGCGTTGGACAATATGTTTTGTAAGAGCTGCATGACTATTTTATCATCAGTTAATCTCTCAGTTATTTTCTATTTTTGATTTATCAACGGATTGTTTAAAATTGTCCAAAAAAATAGTAAAAAACAAAATGACAATTTGCATTTCCCAGAGCCAAAAGTGACATCTTCAGTTTGCTTGTTCTGTCTGATCAACTGTGCAAAAGACTTTCAATTTACAATGGCATAAAACAGAGGAAAAGCTGCCAATCCACACATTTCAGAGACTGGAACCAAGCCATGGCTCTAGGGATAATAATGTCAGTCTGTCAGTCCACCACTTTGCTCCAGACTGAAATATCTCAACAACTATTGGATGGATTGCCATGAATTTTTTTTCAGACATTCATGGCATCCCCAGAGAAGGAGTTCAAGTAACCTTTGTGATCTCCTTGCCTTTTTATTTAATGCCGACATAAGGTTGACATTTTTGATTTGTCTTAACACCTACTGGGTGCATTGCCATGAAATTTGGTACAGATATCCATGGTGCCAAGAGAATGAATCCCACTGACCTTGGTGATCCCCTGACTTTTCTTCTAGCGCCACCAGCAGGTCAAATCTGTCACATTTCCTGTGAAATATCTCAACCTCTGCTAGATGGATTGGCACAAAATTTTGTACAGACATTCATGGTCCCCTCAGGATAAATTGTATTTTTTTTGTTAATCTTGAGCCATCATCTGGTCAACAGTTAAATTTTATTTTTTTATTTTAATTTATGATATTGTATATAACAGTATCAGTAACCGAAGAAGAAAAAGTGTGCCTTCTCTCACAGATACTGGTGAATATTTTATTTCAACAAGACCCTTAAGGTTATTTAGTTTTTGATTGTGTGCTTTGCAAGTGTGAAGCAGTCCAGTGGTGCTGTGGTAAATTGCCGTCCTCTGCACAGAACAAATCAGTCCTCGGACAGAAAGGCAAATAAAGCGTGTGTTTGTGTATGTCTGAACATGTGTATGTTTATACGTGTGCGTACATGCGTGTGCAGCTGTGTGAGCTGCCGAGAGCAGCAACCAGGACCGAGGGGTCAGGAGCAGTCCTCTGGGACACCCTGACCCCTGACCTCTATTCCATAACTCTTTGCTGCTGTGGATGACATAAAAGGAAGACACAGTCAGACCTTATAGGATGTGATTGGTCCTGCTCTGCTTCCTTAAAGCCCTGTGGAACCCTGATATTTGTCGTCAGGGAAAAGCAGGAAATACAGAAAGGGGGGAAACGATTTCATGGGCTGAAAATGGAGAGCATCACAAGGCTTCCTACAACCGGTGTTGACATATATGTAGCAGAAGTTATTATTTTCCAGTCTCTGAGAGAGTTCTCATTTTCCCCTTCTCTCTGTTGGTCTTCCTCTCCCCTTCCATCCATCCAGCATATGTGTAGGAGGGATAAAGGTCGTCCTTTTGTCATCAAAACTCCAGATTAGTTTTGCCTCGGTGCATCTGACTCTCTGCTTTATCACTGTGGCCAGAGGAGCCACAAGGTTCAGCTCACCCCTCTGCAAAGTAATAACTCCTACCAGCTACTATTCCATTCTTCGCCACTATCTCCTACACTACTATTACTACTCCATTCTGGGGTAGGGGGATTATTTTCATGGCACTGGCTTTATTGGGCTGTGTAGTAAAGATTGACAGGAAAGCGAGCAGCAGCAGGATGTTACATGCAACATATGTCACGAGCTGTGATCAAACTGACAAAGTTGTAATAGTTGCTTCCATCCACCGAGACCCAGAGCAGAGCATATATGCAGTGCTGACAGCATGTCATAAGCTCATATTGGTTTTGTTTTAATATTTCTGCATTGATGTGGTTTTGAGGGTTCTGTAACTTGATGACTTGGGGATTTCTCTGAAAGTCAGTTTGGCTAATATTGCAGCAGACTCCAGTACAAGACGGTGAAATGAAGTACGTTGTTGAAATGTTTCTTCTGGCTTCGGCATGCAAAACGCCTGCGAGTCAGACAGAAAAAGCTGCCAACAGGGAATGAAGATCTTCTGAGGATTACGTAAATGTGGCATGTGATTTAGACAAGTATCTGCGAGAGCATGAATGCGGTGTTAGATGATTATGCTGTCAATTAGAGCACATGAATTAGCCTGCACCCTCTCTACTCTCAAAGGAGTTTGCTAACCTTCTCCCCTCCATGTAAACACTGGTGGCCTCTGCCTCCAGTTACAAAGGCTTCAGAGAGTTTCAAGCTGGCCAGAGGTCAACAGGGTCACATCGGGGCCAGTGACAGTCTTGCATTTAGTCTCAACCAATTTTTTCATATTTAAAACCTATAAAACAAACAAAGCCCTCATCTCAGTTAAATAAAATTTTATGGTTGATTGTCAAATGAGTATCTCTGCCAACTAATTTGAGGTTTGATAATGTTAATTGGTGCACTATTAGCTCTTGAATCTGAAACAGCACTGTGTCTGACCCCTTCATTCTTTTTGCAGACGACAGCAGAGTGTATTGATGTATTGATTTTCAAATTGTTTTTCTTTTAATGGCACACCATTAAATGCACTATTGTTGGCATCGGCTCGATGTGGCTGGAACCGAACAGCACACTTAGGACAAGGACCTTTCCGTTCGTCAATATCTCGTAAGACATGCAGTAGCGCTCAACTATTAAGCAGAATTTTATCGAAATTGCAATATGGAGGAGTTCAATATTTAAATTGCAGAAGGCAAGATATATTTTATAGGCAAAACATGCGTCATAATACCATTCTGAATTAAGTTTTGTGGTGCTGCAGAGATGTCCTGGCCTACAAATTGTATTCTATAGACTAAAGAAAAAAATCTTTGTTTGGTACAAATCCTTGCAAAACATCACAAAGGTAACAATATCTGATGTCCCCCCACCAGCAACTCTAATAGTACAAACAGGCTGGATCCGGCAAGGACGTATCTGGACGCTCCAGACCGCTGAAAGCTCTGGCTGGAGTGTGACGTTCTGTAAGTTTGGCGGTTTTGGCTCGTCTGTTTTCAACGTGATGGCTGGGTCACAAACTTTTTCATATTACAGCTTAACGATACACTAAAATGTTTTGAAGTAGGCATTGTAGTAACAGAATCTTGATTAATTTTTTTTATCAGCACTGCCTAGTTTGACAGTTTGATCTGATTTTCGTGAGCCTGGTGCGTAGCGCTGGACAGACTCATTTGCATAAAGTAGAGCCTGAGTCGTGATTATGTAAATTCAGATACAATTACTGGTCCGTCAACGTATCCATCATGCACTGCGCTGCCGGATCTCCTGCATTCCATTGAAAATGAATAGGATCTGTTGACTTGCCATCCATCAACAGATCCAATGTGTCTGTGCCATAAAGCTCACTAATTAGCATGTAATATCTTGTTGATTTAATCTGTATAAAAAAACACGTAAAAAATGACAAGTTGTGGTTTTATGGGGGGGATCAGACTCTTTCTTGGCCAGGAGCAGTCACTCCCTGTCTTGTCCTCACTGTGAAGTTGCCAGGCAACCAGCGGAGACTGTGCTAAGCTAACTGGCTGCTGGTGGCGGCTTGATCCAGCACACACATGAGGGTGGTTTCCATCTTCTCATTTAACACTTGGCAAGAAAGCCGCTAGTAGTGTTTCCCATAATGTTGAACTGTGCTTTTAACTTTTAAGCCAACGCTGTGTACTGGGGATTAAATCCATCTCCATGAGCAAACTCCATCTGCTCATGAAGACCATGTGATATGGTTGTAAGTCCTGGAAAAGGGTAGTAAGTGGCCCTTGAGTCATAATTGTTTTGCCGAGAGAGAAATGTCCATCACAAGTTCCCAGAGCTCCCATTTAAAGACATTGAAACCAGGAGATATGTGAGGTGTTTGCTCGATAAATCACCTAAATGATTAATCAATTTTCAAAATTGTTGTAGAATATAATTTTCTGATGGTTACTTTTTGCTATTGGTTAATCATTTATGTTCTGCTGTCATTTATAATAATGTCACTGAATAGAGGGCTGTTTCACTCGTGGAGAGTGAGGAAGTTTGAATGTTCAACACAGTTGCCGTGATAATTTTCAGCCCTTTGTTACTTGACAGAGTCGTATGGAACCTATATTCATGGCAGCATAATAATAGGAACAGTCTGACTTAAGTGTGCCACCAACCTCTAGGCGTTCAAGAATGGTGTTTCAAATGAAGAAAGCCATTTACTCTAATTGAATGGCATCTTTTAAAGTCCATGTTATCAGGGTGCAGAGTGCAAACAGAACCGGTGTGGTGCCAGGGTCACAGTGAGAACAGAGACACACCGTGCAGATTACAGCCGCTTTAAATCCCATTGGTATGCACAGACACTTAGATGGAGCGTGTGCTTACAGTCCGATGCACACACACACACACAAACGCAGGGAAAAAAAAAAAACACATGCACACGCTAAGCCAAATGTGGACATGCCAAACAGAGATGAACACAAATCAAAACAAAGCATGCAAACACAAAAGAGATCCAGAGAATGAAGAAGACAGAGAGAATAGCACAGTCCCATCTGTCAAACAAATGTGAGGATGCTTCTCACACACACACATGCTCAAATGCATTCACATACACGCACACACACACATACAGCAGGCATCATTTAGTCTGAACTTGAGCGATATCTGCCTTTGTCCTTTAGCAGTTGGTCCTGAGGGGCCGCTGTAGAAGTTGCATGAAAGTTTGTTTAGAGCTGAGCAAGTGTGTTAAGCTTTATGAGAGCCCATGGGAGACATGGTGGCACACACACGCACACACACTCACATGCATCTACTCATACACACACTCAGGCACGAGGCTTGGGCGGCAGCTCGCACTGGCCCCAACCAACAGTGAGGAGTTTGTTGTCATAGCAACAGTAAAATGAGATGACTTTACTGTCAGCCGTAATGTTTCATGGCCCCCTTGCCGCTATGGCAACATAACAAGGAGGAGGAAGAGGAGATGGAGAGAAAGAGAGCATCAGTGGACTCCTACCAGGAACAATGTCACTATGATGCCCTTACTTCCCTTCAAAGACAAACGCACACATACACACACACACACACACTGTGACAAGCCTGTCAAACACATGCATAAATACACTCACACACCTTGAAAAGCCTGTCAAACACCCTTTCCACCTCGCCCATCCCTTTGATTATGCGCTGACTATTTTCAGCTACGGCGTTATCGTCACCAGGGCAATTTGAATTCATTACGCTCAATGTCAATATTGGTGCAACAGCGCCGTACCTCAGACAGGTACAGCTTGTTGAATGAGCGTGCGCGCTGTCAGAAAGTGTGAGGAGTGAACGCAGAGGAGAGAAGAAGTGGAGAGGAGATCAAAGACATCCAGCTCCGCCGAGCGTTCCCCTGCACGAGAGAGTTGGATGGAGCAGCGGGGTGACTGCAGGCCGGCCGACTATACGTGGAGCAACAGCATAGCAGCTATACATCACAGTTCTATATTTAGCTCAGTCCTTCCACTACAGCCTATCAACACTGTTAAGCAGAGTTATCAGTGCTGGTAGAAGAGTGGGGAAAATAAGGGAGACGGAGGGGGGAGCGACAGACACACAGGGAAGGAAAAAAAAAGAAAAGCATCAGCAACGACAGAGGAGCTGTTTTGCTGTTTTGTTTTGCTCTGTTGCCATGGTGACACATGGGAGCTGTAGCGAACTGACAGTTGTCACGGCACAGCGGGTCGCCATGGGTGACAGCTGTCAGTCAATCACACAGAGTGAGGGGACAGATCGGCCGATGATCACCTTGGATTAGACAGCGATCGCACTACACAGGGGCCAGCCAGAACATATCTGGACTTAATCCCCATGTCCTAATGGCGCTGCTCTCTGCTGTGTGTGTGTGTGTGAGATTTCATAAGTGTGTGTGTATTTGTCCATGTGTGCGCATGCTTTTAGTTTTGCAACCTTTTTCTACCCCTGTTATGCCAGAATTCATGCATGAATGCAAATTTAGGTCCACATTTTCACTTGCATGTGTGTGTGGTCCCTCTATCACTCATGTTGTAGGGACATGAATCTGTTTACACGTTGTGTCGAACTCACAAGTCCAAAATGGAAGTCCCCATTGTGTCAGTCATTAAATTTTAGGGTGAAGACTTTAGTTGAGATTAGGATAAGGGTTTGGCCTTGGCAAGTAGTGGTTAGGGTTGGGGTCAGTCTCTGGGAAATGAATGTGAGTCAAAGTGATGGGAACACGACTGCGCGTGTGTGTGAGCACATGTGTATCCTAGTGATGGTGTGTATTTGTGTCCAGACTTTGAAACATGTTCACAGGGTGAGTGGAGCAGATTACATTTAGCTGTAGCTGCTGTCTGGGTCCTTCCCACAGCTGTCTGTGCTAGAGGACAATCAAAGGCCTGGTTGCGAGCCTTCTGATTGTGGTGTGATACTCAGCCACAGTCCCCTTCAATTACCACACTCTGCCTGCATCTAACAAGCACAGCATTGCTCTTATGTTTAATGGTCTGATTAGAATAGGGCTGGATTTGAACTCACACTATTGTTTGTTTTTTTCTTGGCAAATCTCCCAATCATGATCATCTCTAGATTATTCCCTGCTGTGGAACTAAGTCTGACGATTGGACGCTTAAGTATTTGTCATGCGGTAAATGCAGCTGTTAAAGTTTATTCTGCACTCTTCTGTAGCTCCAACCTTGACAATAACATTTTCTCCTGCTGGTGTGATGTTAAAGCACCAGAATCTATGTGACCCTACAACTATTAGACCTTTAACAGTATTCAGTTTGTTATGACAGCAACCCCATGTAATGTCAATACTTTGCTGGTACACTAGTAATTAGAGGGTAGTTGTACAAGGCAAGATTTCCTCAACCAATGAAGCACTAAATTTGCCGTCCCAGTCAGAATCGGATAGAACGCCCCAGAGAAAAATCATGATGTATAGGCCTACTTTTCCCCCATATCTAACACAGCCTAATTGGGAGTGTGGTCAAAATCTTGTTGCGTGTCTCCACCCTTTGGCCTTTAACAAAAATTAAGGCTTTGTGTGAGAAGCCAACTGAATTTCATAAGCTGACCTTTTTTTCTCCTTTTCCTTTTTCTCTTTCCCTGCTCCTCCTACCCACCCTCCTCCTCTTCTCTCTCTGCTGTCTCCCTCTCCAGGAGTGAGCCCTGGGCTGGATGGGACCCACCATGCCCCCCAGTAAGAAGGCCCAGAGCCCCAGCAGTGGAGCCAGTGCCTCGCAGGGTATGAGCCCGCCATACCGGCAGGGTGACGCTGCTACAGCAGCATCCGAGGCTGAGGCGGCCGACCTCTCCCTGTCCCTGTCCGCCTCCTTCTCCAAGGCCGAGGACGAGGAGCTCACCAGCCTCTCCTGGCTCCACGAGAGCACCGACCTCCTCAACAGCTTCAGCCACTCAGGGCTGCGTAGCGTCTCCCCCCTGCAGGACCCCGACGGTCAGCACCCCCGCTCGCCCTCCTCCTCGTCTCCGTCCCCGGATGACCCCCTGCTCGGTGATGCACACTCAGCGTACGACTTGGCGGCAGGTGCCAACCGAAAACCGCCGTACTCCTTCAGTTGCCTGATCTTCATGGCCATCGAGGATGCGCCAAATAAGCGGCTGCCGGTGAAGGATATCTACGGCTGGATCCTGGAGCACTTCCCTTACTTTGCAAGCGCCCCCACAGGCTGGAAGAACTCAGTGCGCCACAATCTGTCACTCAACAAGTGCTTCAAGAAGGTGGATAAAGACCGGAGCCAGGTAAAGACATCAGCAGTTGCGGAGAGAAATGTTGGATAATATAAAGCTAAGGGCTGGGTATTGATCTACGACACTGTTTGATTACCAAATGAAGTAGTACTGAAATTTGACCGTCAAAAAAGGTCTGATTTTTTTTTTTAGGTTCATTCATTATTCTTTGATCATACAACTCTGATTCCAAAAAAACAGGGATGATGTTTAAAACATAAATGAAACAGAACGGGATAATTTGCTAATCCTTTTTGACACATACTCAATTAAAAACAGTACAAAGACAATGTATTTAATGTCTGACCTCATCAGCTTAATTGATTTTTGTAAATATCTGCTTATTCTGAATTCGATGGCAGCAACATGTTTCAAACAAGTTGGGACAGGAGCAACAAAAGACTGTGAAAGTTGTGGACTGATCCAAAAACACCTGTTTGGATCATTCCACAGGTAAACAGGTTGATTGGTAACAGGTGATAGTATCATGATTGGGTATGAAAGGTTCATCCTGGAAAGACTCAGTCGTTCACAAGCAAGGATGGAGAGAGGTTCAACACTTTGTCAAACACATGATTGTATAAAGGAGATTACTACATGTGCTTGGGAACACTTCGTAAAACTGTTACGTTTGCAAATGATTGCATTGTGTTTGCAACTCAGCAGGGTTTGATCCAGAGCCTTAAAACATGAGATTTCCTATGACTTCTCTGTGTACAAATTGCCCCCTTAATGTAAAGATCAAAATTAACGCTGTCAGCAGGCTTCTTGTTTTTAGATTTTACCTGTTTTGTCGATTAACGTCAATTTTGTGATGCAATTTCCAAAATGGAATTATTGATGATTATCTGCTAAACATGCATTGTGATTTTTGTGGGCTCATCTAAAGATGGATTCTCATGCAAAGAAAGTCTTCTCTGTATATGTCAAAGATTTTCAGAGATAGTGAATCGATTGTCATTTTTGCCATGAAAGAGACCAGCAGAGTAGGGAGTTTGTCTGCAGATCAATATTTTAGTGTTTGGTGCACATGTCAGATTGCACCTCTGTACATTCTGGCTACACAGCATTGAAACACTGACCAACAGCAAACTAGCAGTCATAATCTCTCAGTTGTACTTTTAAACATGTCAGTACTTTGAGGTGATTTGATCAGGATGTCTAGAATATTCAGAGCTGAACAATAGTAACGTTTTTTAAGTTTTGATGTTAATAATAATCAATTAGAAGAATTATCAAGCAATTTGAAATTCAGGCCATGGTGAAAAAAAGGATGTACTCAGGTACTGTATATGATTCTATAATTTCCTTAAAGTTCTAATTTCCTAAATGTAACAAAAAACAAAATTGTGTTGCATCTAATATGATGTGTCTAATATCAATTCCTGCATCATTTTGATATCATTGTGTATGATGGTCTACAGGTGTTTTCACAATTTTGTTTATGTCCTCCTTGGATGGAGCAGTGAGAAGTACAAATTGGCCAATTTGACCCCCTCCTGCACAATCTTTCCTTAACACTGGCTCAGGTATTAAAAATTTCAAATGATTCCCAGCCCCAGTTCAAACCGAAGCAGGGTTTTTCATCACTTTTCATCAATCATTCTGAGTACTCATATGGCGAAATAGCACAGCTGCTACATGGTAAATACGCAGCCCATTATTCACTCTATCATGTGTGGTTTTAACTTATTTCACAGCCAGACAGTTATCAGCGGTTTGCAGGCATATCCAACTTGAAGTCAAACATATTCTGTATTTTGTCTACAGCTGTACCAGATTCGGCCTTATCAATAGTTGATGATCTCTGCTTTCATAGTTCTCTTTCACTCAGACGTTCTGCGCTCCCCCAGTGGGAACAGCATTTCGCTTTTGATTTAAGTCTCGATACAGTCTTTTATACTGGCTTTCCTATCCAGATTTCACTCCATTAAAGACTCGGGGTAAACGTGGAATGAATCCCTCACTCAATTAGTGCTAAATTAATACTGGAGGATTTAATAACACAGATGCCAGTAGACTTTAGATTTCATCTTGCCCGAGGGTGTTGGGGGTGGGGGACAAACAGCGAGGATCAATGCTAGCTTTGCGTGCTTAGCTTGATTGAGATTATACTGGAGGATATGGGAGCTTTTTATGCTTTCCTTGACCAGCGTGTGAACCGTAACTCCTCCTTTTGATTGAGCTGTGTGTGTGTGTGTGTGTGTGTGTGTGTGTGTGTGTGTGTCTGCGTTCATGTGTGTGTCTGTGCACACACCCTCATGCAATGCTGTCATCTGGCCCTTGACTACAACGGCACAGAGTTTCTCTTGTATACATATCTCCATAGTAACTAGGTTGCAGTTGACATAAAAGTATGCTGTTGCTGTAGCAACGGGAAAACTGATTTGGCTTTACTGACTTAGGCGTGTGTGTGTGTGTGTGTGTGTGTGTGTGTGTGTTCGTGTTCGTGTGAGAGAGAAAATATATGTATGATATGTGTATGAGCTTCAGATGGGTACCGAGGTGCTGAGTGGGGGAGAATGAGTGTATGTCCTCATCTTGCGTTATATGCACATACTGTATGTACCTGTGTGTGTGTGTGTGTGTATGTGCATGTGTGTGTGCACGTGCAACAGCATGTGTAGAGGTGATTTGGCAAGGACAGCCTGTCTTGTCTTCCTGTCACTGCACACCGTTTAAGACAGCACGCTAATTAACCCTTCAAACCTATTCCCCTCTCTCACACGCAAACACACGCACTTCCAGACACACACAGGGCATGTCTGACACACAAACAAACAAGTGCACGCACACATACTCACACTCTCAAGCATGCATGAATGCTTAAAAGGACTCACACACACACGGGCGAGCGCTGTGTCGGTGTAGAAATGAGGGCACATCTCTGCAGACTCCTACTCTACCTGCCAAGTGCCGTGCTTTATCTGAAGCTGCAATTACAGAATCTCTGTAATTTTAGTCAGACTCTGCCATTCAAAGCTTTTCACTGAGAATATCTGCATGTGAATACTGCTTTTTTTCTCGCTGCTTTGCTTTTTCCTTTACCTGTTTATGTCTTTTTGAATTGAGCGTGCAATTACAGGGTCTAAGTTACTTTTCTTTATGTGGCATTATGTTTCACTCGTCGCTCGCTGTAAAAACAGAAGAAAGAGATTTGGTTAAGGGGAGGTCAAGTTATCGTTACGAGGGATAGAGGGAGAGACATAGACGCACACAGAGAGAAAGGAGTAAGCGGGGAGACATGGCTTACTGTGAACGCACCAAATCATATTTCCATCAATTTACAGAGGTGGAGATTAATATGACAGTGGCCTATTTGTTCCAGTGACTGTATTTCTGGGTCATATCCAGGCAGATGACAAGATGGGGACTAGTTTAGAATAAGCTTGCTGCTCCATGTGTGTGTGTGTGTATGTGTGCGTGTGTGTGTCAGTCTTGCATGTGGGTGTGAGAGAGCGTGTGAGTCCCACAGTTGCCATGGCTTTGTTTACAAACAGGATTCCTCACTGTGCTGAATGACATGCCTTAATGACAAGTGTTGTTGCCCTCAGACTTCTGGATCAGTGCTGAAGATCAGTGTTGTAACGGCGCAAAACACACACACACACACACGCTCGCACAAGGAGATACATTTCTCAAAGCCTCTTATGAAATCACAGCAGAGACAACAGGCAGTTTTGTAATCCAAGACTCGCTATGATTCCTCTCTGTGTTGCACTTAAGTGTGTCACCTCTAACTTAACCTTGCCCCGTTCAGATGTGAGACCTCCTCGATTCTTTCACATTTTAACTCGGAGCATCTGGAGTGAGCTCACATTTGTCTGATTAAATGTTTTTTAGACAATCAGCAGGTGGCTGCCGCTGATGTGTTTGCCAAAATGAATATAATTTTGCTGTATTTTTTTTCTCAAATTAAAAACACATTGTAGTATTTCTTAAGGTTTAATTTTCTTAGGGTTACATTCAAAGTGTGCATGTGGTAGAACATGCAAACAGTGAAGACTCCAACTTTAAACTAAGACAATAGCTCGGATCAAACAAGGAGAAATGAGAAAGTAGGCTTGTGCTGATGGGCTTTATGATGTATTGTAATTTTCTCTTCAAATCATTTTCCGAAAACTAAACACACTCAATGAGTCTTAACAAATACGTGCATCATTTATGAGAGATAAAGCAATTAAAACATTTGTGATATCCATCCACGATGTCAGTACTTTGAGTTTAGCATGAAAACAGCATCTCATTATTGGCAAGGTTTTTTTAAAGCTGCATTAATCAATCTTATGCCAAAAAAAATTAGTTAATTTACTGTGTGTAGTATGAAAGAGTTCACACCAGATTCAGCATTTTTCCTCGCCTCTAGCAAACATCATCTTTTTCGTTCAGCCGTTTTTGTGTTGTGGTCTGTAGCTTTTTTTTGTTTCACTCTCTCTACTTATATTAACCCAATTTTTAGTTGTAACAAGATAAGAGAACAGGCTATGATAAACCCACTGTACACTACCTGCCCAGCACCAAACAGCAGAGAAAGTTAGCACCTAGTTGGTGAACATATATAGCAGCTGGTGGCGACCAAAACAGACCTTAATCTGTCTACTGGATGTGTAAGCTCACTCATTTGCCAGCATGTTACCCATAACCACTTTGTCAGGTGATGGTCCAACAAAACAGTTAGTAGTGTGTTTAGAACCTATTAATTCACTGGCTTTGTTTTTGTAATATTTTTCCTCATCTTGTATAAAACCTGTGTGTAAAATGTTTGTTTCTGTCATTGGGAGTTATGAGTGTGTGGACAAGCATTGTTGTCACATACTATTTGTTCAGTATAGCCTAAGGGAAGCAATTTAAACATCTGCAGGATTGCTTTTGGTAGTGTCCTTGGAGAACTTTCATGGATGTGAAAATTATGCCGCCAAGCTCAGGAAGAACCAAAACCCAAATGACCTCACTGAAATTAATTGCTAAGTGACAACATATCATAGGTGCTTTGGGAGCTGCTTACATTGGACTAGGCCCAGTTTGTGCATCTTGTGTAATCAGTGTTTTTGCAGAGACTTCATGGGCACTTATGATAATTTTCTAGTCACAGATTTAAGTTTGGCTGAAGGAATAGAGTTGCGCATTGTGAGATCGGTTAAAAATGTACTGTGAACCGGATAGAATATTTTTAATACCAGCAGGATTGAGTCTTTGGGGAATCTGGAATTGTCTCCAGTGTTGGCAAATGACCTGCAAAGTTTTTGAAAGTTTGCCCTATATTTATCTTTGTGGAAAACAGAGCCTTATATCTGTGGCTCTCTTGTATTGTAGAAATGTAAAAACACAAACTTTAGAAGCACCAACTGTGACGAAATTTGACTTGAATTTCAAACCACATGGGAAACAGGTCAGTTCACAACACCTGTAGAGGAAATACGTTACCCTGCTCCTTTTTTGTTTGTAGTGACAAAAATAGCCTGTAGTCCAACCAACATGTAACTTTTACACCCATCTATGTTTCATTGTCTCTTTGTTGTCAAATGGCCTTTAACAAGAAAAGACATGACTCGTATCAAGCAACTGTATCAGAAGAAAAATCCCCCCTCTTCCTCTTCTTTTCCCTCTTTCTGCCTCTTCCCTCTTCAAAAGTTCTGTGTTCCTCTGCCTGTTTGAACATTTCCATCCTCTGCTGTAATTCTCATCTCTCTGAGTGCATATTGCACATACGTTTCTGCTTCAGACCTCATATTATATATATCTTAATCGCTGACATCTATCTGGACTTAACCTGCAGTGTACTATATTATTAATCCTCTGTTTATCTGTGTATGTACAGTAAGTATTAATGGATCCTTGTATCACAGTTGTTGTGTTTAATCAGGCTTAAACACAACTAGAGTTAATGCTTTTACTCGATGTCCATCATGAAATTGTATGCAGTTATAATACTTTAGATTGGTAGTATAGGTCATATTGCACATGAAAATGCTCTGGACAACAAAGCCTCTTATACTGATGCCTTGCATGTTTCTCTGCACAGAGAGTGACAGCTCTGTGCTCTCTGCGTGCGTCATCCGTCTTTTTTAATCTCGTTTCATTACTGAGTTGAAACCAAAATTTCCTTTCTCCTCCTGTAATAGCCAGTATGAACTGTTCGAATGGGTCTCTGCAGTACATGGATGCCATTGTTAATCATGATTTAACTATTTAAAGCTGTAGTTTCAGTAGCGGGCAGTGTACAGTTGCATTATAACAGCTGCTGTAATATAGTGGTTGATTGAAGAGTTAAAGGATATTTTTATCATCAAATCCCATAAAGGCCAAAACCAACAATGCATCCATCTCTCAGTACTTTCTGACTTCCCTGCCCTGTCTATGGCACCGTGCCCACTGGTTTCTACTGAAGATGTAAATCTTAAAGAAAAGAGGTTACAACCATAAAAATATCTCAGTAATTTTTTAAAACAGCTGGACTCAAACAGGAGGAAATGGCTCTTTTGTTGGGGACTATTTTCAGCTGTGGATTAATACACACATGGTGCTCTAGTGAGAATTATAGCACCAGGACGGTTATGTGGGATTGACTGACATAAACTACAGTGGTTGTGTTCGTTGCAATAAAGCAACATGTCACCCAGTGCAACAGTGAGGCTCATTAATGTGTTTTTAATAGGTTTTTGACAACAATGGAGCTCTGTGGCACAGAGGAGTAAAATATATCTGGCTTTGAGTACACAGGCTGCACTTGTTAGTAGCATTAATACACTGCTGTTTTGGTCTTTTTATGGGATTTGTTGACAGTGAGAAAAATATAGGATGTCGTCAGTCTTAAAGGAGGAGTTCAGCATTTTGAGAAATGTGCTTGTTTGCTATTTGCTGAGAAAACAACAGTTTGTTTTAGAAGGGGAATAAACCCCCATAAAACCACAGTTTGTAGTTTTTTTTCTGTATGCATTAAACAAACAAAATATAATGTGTTCATTAGTACGCTTTAGTTGTGCAGGCATGCAGATTTTGTTACCTTTGGACCAAGCCTGTTGCAGTCTTTATGCTAAGCTAAGCTAGCTGGCTGCTTGCTGTAGCTTCATATTTAGATTATAGACATGAGTGTGGTATCAATCTTCTCATCTAACTCTTGGAAAAAAAGTGAATAAGTGCATTTCTCAACATGTCAAACTATTCTTTTAACCCATTAAAGTATATGAGTGAGGATTGGTTAAATAGGTAATATTATAATAGGTATGGGATTGTATGAACAATGTGGTACTCTTTGCCTTCTATGTATTTTATTGTATATTTAGGTGTCTAAAATGAACTGGCCTAGTGTATTATAAGTCATGATATACAGTGTGTGTGGCGTTTGGCATGCTAGCTGAATATATATGAACAGATAACAGTGCAGATAGGAATGCAGTAGCAGTAGTATAGTGTTACTAGCGGGGTCAGTGGCAGCAGGACTTTTTAATATCTCCCATTTCCAAGGGAGACCAGCCCCCACAGCTTATATAACACAGGAAACAGATGTTGGCAACACACAATCATCTCTCCCTCTCTCTCTCTCTCTCTCTCTCTCTCTGCCTTTGTCTCTCCTCTTTCTTCCCCTTTTGTCTTTTCCTCACACTATGACGTGTCCCAGGCAAGTTACAGTATGCATGTTTTCTCCATCATGAATATACCTGTACACAGCTCAGCGTTCTGCTGTTTTATAACACAGAGGCGTATGAAAACCGCTGCTTTCCTAATCAAAACTACTACAAACTGGTGTAGTGACACAGATACATATAATTAAATCCATTTCTTTTAAGTGTAATGTTGCTCAAACTTGCAATTTAAACTCTAATGCGATGCCGTTTTTTTATCTCATACACTATGAGATATTTCTTAAAGTAGGGGTTAACATTTAGAGTTGTGGATTATTTGTTGTGTAATCCTGCTCTTTAGCTGCAAACAGTACAGTGATGCGACTATTTCCCTGCGCATAGATGCAACTCAAATAAACACATCATCCAGAAAATAGTGCTCATATGAGAGGAGTGAGACCAGATGGGATCAGAGGATGGAGGGAGGAAATAATATAAATGGAGATCACAAACAGAGATTCAGGTGAGTGTCAAGACCACAGTCCTTTATCACTTGCCTTTTACGCTGTGAGAACCACCTTGTGGAGGTGTGCTATTTTTAAAATCTGTGTCATCCTGTATCAAAGTTGAACCCCGCTGAAAACTCAAAGCCAATCTCTGACCTCAAATACTTTTTGTGATAATCGATTTTTGAGACATGCTGCCTTTTGCTCAACTTTGCGAATTTGTCAGAAAATGAAAAGTCCATTTCACCTCCTCTCGCTTCCAAGCCCAGATGATGCCTGTTGCCAAGGCGACCGCTATAACCCAGGTGACAGACCCTTCCTGTGAGCTGCGCCCTGTGATTGGCCTATCGACCGGGGGGGTCTGCAGACTGAGGGTTTTGATTGGCTGGCCGGTTGGCAGAGGCAGGGGCCCCAGCAGACAGAGATTCTGTAGGGAGCATTGATTTAATCGGCTGGCAAGCGGGCAGACAGTAGGCGCACGCACACACTCACACACACACACACATATATATATATATATATATATACACAAACGGCTGGCGGGCTGGAGGTGCAAGGGGAAATTTGGCCCAGTGGGGGTCACCTCTGTGGGAGCGAGCGTATGTGTGTGTAATATCATGCTCTCCAGGAGAGGCGTTGCTGGCAGTAATAGAAGCACTCCCAGGAGCAGACCACGCTGGGTAATATCACACTCCCTAGGGAACTTGCCATACACACACTCACCTCCCCATACACACACACACACACAGCAAACATAGCACATATGGCCTATGTTCAACATGACTTACATGCTAATGCAAAGATCCAGACAGGGGGGACACAAATCAACAGTGCACACACATCCTATTAGCTTCTTGCATTCTTACAAGGTCAGATGGTGGAGTGATAGGTGTTCATAGAGGCTCTGCATGGGCATCACTCAGTAGACATGATACAGTTTGTGTAGTAATGCAGTATGTCAAGGAATTTAGAAAGCTAAAAGAAGTCAGATGAATGTGAGGGTTCATTTGAGATATTTTGAAGCCTGCAGCAGGATTTGTATCGCTGCACATCAGATGGTGATGCTCTTGTTTTAAGTCTCAGATGTGTCCCACCTCTGCAGTTACACTGACAGTAATGTACTTGATAATATTTCAGTTGATTTCCCGTTAAAGTTTGGTGTATGTGTAAACCTCCTGTGCTCATTTTTGCCACCATAACAGAGCTTTGGCTGTCAGCAGTGCAGTACAGTAACTTCATAGAGGTTATGTTTACACATTTCATTGTAGTTTAGTGGTTCCCAACCTGACTAACTTGTATCCCTACTTACAAACGTAAGAATAAAAGCTATTTGTTTAGTTTCTTGTGACCACAAACACTTAGACTGAAGAGAGCTCCATACATGTCTTAAGTTCTTTAAGAAGCTTTTTGTGGTCTTGGATGGCTGTAATACAGAAACAGAGGAGAGCACAATCCAAAACTAAGATATCAGCCACAATTTAAATCCACTGCTCTTCTGTAGGGTGTCAAATGCACATTTGATGCGATGTTGCAGAACTTTTCTTAAAATTCCTTAAAGTTTCAAACTTTCAGTTAATGTCTTAGTATTTGATCCCTATTTATATATCAGACACGTATAGACTGCTTATGTGTTAATTGCTGCTGGAGATAGTAAGATTTCTCATAAAATTAACTTAAAAGAATTAAATAATAATAATAATACTAATAGGGTTTTGCAGTACAACAGAACTGAAAATTCTTTTTAAAAATCATGAACAATGGAGCACAAATCCTTGTGTCTGACTGGCTCTGCCTCCTCAGAATACACTTGAGAGCTGCTCTTAAATGTTACTCTTACACCTTTCTGCAAGTAGGCTGCTTGATAAATGTGTCTTATTCTTCACTTTTAGCGAAGAACTTTTTTCTACCTTAGTTGACTCTATTGCTCAGTGTATTTCTTAGACGTTTGAGGAATAAGGGGCCAGGACCCTACTACTGTCATTTTTCGACACTCTAAGCTCCAGAAATGCCATTCACCCGTGGCTGTTTTTATTATCATTTTGGTGAATTTTTGACTGATCCACAGATTTACGGGAAGCAATAAATGTGTATTTCTCATCCACTTCAATACAAAATGCTCCTCAGGTTTTAGAATCTGTCTCCAATTAATGCTCACACGCACGGCTCTGGCACATCTGACATTTCCCTCGTAATAGATTCCTTGCAGTATTTGCGGAAATCAGAAGCCTGCAGTCATGACATCTCCCCACCCTGTAGCCTGTACCTGCATCATATCACAGAGCACTACAAAGTGAGCTGAACACGAGGCAGGACGGCTTTAATTTTATATTTACTTTCCTCTCTCTCCCCCTCTTCCTGACGCTCTCAGCCTCCGCCGTACACAAGCTCCAGGTTTTGCCGCGTTCAGATGACAAGATGAAAGCGCGGAGAAGTCGGCGAGAGATAGAGACAGGGGTGTATTTTCATGGCGGCCCGTCTGAGATCCCTCCCTTCTCTGTAATCTATAGGCTGGTTTCACTCAGATTGAGAGTCGACAGCTTCATTAGGTGAGGGGGAAGCTGCTTTGATCTAAAAATACACACCATCATTGCCTCTGGAGTGGAAAAAGTTAAAGAGTCTCCCTGTGTCTTAATCAGAATAAAGCCTCCTGATTTTTTTTTTTCAGCAGAGGAGACAGAGGATCTGAAAATATTGAGCGAGGTGGCATTGAGGATGTATTAATTCTCATTCCTCCGAGCGTTATTTTCCTCGGGGATAGGGGAGTCCTTGCTGTGTGTACAGGTGGTTTGGTAAATAAGAACCCGGCACGAGGTCTGGACTTTGAGCTTGTGTTTGGGCTTTGGACTTGTTGGCTCACATCGCTGTGCTGTGCTGTGTTTGTGATGTGCTTTGAGGGGCCCGATAGCACTTCCAATAACATCTCTCTCATCTGTCTCCCTGTTCCCTCTCCACCTCTCCCTCGCCCTCTACCTCTTTCTCTCTTTCTTTCTGTCTCTCAGAGCATAGGCAAAGGCTCTCTGTGGTCCATAGATCCGGAGTATAGGCACAACCTGATCCAGGCGCTGAAGAAGACGCCGTACCATCCCTACTCGCCCGGCCTGGCCACCCCTTCCACCTCCCCACCCACCCTGCCTCAGACATTTCACCACAGGTAAGAAGGATTAGCTGATTGGTTGATTGATTGTTCATATGACATATCTGATCAACTTAATTAATTGCTTAATCACTTTATGGGTTTTGATTGGATTATTTCTGCTGGGTTAATTGATAACCCTGTTAATTCATCGAGAGAGAGGACAGATATGTAGATACATACATAGATGCTGTAACACATCACTGGCTCGTTCATAGGCCCCACTTCAATGGACCAGAATGAGTGTGATAACTTGCTAATCCTTTTTCACATATACTCAATTAAAAACAGCACAAAGACATTATATCTAATGTTTGACCTCATCAGCTTAATTGATTTTTGTAAATATCTGCTTATTCTGAATTTGATGGCAGCAACATGTTTCAAACAAGTTGAGACAGGAGCAACAAAAGACTGTGAAAGTTGTGGACTGATTGAAAACACCTGTTTGGATCATTCCACAGGTAAACAGGTTCATTGGTAACAGGTGATAGTATCATGATTGGGTATGAAAGGTTCATCCTGGAAAGACTCAGTCGTTCACAAGCGAGGATGGAGAGAGGTTCAACACTTTGTCAAACACGATTGTAGAAATGAGATTACTACATGTGCTTGGGAACACTTCAGAAAACGTTGTTAAACGCAGTTTGTTTGCAAATGATTGAATTCTCTTTTTATTAAGTTTTACACAATGTCTCAACTTTTTTGGGAACTGGATTGTGCTTGAAGAATTGTGGTCTAGACATGTCATTTGTGTAGATAGTCTGACTTTATCTAGAGAGATGACAATCATAATGCCTTAGTCTGAATGAATTTGGTGTGATACAATATTGAGATGAACTAAATTAAACTTAAAAAATGAAAAGATATTACTCGAATATTACTCTGCTCACCGTATCATCATGATCATGAAATTACAAGCTTGTGCAGTTAAGAGAGTTTGGTGAATCTGACTTGGAACACTCGAGGTAACCTGATTAATTAAGGCTGAAAAAGTCCATTCAAACTCAATTGTAAGGTTGGGGATGATCTCTAGTTGCTTTCAGTTGAATGATCCAATAACAATTCTTATAAGTCCAAGACTAATCTTTGCATCTGCATTTTTTCTCAGCAAAGATTTGTTCATGTGCATGAAAGGTTTTGTACAGACTGTGGTTACTTGTTATAAATGGTATAGTTGTGTGTAGTTGGCTACATGTTTTGATCAACAATTTTATAGCAGGGAAATGGGTTTTACGCTCAAAGCGGTTTCATATTTAAAAGAAAACAGTGTTGTTTATAAAGAATGTTCCTCAAATAGATTCTCAAAAATGCTTTTATGCTATATTTATGCAATATTGTTATTTATCTGATGTAAGTGGATCCTCGAGAGCCAAATCGATTCACATCAAGTCAGGAAATCTAATCAAATTGAGAAATCAGTGCCAATATCCAGTCCTATATATCATTATAAATTAAATATCTTTGGGTTTAAGACTCTTTGAAGATGTTACCCCTGGCTCTGGGAAATTATGACAAGCATTTTTCACTATTTTCTGATGCTTTATAGAAATATAATGGATACATAAGTCGATAAAAATAATCTGTAGTTGCAGCCTCAAGGCGCATACAACATAAAACATATACACTCCTCCACCTCTCCTCCTCTCTCTCCATCTGTCGCTCTCTCTCCACCCACCCAGCCCCAGGCGTTATACAGCTGACCCGCCCCATCCTTTCCTTAAATCTTTTCGCACGCTGTTTTCACTCCCATCCCTCCTCCTATCTCCTTCCCCCTCAGGCACACCACAGGTAAAAGCGCTGGTTGCCTTCTCTTTTTTTTCCCTCTCCACATGCTCACTTGTTCACTCCCTCACCCTCTCCCCAGCCTTCCCTGTCCGTCCCCCTGTTCCGCCTTTCCTCCGGCTCCTAACGCTCCTCCGTTCCGCTCCTCTCGCTCTTCTTGCCTCCTCTTTTAATGTCCCACACACCCTCCCGCTCATCCTCAGGCATACATTACAACTAGTGGGGCACCCAGTGCTCCGTCTTCTTTATTTATCCCTGCTGTGATTTATTCCCTCTCTCTCTCCTCTCTTTTCACTCTCTCCACCACTTTATCATTCAATTAAATCCTCCTTTGTCTGCATTCACTTCATTCTCCAACCCCTCACGGCTCCCCCCCACACGCACACACACAGACACACACAGACGCACACACCTCTCCGCAGCATCCACCTGTGTTGTTTCCTCTACGTCCCCACCCTCTCCTCTCCTGACCTCTCCTCCACCCTCCATCCTCGCCCCTCTGCTAACTTCTCGGTTTCCTCTCTTCTGACCATCCCTGTGGAGATGTCAGCGAGAGTACTATTAGTCGTCTTTTTCCCATTCTTCCACTTGTTCTCTCTCTCTCTCTCTCTCTCTCTCTCTCTCTCTCTCTCTCTCTCTCTCTCCGAATACCCCACCACCACCCCACCCCGCTCCCCAGTTGATCCGGGCAGGTTGGCTTGCAGAGCCAGCGGACTGTGTAAGACAGAATAATTGGTTCACCATAAAATGTAAAAGTGTCATTTTGAACAATGAGGTATGGGGAAGTGGAACAAATTGGAGGCCGGATTCGGAACATGAGGAGGAAGGGGAGGCGGCGGGTGTAGTGAGGAGAGGTCGGTGTATGGAGGGAGTGGGGGGAGGAGAGGGAGAGGGAGGAGGTTGTTCATTTGCATTGTGACACACAGTGGGAAATGAGAGAGTAAGTGAGGAGAGTCCATTTCTTGGTTAGAGTGGAGTCTGGAGTCCTTTTTGATGCAGCACCTGAATGCAGGCATTGTGTGAATTTGTGTATGTACAGCCTCTATTTGTGTTTGTGTGTGTGTGTGTGTGTGTGTTATCCTACCTTCCCGGCAGCCATCGGTTTCCATTAGGACTGCAACTACCAGTTATTATCGTAATCAATTAATTGGACAATTATATTCTCATTTAATCGATTAATTGTTTGGTCTATAAAATGTCAAATGTACATCACAGTTTTCCAAGGTCACATCTTCAATTTTTTTTCTGTGACAGATTAAACACAAAGATTTTCAGTTTAAAAAGTAGCAGAAATTGAATAAGCTGCAACAAGAGAATGGTGGTAATTTTTGTTTAAAAAATAAATTAAATGATTTATCAAATCAAAATAGTTGCAGATTAATTTTCTGTCCATTTGATTCAGTTGATTCATCGACTTGCTTGAAATTGCCTGAAATACAAAATCTATCAGGATTAGTCATTTGTTGCCTTTAGCATTTAAGCAGAACTCAACATCAAAAACCTGAGAGTGAGCTGCAAACTTTTTAATTCAGGGAATTCAAAACCTCATTTACATTTGCCTTTTCAAAACCTCCATTTTTGCTCATTTTTTGTCTTTTTGTTCGGCATAAAGAAACACTTTTTGACTCTCGTATGTGAGAGCATGCTTGAACATCCTTGAATAGGAGAGCTTTCAGAAAGTCACTGCTTTCAACGACAACACACACAAAGGCTTCTAAATGTCACCTATAACTAAATAACAAGCATCTTTCACGTCTCTGTGAGTTGACTTTTTTATATCGTCCTTAGATTAATGGAAACCAGCAGCTGCCTGGAAAGTAGAAAATCAATCCAAGAATTTATGGTATGCTTTAGAAAATTGGCCAGCAGCAACGTAAAGCACACGCACAGCATGTACAGTATGCACAATTTGTTGCTAATGGGCTAAGACGTGAACACCACTTGTATGGTCCTTAAGCCTCTCCAGCAACATTGTGCTGCTGGTCCATCATAGAGTAATGTTGCTGGATCCACGTCCCAAAGTTTCCAGATATATTAAGTAAAAAGGCTGAATTAGTACAATGCAGCTTTTCAGAACTTCTTAGTAGAAGCAGAAAGAAGGAATTTACTGTGTTTTCTAACTTTAAAGCCACATTAAAGAGATGAATGTAAGGGGAAATCTGGGTTGAACGGGCTAATGGTAATTAATATCACCCTTTAAAGCTCTGTGTAATAACCTGGCACAGAAGAGGCACTGTGGACAAAAGTTCAGAATTTGCAGCTGCGGTCTGTTACACTTTTTATGACATTAGACAAAAAACAAACTCATACTGCCCGAAGTGTATTCCATATCAGATCACAGTGGATCAAGATGTGCGTGGAGAATAGCACGAAAGCTCCTACTTGACCTCGGAAATTGTGATTTGATTAAAATAAAAACTCACTCAGGATCCGCTTACTAACTTTTTTGGGTTTTCAGCAGAATCACGCAGTCTTTATGATAGTTCATGGCTGTCATGGTGTTGTATCTGTCGACATGCAGATGTTCTGATTTCATTCAAAACTTTTAGCATGATAAAAGAAAACTCCATCTGCTGATTAGGATCATGTGATACAGCTGAAAGCCCCAGGGGACAAAAAGCTAATAAGTTGACCCTGAGTTGGGATTGCTCCACCAAAGTGTTTTTTTTTTTTTAATCATTTCTGGTCATTACAAATGAAGACCTCGTCAATTTCAATTTCACCCCTATAGACTATTCACTATGATAGACAGTTCAGTTAACATACATACTCTGTTAAATCTTGTAAGAGTTAACAACACTGTTAAAAATGTAAACATAACACTGTACTGTAAAAAAGTCATCACAGAGAACTTGTAGGTCAATGTTAATGTTTGGTTGGTAGTAAAGTTAGGCATGTAGTTGTGAGTCTTCAGGTCTGGATTAGGTTTAAAGAATAAATCAGATGAACACAAACACATGCATTCAAGTCAAATGTCTATGTTAGTATATGGAGGAAGGTATTCACTTTTTCCTTTCCATACAGAATACCTTGGAACTCAGTCGGCCCAATCACAATAACACAGCATCTCAGTCAAGAGCCCTCACTCTCAAGAATATTATGTTATGAAGTGTAATGACTGTGAATGGTTGCACAGCATGTCTATTATGTTAAGGTCAAGGACTGTCTCAAGCAGTTCTACACAACTCGGAAGTGGAAGATGAGCCAGAGGAATGAGAAGATACCGAGGAGAGAAAGTGGCAGAGTGAAGAGGTGGAAAAAAAGAGGGGAGAAAGAGGAAGGAAGGGAGGGAGGGAGGGAGGGAGCACTGATGCTTCTTTGTCCTCTACTCTTTGTCGCTCACACCTCTTGGTTTTTCATGGACCATAATAACTCACACGGCTCCGGTCGACCCCCACCTGCAGTTTGCTTCAGAGTGTGTGTCCGCATGTGTATCTGCATGTGTGTGTGTGTGTGTTAATCAGTGCAGTTATGTGTTTCGCTCCAACTCTGTGTATGAATGTATCCTATGCATGCATTTCCAAATCGGTGTATGTGGATGTGTCAGACATATGCAAGGGTGTGTATGTGTATGTGTGTGTGCGAGGAAGGGAGAGAGAGAGAGAGAGAGAGCATGCTGGGTAGGAGGTCAGCTCCATGGTGCATTCCTTCACACCCCATCAGCATCTGGATGAGAGGAGGAGGAGGAGGGGAGGACAGAATGGATGGAAGGAGGGAAGGGTGTCTCAAGGGGGTTGGGGAGGAGCTCCCTCCTTCTCTTTCTTTCTCTCCTACCCTCCTCTCCCCTCTCTTGGAGAAAACAGATGAGGGGAGATGTTGGGGTGGGGGGGTGAGTTTAGCCCCTCGCCCACTACATTAAATGTACAGGGTCTCCTTGGCAACGGGAACGCCGCCATGGCAACACATGTAGTGTAAGGCAGGTGATGTCGCATAGAGAGAGAGAGAGAGAGAGACAGACAGACAGAAAGAGAGAGAGAAAGAGAGATAGGGAGAGACAGAGAGAAAGAGACAGACAGACCAACAGACAGAGAGAGGGGGAGAGAGAGCAAGGATGGAAAGAGAGACAGACAGACAGAGTGAGAGGACAGAGAGAGAGAGTGGGGTAGATGGGGGTAGAGAGACGGGTGGGGGTGGGGTGGTGGAGGAAACAGACAGGCTGTTAGCGCAGGAAAAATATGTTATCGCCGTGGCAACGCAATGTGGCAACTCTCCATGGCAACAGCAGGTGGCTCAGGGCTGAAATTTGCGTTCGCTGCTTTTTCATATTGATGTGTGTGTGTGTGTGTGTGTGTGTGTGTGTGTGTGTGTGTGTGTGTGTGTGTGTGTGTGTGTGTGTGTGTGTGTGTGTGTGTGCGCGCACGCATGTACAGTAAGTGTGTGTGTGTGTGTTTGTGTGAGAGAGAGTCCATTATTCCCCTGCATCTGTTGAGGTGAGAGCCACATCACAAGTGCAGACGTCCAAATCCTCTCATTGAGCAGCTTAGCAGAACATAAAACAGGACTCCGATTACAAAGGAAACTCTCCTGATGAGCGCAAACCAGTGGGCTGCTTTTGCAGAGTTCACAGCTTCCCCAGGTGTTTTCTGTCCTGTCTGTTTGGTGTGTATGTGTGTGTGTGTGTGTGTGTGTGTGTGTGTGTGTGTGTGTGTGTGTGTGTACATATGACCAAGATCCATGTTGTGAGACCTTCAATGAGTTTGTTTGAGAACAGCCTGTCTAGCTAGAGAGGAAAAGAAAGGAGCAGTCAGACGTGTTGTCTAATGGGGAGCTAAAGACCACTCAACCTGGAAAAGCTCTTACAGCCACTCTCTCTCTCTTTCTCTCTCTCTCTCTCTCTCTCTCTCTCTCTCTCTCTCTTCCTCTATCCCTCCATCTTTCTCCTCCTGTCTTAAAATTATAGATTCAGCAGCAGGACTGTATCTATTGTCTTCCTGTGTGTGTGCGCATATGTGTGAGTGAAGATGTCTCCGTCTATGTGAGAAATGCCGTCATTACCTCCCTCATTAGTGGTGCAATGATCACCTAAACTGAGTGTGTTCCTCTGTGTGTGTGTGTGTGTGTGTGTGCTGCATGTAGTGTAAGCGTGTGTTTTAACGTGTCACACTGTACCCACGTCTGTCTTAAACACGCCTGTGTGACATGAACGCGTGTTAAATGTGTGTGCGTTGATGAGGTTTTTTTCCTTTTTCTTTTTTATGTGTGTGAATGGGCCAGTGGCGGGCGGTGGGGGGTTGTCATGAGAAATTACCCCCATGGACTACAGCGGCGAGGCTGTAATTCTCCGAGGTAATCACAGGGAATAATGGCAACAGTGGGACACCCGGGAATCTAATCACTATAATCAGAAGCACTGGCTTATGGGCTCAAATTCCTGCCTTGCTATCTGCCTCGTGATGAAGCCTGCTGGGCTGGTTGGCTGCTGCAACATGATCAAATGATTGACCAGTTTTCTCTCTCCCCATCCCTTCTTCTTCTTCTCTCTTTTCTAGTCCTCCATTGTGGTCGGGGAGTCCCCTCTTCAGAAAGAACGGAGGAGTTCTCCTACAAGGTACCGTTTCACCTCTGCGAGTCTACTGTATGTGTGTGTGATCTCCCGCCTCTTTCTTTCTTTCTCTCTTTCTGTCTTTATTTCATGCGCTTTCTCTCTGTCTCACCCTCTCTCCCCCCCCCCTGTCCTCCCCTCCCTCCCGTCACCCTCTACGGATGTGCCAACTCCAATCATCTCAATTCCAAATCCCTCTTTTTAGAAGCGCACCTTGAGAATACCGAGCGCTGAGTTCTGACACTTGGCTCGGCGCCAGAGGAGGAATGCTTTTTCTACGGAGGCGTATTTGAAAGTTGAAAAAAAAGTGATAGAGACACAGCAAGTGAGGGAGGGAAAGAAAGAGAGAGAGGGGAGAGAAAATCTCAGCTTCAAATCTGAGGCTGGGGAGCAATCCCCATGCCTCCTTTCCTCATTCAACACAACGCACAGTCTCTTATACACCTCCTTTTCCCTGTATTTCCCATTATTACCCCCCTCTCCTCCTCTTCATCTCCCCCCCAACCTCCTCCCTGGTGGCTGGACGGCAGTTTAAATGGACATTCAATCCCAATCAGGGAGCACTCCGGGAGCTCGCTGGGCTGCCGAGTCCTAAATGGAGGGGGAAATGGATACATTAGGCGTCTGCGGTGCGCCCTCCATCGCCGCTGATAATGGAGTAGTAATGGTCAAGGAGCCGAGGTTGGAGAGAGTGTCTGAAAACCCGGACTCCCCCCAGACGCATACAATCTGAGAGTGATGTGTCTGAGCGGTCGGACAGATGGACGGACAGATAGGCGCAGGGGGAGACGGGCAGGAAGGCCATCTTGGAGCACACGTGTGACGGGGAGAGACGGAGGGGGGGGTGAGGAAACTTTTTAAATGTGTAATGTGTTTCTGAAAGGAGAGACAGCGCAGAATGGTCGGGCGTGACATTTGGAGGCAGCAGAGAGAGAGAAAGTTGTGACAGACAGCCAGAGGCAAAGACAAGGAAAAAGAGGAGGGAGGGTGGAGAGGTGGACTGGCAGAGAGAGTGAGTTTGGGGCTGTTAGTGCCCTCCGTTATTACTTCCATCTCCCATTCCCAGAGCTTTCAGAGCCGCTCCTCTCTGAGCTGATGTGGGCTGAAATCTGCCTCTCCCTGTGGCCCGGCACCGGCTCAGGATGAGCGCAAGGACAATGCCTGGCAGCTGTGTCCTTAATCCAACCCATCACCCCAAAGTTCAACATTTAATAGCTCTAAATTATAGGGGATGTGCTCAGCCTGAGTGTTTCTATTTTATTTAAGCGCTCAGTTCGCCTGCTATCATTTAAGAAGGAGCCTTGTCCCAGTTGTATTTATTTAGAAACCTGTTCTCGGGCTTTGTTTACCTGTCGGCTGCAGTGGACGGGTGTATCCAAGTTAACAGAAAAGCTGTTAAACCAGCTGTTAAACGTTTAATTGCAGCGTATCAGCACATCACGACCGTTCTGAAGGTTCAAACGTACAGTATATTGAGATTACATCTGTTTACAAATGATCGCCCTTCAGAACAGTAAACTCTGAATATTCTGCTCATGATTTTTCGATTAAAGGATTTTTTTATGGTGTTTGTGGTGTTTTTATTGCAACTACAGGCAGCAAGAGAGCAGGAGCTATTTTAATAATTCAGACTTTACAGCAAAAGCTGAATTGAAGGTTCAGTGGTGGAAAGTGACTAAGTACAATTAATTTGGAGGTACATGTACTGCATTTCATGCTACTTGTTGAAATTTTGTTGTGTTATCATCAAAAAAATATCTCAAATATCAAAAGGAAAGTGCACCTGTATTTTGTTATTTAATTATTATGATATTATTACTCATACAAACATGTAGCTGGTCAAGGCTCAGTTGAGCTCTTTTAAATACTGTTGGGATGATACTGGTCATAGAGTATGTTCTTGTTACTTAAAATTGTAATTAAAAAATAGCTCCCTGAAAAATAAACGTAATGGAGTAAAACAGTACAATATTTCCATCTGAAATAAAGTGCAAATAGAGAGTAGAATAAAATGGAACTAGTATAAGTACCTCATATCTGTATTTAAGTATAGTACTTAGTAAATGTACTTGGTTACATTCGACAGCTGTACTTGTGTCTTTAAGTGCAAGACTTTTAATTGTAAAGTATTTTTTTCATCATGATGTGGCTACTTTTATTATCAGTAAGTTATCTGAGTATTTCACTACTGTACCACAGTTGGAGGACAAAATAATGGAAACACTTGATGAAAACCACCTTAACTTCTGTAGTGATTTATGCACATAATCAGGGTTAGTTTTTCAGACTTGACAAAGCTCCCTTCAGAGCCACAGAAGACAATATACAACTGAGTAGAACTCCTCATGACAGGTAAACTGGACTTCATGTGTGAAATCGATGGAGTGCACCTCTTAAGTTTTCAAAGTAATATGAGCCCAAATCATATTTGCCAAAATCGCGGGTCAAAAGATTTGATTTTTAAAACTATATTTAGGGGAATGGACTTGAGAGTCATAGAAAATGTGCCAACATTCAGCCAACCTGCATCAACAGAAGAGAAGAGGAGGTAAAAGTTGAATGTGACCAGCAAAAATGTCAGATCAGAGGTGTACAGCTGGTTAACAGCCTGACAGGACCCAAGTTTGTAGCTGTGTTTAAAAGGCTTATTAAGTTCCAGTAAGTAAGCGTTGCTTTAATTTTGTCTCCCCCCCGTAAGTCATAGCACATGTCAGTCAGCCAACCACTTCGACGCTCAGCTGGAGTGTCAGATAGACAAGCCGGTTAGCCATCCAGTTAAACTGCCAGCATTCTCAGCCCACCAGCAATCCAGCCAGTCAGTCAGACAACATTAGTATGCATCCTGCCCTCAGACTCTGTACTCAGTTTAACACACGGCAGCCAAGCAGATAGACAGGAGTAGATGGGGAGAGAGGGGGTGTTTTGACTGAGCGAGAGGCCACTTTCAAACGGTTGCGTTCTCAGGGTCTGCTGGGAGTGACCTTTGAACCCGTGGACCGTGCGTGTGTTTGCGAGCGCTCGGTGCCTGTCTGCTGCGCTCCTCTGCCAGCCGTGCAGAGACTGCAGCCTGCAGGGCCATGTGGAACTCATTTAACAGGAGAGCAGAGGAGGCTGAGCGCGTATATGGCACATGAGAGAGGAGCGGGGAGGGAGGCTGCGAGGGCTTCGCTTGCCCTGGAAAACAGGCAGGCAGGCGAAGACGTAGGAAGCAGACAGAAAGGCAGAGCAGCTGAGCAGACGTAGGAAAAAAAGACAGACTAGAGGATATTTTCTCTCCAGGAAAAAGGCAGAGATGCAGACAGACACCTCTTCTCTTCTGTATTTACATTTTTTTTCCTCAGCGCGTCCTGCTTTCTGCAACCAAGCCGAGTGTTTTTCTTCCTTTTTTTTTTTTTATTATTGCTCTGAGCTTGTAAAATGCATTGCTCAATCCCAGTGAGTGAGGACGGGCTTTGGGAGCGTTGCCTGCTCTTTCCCAGCTTAGTTTGTCACCTCGTCTCCTTAGCATATGTCCCAGGCTTTTTTAACCTGCGGAGACGGCGTGCACGCTCAGTTGGAGATATGAGTCACCACCGCACATAGAATGACGGCGAGATCGATAGAGAGGGAAAGATATCAACCAGAGAGGACGGAATTAGAAAGACAAAGAGGAGGGTTTGCAGAGAAGCCCAAACAGCAAAGCAAGGAGGCGAAGAGACACAACACGCACATAAGAGGAGAGTTGTCTGCGCTCGTGCTGGGAGGTGTGTGTGTGTGTGTGTGTGTGTGTGTGTGTGTGTGTGTGTATCCAGGGTAAACAGTGGTGGTCAGGAGTGTGTCGCTGAGCTATGAGAGGCCGTGTCAAACAGAGCTTGGTATTTCCTTTCCCCCCTTTTCTCTCTCTCTCCCTCTCTCCCTCTCTCAGCTTCTCTCTATCACTTTCTCTGCTGATGCATGATCTACCACTCTGTGGCATGTGGAAGGGGAGCCGTTGCTATGGCAACCCAAAGCCTGACTGGAGCGAGGTGGGGAAGGAGGGAGGGGTGGGTGCACATCCACCCGGGGAGACCTAATGCACTGCCCGCACACACACACACACACACACACAGCCATGCAGCCAGTGATCAAGATTATAAAAGAGACTCTGTGCAGGGACCTACTTATAAGGTTATGGAGAGCAGAGCTGGAGATATCAGGGGCAGAGCCACACTAACTGGAGTCAATAAGATTACTGTGGACACAGCCGGCCGGGGGAAAAGCTACAGAAACACACCAACAAATGACAAACGACAAACAGCTCTATCATAATTCATCTTTGTGTGTTACAGCATGAAGCAAATATACGTTGCGGGCTGGTTTTCTGGGGGGCCTCGCCATGAACACTTGTATGTTTTAATGAGCTTGTGGTTCCTGGGGGCGAATTAAATTTCTCCCTCATAACATGAATCATAAATTTACTGAGATTTCAAACCAGAGATGGAAAAAGAAAGATATAGCTACAGCATATTGATGCTGTGGTAAAAAAAAAAAAAAAAAAAAAAAAAAAAAAACGTCTTTAGGATTTACACCTTAACAAATGCTTCTACAAAAGCAAACAGCAGGTCGTCATCTGCGAAAATGCAAACTGACCCCAGAGATGAAAGTGACAGCTGTTTTAGTGAACTGGGATGGCTGTGGTGAGCAGCCTGCCTTGAGTAATGAGAGCTTTTGGCTCTGATGCACACATGCAGATTTGAAAGCATATACATAGATCACTTCTGGTCTTTCACAGTCCGTTCACTATTTGTTAAAATGGTCGGGTTGTTCTGCAAGTAGGAAACCATAGTCAGGACTTTGACCTTGATGGAAAATCTGAAGCTGCGTAAGAAACAAGCTGTTATTTGCTGGTACTTAATTCTAAAGTGGTTTTTCTACTGAGACATTGTTGGTTCTGAACCAGAAAATGCTCCAGTATCCAGTAACCTTCAGTCCTTGTCAAGTGGGTTCATTTAAAAAGTTTCATTCTTAAAGTTCTGTCTGAGCTTCCTGATTCATTATGGCAAAGAGAAAAACATTAAATTTTAGAAATTGTTCAACGTTTTGGTAAATACTTCATTCTCTTGCTGAGAGTTAGAAGGCGAGTTTGATACCACTCATGTCCTGTCTGCACAGTAAACAGGAAAGCAAATAAGCGTATTTCCCAAAATGTTGAACTATTCCTTAAATGCAAATATATTAAAAATCATACACTGAAATGTCACCGCAATATGCAAAAGATGCATTGACAGCAACTACAGCTTTAAGTCTACCAGCTGTCAGATTGGATTAGGAGCGTTGGAAAACCATGATCTTCAGGTCTCCCCACAGATTTTCAAATGGCTTCAAGTCCAGGCTTTGGATGGGCCACTCGAGGACGTACAGGGATTTGTTCCAAAGCCAGTCCATTATCCTGGGCGTGTGCTTCAGGGTGTTGTGTTGCAGGAAGGTGAATCTTTGCACCGTTCTGTGGCGTTTTTTCCTTCGAGGGCCTGCTTGTATTTGGCTCTGTGTGTATGATGGTGCCAGCATCGTACTGCAGTGTGGTGGCACCAGGTGATAGCCAGGCAGTGAGCTGCACCTGGTTGTTGCCAGTTGAAACTCTTGGCTTTCAGACCCGGGAATTAAATTTTTGTCTCATTAGATCAGAGAAAGCGCTATTTGGTAAACTCCAGGTGGGTTGCCATATGCCTGTTTATTCAGTAGAGTCAAATGGCATTTAGATGGAGTGCTGCGGAGTCGTCCTTCTGGTAGGTTCTCTAGTTTCTTTGAAAACTGTTTGGTGTGGCCATTGGACCACTTTCTGCTCCCTAACCAAGGCCCTGTCTGCTTGGTTACTGCTGACCTGATGGACAGCTCTCGGATAACTCGATGGAGTCCTCTTGTGCTCCTGGAAGACTTTTTTTCGGCACTCTTTTCCAAATCTACGTCACGCTCACACTCTCCTGAGTGTTCCTTGTACACATTCACAGTGAACTGTGGGACATGATTAAGACAGATGTGTGCATTTCTGATTCATCTCCAGTTCACCTTCAAGTTAAAGTGCCACTGGTAGAGAAAATGAAGTAGAGCTAAAACAATTCTTACAGTCTGCAACAATGTTAATAATTGATTGATGGCATAAGTCATTTTTGGAGCATAAATGTGCAAAATGTTCTGATTCCAGCTTCTTTGATATTAAGATTTGTTGATTTCTTCTGTCTTTTTAAACTAAATGTTTTGGGGGTTTGGAGTCCAATATGAACAAATGCATATTCAAACTGGTTTTATGGACACATGATTGAGAAAACCGTCTGGAATCATGCGTATGTGTTTTATAAATGTATAAAACATTTCTCAAACCTTGTTTTCTTCGAGAATTTGGAGTATTGTATGTGGATAGCTTTAAAAATACATTTACATGAGTTATAACTAAGTTTTAAACAAGACAAACGTGTCATTACTCACAAATTTAAAAAACTGTGGTTTCGCCCTTTAAGTCCCAGCCACCTGCTGTTCAGCCCACAGCATCAGACAGGCTGGATTTAGCCGAGCCCAGCGGTCGTTGGTAATTGAATGATTTGCAGCGGCCTTAACTCATTTATGACGCTCTCCCGCTCAATTTAACCTTGCCTTGCTCATCAATATTGCCCTGTTGGCCTCCTCAGACGGTCAGTGAATGCTCATCGAGCTGCTCCCGGGTCTTATCAGGGTCGGATCGGGTTTTGGAGACACTTCCTCTGTCTTTCCTTCCTTCTTTGAAACTGATTTGTGTGCTGCATGTGACTAATGTGGCATGGATCTCTGTGTGTGTATGACTTCTTATGTGTGCTGCTCTGTCTCTCTCTTTTAGTTCCTCGTGGTGTGATCCAAAATGGTGCCCGGGTCAGGAGCCAGGCACTCTTCCCTGTGATAAGACCCCTACCTGTAAGCCCTGTGGGGAGCAGAACCTCGGCCATAAGGTGAGTAAACTTTGCTCCTGTTGCCCTCAACTGTGCAATTAATGTCAGTTGTGGCTTTCCCTGCACAAACACATTCCCTCACAGACATACACAGACACACCCACATGCACACACACAGAAGCCCTCAAACAAACATGAAGAGCGCACACATACAAAACAGACCTTGCTCCAAAATTTTCCATTCATAGTTTACATAATTACATCTTTATTGTGTCCAAAAGTCAGTGGCATTCACACGCTCCCTGCCGTTCGGAACATTTTATCCAGGTGTGTTTATATAACGGTCTCTCACATACACACACACACAGACACACACACAAACAGGTTTATTAAAGGGAGAGGCCTCATGATTCAAAGAACATTCGGAGCATGCATGGACATGCTCATCCATCATAGGAGCATAAGAGTATGATGGCCTGCACCGCATAATGAATTAAACATACGCAAAGTCTCACTAAAGGTATGCAGTGAATATTTGATCACTGTAAGGGGTGCGTGTTTTTCTTATAAGATATTAATATGCTAACCCTCTCATTCTGAGGGGAGAAAGTGTCCAGGGGACAGGGCACGCTGCTGAAGCTGCTTTTGATTTATCGGATGTCAGAATGCACCCCTGTCCTTTAATGCCTTACAGACAAAAGTGTCTTCGGACTAATAGAGCAAAATATGTGTTGCAGTATAATGTAGAAGCCGACGCGCAGTGGACGGTGGTTAAATGGCTTCGCTGCAGAATCGTCATTCAGTGTCGCTCTGACTTTAGAGCTCACAAGGTCCTTTATGTGCTGAGCAAGTTTAGGGAGCGCGAGAGCTGTGTCATTTGAAAAATGCATAGGTGGCAATCTGAAAATTAGCCTGATCATTTCTAAAAAGGAAAGGCTGACTCTTTTTTGGAGATACAAGGTTTTAACCTGACCTGAGAAATATGCACATCGGGCCCTAGGGGGCAATTTGAGGGTGATAGATTATCACTTGAGCTTTTTTTTGCTTTGCAGCCAAATGCAGAACAAACTGGAGCAGCTTCAGTGGAGTGAAGCGTACGCAGGCAGGCCACCTGGCTGGCAGTGTGGCAGCAGGACTAACAGTGTTCTCTCCCGCTCTGTGTCCTTGCTTCTTACAGATCATCCCTGGGAGATTACCTGAGCCGAGGACAGGACAGCCCATCCCGCTACTCTCCTCCGCCCTGCAGCGAGGACCTCCAGGACGACCACACTTACAGCACCGCCAAATCCCCCAGCAGGCTGTGCTCCTCCCAAGTCGCCACCCCTTCCTCCCCCCTGGACGACGACGACATCATCGCCGTGGAGATCCAATCAGACGTCAAACCCGAGCCCCGGGAGATCCCGCTGGATTCTCACGTCACCACTGCCGCTGCTACCTACATTTCCCAGCAGCCCCTGCGCGGACAGAGACGTAGTTTGGGGGCAGGAGCTGGGACTCTGGCGGGGAGCAGTTTGCCCTGGACCAAAAACCGAGCAAGGGGCATTAGCGACACGCTGCCGCTGAAGAAGCGGCGCGCGGCGGCGGTGGAGAAGCCGCCGGAGAGCGACGACGAGGAGATGAAGGAGGCGGCGGGGTCGCTGCTCCACCTGGCGGGGGTCAGAGCCTGCCTCAACAACATCACAAACCGCACCGCCAAGGGCCAGAAGGAGCAGAAAGAGGCCCTGAGAAACTAAGACACACACATAGAACAAGTACATAGTCATGCAAAACACACACAGACAGTATACAACTCAAAGCACGCACATACACATTAACACACACACATATACAAAACACAAATAGGTCAACAGGTAACGTTACTACAGCATTAGTCTCAACGGACACTTCTCATCTCCCTCTATCTATCTGCAGGGCATTAGGTGAATCCTACTTATTTGTGGCAATATCAAAAATCTATGTTTTCCTACATGTTCAGCAACACTAACATCAATGGGTATTTCTCATGTGTCTTTGTTGTTTTTGTTGTTTAAAAGGGGATGAAAGCCATAAAAAAAGCATGTTTTGTCACTAATTTGGACAAGTTGAACACGACAAAACCGAATCACATTGAGGAGCGTACAGTACATGAACACAGAAGATGGCTGTTTGTCTTACCTGTTTGTTTCTATGTGAAACTGTAGCAATCGTGCAGTGATGCCAGCAGAGACGGCAGCGCCGGCGAGACGAGCCTGTTTAACAAGACTCGGGGCTCCCTCGGCCGCTCACTGGCATCACTCGCCTACATCCACGAGCACAAATGTGAGACTGTGCCAAAGATAAGCGACCAGGTTGCTTCATGTAGCCGATACGACAGCTGACAAAAAATAACACAAAAAAAAAAAAACAGAGAAGGCATAGTAGTAAAGGAGCGCAAGAGAGTATGACCTTAAGTGTCAAAATAATTGTAAAACCCAATGTGATATATATTCATGCACTTAAAATTATTTAACGCCACTTATAATAGAAGCATCATGGGTAAAGACATGGTTTATTTCAAGAGCACTCATAGTATTTAAGAATAGATATTTTAAAATAAAAAAAAATGGTCATGTTTATCACCATAGAGATGGATAGTGTGCCGGGTCTGAGGCAATATCTCCTTCATTTTGTTGTTGTTGTTGCATAATGTAAACGTCCCTAAAACCTCCCCAGTACTTCTGTCCATAGACGTAGACACCTGGTATAGATATTGGAGCTACCAGTAGCTACCACACCTTCCTATTCATTTGACAATGTCAAAGAACTATATACATAAACTGTGGGTTTAGATTTCTGTTTGTGTCTGTTTACCCTCACTCTACCCTCATAAAGATATAAGCAATTTGTCCCGTGTGGACAACTCTGTAAAAAGGTTAGAAAATATTTTATTTTTTTCCTTTCTTAATTGAAGCAATTTGACCTGCAGGACTTTCTCAGTTATATTGCATGGGTGCTTGTAAATAAGATAAAAAGCAAATCTTTTTTATTCAAAGATCATGTAAGATAAACAATGTATTTAGCATGAAGCATGACTTATTTTCATATAAACCTTGATCCTAGAGGAAAGAAAAAAAGTTTTGCCGCCAATTCTTATACCCGTGATTATATTGGATTTTGTTTTTTTTTTTGTTTTTTTTTGTTTTGTTTCTTTGAATCTTTTGGGTTCTTTTTTTCTGAGCGGGCTTTCAAAGACACGTCTTCAGGGAGGAACGTGGGAGATCACTCTGCAATTAGAGGCCCAGAGGGTGCCACCTCTGGGCTTCGGGTTCAGGCTATGTAGGCCAGCTGAATCACCTCTTAGGGGTGGGCTTCCGTCTTCTTCTGCCTGTACAGTGATTTTTAGGTGTTCAGTGTTAACCCCAGTGTTATTTCAGAACACATCTGTAGAGTGTGTGAGTTTGTGTGCCCAGGAACACACACCCTTTAACATTGTGCCTGCCTGCCTGCCTGCCCTCAGTACCTCTGTTGTCATGTCTCTGACATGTTTTGACAGAACGTTACCTGTCTTTATTTATAACAGTATTGTTTTTTTCTCTCTCCTGTGTGTAAATGTACATGTGTCCTTATTTTCCATCGACATTGTTCAGTGTAAATGTATGGATCAGACGGGCATGGGAAACTTTGTAGGTGTCCTGAAAGAACCTCATATCTCCAAAAAAGGCTTACTTGGGAGTTGAATTGAAAGGAAAGAGGGTGGATGTAGATGGCATACATGACAAAAAAAAAATGTTTTTTTCATTTAAATACAGTATTGTTAACCCTTTGATTAAAGGAATTACCTGCTGTTGTCGGATGTCAAGCTTGCACACAGTCTAGCTCATATTTATCTCAAGAGCCCAATCTGGAGATCAGAGGTTTTTTTTTTTCATATTTTGCCACTTTACAAGGTGTATGTGTACCTCACTTAGGGTCATGAAAACACTGACTTGATTGAAATTCACAAGGGCAGTGGTGAGCTCTGACATTTTTGACATCACAAGTGATTTAGATACTGCCATTATTCGCCATGCTTTCATTGAAACAGGAATGCATTAAAGTATTAATTTCCCCCCACTTGCAGAGATGCAGTGCATATAGCTTTGCGGAAGAAAACAGCAGCTGGGTTTGGTCGTAGCAGCACAGTCACACGAGGTTTTGTTTAAGCTGTTGAGTGATTGTCAGCAAGCCAAGCAGGCAAACAAATGCATGTCCCATCCACTGGTACAGTCTTCTGCCACCTGTAGCATGCATCACTGCCTTTGCATTTTGTATGGTATCCGCGCTGACGTACAAAAAGGCTAAAAGGAGACACTGTCAGTGTTCTTGTGTGCCATCCGTCTCTCGTCTGATATCTGTCTGAGTGCTCCTGCGGTCCAGGTCAAGCACTCTGCTGTATTTGCAGTAACAATCCACTGTTGTGGTGACTAATAACGTGTTCAGCTGGCAAGAGGCATGTCGAGGGGAGAATGTGTCGCTTTAGCAACCACCCTTTTTTTTTTTTTTCTTTTTTTTTTTCCCTCTGACTCACTCAGTGACATGCAGGAAAGATGAACTCCTGACCTACGAGTCCTGGAAAAACAGAGCAACACATAAAATATACGTGGGACATTTTAAAGCAAAAATAAATATACTTCACTGCCTGAAAATCCCCCCTAAAACAAGTGTTTCTTTCAAACCTGCCAAACATACAGTGAAACGCTTCAAAAAATAGCTGCCATTTTTTATTTGTTGATGTTTTTATGCGCATTTTCATTTTCTGTTTTGTTTTCTCTCTGACAAAATTATCTACAATACTGCCATTATTTTTTCGGTGACTGTCTGAGCTGAATATTGGAAAGCCATAGGTTAGAGATGTCAAAATGCAAAACTGTTATTGATCTGTGAGATGTGATGCAGAGTACACCCAGGTGTTGGTTTTTTCAGTAAATGTTCAATTCTCTCCTTATTGTGCAATCATATTGCCAAAGAATGATTTCAAGACCTATTTCATCACTACATGTAAATATCAACGTTGTCCAATACCGTGGCAAAAAATATATAAATGTTGTTTTATTTTGTTTTCCATTTTCTGAAAAACTGCAATGATGTTTATGTGATGTATTGTCTTCCAGTTGGTTGCAATAATAAAAAATACAAGTTGCAGAAGATTAGTTTGGCTGCTCCTTTTGACGAACTGGGATTAGACATGACAACCATAATCAAAGAGAATGATACCACACGTCGATTACTGTGACACATTTAATAGCAGCATCACTGGTAGGCAGTTCATGTGGGCTAGCAAGAGCAGCAATCTAACAATTTTTCCTGTTAAAATCCATGGTTAAATATAGTAAAGGCTTACAAGAAAGCATATCACCCTTCCTATCCCCCTCCTCCTTTTCACCACTTCAACATGCAACCCCCATTTACTGGTAAAGTGCTAGCTTTGTGAGACTGGAGACTCTTTAATTTGCTCTCAAGACTGACCCCAATCATTAACCTCACATATTCCCATCAACAAGGGTCTTATCGTAACCATGCCTCTTCCTCCAGTTAATTATTCATTTACTTATTCTAATCATTTAAGTTCAATACTTCTGATTAAAGTCAAACTCAGCTCCCCCCTCAGGGAAGGAAGTAAAAGAGTTAAGTGTACCAAAGAGTTGCTCAATGCCTTATCAATCTGAGTGGTGCCATTTTGGAGCCGTGTGGCAGTGGAAGCCCATTCATAATTGAAGCCGAGACAGGCTTAATCTCGATCCAGTGCCTCCCTGTGCAGCGCGCTCGCTCCCACCACCAACACAACTGGAGCTAGCAGCTCCTCTGTTGCTACGCAACTACAGCGAAGAAAGAGGGGGGGGGAGAAAAGTGTGCGTTCTCCAGATCTTTAGAGGGCATCATACCACTCATTTACCGAGAGTGAGACTCAAAGGTAACGCAGCTTTCTGTTGGATCACATCTCACAGTCTGAGAAACACCAGCAGACACAAGTCTCCACTCATCTCTCTCACTGCACTTCTTTTCTCTCAAAGGAAAAAGGTTACAAGTGAATTGAAGAGCATATTATCATCAGTGTCAGGTAGGCCTTTAATTTGCCCCTCAGTGAAACAAATGAAGTCAGCTGTTGTGACACCTCAGAGGGGGATTGATGTGGACTGATGCACAGAGTGTGTGTGTTCCTCCGTCTATATCATCCACAGAATGACCAGCGAGGCAAGTTTCCATGGAGACAGAAGTGGAGGTAACGTGTCTCTGGTCGGCTCTCATTTACTGCAAAGCTTCATTGTTTTTGGAAATGTTCCCCTGGTACTCAGGACAGCTGTATTTTGGATTAAACTGATAGAACCCATGAATGTGACTCATCCAAAAATCACTTACATCCCCTCCTTTATTGAATTACATGTAAAATAGTTTCCTTCTATACAAAGTGTGTGTGTGTGTGTGTGTGTGTGTGTGTGTGTGTGTGTGTCATGGAACCAGGAAACCAGAGCTTGTTTTCTGGAGTGCTGGTATGTAGTGTGATCACACTCTTGTGGTGGCAAGAGGTTACTACATGAAAAGAGCTCTTCAAACATAAACAAAGGCACTAAACATCCCCATTCAGAAGCACTGTTAGATCATAGAGATTTAGTTTGAAGAGTAATAAACTTAAAGCCATAAAACCCCAATGTGTGTACGTGGTAACTCCAACTCCTCAAAGTTCTTCTCCTAGTTAAACCACTAAAAGCTCATCACTGCTCATCAAAGTTATTTATTTAGATTGTTTTTCCTTAAAGAAAATCCTTCATGTCTTACATTGGCTTAAATATTACTCTTGACCTTTGCCTTCATGTAGTATGCACAGATGTATGAGTACACAAATAGTTCCCTCCTCTGTCTCCAGCCACCCCTCCACTGCTCATCTGCAGCTTCGGCTCTGCTCATCAAATACACAAACCTCATTTAATTCAGCAGCTATCTGACAACAGTTTTGAGTAACATTTGCCGTAACTTCCATCGTCAACACTCTGAAGCCATATAAAATGTCCTGTCAGCATTTCCTATGAATCATCTTGTGACTTGGCAGGCTAACGGTGGCTAATATTATCTAGCATGCTACAGATTTGTTGGACACAATCAACAGATAAAATACCAGAAATAATAGATGGAACAACATCAGGCTGCAATATAATTTTTGTGGCAAAACAGTTCTCTGGAAAATGACCACTGCAAACCTGAGTTTTCTCTGAAAGTTTCTCTCTGGCATTTTCAGATCTTTGATAAAACATGAATTCTCACGATTTCTTCTTTGTAACTTTGCAACCGAAGACAGAGCACGTCTCTGCCATTGTTCTGAAAACAGTGAAACTTAACTTGCAAAATATCAATACATAGCTAGATATATCCTCTCTTGGTTTTACAGTGGTTCCCCCCTGGAAGTTGATGGGATTTGTTCCTTAGGTATGTTACAGATGAAACCCTAACTGTCTGAATCTGTGTTTCTAAGACTGTCACGGTTCAGGCAGTTCCAAGGAAGAAATACTCATTCTGGCACAGTCTTATTTTTTCTGATATGTCTTAGAGAATATAAAAAAAACCCCACCATATGTGCATGTTAACAAGGTCAAAAACTTGATTTTCATTTTAATGCAGCTATCACAGATTCTCTATGGCTGAAATCAAACTTTTTATTACAGATGCACCCACAAAGCCAGTCAGTGTAAAACAAGTTAGTCAAGGCAACAACCATATTGCATCAAAGTCAGCACCAGCCTCGGAAGAAGTAGTTAGATTCTTTACTTAAGTAAGATCAGCAATGCACCGGTGTAAAACTACTCCATTACATATAAACATTCGGCATTGAAAATCTCACTTGAGTAAAAGAAGAGTAATATCATCAGCTAAATGCACTTAGAAGTATCCAAAGCCAAAAGTGCTCATTATGCAGATGAATGGCTGCTGACACTATCACATATTGTACTGATACATTATTATTTTTGATACATCGATGAATAAGAAGCATTTAAGTGTTGTAGCGGGTTGATGAACTTATATACTGTTTATACTGATTAACAGTAGTAAGTAAGTCCAGAACTGGAATATCAGAATGGTATTGTCCTCTTTCCTCATTAATTTTGCTGAAATTTGCACTGTTTTAATCAGGTGGCTTCTATTATTGTTGTTATTATTATTATTATTATTATTATTATTAAAACACTACATAATAAAGCTTTAGCTGAAATGATTTATTTTCCTTTGAGGTTTATATTTATTTAATTGCTAAACAAATTCATCATCTGCTCCTCCAAATCACTATCATTTGTGTGGACAGTACGGCTGTGGGTAATTCCGTATATGGGTCGTCATATTTACAGCTGGCCTACTTCAGTAAACAAGATCACTCAGCATTATAAACCTGATCAGGGCACGTTTATTTTTTGCTTTCAGCATTTAAACTCCATTTCCCAGGAGCGGGCGCGCTGATTGGTCATCATACGCTCGACAGGAAATCTCGCGTTAAGTGCGGCCTGACCCTGCCCTATGTCTCGCGCACTCGCAGCTCCATCGCTCAGTATATAAAGCGGGACAGCGGCGGAAGGAGGACGGCTGGGGAGTCCAGGCAGCCCGGGATTGTAAATAAGACCGCTGAAACTGTGTTTTATTTACAAAAGTGATGCCGGCTGTTTTCACATAGCGTTCCCAGTCGTTTGAAGTCGTTTTTGGTAATTTTTGGCTCTGTCTCTCGCCTATTTCCGTGTGGTTTTTAACACTACGCGTATAATGGCGAGCTCGGCTAACACGAACCCAGTGGTAAGGATCAATCTCTAAGGATTGTGAGCGGGGAGAAAATGGGGGTGAAAGATAATGGAAAAGATGTCGAAGAGCTGCTTTTTTTTTCATTTGTTTCAGTGAAGCCAATCTGCTTTGACCAACACTTAACTGTTAGAATCAAATAAAAATGGAGACTTAAGTTGAGTCAATCGGCCATTTTAATCAGTTTTCGAAACTAGACTCAGATAAGACCATCTGCTAGGAGCAACGGCTAACGGCAGAGAAGCTGTATTTTTACTAGAAAATAAGTCAAAATGGCGTCAAAGTTCAGGGTTAACGATAAGAAAGGCAGTATTTAAGTTTTAATTTATGGGCTGTTTGTCAGGTTGAAGCTTAGTCAGATCAGTTGCTCGTTAGTTGGTTCATGTCTCAAAGGCTTCTGACATTTTTTGTATGGATAAGTTCATTTAAAATCTGTATTTGATGCTTTTGCCGCTACTTTCATTAACGATTAAATCCTTGCTTGTGTCGATGAGTCGCTTATATAAAAAAGACATAGCAAATATAAGCTAAATCGTTATGTAGTCGTTAAGCTGTAGATGTACGCAAAGCACATTGTCACCATCCACTGCGGGTGAATTTATTTTACTTTGGAGGAAAAAAATTAAAGTGTCTGTAGCCGAAAGTCGTCAACGCTCCAGCCTCATCATTGTCCACCATTCCACGACCAGCAGGCAGGACAGCCGCCCCAAAAACCACCACTTTGACCCATCTCAGATCAGCTTTGTCCCGCTCCCCTCCGACAAGCCCATAAGACTTTAAAAACAGCTGAACTGACACAGATATTAAAGCGAAAATCTCCTTCACATCATGTACAATATACGGGGGCTCGTCGAGCGCGCAGTGTGCCGCTCCGTAAAATGGCCTCCACGTCTCCCCTCGCTCCGGTTGTGGCCCTCCTCCCCGCCGCTGCCTGGTTTTATACCGCCATATTGGCTCTCTAATATAGACTGGCCGGGGATGGGAAGGTGCTACTCGCCGCTACGTCACCGGCTCTACATATAAACACCAGACTGTGCTTTAAATAGTGGAGCAGACGGGCCGAGGGGGAGGGAGGCAGAGACCGAGGTCCGTGCTGCGGACACCGGGGACAGCGCACTGCGGTGGCCTGCCTGTCGTTTTCCGCTTTAGGCTGTGGTTGCCGCTTTGTTCCGGTGCTAACCGTCGTGTGGTTGTAGGGCTTTTAAACGGTGTTGTTGATGTGCGCCATGCATGCCACGGTATCCCGAGGGACACACTGTATACCTGGACAGACGTATATAGACCTGGTTCATATGGATTAGCATGACAAGCCACACAGTGCAGTGCTTCAGCTAGATCCCAGGGATTATTTAGCATGTAGCATTTTCAGAGTTGAGCCTCCTCTATACAGCAGCTGTACACCAGATATTACCACATTATTCCAATTAACGCTGATTTGACAAAGCAAAACTGAATCTATTTTAAGATGGTCTCTAATACATGCAGCTGTGAAGCACTATTAGTAACTGATGTCTTCCTATTAAACATATTTCTGAATACCACTCATCGTAATTTCAGTGTAAAAGTAAATCTCAGTTGGTAAACATTGGTCATACCAAATATGTGTTTTTTTTTACTCAGAAATTTTAAGTGTCTGCTTTGGCAAACACAATAATGAAAATGTGATTTCTTACCCTTATATATGCTTCCTTCCTTATAGCCTAAACTATATAAGTCTGTGATTGAGGATGTGATCAACGAGGTACGAGAGCTGTTCCTGGACGAGGGGGTGGATGAGCAAGTGCTTCTGGAGCTCAAAACGGTAACTGTCCCCAGGATTATTGTTTCTGTGCGCAACCACTATAGGAGAAAATATCACTTGTGTGGAAGTGTGCTTCAGCCATTAATTTATTGTCTTGTAAGAACTAGCTGGTTTTAAGCTTTAATTATGATTTTCCAATTGTCAGCTACTCATTTGAGAATTCCTTCTGTGCAGTAATGAAGTATATCTGTGAGAATCTCCTGACTTAATTTTTTGTCTTTATGATTATCACAAAATATTATTAAAACAGAGGAACCACATGTTGGAACAATACCAAACCAATTTTAAAATATCTACAACAATTACTGGTTGCTCATTGCTTCACACTTGATAAATGGTTCCAACTCTCTTTCTTCTGCCTGATGCTTCAGCTATGGGAGAACAAACTGTTGCAGTCTAAGGCAGTGGAGGGCTTTCATACTGAGGAGCAGGCAGCCCTCCAGGCTGCTCAGCAGCAGCAACAGCAGCAGCAAGTTCAGCAGGTCCAACAAGTCCAGCAGGTGACCCAGCCAGCACAGGCCCAGCAAGTCATCCTGCCCCCCCAACAGCAGCAAGGTTGGTCTGCACTGGCATTACCACATTGTGATGTTAAAGACAGCCATATATCTGTTGATAGGGCTTTCCACAAGGATATGGAAAAGCCAGCCAGTGCCACTGTGGATGGACTGTGTACCACCTACCATTACACAAAATTTTATTCTCAAATTTAAAACTCAAATGTTTCCTTGCTTACTCAAAATCCACATTAACCACTCTTCATATCAGCATAAATTAGATCTACTGCACAGCACTTATTTCAAAAGGAAATAGGTCACATTTAAAACTGGTTCATCTGTTACATCCGTTATTTCCTTCTTCCAAAACAGTGGTGAAGAATACCAGGAGCAAATGCCAGGAGTTGAGTTTTCATTAAGGCCAAATTCTCCCCTGAGTTACCATTTGATCGGTTGCTGACAACCAATGTAGCATTCAAAAGACTGTTATTTTTAAACCAGTCTGTCAAGGAGTGCAGTGCTCACTGCCCATTAAACATACATAGACTACATGACATTACTTCCAGCAAGAACAGTGAGGGCAGAACAGCATCACTGATGTGTTCTAACTGAATATTATAATCTTCTAACCCTAACTGTAACCCTCTCTCAGCTACAAAATACGAAATTGGTGGGAGCAGAGGAATATAGTTGAAGAACTGTCAGACACTGGTTTGCATAATTGGTTAATAGCAAAAATTACAAAGGCATTCTCAACCTTTTAAACTGTAAAATTACAGTATGAGGCTGAGGCACAGCCTGCATTTTCCTCATAAGACATAGGCCCTTTGACAACATTCGTTCATGAAGCCCATAAACGCCTGCGTGGAATATATGGAAAATGCAGCACTTTCAGTGGACTTTTTAATGCTTACTGCACAATCGTCAACCTGCTGCCACCATTGTTTTCTACTCAACTAATGAGGATGTTCCCTGTCTGTGCAATCAGTGCAATTTTTAATGTGTTTGTCATCTGTTATTTTGCTACTGTTTGTCAAACATGCTTTCTACTCTGCGGGACACAAGCTCTCAACCAAGCACACACACACCCATATGCTTGCATGCACACACAGAGTGGAGGCTAATCGCCATAAAATGTACACACATAGCAAATTCACAAGTTGTTAATCAAAACTATTTTTTTATAATCAAAAATTAATATAATAAAGTAGCCAGCTGGACTTAAATGAATAGTCAGCCGTTTGATCGGCAGCCAGCGATTATGGAAAGCTCAGTGTTGATGCCTTTTTTGATGCTGATGTCCATTTCAACAAGCCATATACATCCTTGAATTTTCTTTCCCACTGAAAATAAGGATTTTTGAGGAAAATTCCTCTATTGAAGGGATTTCTTATTATTATGCATAACCACCAGATTAGAAGAGCCAGGAGTAGATTAAATCACTTGACCAAATCAGTGTTGATTTTTTTTTTTTCTCTTTAATGTCTTTAAATGATATTATTTGTAGTTTTGGATGTGATATGACTTAAATATGTTTCTCTCCACAGCTCCCCAGCAGCAAGTCATTGTTCAGGATTCCAAGATTCTCCAGCACATGAGTGCAACAGGGATGGTAAGTAGATAATGTACATGTAAAGTAAACATAAAGTTTAGATAGAGATGCAATCTCTGGCCTTCACTGTATACAGATTAACAGTGACTCCCTTTCTTTTGGGGTTGGTAATATACTTGCGACTTAATCAAATTTGATGTGTTCTGCTGTTGCTCACGCTGCTGCCATATGTAGCTCTCAGAGTAAATATGCTCACTGCCACTACAGATGTGTTTAATGGTTTTTCACACCAGGCAAGACATGCTTGTGCAACAGTGGCAGCGGTTCTTGCTCATTCCTCAAAACAAAAAAAGTAAAAACGTACAACAGGGTAGTTTAAATTCTAGTACAACTATCCAAGCAAAAAAAAAAAAACATAACTGTGGCCTGTAACCAGTCATATGTTAATGGGCAGTGAACAAGACTATGCAGGTGTTTAAATATGTTGAGCTGATCTGCCTGCACACACTGCAGTGATCAAAGCTTTTTTGGTAACAAACATGCAATTTTGTTTGTGAGAAAATGCCAATTTTGATGTCTCGTTATATTTCAGTGTGACTTCAGCCTAAAAAAACCTACAGGCACTTGGTTAATGTTTTTATTGAGAGTAAGGCAAGATTTCAAAACTATTACAAGTTTTTCCCACGCTCATATTTAGTAGCCAGCCAAAAAGTAGCACAGAATCTTGTGTCTCCACTGGCAGATGGAGGGGCAGAGCGAGATTAAAAGCAGGAGAGTACAGGAGATGAAGGACCTTTAGAGAGTTGTTCAGTTGCCCGCGTTACAGTGGAGATAAAGCCAGAGATACTACATCCTCTTACATGCTCCTGTTGTGTCTCACACACACTGAGAAACACACCTTTTCCTTCATCGGTTTTAATTTTGCACACTGGAGTGTCAACACTTCCCTTCCTTTTGTACTTCCTCCTCTCAACAACGCCTCTGTTCGGCCAACCATCTGTTACTGTCAAGACTCGCATCTGTGCTGTTCTAGAAAACCTTGTTTTATGTCTTAATTCTCAAAGACCGTTTTTAAGCTTCACTTGCAAATTTCTAACCTTTCACCATCAAACCTGGCAGATAAAATGAACAAATGCAAATGAGTAAAGGCTGCTTTTATCACGACAGCCAAGGGAATATGAATATTAGCACTTTAATTGTGAAGCTGTTGTGCCTTCTTTCATAAATATATTAAACTCTCTCCAGAGAAATGCACTTAATACTACTTTGTATGTGTGTGTATTTTTAATACACTTGTAGAGTATTTACACCTTGACAACTTAAACAGTCTTGTTTAAACTCTGCTTTAGGGCTTTTGCCTGTGGACTTGCCATTTTGTGTGTGTGTAAGTGAGTGTGTGCTTACTGCTTTGTTTCAGTCACTCCTTAAATGTGTGTGTTCTCCTCTTGTCCTCTAGAGTGCAGCAGCTACTGCAGCAACCCTTGCTTTGCCCACAGGGGTCACCCCATACCAACAGCTCATCACCAGCCAAGGTAGAACACCCACACAAGTTTATCTCTCCATCTGATGAAGAAATAGTTTTGATATTCAAATGACCAAATCAAGCACACTTGTCTCTCCCATTTTGTGGTCTCAGGTCAGATCCTACAGGTGGTCCGTGCTCCCAATGGGGCTCAATACATCATTCAGCAGCCCCAGCAGCAGATCCTTCTGCAGCAGCAGATGCAGCCTGGTGGCGTGCAGGCACCAGTTATACAACAGGTATGCCCCAATACATAGGTATGAACAGCTACCTTTGGTAAATGTAGGCAAGGCCTTTAAAAAGTGGCAAACAATGTGGCTGCATGTAGCTTGTTTATCCGTGGTCTTGAAGAATAAAAATCAACAGCTCATATTATAATTGCCATTTGAAGTCTAATTGGTCCATGACATGTGAGTTAAAAGATGATGTTTGGACATGTTGACATGTTGGCTGTGGTCCTCTGCTGATGAAGCAGTACAAGAACAAACTTAAATAAACTTGAATTATGTGAAATTAAATGCCATGAAAAACATAAAATATTATGTGGAATCAGGAGGATGCTTCACTACTCAAACCTCACCCTTTACTCTTAGGAAATGTCATCCATTACCTTTATATTCAATTCAATTTTATTTGTATAGCACCAAATCTCAGCAAAAGTTATCTTAAGGCACTACATAGGTCTAGACCATACTCTTTATAATATTACATATAGAGACCCAACAGTTCCCATCATGAGCAAGCACTTGATGCGACAGTGGCGACCTTTACATCATTGACATCTCCAATTGAACCTGCAATAGCAAACTGCAGCTAAAATCCAGACCCACAATGAGATGAAGCTTTCCCTGTTTTTCAACAAAAACAGTACCACTGCTTGAAACTACTGCTTGAAAAGACAATACACTAATATTTATTTTAGAGCTTTTGTAAACTGTGGGTTCTTCCTGTTTACTGTCTGTCCAGGTCCTGGCTCCTCTGCAGGGTGGCCTGCCCCAGCAAACAGGAGTCATCATCCAGCCGCAGCAGATTGTCTTGGCTTCAGGAAACAAAGTCCAAGGCAATACACAGGTCAGCACTTCTTCAGCTCCTTCATTACTGATTTAATTACGTTTTCCATATCTATAAATCCCATATACATAAATTTATGCTGTTCTTTCAACTCTGACAAAATAGACTAATGACCTGACAATCACTGTCTTCTCTTCTGGGGTCTTTTTCCCATTAGGTGATGCAGGCAGCTGCTATGGCGCCGCAACCTGGTCAGGCAGCAACAGCTCAGGTCCAGCAGGTTCAGCAGGCCCAAGGTGCAGCTGCACCACAGGCCCAGGCCCAACAGCAAGCCCAGGCCCAGGCTCAGCCCCAGCCTCAGACCCAGCAGCCTCCCATGATGCTGCAGGTGGACGGCACCGGAGACACCTCCTCCGAAGAGGACGAGGATGAGGAGGAGGAGTATGATGAGGATGACGAGGAGGAGAAGGACAAGGATGGGGGAGAGGACGGGCAGGTGGAAGAGGTGGGCACCAGAGAAAACAACTGTCAAATTTGAAGTCAGACAGACACAGAAGAAATGCTGTTGTTAAATGGCAGCTGTACTGTACAGTGCTGGAGGATCAGCAGACATGATTAGAATAGCTCTTAGTAGATCAGTGCTTGAAAAAGTAAGCTTAGCTGGCCAAAAAAGAATAGAATCTAAGATGTTTTCCTCCTGTTAAGGGAAAAAAAGATGATGTTGTACTGTATAATGACATTATCTCTTCCCAAGATAATAAATATGGCTCATTTACTAGTGTGTTTCTCCTACAAAAAAATCAATGGGACATTTAGTTTGCCACAGTCAGCCACAGTTTTATTATTTTATAGACCAGAAATTCTGTTTTTTTTTGCACCACTGAGTATTGTTGAACTTGTTTGTTTGGTTTCATCATCAGGAGCCACTGAACAGTGGAGATGATGTCAGTGATGAGGAGGACCAGGAGCTGTTTGATACAGAGAATGTAGTGGTGTGCCAGTATGACAAGGTAAGAAATGATCTCTTCTGTGAGAGAAGACAGTCCAAAAAAACTCAATCAACATACATGTATTAGTTATGATCTTTTGCCTACATCACACAGTTCCACTACAAAAGTAGTAAGTGCCTCTTAAATTGTTTTTCATGACAGTTTTTGAACAAATTGCTGTCATGAAATAAAATATTAAAGAGGCGTTTCCCTGTCCTTTAGTGTGTGAGAGCCTTTAATAAGATATTATCACTGTTTTTGCCTGATGCTCATTTTTGCCTTCAGTGCAGTGTTTGATATCCAGCCCGAAGTGTATTACAGCACTGTTTGATGCTAATTCAGTGCTTACAAAGAACTATTGCTGAATGCTGGTTAATATCTGTCTTGCGTGGGTTAAAGACATTAGCGACTGCGTCCACTGTAAGATGAAACAGTGTCCATCTGTCCTCGACGCCCACAACATTCATTTCCTTCTATTTACTCCCCAGATTCACAGAAGTAAGAACAAATGGAAATTCCACCTGAAGGATGGGATCATGAATCTGAATGGGAGAGACTATGTCTTCTCCAAAGCCATTGGGGATGCCGAATGGTGAAGTAGAAAAAAAAAAAAACAGACAAAGCAACAGGAGCAGGAACTCTGTAACTCCTTCTATCCAGTTAACAGACACTTCAATATCCTTCCATATCCTGTGACTGGATTCATTTCAGGAAACTTTGGAGTCTCTGAGAACTCTGACAAACCCAAAGGACTGTGAGGTTACCGTAAAACCTGGGTGTCGTCAAAAACACTCAACTAGCCTTGCGGGATGAGACACCTACAGGGGAAGGGAAAGCCTGTGAACAGAGCGCTCTTTATCTTTTTTGCTTCTTCCAGGCTTCTCTTTGTTTTTTCCTGAGAGAATTCACATACATTGGAAAGCAAGCATTTCACATCGTACAGGTGTAGTGGACCAGGGTGACCTGACCTGCCCCGCCACAGGAGGTCAGAGGTCATTCATTATAACCCCGTAGATGAGAAACACCTTCATGATGCACTGTAGTCGGTTGACTGGATTGACTCGTGTCTACATTTAAGTCCAAACTTAGTGCCACCAGTCAAGATTGCTGCCTTTAGAACGACCAGAATCACCTTTTGGCTTCTGATTTTTGTTCTTGGATCATAATTCTGTCTGAATTCATGTTTATGAAAATGGTGCTCCAGAGTGTTTTATGTAGTTAACAGTTTATTGTTTTAAACATTTTTTAAAATGGGTTTAATGAAGGGTAAAGACAAGTTGAAATCAAATTAAAATAACTAATCGTTGTTTAAAGACATTTTTTAATCTTCTAAGCAGTGCAGAGTCCAAAAATACTGTTATTTTCCTAATCGGCTTCTCTGGAGCTTCATTCCATCTTTGTCCCAAACCTTAAAAAAAAGGAAGAGCAGATCCAACACTGAATTCATTTAAGAATTGTACAAAATGTCTGAAAGTCTGTCCTGTTGGTGTATCTTCTTTGCTCTTATTTTAGTTCTCTGCAGCCGTCTGAAAATTTGCACTGTCAGTTTATCAATGTGTCGTGAAAGCATTCAATCAAGTTAAACATGGCCACAGCGTGCTCTGTTCTGTCCATTTGTGTGTGTGTGTGTGTGTGTGTGTGTGAGATAATGACTGGCTGTGTGGGCATGTGTGTTCACGTGTGTGTATGTTGACTGATGTGTGCGTTGTCACCGCTTTTCTCTGGAATTGGTTTCTTTTTCTTGCATACCCCATAATCTGGAAATGTCACAGTTGAAACAGTAAATTAGAAAATTTGATTTTTCTTTTTTGGTGGGGGCAGGATGGTGGTGTTTTTTTTAAAAATTTATTTATTCCTGAAAGTTCATGAAATGTTCTATATTTTGAAAGGTTGGAAAGCCGCACCAAACTGTGCTCTTATAATCTAATAAGTGTTCCTTTTTTTCTGTTGGCTGGACAAAAGCTACATAACGCTGTGTTCCAAACCATTTCGTCCATATGTTCTCCTGTGCTTTCATTTTATCCATGACTTTTAAATGAGAATATTTTCTATCGAAGTGAGTTGAACTCGGGGGCCCGTGTGTTTCTCTGCAGTTTGTTTTTAGTGCCCCTGTTGCAGCAATTTGAAATAAAGTATGTGTTTTTTGACTTTTGTGTCAATTTGGTTGATGGTTGGCTCCATAGAGTAGTATGTTCTTCAAGAAAACCCATTGACATTAAGGACTCACTGACAGGGTCACTGATAGAAACAAGAAGTAAAAAATAGATTGTTTTCATACATTTTCACACACACAATCTAATGGAAATATTTTTTTTTAATTCCAGATATTTTCACATCGACTAAAAAATAATTGCACCCATTTTGTTTTGTGTATGCTGAAAGTAAATCGCTGTGGATTTTAGATAGACACTGTTAATGGCCCATCACCATCCTCAAACATCCACATTTTCAGTAGAGCACTGAAAAGATAAAACCACAAAGAGAAATTCTGGGCTTTCAGGTCAGTGTTCAGTAGCTCCCAAAATCAAATCTGCTCATAGTTGTTTAATCATTTACTGTTCACCCCCTTCTCATTGAATGTTGCGTGTGCCTTTTGAACTTTATTTCAGTTCTCCAATATTCACAAATGATAGATGAGCTTATGAAACAGATGTCTATTAAAAATGTATTCACTGCTTTCTAATTGTCGTGTTTGTTCTAGCTGTTGTTCAGATCATTAAGGAACTGTATTGTTCATCATATAATTTTTTTTAATTAAATCAAGTTTGGAACAAAACTCAGCAGGATGTGCTTTGAATGCATTAAGTTCTCTTTTGCAAAAAAAGAAAAAGATAATGTGCAGTATTTCTTTAGCCCTAATTGTGAAACATCACTGTCAGCTTCTTTATTCAAGTCAAATAGTGTTCATGCACTATATGACCTTACAAAACTGGTTCCCATCCTGTTTCATCAGACTTGAGAGACTTGATTTTAAAGTGGATGTTATTCAACACCACTCATGTAAAAGTGTATATTGTCACTATAATTTTCTTTACACAATCTTTAAGTCAGATTTGTATTTGTTCTACTACTCATAGATGGACAGTTCAACCTTTCATTTATCCTCTACTTTTCGATATTTCAACCATTCTGTATTATTACTATTGACGCTACATTATTACTTTTAACTATATTTCAACCTTGTACCAATTACTTTTATCTAACTAGCACTTTTTTTCTTAGCTATTTATCCTTTAAGTGTTTACAACCATCCTTTATTTGCTTTTATCTAACGTAACAGTTTATTCACTACTTTAAGTAATTTCAACCATTCATCCTTTATATGAATGTATTTCAAACCATTTACCAATTGCTTTTATCTAACTATTCACACTATTTATCCATTACTTGTTGTGATTTATTTATAGAACTTATTGATATTGAGCGAACTGTGTCTGACTTTTCTGCACACTTGCTAACTGTTCAATATTGGCTCAATATGGGTATACTTTAATTGAATCTTAATTTCTGTTTTTTCAAATTAGTTGAGTAACTCTAATCTTTCCAAATACCCCGGCAAACTATCCAGGCAGCAGTACCCCCTGGTCTACAGAGAGCCCTGGCTGGCAATCACTTCCTTACTACATCTGATGCAACATGGCCCTGACACCCAGAATCTGCCCCAGCCTGTCTTCAATTCCACTTTTCGAGCGTATAATCCAGCGTCTGGATGGCTGTCAGGGTAAACACAGCCTGGGCGTTCTCCCCGCCTGTCCTCTAAGTCCTACCCAAACTGATACAATCCCTGTGTATTTCCTTATGGGTAATTATGAGATAAAGGTGTGGTGCTGTCTGGGATTAAAGGCGAATCAGAAACTACATGGAGATTTTTGCCCTTGATTGTAAATGGATTTGAGGCGGGCTGTCACTTCTACAATATATCAGGCGTTACAAAGACTTATTCAGCCCTGAACCGACCTAGTAGAGGAAGAATGTCTCCCTGGCTGCTTCTGATGAAGTGGGCCCTGTTGCTGCTCCTGGGCACTCAGACATAAGAGCCTGAGCTGCTGGCGAATGAGGCTTATAATGAGGCCCTGGAGATGTCTAGCTTAGACTCTATAGCTTTCTCTGCTTACCAGCTAACTGACAGTGACTGCCAATCAGCTGCATGGCAAAATAGAGTTTTTAGGCTGCAGCGCAATGTGGTAGCCAGGCCTGTTGGCTGTGGCATGTTGAGTTTACCGTAGTCTCAGAAAATGTGAAGCTCTTCAGGACAAAGAGCCTCTATCCATTTCTAATGGAGATTCCTCCTTTCCTGATTTTCCTCCATGGTCTCATACCTTTTACCGTGGCCCATAATGAAAGGAGTGTGTCCCATAGATGAAAGTGTGTGCAGTATTTAATGGTTCTTCGAACATCTTACACTTTTGCCTTTAGACATTGATTGAACAAAACGTCACATTAAGTAGTTAGTCTTCAGTAAACCCCAGCCTCAAAGTCCTCAGATTCAAGACTTGAGTCCAAACTGTGTGATTTTAGTTCACACCTCTGCTGAAAGGTCACTGGCTCTTTGGGTGCAGACAGCTGGATGTGACTAATCATCTTTGGCAAATAAAAACAGTTCAAATAATGTGTTATGCAAATCTGCATACTTAGTGCACCTCAGTTGCTTAAGGCCTCAGCATTTTTTGGCAACTATTAGGAAATCTTGAACAAAATTCAAAATGCAAGAACAGTCCTTTGCATGGATCAGTGCACAAGTAATTAGCCCCATTCACCAATTGCAACACCAAAGGTGGCACGCTGAGGTAATTGAAATACTCCATTTGTTGACAGAGGCCTTTGGCCAGGTTTTCCTCCTGTGCACATTTAATGAACAATATGGCATTCCGATTTAGTCATTCTGGTCGCACGCCACACACTCCACCTGAGAAATGCCAATGAGTTTGTAATGGCCCAGACATCCAAACAAATAGCTAAAACACAGAGTGGAATTCTTATTGTCTTGCATGTCATGGTGAAATAAGATAAGATAAGATAAGATAAACCTTTATTCGTCCCACAGTGGGGAAATTTGCAGTGCACAGCAGCAAGGTGATAGAAATGTTTGACAGTAAAATATATAGAACTTGTTTCTTACATTTTACTGTTAGGAACATTAGTACCACTTTCAGAACAACACAGGGACAAATGTTTTCACTGACTTAAGCTTTGTGGTTTGCTCTAGTAGTCATTCAAGAGTTTTCAGTGGAAGAGAGAGGAACTTGACTCTTGAAGAGGTCCATGTCTACTGGCCCATGGAGTAACGTAAGGAATGACATCATAAATGCAGGGATTTTATGTTCCCAAAAAAAAACAAGAGTTGGATGGATACTTGAAGACTTCCTCTGAGCAGCCAAGGCTACTCTAAATCTCCCAACAGAAACCTCAGTTTCTCTGTTCAGTCCCACTCATGATTCTTTTCCCATTGTATTTGAGTTCGGCAACCTAATCTGGTGTGAGTGAGGTGCTTCGTTGGGTCCTGCCCTGCTTATTTGAGGAACGGCTCAGAGATGGGTTTATTTGAAATACCGGGAGAGGAATGATCAGGCAGGCCTGAGAACCAGCTACATGAAGAATATCAAAATAAATCCAGTCCAAATCTTGATCAGTTCGTTTGGCCCTTTCTATTAGTTCGGATGTGAACCTACAGACACACAACCCACAATCCTCTGATATTTTGTATGATAATCCTGATGGCGATTTGCATGTCACTCATGCAAATGTGCAGTGACTTTGATATTTATCGACTTTGACATGCGCACACTTGTGAAACAACTACGAGCTGTGAGTTAACATTAACTGGCAGTGGAAGGGAGGAGGCCCTCACAAAAGCAGCCAGGCACATCATGCTCCAGCTCTGTGTGCTTAGCATCTGAAGGGTCCGTACCGGGTTGTTGTTAATGGGTGATTGGAAGGGATGGACATGAAGCTGTGGAAAACATTCAGCTGAAAATGATGTCCTGTTAGTCTGTGAGGAATTTGAGTCAAGTCTGGAACACAGTGAGCAGATGCCACTCTTAATGTTTTCAAAAATCTTAGAAATCCTTCCAGTTTTGAGGTTTCAGCCATTTCAAACTCACTGATGCTCTGAGAGTGCATTAGAGTGATACAGAGTTGGGAATGTTAGGCTATATTTTTCATACTGAAACAAACTGTCCAGTCTGGTCAAATATCTTCACAGCGACTTTGCAAGCAAAATTAAAAAAGGTCTGAAATGATCCCTTTTTCCTGGAAAGACGCCCCCCCCCCACCTTCATCTGTACATTTGCTTGAAAAAATGTCACCCAGCAGATGAAATGCTAACCAGATGTTAAGCTGCCATTGGCAGAGGGTGTCCTTTACCTCATAATGGCTCAATATCGCACAAGCTACAGCGCTGCAGCTCGCACGTGTCTCAGCTGTATTTGCTTTAAGCTCTCCCTGCGAAGGCAAAGCTATCTCTGCTGATTGTATAAGTCACTTGTTTCCGTAAGAGGATGGAAAAATATCACGATCATGCTAGAAAAACAACCACGACATTCCAAAGGAGAGACAAGGCTTCAACAGTATATATTTGTGATTATCATGCCTGTCTGTAATTTGTAGAAAATTGCTAATACTCAAAATATGTCTCGTGTTTACTTTTGTAATTGGATCACATGCTCTGGGGAGAGGAGGACGTACCTTTGCAAACTGTTTTGTTGGATCAATGGGAATAAAGTGAAAGTAACAATATTTAGTTATATTAAAAAACTCACAATAGCCTAAAGAACAAATGTACACAAACATTTTATGAATCTAAAAAAGTGATACATTAATTTGGTGCAGGTATAAGCCACATAAAAGTACAATTTCAGAGTCCACTTGCACTATAAAAACACTCTTTCCAGCGTCACAGTCAAGTACTTGTCCATATTTACTTTGCAGCTTTAAGTAAACAGACAAAAGAAACACAAAAAAAAATCACAGACAATGTGTCCTGTTTTCATCCATAAATCACCAGAACCTTTTGTGTATTTACATTTCATAGAAAGGTATTGATAAGACAAGAAGAAATGTAGTGTTTTTAAAATGTCACTAACTGGATAATGTTTCCACTGTGAACGGCGCTGAGCCAGCAGGCAGTCCTTGAACTCATAACCAAGTATAAATAGGGCTCCTCAGAAAAGTGTTTTTATCACAGGAAAATTAAGCACTTTAAAAAATCTGTTATATTTCCTTGTGTATCAATGCCAGACTGCGCAGAGATAATTTGAAATTAAACTCAATAAATCAATATTCATATTTGTATATGCATTTTTGAGTTTTTATCTTTGCTAATTTTTCTTTAATAATGTCTGCTTCACAGTCCCTCCAAATACAAAGGACTATGAGTGAGATGAAGTCTGGCTCGTGTTTCAGTGACACTTGATACTCTCCAACAACTGGAACCATAAAATCATCACAGCCGAAATTGTGAAAACAGCTGAACTTGGCCTGAAAACTGAAGCAGATACAGAATACTGGAGCTCTCTGTTAAATATCCAAACAGATCTGTCCACAAACACTTCAAGGCCTCTCCTCTCCCACCTGAACCTGTCTTGCTTTACTACCTCAAGCTGGTGTTTGGCTCACGTGTTCAGGCTCTGGCTCTCTTCAGGGTTTGTCTGCTGGCAGACTGCTTGGTGGTAGGTATGTCCAGAGCACTTCTTCAGGTGGATGGGCACCTCTTCCTGGCCTGCGCTTCCACCTTTCCTAAGCTTGTCCTTGTCTCTCCGGACCTGAGATGTCCCACTGCTGCCTTTTGATGAGACTGTCTGGCCTCTGAACAGTTGTGCTCGCTGTTGACAAAGGCCCACCTTACTGAGGAGGATGAATACATCCCCCCTGAAGGCCTTAGTGAAGATGGCATAGAGAAACGGGTTGGCACAGGAATTGAGCGGGTAGAAGAGCACCAATAAAATCTTGGAGTTGGAGACGGTGATGAGCGGCCGGTCCAGCACAGCTGACATGGCGTAGAAGGAGATAGGTGCCATACACAAGAAGTCAGTAAAGATGAGGACAGCCATGCGCTTGGCGATGTTGGTATCCTTGGATCCAGAACGGTAGTGGGGGTTGTGCACTGCACAGTAGATCTTGAAGTAGCAGGCACAGATGACAAAAAAGGCCAGGATGTTGAGGACCAGAACTGACAAGATGTAGACCTGAGCCACTGTGGACTGGGTGTCCATTGGGAGACAGATACTGACCTTCTGGTAACTGCTCACCCCGACCAGCGGGAGCAGGGCCAGGAGGAGGCAGAAGATCCAGCCACCGAGCATCACTGCTGCCGCATGGTGCAGGTGCAGCTTACGATCCAGCCTCATAGCAAAGGTGATAGCGTACCACCTCTCCAGAGTGATCACTGTCAAGGTGTAAACAGACAGCTCACTTGCGAACACTGTAAAAAACCCTGCAAGTCCACAACCAGGGCCCGTCTGCCAGTCTATGGCGTGGTTGAAGTACTCAGCTCGTGTGTGGAGGTCTATAGAGGCGATAAGCAGCAGATAAATCCCCATGCACAGATCTGCAAAGGCCAGGTGGCACATGAGGAAGCGGGAGACCGAGAGCTTGTAGTGGCTGGTGAGCAGCACCAGGAGCACCACCACATTTCCCAGAACAGCCAACAGACTCACAAACCACACAGAAACTCGCAGGAAGCCAAAACCCATTATGTCCTCACAGGGATTGAACTCATCGGGCACTGGTGCACACGCCACCTCTTCTCCCTCCTCGCACACCACATAATCGTAACGACTGTCAAAGTCTTGGCTGGTGTCCTCCTGGGGGTTCTTGAGGGTCTCTCCAAAACCCACATCCTCATCTGGCTGGCCCCCAAAGTAGGCGTGGTAATGGAGGCTGCCATGGAAGTCACCTCTCCTCCAGTCTTGCTGGGACTCTCTGTGGCCTCCGTCATTTGGCTCCTGGTCTGAGATCGTTTCCACCACACTGTCCCCTTGGAGGGAAGGCATGCGGAGCGGCCCCACAGAGCGCTTGTGATGCTGGTCGTAGAAGGCAGTCAGGTTACAGATGATGTACTCTAAAAAGCTGAAAAACACATACGCACAAATACATATAAGCTTGAGTCCATAAAATAATACTGTAGTCCCAAATGAGACAAAAAACACACCTGGCTTCAATCCACACTTGCACTAAGTGTCAAATCAAATCACATAGTTTATAAATCCATTTGAAAAAAAAGTGATTCCTGTTTTGAGAGTCATTATTAGTCTGGCTCAACCTTCTTCCTACAATAACAGTAATGACTGACACTAATTATGGAAGCGCTGTAAGAAGTTATAGGTAAACACGTCAGAGAGTTGATTCAATCCCTGCCAAAATCCACATCATACAAGTGCAGCTGCCCCACTCACTGTGGTAGATCATCCAAATAAATGAAAACACAGACTACAAGAGCATTCTATTGGTTGCTGTTTGTCTTTTATACACTGTGCGGACACTTCTTGTGATGACTCCACGTGACTTTTCTGACTCTCAAATGCTTCCGATGGATACAAAATGAAGACTTGATGAAAGCTCACCCTCGTTTCTTTTTGAGGTTTTTGAAGCCGCAGCAGTGGCTGGGGTAGGTGAGGTTCGCGATGGTGAGGTGCTTGAAGGTTTTGATGGGCGGCAGTTTCTTGAGTGCCCAGGCGTCGCGTGCCTTCAGCTCCCGGAGAGAATCCATACCTGTGGTCGGGAGGGAGGTGATCCCTGTTAGGGACACGTCTCTTTGAGACAGAAAGGGAATTAAAAATTTTAACAAGATACATTCGATGCATTAACATATTTTTTTTGTGTTGATGAAAGGAAAGTGAAGGAGGCTCAGTGTTACCTCCAATGCATGAGTCCAATAATTCTTGGCTAGTTCGTAGCCTTTGCAATTTTAGCACTCCACACATTACTCCATGACCCAGGCACATAGCCTTCCCTGAGCAAATCTTTTTACCTGTTGTCCAGCTGCAGGTTGTGTCTTCAAAGGTGTTTTTGTGATTTCACAGGTGTATGCTTTCTGCCAGGAATGATAAAATGTCTGCATGGGTCAAAACCAATGTCCAAATCAATATTTCCACAGACTGTGCTGCTCTGCTCTTCTTCTTTGCTGGAACGTACGCTAAGTCCGCTGCACAGGCCGTGGCAGTGGTCGGTGTATTCTGTGGAAATATTGGATCTAAATGTTGGTTTCGCCCCTGGCAAACATTTTATCTTTCCAGGCAGACAGAAGACATCTGCGGGATCATGAAAATACCTTTCAATGTTTTGACTTTCCTAAAGTTTATGTAGGGAAATTTATGTGACCAAATCACAGAATGATGTGAGGAGTGCTGAGGTCAGTAATGGGGTGAAGCATGCACTTACTGGATGCTTATAAATAATATTGAATATTATACTTTCATATGACTACCTGGAAGAAGCACCCAGTACCTTTCAATACTGGAACAAATGTATTATCAGCAAATCTACAAAGGGGCTAGACACGACGAGAGCAGAGAGCTCATAGATGGATTAAACAACACCCTCCATCTGTTTCCTCGAGTGAGCTTCTCACTCTTTCATCATCTTTAAACAATTACATGTGGTATTTCATGTGCTCGGCCGTCATGCCAAAGCCAGCTCAACCTCATCGGGACAAAGACATGCAGGGGATTGACAATCTCACCAACATCCTGTGTGATCCATTATCAGGACATTCTGCTGCTCAGGACCGGACACTCCCCCCTTCCAGGGGCCAAGTACAGGCCAAATTCTCTTTTGCTTTCTTTAGTTTCCTAACCCATTAAAACCTCGCAGTCATTGTATCTGCTGGTTAATTTGATTAAATAAAAGAAACACAAACCAAACATTTTCATATTTGCTAAGAGCTCAGTTGTTCATTTTTAGTCCCATTTGCTCTCCTCGCTTCGCTGTCCTCCGCTCTTTTTCCTCTCATGGGTCACATTGTGTAAAGCACAGAGTGTCAGTCTCATATTGTCATTCCCAGATGTTTAGCTCATGACCTCATGGAGGTGACCTCACTCAGGACATGTTCCTCAGTGGAACAGAGGAAGAAGACCTGCGCACAAACTCCGTTCACCTAACCAGACACTCAATGGCTAGATCAGAGCCATAACAGCAACTAGATAGCCGTGGTAGAGGGCTTCGGCATTGAACACCTTTAAAAGCGAGGACCCAGCTTTAAAAACCTTGAGAAGGACCAAAAAGGACGACAGTAACAAAGAAACGTCAGGAGTTTCTCCCTCACACGCTTGCACACAATACGTTTCAGATTTCCTGGTCAAAGACACAGCTGTGGAGGAATGATTTTCACTCTTTGATGATATGCTATCCCATTTCATAGACATCTAGTCTGCACATTACGAATGAGGAAATTGTTGAAATCTAACTTGGTGGTGTGAATAATGAAATTGCCAAACTAGGCCCATCATTTATTAATATACTGTATACGCTTTCAAAATGCTTCATTATGTGTAAATTTGAAATATACCATTGAAACTGTAATACTAATAGCTTTCTTGTCTTGAGATACTGTCAGATCAATACCACTTTCATGTCTATTAAATATGAAGCTATAGCCAGGAGTCAATGAGTTTAGCTTAGCACAATGTCTGGAAACAGGGAGAAACAACTCGGCTACCAAACTCACTTACCAGCATCTCTTAAACTCACATCACTGTGTACCTCGTTTGTGCAATCCGTACAAAAACTGACCATTAATCGTTCAGGTAATTCTAAGCAAAAAAGCAAATATTGTTCCCAAAATATCAAACTATTCCTTTGGAGTGAGTAAAGGAGCCACTAAAGTCACAAATGTATATTATGGTACCACAGTAAATATTAAAACATGGTATAACAGTAGCACAAATACAGAATCAATTTATCAACTTTATTAATTTCTCAAATTCAGAACAGATTAGACAGTCAATTTTCACTTGGCAATAGTAATAGTAAAATGAAAATCTGCAAAGAACTATCACAAATCTGATTTTAAACACTGTGGCTCACCTCTTGGAGATGCTTAAGTTGTTTTAAGTGATTGAATTCATTAGGATTTATAGGTACTGTTGTGGTAAGAACTGCGTGTAATTGCAAGCAGAGTTAATAAGAGCGGCTCAAATTTTCAGCCCTTCAGGTACTTACAGAAGCATGGGGCCGCTGACGGTGCCTGCAAAAGCCCTTTCATCCATCTTGGTAAGATACTTGTTCCTGTGAAGGTCTCTGGACAGGAAAGCACAAATTTAAGTTTATTAAGAGAAAAGTTATCCTTCACATTTCAATCAGACTGACAGAGGCGAGGTGTGGCATAATATTTTCCCAAGCCTCATCACTGCACATTTCTCTATTTATTTTCTCTCATTTCAGAGGTGAAACATGACAGAAAAAGGTCTCACTCACGTTGTTGATTCAAATTAGACAGTATAAGATGTGATGGCGTGCTCTTTAAACACACTGCACCCTCACTACACATCTCCCCGAATCCTTTAAATGTAATAGGGATAATAGACCTGTGAGGGGTGTGTTTGTCTTGGTCAGGCTGTGCTGGGATCAGTTCTCCCCTCAGAGCAGATCAAGCGCCAACACAAACACCCATGTGTAAGGACTCACTAGTCACCGTCGAATGGCTTAATTAGACTCTTATAAGGACCTGAGATGTGTGTAGGTGTTGTAAAAGAGGAGCGGGGTCTTAAATTAATATCATTAAGACATCATATCCTGAATATGCAGGATTCTGGAGCAGGGGGTGTCAGGAGGAAAGAAAACATGTTGAGACGAAAGAGAAAAAGGAAGAACCAGTTCTCTAATTCTCTAACTGAGGCAGCTGAATTTAGTGTGAAACTGATTCCTGAGGTCTGACACAGACCTGGGGTCCAGTGTCACTGAGTGTATGGGAGAGGGCAACTCTTAATGCAGACTTCCTGATGCCCTCTTTCGGAAACATATTTTCCCATGAGAACTCCAGCTTACTAATCAAGAGCTGGGCTTAGGCCCTTTTTAGAGTACACATGAGAAGGCCTGTAGAGACCCAACTGTGAGCCCGCTGCTTTTGTAGTGCAATTTTGGGTAAGGAAATACACATGCCAGATGTCAGAAATGATTTAATCCAAGCAAAATACTGAGCAACTGAATTTTTTGAGAAATGTAGGACCTCCAAATCATCTGATTTTGGCGTCCCAGTGAAAAAAAAGCCACTTAATAATTGAATTTACTTAAAAACACTGTTAAATCAGAGAAAGCTTGTCAATTGAAGAATAAGTCTTGAACTTAATACACAAGTACACTATACACAGTGTACTTAATAGTGTGTTTATTATTTGATGTTATTGGATGTTTCATTCAACACTGTACAAGAAGGTGAATGAGAATATTTCCCAAAATGTTAAACTCATGTAAGAGTTTTCAAATTAATTAAATATGGCATTCAAGGAGTTCATGTAACATAAAATACCTACACTTGATCTAGCTTGGTCCCATTAAAGGCATGATGTTGGATTTCTCTGAAGCCATTTCCATACAGCATCCTGTAACAGAAGAAGTTCATACAGTAACATAAGAAAATAGCACTTATTAGAATTTGTCTCTTTAGGTTTAATAACAAGTCAGCTGAATGAAAATATTTTCCATGCGCTGATGCTTCCGTTCCTGCACGGCAGTGACAGAGATAAGTGGGACCTACTTATTTCACATTCTCTGGTGATGTCTGTCTGTGCAATTTTGTGGTTTTTAGCCCAACAGTTTCTGTAACTTGCTGTTTTGTGGATTATCCCTCCTTCCTCACCCCCAAACCAAACCGCATACATCTGATTGCCTGTTGTGTATGAGTGTCTGTGTACTTGTTTTTGCTATTTTAGTGAGTTCAGAATGAGGACATGTTTTTAAAGTGAGGTAATTTTGGCCCTCTTCTTCTAGTGGCTATTTTAGGGTTTGGATTGGATTTAGGGATAAATGAACTAATGTAACTAACTCACTATGCACTACAGTTTTTATTAAGTTCACATTTCCCTTAAAATTTGGTATAAAAGTGTAGGATTTTTTTTTAATGTAGAGTAGGTATCCTTGTGTGTATCTGCATGTTGTTGCTCTTGCAGACATCTTACACTGTCAGCACATTGCTGGTGATGCCACGGAATGAGTTGGTTGGGATCTCTGTGATGTAGGGGTGATCAACAATTTCCCTGCAAAGGAAGACACCGAACAGAGAGGAAATGAAGTGGTGTTGTAAATAAATACCTTTCGATGGAAAGTGGCATAGGGAGGAAAGTAGTTGATGAATGTATGATGGCTCAGTAGGAAAATGAAATTAGATGGAGTTGAGAAGGTGATGACACAGAGATGTGACAACGTGTGTATAAATGTGGCTCATTTTGAGCAGAGGGTTACACACGGAAATACAGATGCTTATTGAATCAAAAACCAAGATGCACACACACACACGCACATAACTTTGCTTGTCTAACATTTCATACATCAATAATGCCCAGTCAAATTTATGAAGCAAAGTGGAAGCTGTTCTCAAAACTGAGACCACATTTCCTATAATCCCTACAATGATGTGCCCCTTTTTCATACATTCCTTCATTCTTTATTCCTTCTGACAGTGCAAAAATTATGAAAACATAAAAACTGTTTTTGCAGTGGAAGAACACATCCATCTTTCTGTTCCCTAAACAGTCTAAAATATAGTGCATGAAAAAGCTGATAATTGCTCATCATCTTGCTGACAGTCTTGTTGGATTATGATAGTTAGAGTAATGGCTCTGAATTAATGTGGCAATGAATTGCTGACATTAAAATGCTACCAGTGGCAATTTAGCTTCCATAAATATTGAATGGTGTGCTTAGTTTGAAAGTTGTAAACTTATAGCAACTTACAGTATGAAGTTCATGTCATTAGAGTGGATGTTGCTCAAGTCAGGAAAGAAAGTCAGGCCGGTATTGAAAATCCCCCTGAATAGCAACAGTATAGAAACAGTCAGGACATACAGCAGACACAACAGAGACTACACAATCTCCCTTTAAGATGTTATGAAAAATTGTGTATGATTTTCTTATTGTTAATCCTCTGTGGGATTCTATCAGATAACTGTCTATCCAACTGTCTGGCTTCAAGTCAAGGATTCTTAAAGGATTTTTAAGTAATCATAAAGTTGATTCATTCTCAGGCTAAATACACTGAATTTCTAGTGTGCAGTCACTTATCTGCACCACTGCATTACACTCAAATGAAGCATGACTCAGCCTGGCCCAAACTGTTACACACAGTGTTATGAATAGATCACAATGTCTAAATTATTACCAGACTTCAGAATTTTAAATATACACCCCTCATCTTTTTGGATTACTGTAATCTTGTCAATATGTGGAATTCAGTGACAAAAAGAGTTGTTTGAAAAAAAAAAAAAAAAAAGAAATTGCAATGAAAAATACTCACAAGTATTTGAGGTTTGGGAGATTTTTAAAGGCTTCTGGGTCAATGTAGGTCAGACTTTTTGCATTACGTAGCTCTCTGAAAGAACAGACAAGGAAAAAATGCAAATGTTGTTGTTTACATTTCAAATATTACTTATTGACACCATATGTTAACATATATAGGGGTGTGTATGTGTATGTGTTGCTGTGAATGGATGGGTCACATATGTATTATGTACATATATGTATGAGTATGCGTGTATGTTGCTGTTTGTATATGTACAAACACACACAACTACTCAATAGATAGGTATGTATGCATTTATGAATATACTATGTGTATTTTAATACATATGTGCTTTTGTGAAGATATACTGTATATATGTGCAGTATGTATGTGTATACATATACTTATGTGGGAGTGTATGCGTGACTGTGTATGTTTTTTGTGCCCAATATTCTAACATGGTTTTGAAGATGGTTGCTGCTGTTCTTCTTCTTGTCGCTGTTTTTTCTTTCTTTCTTCTTCTGTTCCACCTCAACCTCAGTTTCATGTCTTGCCTGTTTTGTATGTTGTATGTGTGCATTTCATGGCTGTAGAAAAGTTTGCATGGAATCGCTGCTCCAGCATGTAAATTGTACTAAATTGTATAGCATAGCATTTTTCTCATTATGACATCTTGGAATATGAGAGGGATCATAACTGATCTGGAAGGACGTTTCATTATCATCAACAGCAACATTGAGAAGGACAGTGTAACAATAGCTGTCTGTGGTGCCAACACTGACTCCCCCACTTTCTTTCACTACCTCTTGTGACCTCAGATCTTGATTGCTCCTCTTTTTCAACCTCCCATAAGCCCTTCCACTCTTCATCTGCAATTAAACAATATATGTCAGAATGTGGACTGGCTGATACCTGTAGACTATTCAACCCAGACAGCAGAGAATATTCTTACTATTCTTCACACCACAAAACATATCCTGCATTGACTATTTTCTGATCAACAACTCACTCACACATAGAGTAACAGAATCCAACATCCACAGTATTATTATTTCAGACCATGCTCCTATCACCCTCAAATTACTAAAAGGAATTCGAGCCACATCCCCCACCTAGATGGTGCTTTAATACCTCGTTCCTGAAAGACCCAGATTTTGTCAAGTATTTTGAACAAAAATGGACATCCTTTCTGAAAACCAACAGCAACCCTGATATAACCACAAGCACTCTCTGGTAAAGAGGAAAAAGCAGTTCTAAGAGGTACAATAATATCATATTACACAAACAAACAAAGAAGAAACGGCAGAGACTGGACACCCTGACTTCACTTGTCCAAGACATAATCAGCAAAGAATGACTCAAAACCAAACACAAACTTAATAGTCTTCAATAGATAAATGAAACATTCCGACATTACGTCTCCAAACTATACACCCCTGACCATGACACTACATCTACAGAAGCCGATGCTTTTCTGAGGAATGTCTCTCTCCCAAAACTCGACACAACCCAGGCAGAGAATTTGGATAAGCCGCTCACCCTAGATGAACTAAGGAAAGCACTACTACTACTGGAACCCAACAAAAGGCCCCAGATGGATACATGTGATACAACATTTCTGGTCCCTTCTTTCACCCGCATTTTCCAAAATGATCTCTGAAATCCTCCATAGTTTTACAATTCCCCACCATATGAATACTACCTTGATTACACTTATCCCTAAGCCAAACAAGGACTCGGCACACTGCTCCAACTGCTGCCACATATCATTAATAAACACCGATGTTAAAAGTATTAGTAAGGCTTTGGCATGATGACGACTGGAATCTGTAATTTCATCACTTGTGTACCCAGATCAGACTGGTTTCATCAAAGAGAGAGATTCCTCAGAAAAAATTCTATACAATGCACCCTCGTCAATGGACAAATACCTACATCATTTAATCTTAACAGATATACCTCGCAAGGATGCCCAGTGTCATCATTACTTTTTGCACTTTTCACAGAATGACTTGCCTCAACCATAAGGCAAAATAACAGCATTTTTGTCATTAAAACCAGTTCACAAAATCAGTCTATACATTGATGACATCTTGTTATATCCAACAAATCCCTTAAGCTCCCTATCGTCAGTCCACAATCTGATTAACAGCTTAACCTAGCATCAAAGGAGACCTGGATAGACAGAATAAACACCCACTCTCTTTAATTGGCCACATTTCAATGATCAATAAATTCTGACTTTTTTTTTTTTTTTTTTTTTTTGCGATTAGCCCTGTTAATCCACCCCTGGGCTGGTTTTCCTCCCCAAATTCAACAGTCAAGACCAGAATAACTACACTCCAAAAACCCTAACAATATAGTGTGCTTGATGCAAAAAACTTTTACCACTACTTCCTCTCCCACCAGCTTCAGTATATCCAACACTGGACAAACAACTCCAGTTCGGTTAGGCTTGATATTGAACAGACCGTCCATAAGGATCTCACCATTCAGAAGATTGCATTCACAGATAAATCACTTAAGACCTACAGCTGCTTCAAATTTAACACCATAGCTACAACTTTCACTGTCTGCTGGAAAGTAAATGGCATACTGCACTTAACCTCAAACTGTCTCCTTTTACTTTCACTCTTATCTGGCATAACCCTACATTTAAAATCAATAAACAACTCATCCACTTCTCTGAATGGTAACGGAGAGGAGTAACCAGCCTGGGGCACCTTTTCAGTGGCAGCTCTCTCATGACCTTTGACCTTCTCAAACAAACATACTTACTTACTTTCTCTCCATGGCGATACTGTTTCAATACTAATAGACAAATAGACATCAGAATTGGATATACTGTACATCAATCAGACATCCATTGGCAAACCATATGCAACAATACATTCTCCATGTCATACAACTCAAAAATTCAACTAATTCAACAGAAGGTCATGGAAAAGCTGCAGCATCCCTCTCCCCCCCACCATCTCTCTTTTACGTGATCTCTCCTCATTTACAATCTCACAACATCTCCAAACTTTCATCTTAATAGCATTAACTGAGGCCAGGAAAACAATATTACTCAATTGGAGAGGCAGAACAAAAATATCAATAAGCCATTTGCTCAATCTGTTAACAGAACACGCAAACCTAGAAAAGCTCATATCAACCCCAAAGGACAATCTAATCACATTCCATAACACCTGGTCTCCTTTCCTGCAGTTCTTCAAGAGCTGATTCCTTTCTACATTGCATCACTCACACAGATCTTCCCAACCCCAATATGACAACTCAAAACAACAAAATAACCCAGGATATTGTTGATCCCCAGCCATGCACCCTTTTTTGTTTATGTCTTAATGACTTTGTGTTCTGTTGTTATTCTTTACTACCCACCTGTGGTATGTCCACATAAAAACTAACCAATTCAGAGCACGTGTAAAAGACAGAAGCGTGTGTGGCAGCCACTATGAAATTATTTGGACACGCATTCAGACACACACTGTCTTGAAACATGCTGACAGAACAGGACAAGGTGCATGCCAGCGTGCAAGAGGAGGGAAACTCGGTGCAGACGGCCAGGGCCGGAAGTAGAGTCCAATTAGTGTTTCATTAGTGTGTTTACTCTGGTCCGCCCTGGGCTGGATTAAACACTCCTCTTTGCTGTCTAAAGCCATGTGGTGCTCTGGAACGTGTGTGCTGGCCCTTCTTCACACACCTTGCAAACCGCATTCAGCCCAGCAGACAGATGTGGTCAGGTCAATGGAGGTCTCTGAGAGGGAGAGATTCGTCTTCCCAGTGCTGCAGTATAAGGACTAGAACTACACTGAAATCCCAGCAGACAGTTTTATCAATATAATCTCTACATAGTCTGTCAAGCAGACAACAAAACTCCAGAAGGTCAGTCAGTGCAGGGCTGTTGGGAATTTAGTTTCCTTTTACTTGGGTTTTCTATGGATAAAGTTTGTGTTTCTGTGGGTGGTCTTTCCTTTCTTCAGCCATGGTGACTTTGGCTGGTCGTGTTAACTAAGCAATCTGAAAAGGTCTGCGCTCTTGGATCCAGCCTTGCTAAAAAAAAAAGTAGAATGAAGCTCATGTAGCTAAGGTAAACAGCACCAAGGGCAAAATCTTCAGTCAGACATTGGGAGGCGGCAAATGGGGTGGTTGTTTCTAGATTATATTATTAATTATTTTCTAAAGCTTCTTATTATGTTGGAGTTATGCGATTATATTGTTTACGTGTCACTTTGTCGAACATCACTTTTAATTGTCGCTGTAACTGATTTTTTCCGCAGGTGCCATCACCGGACCGTTATCTCAACTCAGTACTTTCGTTCGTGGTTCTGATTATGTGGCTTGTAATATAAAGGTTAACAAGAAAGTGACCTTTCAGTTCTGGTGTCATATCTTGACATATATAACTACCTTATTGAATCTCCAAGCAAAGTAATCTGCACGCTGTAAGCACACTTTATTTTGCTGTTTTGGTTGTCTGTCCAATGTGTAATCTTTTATACAGCAGAACAAACTTTGAACACAACAATGACAAACTAGCACCTTATAAAGTTGTCAATGTGAATGTGTTAGCAAACTGATACCCATTTAGTCATATGTCAGCGTTGTGTTTCTGGCTACCAGACAAGTTTAAGTCCAATATTCTTGCTCATATTAATTCTGTTCTGGTCTCCACCAACTCTTGAGGGAAATCTGGCTATTTCAATGTTAAATGCTTCCCTATGTTCACTAGCTAGCTGAACAACTTTCTTTCTTGGTCATTTGGTGTTGAACGGGTAGCGTACAGTGTGTTTATCAGAGCTTTTTTTGCTGCCAACAGCTGGTTTCTGCAGCTGGAAATGAGGGTTATGAGAGCAGTGAGACTGCATCAAACTGTTAAATTGCAGGCCATAAAACCAAAACAACCAGCTTAAAGACACTATAAAGTTCCGCGGGGCTGAGACAAACTGCAGAGTCGGCTATTCATTCGTACTATGAGTGACTCTTTTCACATTCACAAATATTAGTTTGACCCCACAGTTAATATAAAAGTATTGATTACTGCAGTTTTAACTACCCAATTTATTTCCTGTACAGGATCCAAACAAACTGCTGTTGTTGCTGCTGTAAAGTTAAAATACACACTTTGCTCTGTGCCAGAGATTTTTCCCCACAAATGAGTGAGAGTGTAGAAGCTTTCATAAGTGTGTTTTTATAGGTTTGACATTATTGCATTGTATCATTTGCCAAAATTATCTTTCATCTATCTATCAAAATGATTCATCTATGTAGAAACGTGTCAACTTTGCTTCACAGTAAAAACCAAGAACTCTTAAAATTGGCTTATCTTGATGGTGGCATGATAGAAACTTCACCCAGCCTCCCTCTGAATTCCCAGCTCCGACTGCAGTTCTGGATCCACAGCTGCTGTCGGCCTCAAGCAGCCAACAGGAAGCGGAGCATTAATTTGTGTCTGACCCTGAAGGAAACCTGAGAGAGATGCCATTATCTGATGTATGGCACTACACCACACCAATCAGTGGCAAATAGGCCCTGGAGATCCAAAGTACACTGCCAGAACACAGATACAATCCTCAGCTGGCGGTTTGAATTATCGCTCCTGTCTGTATTTTGATGTCTGGAATTCGGCAGCTAATAAGGAAAGACTAAAAGAAAAGGATAATTAAGATAAAACTGACAGCCAAATGATACGCACACATGCATCAAGTCGTGTCAAATTCATTTCTGCAGCCGTTAACTACAGTTGCCGTCTCAAACGGCTGCACATGCCCACATTTTATAGAGGAATTGAAGAGTGGAAACAAATTGCGTATACACAAACTGCTGTGTTACAAGATGCTGTAACTTGGAACAAATCATTCACACAGACAGGAAGTCCCGCAGTAATATATGAAGTGCTAGGAGGTGTTCTGCTGGAAAGTGTGTGGTCCACCCGGAGACTCGGCCATAAATCTCTATCCCATAATTGAGAATAGAGTGCACCTTGCTAGACTTTTTCCCCTGAGCTGCTTCAACAAGAGCTGGAGCATGAAGAAGACAAGGAGGGAGGCCAAATACTGGCTGTTGTTTGGCTCTCTGGCACGTTTATTCTGACTTTCTGTTTAGACCAGGCTCCGTAATAATGGTCCAGATAATAACTTATTTCATCAAATTGAATTGTTTCTCATCTAATTTGCATGCACTAATCCCACAACAGGGTATTCTTTTTCAATTCCTTTAATTGCCAGTGAGACAAAACTGCCCCGTGCCACTCTGATGAGGAGCAGTAAGTGGTGTGCAGGAGAGAAATAAGCTTCAAATGTGTTTCTTCCTCGCTTCCAATTGCTGCTGGCAAGGTTCAAAATCAAGCATTTTTTCACTCCAGAGACCAAAGGAACAGCTTAATCAATAAAGATCAATAAAGAGCGTGGCCTTTCCCTTTAGTTACTCACATGTGGGTGATTTTCCTCAGGCTGTAGAACGAGTGCCTCTCCAGCCTCTGCAGCGTCACGTCCACCGATATATATCTACAAGAAATACACAAAGCTTACACCGAATCTAACATACAAACTGCCTTATTGCAATATCAATATAATGTTTTTTAACCATCTGTCTAACTTATAAGAATGAAGGTACTGTGCCAGCGTGCAAGAGAAATAGAAGACCTGTTTTCATAAATGAGTTTGAGTGTGTGGCTCTAAAAATGATCCAACTCTTTCCTGAATTTATCAACCCACCTTGTCTAAAGCCTCCAAAGTCACGGGTAATTTTACAGGTATGCACCTCACATATACATTACCCAGTCATCAGTCACTCCGCTCCCATTTGTTATTACTTGGTAACAAGTATGCTCTTTAAATAAACCATGAACTTAGCACTAGAGCTTTCCTTATAAATGACTTACTTAGAAGAAGAAAAAACATATAGCATATTCTGTTTACACTTACAATAAAACACACCTCAGAATTCACAAATCTGACTGACATTCTGTCGATCATTTTATCTGGATAGACAACAAAGATTCAATAGAAACTTCTGCCTGTGAGCGCTCATGCCTGTTTGAAGCTTACAGAAAACCACCTCCGTCTCCCTTCATGCATGACTTGGACGCAGATGTCGGACTCAGCGGCTGGGGATCATGGCTCAAATGTATATTTTACCTCTACACAGAGACTTCACCTCTACCGGGAGTCTAAAATCACCACACGCCCAAAGAGCTGTGCTGGGATACCGAGCCAATGTCCAAGCCCTGCTGTGGTTGAAGGACCAACATTCCTATTGAAGGAACACATTAGCTCTTCCAGCTGTGATTAGGAGCTGGTGGTGACACTAAACAGAGAGCATATCATCTGCTTGGGTGGGAGACAAAAAGGAAAGGGGTGGGCAGTCTGGGACAGGTTCCTACTTTTTTAAGCAAAGCAGTTGAAAGACCACAGGTGGATGAGAGTGATGAAAAGTGCGTGAGCCTTGAATGGAATAATCCCACCGAATAAATTGCCACTCACATCCTTGAGACGTTGACCATGCTGGAAAAGGCGTCTGCTGGCACGGTTGACAGACGGGTCTCAAAAAGCCATCTGGTTAAGAAATAAAGACGGACATTTCAGTTGTCACAAACACATTTTACTCACAATATCTTTGTCTTCATTTGCAAGGTGTTCTTGGACATTTGTAAAGGAATTGTGTGGGAAATAGGCTTGTCTGTCAAAAATGAACAAAATTTGCCTACCAGCACCTCAACAATTACTACATTAAATCCTTTATCTGTAAAAAGAAATCTTAGTGTGATAATGACATATTATGATTTTATGAAGGGTAATGTGACTATTTTCTGGTCTGAAGTACTTACTGGAATGCTGATTCACTGACAATTGCTCTTGGCCAAGAAATAGTCTGCAACATAACCCATAAATAAAATGACAGATTGTTGTTTTTACACTGCAGTTTTGTACAGACCAAACAAAGGATCTATACTTTGGACAGAGTAGACTCATATTTACGTACTCATATGAGTGATATCAATCTTCATCTAAATTGCAGCAGAAATTCCCAACAGTTTCTTCGGTGGATGAGACTAAAATCTGATACTTGAAAATTATAATGACATTCAATGTGGCGTTCTGGAAATGCTTAAGATTCTCTTTGCAATGTAAGTGCTTCTCTTATCAAAACTGAATTTCACATATAGATTCTTTACAATTGTCCAATAATTCTAGACAAAAAGAGACAAAGAGGACAGTGTGCAGGTGAGAGAGGAGAAAAAATGGGAAGACAGATAATGGCCCAACAATGATAAGTTTTAGAGTCAGATGAAAGGTTGCTTTGAAGCAAATGGTGAAACAGACCCCCCTATTCTAGGAACACGGGAAAAAAACAAAGGCTTGGACCTGACTGGACCTGAGCTGGAAGCCAAATCAAACAATGTCTGGGTCTGTTTAGGACAATGTTTCAGAAAGTAAAGTTAAGACCAAAGTGTGCGAAACACAGGCTAAAATGGACCTTCACATTGTTCAAGGTAAATTAGTACCCAATGTTACAGGTACACTGTAAAACCAAGGGTTAAGTATTTAGAATCTGATCTATACTTAAAGGTCAAAACTTTATTTTGAGTAAATATTTTTTAAAAATATTTAATACTAGAAATAATTTGACATTTGGGAAATAAGCATTTTTGCTTTTGCTTAGCGTTAGATGAGAAGATCAATACTATTCTCATTTCTGTATGGTAAATATGAAACTAAAGCCAGAGATGGTTCATTTAGCTTAGCATAAAGGCTAAAAGCTGGGTGAAACAGCTAGTCTGGCTCTGTCCAAAGGTAAAAAAAAAAGACCTATACCAGCACCTCTAAAGCTGGTATGTGGATTTCGTCACCTTTGGACGGAGCATTCTAGCTGCTTTGTGCTTATTAAACTAACTCTAACTGTAGATTCATATTTTACATAAAAAAATGAAACTGATGATCTTCTCATCTAACTCTCAGCAACAAAAGCACATAAGCATATCTCCCAAAATATCTAACTTTTTCTTTTAGAGTACCATGATGGTACTTTGATCACTACTTCGATATTGAAAATGTGTTATTTCTTTCCTGTGATCTTGCTGCAGATTTTGTTGTGCTGGATTTGGGAATCACTACATGATAATAGCGGAAAGAGATTAAGATGGTAGCCACGTGTGTTGATGTCATGTTGTATTGCACGGCCACCCTGCAGCAGGATGCACATTCATTGTTTGCTCCGCTGCATCCTGCCTCGACTGGCAACAGTGCATGCATCCATTTGGAAAAGCGACTGAGCCAAAGCCACCATCTTCATGTGCCTTTGGTTCATCAGGGGAACAATAGACTAATTCAGAGGCTGAGATCTGGCCTGTGAGTCAGAATCACGCTCACATGGGACATGGGGGGGGGGTTAGTCAGTCAGTAGACACGGGAGCACAGCACCCTGCACACGCTTTGACAAACTCAAACAAACAGAGGGACACAGAGCAGACCCCGACACCAAACACCCCTGTCAGAACTGCGGTGTTTCGCCGCCGCGCTCAAACACAAATAACCAGCATGCATTTTCCCTCAGGACCGTGTGGAGAAGACCAATGAGCCCATGTGAGAGGCTTGAGGAGAAAAGTACTCCGTCAATTTGTCATTTTGGATAGAAACCTGAGAAAACAAACAGGTTGGGAATTGAGTTTGAAGTGGGCAGAAGCCACATAATTCATAATATTGTCAGCAATGGATTGGCAACATAACTGTGTTTACTATGGCTCTGTCACATTTCGATGTGTAATGGTCTTTGGTGTCTAGTTGAGAGGGTCAGTTACATATTCTGCTGCACATTTCAACCTGCACTTTCTCCAGTGTGGTTCAATGTAAACTACTATCATGTAGATACCGCCTCTATAAAAAAACGTCCTCTCAGTCAGAGTCTGCTTGGATGCACTGCAGTTATTATTTTACTTCATTTTTCTATTCCGATCTCATATCCTATGAGTGTGGGAAGAAAAGGTGATGCACAGTGATTCATCTTCTAACTTATTTTCATTCTAGGTTTCATAAAAGATTAACTTCCTATTTGTCTTCTAATGAAAACGTGAGTTAATTATTGCAGAATGTGAAGTAACAGTGGCAATTTCCATTACACGATCCATCGGTACAAATTAATAGCTGGGAAACAGTCAGTATTTCCACTAATCTCAGCTACAGCTCGGGATGTTCAACGTCCCGCTTCTTATTTTACAATTAATCCCAGTACTCATCTGTTACCATTCAGGGAACAGCATTATAATTTCACTCATCAGTCAGTTTTATTCAGATTCAGATTACTTTATTGTCCATTAAATTTCCACAAAATGGAATTCATCCCTCAATCTCTCATCTAATAGAGGAGACAACAATATCACGAGTTATCACAAGTTTAAACTCCAATCCAAAAATTCTGAGGTTTTTGAAAGACTGGAGCTGCTGTGTTTTTCCCTCTTTCCCTTGAAGTCTTTTTTTCCTCTTAATTATTCTCAAATGGAACTCTCTGGGTGTTTGAGAAATGTGCTGTAAAAGGTAAATATTGTATTTGAATGCATCGTCCAGACACGGTCGGGAGTCACGCTACGCAGGCTTTAAAGCGTGTCTGTGCTTTCCTTTCCACCTCTCTGACTCGCAGTGACACATGGAGTAACCTCTACAAGTACGCACACACGCACACAAAGGACTCCAAACTCTAAGTAGCCACATATGCACGCTCACACACAAACACTCGCAGATGTCTGCTTTGCATTCACATTTTGTTTTGTGAGTAGAACCTTTACACATTTTCCTCCACAAACGAGTTTTTAACCAAACGCTTATGAATTAATGCAGAAAGGTACAAAGTTTTTGTCCATAAATTTCAAAATTATTGTACTAATAAAGAGGGGTTTTGAAAGTCACTTGAGAGTACAAACCTCCACCAACGTTGAAAAAAGGTTTTAAATGGAATAGTTTTAGGAAACACACTTATTCGCTTTCTGGCAGACAGTTAGATAAGTAGATTCATATCACTCTCCAGACAGAAAGTATGCATCTTATCATGTCGCTCAAAAAGCAGAAAATATTTCCCAAAATCTTGAACTTTTCTCGAGTTCCTTTCAAGTAAAATTTGAGTTGAATTTTGATGCTGCCAAACATGAGTCAAGTATCTATCTATCATAATCTTTCCAAGTCTTGGCCACTGCAAAAATCTCATCAATTTTTCATTGGTCCAATTCTTGGAAATCTGTAATGAGGGTTTTGCAATCTTATGCTGGCAGACTAACAATCCAAAACTCAATTGAAACAAAAGACCAGTAGCCCAAATGAACTGACAGGCGGGCGTGGCTGGAGTCAGAAGGACTGGGCCGCGCTGGCCTGACTGGGGCAGCAGGGTCAGTCATTCCTCAGTGTGTGTAGAACAAAATCAAACTTCCTCACGCCTCATCTGCTGGAACATCCCGCTCAATACACAGTCTATTTCTGGCTTATCTGGCAGATATTTTTATCAGGAGGGGTGACAATCCGGTGATTGGTGGCATGCTTTCATGCCTCTCTATCCTCCTGGAGGGCTCTAGGTAAACTCTGGGCAGGAATGTGAGGAAATTGTAGGGGACATCGGGGCACGTGGACATGTGAATTGGGGCAGTGATCGGGAGATAATTTTATGTGAAGGGTGCTGTTGGAGGCGATGCAAAGTGGTGTTTGGGATGGAGCGATGTTCCAATAAACTGTAAGAAAGGAATGAGGATTATCATAACATAGCTAAGAACCCTCTCCAATAGTCTAAATTACCACAAGTGAGCTCTACATCAGTGCTTTAGAGGAATTTTGTGTGTAGAGTAACATTTGTCAAAATCATGCACAATCATTACCCACATGATACTTAGGGAATCTCACCTGTGTGCTTAAATTCTACTTCATCAGAGGTGTGCATCCTACAAGTCTATCCATCTTAATAACAAAACTAAAGCCTAGTCCACTAGTACACAGATATTTTTTTAAATACACCTTTATTCTTAAAAACACCTGAGGGTGACATGAATATCTAGGCCATCACCAAGGTCAGTAGGATTCATCCTCTGGGGACCATGGACATCGGTACCAAATTTAATGATAATTCATCCAATAGTTGTCCAGACATTTCACCAACCTCTAGTCAAAAGTTTTCACAAACTGCAGCTGAGGCTGATGGGAAATCAAAGTACTGGACAAACTGAAGTTTTGAATGGATGATGTCAACCTCATGGGTGCACTAGATGAAAAGTGAGGGAATCACCAAAATCAGTAAGCTTCATGTTCTGGGGCCAAGACTGTCTGTACCAAATTTCATGGCAATCCATCCAATATTTATGGCGACATTTCAGTCTGGACTGAAGTAGAGGACTGACATCCCGAGAGCGGTGCTGCAAGCATGGCTGTAAATGTCATCAATAAAACTTTTGATGGATCAATTTTTGGATGGATCAACATGTCATTGGTCTTGATTCTTTTGGAAAAGGTGAAGCATTGTTCCTAATTGTATGATCTGTAGTGAACAGAGACAGTGCATCTGTCCCAGCCTTCCTTCAACAGTATGCAATGTAATATATTGGGCACCTAATCTGTGACAAAACTGTAAAATTAATATCCATTGTAAATCCTTCAAACAGTGTTTTAAGTTTTAGGAAGAATACCAAACGGGTTATTTCCACTGACTTATCATTCAAGAATGCTGATTAAAATGGAAATACCCTTTCTAACTCTTCCGCTTCTATGTTTCCACACATGCCACGGAGTCCCTCTGAAGGGCATGTGTTTCCATCACTCAAGGCCATTGCAAACTTGTCGCTCTCTATTGCATAATTTTCACCCTGTACTTAAGCAATTTAGGAAGTGTAGAAGCCCCGCTACATTTTTCAGACGTGACCCCGACATATGACATCATGTCGGCTCCCAGGATTCTTAACAGATTCTTTGGGGTCTCAGATAACAAGATGAAAGATTGCACACAGATCAGCTGTTGTTTGGGTCCTTTTGTACAGTTCTGTTGGTTTAATTTCCCATTGCTAACAGAGTCATAAACACAACAGCCTCTGCTTTAACGGTGCTGACATGTTAATTTTAGTTTTTATCTTGGATTTGTCACCTACGTGTCATATGAGTGAAAGAAGACGTACAGCCTTGGGGAAACTGTGATGGGGTTTTTCAACATTTTTCTGACATTTTATAGGCCAAGCAATTATTAGAAAAAAATAATGAGCAGAAAATTAATAATGAGAAGAATCATTATCTGAAGCGCTAACTGGCAGTAAAACTAGTATTCTCTTATATTACTGTTACTGGAGAGACTGATTGTTCTTGGAAGGGGAAGTGGGCTTACTGTGTTTCCACTTCACTACATTTAGTGTATACAGTCTGATTGCTGGCAAATAAGATGAGCCCATCATCCGAATGGTGTGTGTCACTGTTGCCTTGGCTGTTAGGACTAGTGAGATGTGGTGAGTTTTAATCAAGCGCTGAAGAGCATCCACATTTTCCAAAGCGTCTCATGTCCACAGTGCATGTCTGCAGTATGGACACTACATATTTAAATGCAGTCTTCTGAAAACCCTCTGAACTGCACATTTGTATTCTGGCTTTCTTCTTTCTCTCTGTCACTGTCCCTCCATCCACCCTTATGTCGAAATCACAGTAAATCTATAATACCAAGAGACAATTAATAACCTGTTATTATACGGTAAATGTGTGATGAAAAAGTGAATGAAAAAACTTAACTAAGCACAAGCCAACCACACATAAAGAGAAAAATCAGCTATAAATTTGAGACACTTTTTTTTTTTTTTTTTGCTTGTTCAGTTACATCTAAGTGCTTTATTATATAGTATTGTTATATTTATGGGTTAACGGTTCAGGTTTTAATAAAATCTGATGAAAATGAATGAATTATTAAAACATATTTTTCCTATTATCAGTTATTTATAAGTTTAGTGTGCCTTTGATATGTTTCAAGATTGGATAAATCAAGAATAGTTTCATGTCACACTGACAACTGACAAAAACTTGTTAGTAAAACTAAAAACTAAAAAAAAACCCCAGCTGAACATTGAATAACTACTTAACATCACAGACACAGTAAAGTGCCTGTGGGAACACTTGGAAGGAATATTAATGATAGTATAATGATTTTTCCTCGGGGTTAAAAGCACTTTACCTTCAAAAATGCATGAAAAAAAATCCAGCAGAATGGCTTTCACAGATGTACGCCTACTTACAGAGTCTCGGTGCCTGCAGGGAACCTGGGGAGAATATCAATGTCAAAGCAGGAGATGGTGTGAGTCCTCCACTCGGAGCACTCGCAGACTGCAGGGCACGACTCAGCCTCCGACACCGAGCTGATCCCGGGGAGGCTGAGCAGCGTCCACAGGGCGCATGTCACCACCTGCATGCTGGACCGGTGTCGCTTCACAGTGTCCTGATTGTCCCCCTGATGTCCACAACAGCAACAACAACTGTGTGTGTCAGTTTCAGCCTGTGATTGGTGGTGTGTAGTCCTCAGGTGGAGGCTGTGGAGCTGTACTGGACTCTCCTGTTCAGGGCCCCTGCAGACTGTGAGAGGCTGTGAAGGTGGAGATGCTGGAGGACGGACAGCTGCAGCTCTGTGGTGGCTTTTTGGAGGTGGTCTTCAACTTGAGGGGAGGGTGGACTCTTGTGTTAGACTAGAGAATAGTTTGGTCCCCCCCCGCTTTTTCCCCCCTTTTTTGTTTAGTATATTTATATAGGTTTATTACATACCCAATATATAACTGATATTTTGTCTATGGCCATATTGTATGGTATTCTATTTCTGCAGCCAGTAAAATATACTAAAACTATATATACTACACCTTAACATAAACTGTCCATTTCAATATGTATTTTCTTTAGTCTATTCTTTAACCAAATCTTATTTTCTTTTCCATTCTTTTCTTGTCTTCTTTTTTCTCCTCCGTTTTTCTTCGATAAACAATGATTTTCTTTTCTTTTTTAAATAACGTTTTCATTTCTTGAGGGAGAAAAATTATTTGGCTTTTCTTTTCTTATTAACATCTTTCTTATGCAATAAATGGTTTTATTTATTATTTGTTTTCTTTTCTTTTCTTATTAACATTTTTAAATTTCTAATGGAAGAAAAATGATTTGGTTTGTCGTTTCTTTTCTTATCAACACTTTTCTTGTGCAATAAATGATTTTCATTTCTTTTCTTTTCTTATTAACAGTTTTTAATTTTCTTGTGCGATAAACAATGATTTTCTTTTCTTTTCTTTTCTTATAAACATGTTTTCTTTTCTTTTCAGAAAAATGAATCAGTTTCTTTTCTTTTCTTTGCGTTTCTTCTCCTTTCTTTTCTTCTCTGTGGAGCGGCAGCACTGGCGCAAACACATACTTTTGGACAATGTAGTCCACAGATGATAACTTCCCTCCTCCTCACGCGGCTCCGGCCTACAGTTCCCGGCATGCTTTGGAGCCGCTGACTGTGGTCGGTTGTTTTCCTGCTCAGACGCGGCTAGTTCAAGTTGCCGTAGCTCGGTAAAGCTGAAGCTTGTTCTTCCGTTAGCTAACATTATCACTCATAAAGCGAAAAAACAGCGGCTCTTGTGTGACATATCTATTACGGTAGCATTTATTTCTTCTGTTTCCGCCGGACATATGCAGGGTTTGTCACAAGACTAAATGAGTCAGCTAACGTTGGGTTAGCTAGCTAACGTTCACAGGAGTTGCCACTTGTTGCTAAGCCTGGAGGAGCATCACCCACAACAATGGCCAGAGCAGTGATTGATGGGGGAGAGGGCAGGTTGAACTGTTGTGTTTTGTTGGTCAGATAGCTTTCTGTCTCCACCATGTTAAGATAACGATGACAAAGCTCGCATGTCTGCTAGCTATGACAAAGATATCTACTGTAAAGAAAGTTCAAAACCAGCCCGGTTTGTGCGTTAATCTGATTAACGTTGCAGTTATCAGTTAGCGTTTTCAGTTAGTGCTGCTCACTAATCGTCAGATTTGCCCAGTCAGCCGTTTTTCAACCTGTCCTGTCTCAAACTATGGAGACATCCAGTGAGTCGGATTCATACGACAGGACGCCGGTGCACAGGCCTCGGGGGCGTGAAGCCCACCGCAGACCTGGCCGAGACAGAGGCAGAGCCAGTGGGAGTGGAGGCGATGGTCGAGCAGCAGACCTGTCGGAGAAGATCAGCACGCTGGCGAGCACTTTGCAGGTAATCTGCTCAGCCTCACGGGACAGAGACACCTGAACCTGCTCAGATTTCATCCAGCTGCAAATACTGGACATGAATCTGTGTTTTGTTGTTCTACCAACCCCCAAGTGTTTTGGCCGTGATCTCACCTACCATAATTCAAAGCTCACAGTAGCAGCACATCAGTTTCCACATAAACTTATAATACATTTTAAGTTTATATGTTTATGTCATCGCTTGCACTGATTCCTAAACTTTTGTCGTAATTTTTAACTAAGCACTTCTTTTTCTTGGCAGGACACCAGTAGGAACTTAACCAAAGTCGACCAGATGCTGGGCCAGTACAGGGACCGTACAGATGATCAGGCTGAAGCCATGGCACTGGTCAGACACTTGTTCTATTAATTATAATCCTTTCTGTTTTGATATCAGATTTGTTTCAAATGCATGTTGTTGTAGCACCAAAACACATATATTGACACATGTTGAGCTATTTTGAACAAAACTAACAAGGAAAACTAAGGAAACTGTTGACAAACTGTTACTTTTCCCCCAATAACTCTGGGAATGCTGTGATAGCAACCCCCTGACAGTGTGGGGCCTTTGTCAGCTGTTTCATGAAACCACATCTTTAGTGCATATCAATAACACTTTAAGGAAAATAACAAACCAATATGAGTAAACAGTAATACTATTTACGCCATCTTTTAGTCTTCATTCACTCTAATTTTTAAAACTTTGACTCCGATCTGCTCTCCTTCTTCTTTACCTTTTTTTTGCTATTAAACATTTTGTTTTGTCAGTTTGACAGTTATTTTGTTTTTTTTCTGCTCCAGCTCAGGGAGAACCTGGAGGAGTCAATCAATCAGCTGCAGACACAGAGGCTGGGCAGATCCAATGGTGCTCGGAGTGCTTCAGCTTCAGCATCCACCCTGCACACTAGTGACCTGGAAGCTTGCTCGGAATCAGGTGTGGAGAAATACAAAGGATTTTGCAGTCAGCTGTCTTCTCATTATAGTCTTTGTTCTGGATAATTTGCAAAGAGATGAGTCATAAATGCTGATAAGGCAGAAATAGTAATCGAAAGTGACAATAAACACACAAAGAACACCTTAAAAATGGTGTGCACCTTCAGTGATTTTGTGCTATTTGTGTTTGGTTAAACATTTGTAAAGTAACCAGTCTATAGAAGTTCGAGTTTCTGCTTTAACACTTACAACATCTGCAATCTGCTATTTCAGATGGCCAGCGTTTTTACCCTACTTCTCCACTGAGGGACTATACAGCCACTCCAGGAAGGAGAAGGAGGTCTCAGTCTGCCAATGTTCGCTTCAAGGATGACAGCCTGACAGGAAAGGATGTAAGAAATGTAGACAGACCAGCTACTAATTAGTTCTACTTGTTACTGTCATGTAGTTTCAGAAAGTTTCCACAGGAGGGCACACTGAGTCAGCAGCATAAATGTGCAATTTGTTATGCCAATCTTGAAGGGTTTCAAGATTTCATTCAAATCAGCTGTTGTTTATGTTAGTATGTTCCTTTACAGAACCATATTGTGTGTTCAGAAGTCCCTATTTATTTTTGATTATGTTTTCCACAGTAGTTGCAAGAAATGTGCAGCTCTCGAAAGGCAACAATAGCAAACCTTTTTCTTTGCTTTACTTTACTTGTGTATAATGTTTTATATCCTGTATATATCTGTGACTGTTCCATATAGATTCACACTATGCACCAATCCTTGAGGGATCTGCATTGTGACCAGCAGAGACTGTCTCATGACCTGGATAGAGAAATCCTCAGGAGAAATAGGTACCACAGGGGAGGGCAAGGTCTGAACATCAAAAGAGTAACCTTATGTGTATTTGTTTCTACATAGCACATTCGCTAGTACACAACTGAATTCACCAGCCGTTGTCATTTTACTATATAACAAAGATGATGATTTTTAGAACTGAATTGAATCTCCAAATGGTGTTTTGTTATCTGCCATAATAACACGTAGCACAAACAGCCTCTTTAGCCACAGAAAAATAATGTACCTATATTTTTGCAAATAAATACCTTTCTGGTTCTGCATATCCTTCAATATATTTACAAGCATTTTTTCCAGTTTGGATGTTTTATAGGACTGTAGGATTTTAGTACACGCTGCTTTAGTAATCCACACAAAGTGCAAGTACTCTCTGGCAGTCCCTCTCTCTCTCACTCAGATCTTCTACATTATTTTCTACTCTGAGTCCTGCAGCACATTGATCTTTTATTGTTCATATCCACTGTACATAAAAAGGTTTTGCTTTAGCTTTGAAAACGAATGCATGTGCTTTCTTTCAGGAAATCCTTTTGATGAGAAAGTGATAAAAGTGTCATTGGGAATTTAAAGAGACGGCACTGGAAAGTCCAAAGGCAGCAGATATTTCTCTCAACGTGCATTAGAATTTGACATTTTCATCTTATTAAAAAAAATCTCTCCTCCCTGGTGCTGCTGACCAGACCAAATTGATCCCCCACGATATTTCAACATCTGAAGCTGCATAAATATTTTTAGTGGCGTCACATTATGCATTCACATTTTGATCAATGGTGTCCTGGAATAGGATTTTTCAAAACGACTGGGAGCTCTGCTGTGTAAATATTTTCAGTCTCCTGGATTTGTCTTTTTTTCCTATAGGTCTGATATTGACAACAGACGAGCGATGGAGAGCCTCATAGGGCACATGACGACTTCCCAGAGACAGGCCTCAGTGAGTTGTAGCTGTGTATTTCACCAGCAGTGCTTCAAGTATGCTTTCTAGCTCTGTGGACCTTAGAAGAAAAGTGGATGCATCCTGAATTTAAGGACATCCCATCACAGTTATTGATGAATAAAAGCTTCTGTATAAAGCAATATGCAAATATTTATGTTTCTCAAATAGAAATGGGCAAATAGTGTCCTCTTTTTCAAATGTCACTTCAGTGAAGTCTAACTTTAGCAAATATTTCAGTATAATTTCCAGGCACATGGCTCCTCACTGCACCATCACTGCTCTGACAAATATGCTTCTCCAAATGGCAGCCAACATGTTTAATATTTTTTTATCTTGTCATGTCTGTGGACGCGACAAGATAAAGGTGATGCTTCCTGATTAGACAGGGAATTCTTGCATCGTGAACGTAATACTTGCAGTCAGTTCCAGGAGATATTTTTGTCACCCACCCTTTTAATTTCCTGGTGTCTCATTTATCATATCTTGCTGCCATTCCTGCATCGGTGATGTTTGCGTGACCTGAGGCTTCCTCCGTCTCACTGTCTGCAGGTGTCGTCTCGTGTGGAGCGGCGTCTGCAGGAGCTGGAGAGAGAGCTGCACACTGAGCAAAGTAGCCTGGAGAGAGAGAGAAGACCCGACCAGCGGGCGGCCATGTCTGATGAACTGCAGGAGGTGACACCCCCCCCACCTCACTCATCTGCTGTGATCCCTCCATCCTACACCTCCCCTTTGGCACTCTCATGTTCTCTCACATGCATAGAGAATGCCAAAAAATAATCTAGAGACAACATGAAGGCACATAGATTAAATGGAGGGATGTGGACAGGACAAGATGGAACTTAACGCTACTTAACTTTTACTTTATTTACATATCAGAGACAACACAAATGTTTTACTTCATAAACAAAGAAGTCATACAAAAGTAGATGAAAGAACATCAGAGCACATAGAAGAGAACACCACATAAATTAAAGGATATCTGGTGAAAGCCATTACAGAAAAGATGCATACAAGCACATATGGCAATCAGAACAACAGATACGACTTAGCATATGTCTTGCAGGCAAATACTAAGGATGCATGAAGCTTACACCCACATACTCATAAAAAAGAATAAAGCAGGTAAACAAGGCAACATTAGACACCACATATGGCATGCAGACACTGACAAAGCAGGATAAAAGTATGTAAAATTTCATATCGGTAAAAAGTATTATAGATTGTCAACTATCAGATAAGTGTGTTGCGGCAATGCAATGCTGTTTGCTTACTGGTCTGATGCAGGCACCTCTATCAACAGCTCGTACACCTGCTTTTGGGGCAGTTGTCCTCACAGATTCAGTCAAAAAAGAAGGAAGATTGTTTAGCTTTTTAGAAAATGTTTGTACCATCTTCTTATTGTATCAAATTCTTAAGCATCTTAAATTGTCACAATAATGGTGATGATTTGATTTTTTGTCTCAAAAGGCTTCAGGGTGGTTTTACATGTCTGAAACAAGCAATATGTGATATGAATCATTGCATTCATAACTCATTTTACTAATACGATGAGGCATTCAATGAATTTTCTTTTTTTCATCTTGAAGAGATTTGGCTGACCCAATAGTGACAGCAAGTCTGCAGGACTTTCTGCCCACACAGGACCAGCAGCTGCTACAATAAATTCCCGTTGGTCTTTCTTGAGTAATAATACGGACCACGAACATTTACACAATTTATTAATGCTCAGTTTTAAAAAATTATAAGCCACGTTGGCTGCCAGCTCTGATAGAGAAAGGTTAAAATGCAAGCTTGATAGGGTTAACAAATGAGTTCTGAAACGGTCTCAAGTGATGTCTTTTGAGTAATTATCCTTTTACAAAAAAGAAGGCAAAAAAGAACCAAACCCACCAGCTGTAATTGGTGTGATTAGTCATCTTCCACACAATTAGATACAGCATTTATTACTGCCTTGTCCATCAAATGTGTTTGAATTCAAGCAGAGAACAGAAAAATCTCACTGTCTCACTAAAGGCTTTTCTCTCCAACGTGCTGCTGTAGTCTCTTGTTTGCTGTTCCCACTGTGTCACCTAGCCCTCTTGCTCTGCTTTTATGAGACTATAAAGCACACCTAGACAATTACTGTGATGCAGTGCAAATGGTTGCTAAGCAAGTAATTGCTACTTTCCCGTATTTCATGCCAATCATGTTTTTTGGGCATGCATTTGTCTTAAAGCATTAATAGTGGAGAGAGCTCTGTCATTAGGTGCACTTTAGTGTTGCCAACTCACAGCTAGGTGCACTCAATAGATGCCCACAGTCACAGTAAAGAATACATTATCCTGTATTATTGCTCTCTTACATTGCTGCTTTCCATTTAGACACACAAATCATCCATATTATACATCACCAGCTTAATGTTAGTTCATTTTTGAAATGCCTGAACCATTAATTTCTTGGTTACTGGTTTGGAGGACAGGGTTTTGTATAAGGTAATCTGTGTCATGGCATCACTCCTTTTTTAAATCTCTTATGTCTGCTGCAGTTTATTAGGAGACCACAGAGAGGCACTGTGTAGCTTTATCCCCGCTGATTACCTTTGTGAGCCAGACTTTGCAACACACTGTGTAATGATAGTAGCTACCAATTCATTTGCATCCAGCTCCTCCGTAGTGCCCTAATGGGACACCAGCAGGGCCCGGGGCGATAGGAAATAATGCATTTGTCCAAAAATTAAGGGTAAATAAACAAGCATGAGGAAATGAAGAGGAAAATAATCTCTTTTACTACAAAAGAGCAGGAAGGGAGGGGAGCAGAGGGTACATTTATTCCCCACCGATGGGCCCGCTGTGATGTGAATCAAATAGATGATGAGTCACTTGGGTAGATGTTATTGCTAGCAGCCGGTAATTCATCACCACAGCCTGCTCAGAACGAGTGGGATTGAGTGGGATCTAAGCTCTTGTACAAATCCTCCATGATGCCAGTATCTCGTTCCAAAAAGACGAGATGGGAGATGCTGTGATGCAAGAGCACCTTTCATGTTGCATTCTTACGCTACTCTTAATATGTGCACTCTTATAATAATAAATGCCTGTATATTGTGTTTTGTAGACTTCAGGGAGACGCCAAGTTCAAGCCCATGAGCGAGAGGAGGCCATGACAGCCAAACTACTGAAAGCAGAGAGGGAGAAGTCCAAGGTGAATATATTTAGACTTAAAGGAATGCTTTTGTATTTAAAAATGAAAGCCTTTGGTAAATTATTAGCAACTTACTTTTATGAGCTTGCTTTACAAATGTCCAGCATCATTTTCCTGAAATTAGCAGCAATAGAGGTTAGCATTCCAGTTTTTACTGAGGCAGTTAGTATATCAAAAGTTTATAGATGAAAACCAAATAGAGCCTCTTCCCACTTTCATAATTTTCCCTTATATTGTATACATTCTAAATGTATGTATGGCTTCTGCTCCTTCCACATCAGTTTCCAAACCACTGTCTCATTGTGTATTGTCCTGACATTGTTATTGTTCTGCTCTGCTTAGAAGGATCAGGATCTGGAGAGAGCGAGACGACTACTTGAACAGTCTGAGGATAGCAGAGAGTCCCTTGTTCAACAGGTTTGTTTACGTCTGTGTGTACTATACCTGATTGCATATGCAGATCTACAGTAAAGCTCAGGAGACAAAACAATCAACAGCGCAACGTCTTCCAAGAGAAGTGTTGTTGTTTTGGTTTTTTTTTGCCCACTGTCAGACAGTCAGACATCTTTCTCTGTATCTGCTTTACACGGCTGACGATCCCCAGTTGGAGGACATGCGCGGTGAGCTGCTCAGGACAAGGAAGGAGAAGACTGAGCTTCAGAGGGCCCGGCTGGAGACTTTTCAGCCCAGTGCTCAGCCACATGGCAGCCACGCTGACAGGGAGGAGGGAAGAGGTGGACAGCGAGGGCCAGGTACTGAATATAGGTCTGGATAAACAGGAGAAGAGAAGACAGAGAGGATGTGGATGCTGGTTATGGGTGGATGGGTTAAAGATTGCTATGCCAACTCTGGAACCACAGAAATAGCTGGCATTATGTCTTGTTATTTCTATGTATCAATTTCTCCTTGAAGAAAATCTGCAGGCAGTACACATACTTTCCCAATTTCTTGATCAAAATGCCTTTAAGAGTAGGAGAATACAGCGAAGTGGAATGAGAGAGGCCTGTGATCAGATACAGGCCCAGCAAGAGTAAAGACTGGGAAGACAGGACAAGTGGAGTGTTTGAGAAAGGACAGAGAAGTGATTGGATTATAGCACAGAAAGAGAAATATATCATCACAAAAGGAGAGAAAATTGAGAGTAGATTAGTGAAAAGTATTGAAAATCTTACCAGTCGGTGGCCCACTGTTTTTTTTGTAATAGCATTGATTTTAAGGCATCAAAGCAGCATTAAAAAGCAGTGAAAGTTTGAAAATGACAGATTTTTGTAAAGTTTGTTTGGTAAGTTCTATAGTAGTTCAATATGCAATAAGAATTTTCATTAGATGTAGCTTATTTGTTTAAATCTGAATTTCACATAGGTTGTATAAAAGATGGCAAAATTTCATTTGATTCATATGATGACCAAATCACTAATAACTCTTATTAGATAGATTCTGATGTATTTGTACATCAGAATCTATCTTTTTCAAATCCTGCTTCATTCAAACCTCTTATCTCTTCAGTTATATTCTGTTCACGTCTATCGACTCTTGGTCTGCCCCAAGCAACTAAGTGAAGTGATTGACAGTGAGCCATGCATATAAGCCTCCTATATAGTAGGTAAAGAGGTTAAAAAAAATACTGAGTAAGGATTCAAAATGGACTCTGCTCAAATATTTATTCTCAAAAAAATGTTGCCTAGTTTTTTTGGGGGCCTTTTTACTGAAGGTACAGTGTATTTCTTGTGCTTCCTAATCCTTGTCACTATATTTTTCACTTTTCTACTCTTCTACATGTAGAAACCAAATTCTACCAACATTTTGTGCGTGTGTGTGTGTGTGTCTTTACATGTGTATAGATCATTTGAATCTGGAAAAAGAAGTGGCAGAGCTGCGAGTCCAGCTGCAAGCAGCCTCAGTCCTCAGTGAGGTAGAAGAACTGAAAAGGGCTCTGGACCGCAAGGAGAAAGAGAAGGTCCAACTCAGCTTACAGGTGGAGGTGTGTATCACAGAAGTTGTGTGACAGTGGGTATTTATATAAACAAGAGCTTTATAACTCCAGTGGTTTAGAGAAGTCATTGCATGTCATTCCTTAGTCATCCAGTTGACTCTCTTTGCAGTACACAAAGAATAAACGGGCAACATTTGAGGATCTCTCAGCTGGAGTGCAAACGAACACAACGCAAGCATGCTTTTGACTTTTCCCATGTTGCCATCTCCACCCTGAACGGGGTTATTTCAGTTTGTCGGGTGCCTCTCATCCGTGGTCGCATCCTCCGCCAACTCCATGCCGCTTGATCCTCTTAAAATCGTCATATGAAGTGACAGTTGGAATAGGAGATCAGAAGTCAACCAGCAGTCATTTATCCTCCTCAAACTGGTGCAATGTGTCACTTCCATCACTGTAACAAGACATACAGTAAAAAAATTTTTTAGAAAAAAACCCCCCGCATTCCCTTGCTAAGCAGAAGTATTCAAGGCTACGTGGTTATCAATAAATGTTAGTAGAAATAGCTGCACTTGAAGCATTGGCACATTTCCCTAATCTCTGATGTTTCTTTCACAGAATATGTGTTTAAACTCCCACGCTTCCCCTATTGCCGAGTAGGTGTTAAAAGATGAAGTGGGTGTTTGCATGTATCACCTGGGGCGCCTCTTATGGTTTTTATGTCTAGATCAAAATAGACGTTGGAAACATTTCATTTTAACGGTAAATGAGCAAAAATGAAGTATAATGAGGAGAATGGGATGGCAGATTCAATTTCTCAGTGACTGAATTTATATACAGTCTAATAGGTCTATGCCTAATCAGTCTATGACTAATTACTCCTCACTGACAGTCTTATTCAATATAAATAGCTAAACAGCACCAGGCTAACCTTACTTGCCCTTACTTTTGACTTCAATCGAGCTCGAAATTTCAAAGTGATTGTGATTTTCTTGTGAATATGAAGTGACTCCAGTGCAACTCTCTTTTCAGACTACTTTTCAGTCCAGTGTTGCAGATATGATCCAATTGCAGGCACCATGTAAACACAGTCTCAGCCTTTTTTGACCTTTCTGTCTTTGCCTTTTGTCTTCTTTTTTGCTCGCTATCTTTTCTGAAAGTTGCTTATGCTTTTATTCTTTTTTGCGTACTTCTTTAAATGCTTTTTCTTTTTCTCCCTTTCCTGGCTTCCATTGCCCTAGACCCATTCCTCTGCACCCTGATGTCTCCCTTTCTCCCGCCTTTCTGTGTTTTTTCAAGCGCACACACATGTCCTTGACCTTTCTTGTTTCTATATACCAGGAATTGTCATCAGACCTGGCACGGAGGGAGCAACAGCAGCTACGGATGCTGGAACAGCTGAGGGAAATACAGGTATTTTAATATCGGCCATTGTGTCACACTGTAATTCATCAGTGGATATGTAATTTAATTCAAGGACTTGAAACAAGGGGTGCTTTTTTCTAGTGGCAATTTAAATTGGAAGCATACTGTGTGTAGTGCCTCATTCTGGGCCACACGCTCCCAAAATTGCAACATAAAGAATTGAAGAAATTGAAAACCCAACCCTTCAGAATTAGACTACAGACTACTTTTAGGATCTGCCTCATGATTAAAGAAAACACTGATTCCAATTATAAAGAATGAATATACACTTTATGTTTGAGCTCACTCATCCTTTCAGAGCCGAGGGCAGGCAGAGAGGAGGGAGACGGAGGCATTACTCCGGGAGAGCACAAGGAGCAGAGATGAATTGAAGACCAGGGCCCAGGAGGCTGTGCGCCAGTGGAGGGCAAAGTGCAAGAGACTGCAGAAGGAGCTGGAGGAAGCGAGGGCCCAGGCTCAATTCCACACTGACAAGTCTTCGCAGGTCGGTTGAGGCTGATGGATTCATTACACGACTTTTGACACCACAGCCTGCAGTAGCAGCTGCAGCTAAGTAACTGCTGATCTTTATAATGTTGCCTTTGCACATTGAAAAATTCCATCTTAACACATTGAGTCTAGTGGACTGATAAGATATACCTTTATTCGTCCCACAGTGGGGAAATTCACATTGCACTGCAAGAAAGGGGATAGAAGCAGATAAATAGTAAAAATGAACAATTTAAACAGGCTAAAAAAGTATTAACAAATTTACACGAGATTATTTACAATTTACAAATATGAATATGAAATGTATGACCAGTATATACACTATGGACTTGAATTGAGATAAGATCTGCATTATTCTGTCTTATTTCAACATATGCTAGAACAAAAGTTTCTCTCTCACTGCGTTTGCTTTAAAGGGACAGTCCAGTGAATTTACCAGTGAAGATCAGTTTACACATAAAATGAGTAAAATTCAACCTGTGATAACAGTTGAATAATGTCTTCTGTGGCTTTGGAGGGAATTTTTCAAAGTGTGAAGAAATAATGCTGACATTGTCATCATTGAGACTTGAAATAGTAACATAAAGCCTGTGTTGAAGTCTGGAGGTGTGGGGTGTGAGAGAAATGGGCATTTTGGGAAGACAAGGGAGATTTAACGAAAGATGCTACTCAGATGCATGATTTGCATCCATTTGTTTTTTCAGTGTTTCCACTTATGAGTCCCCTAAATTTTGCAAGTGCAGTAGAAGTCATTGGAGTGGCTCTTTTAAAGCAACATTTTGCAGCTAGTTTTTTGGATGTCTAGGCCGTGTTTATGGTAGATTTAGTCTATTAAAACCACTCTGACTCCATTCATGTAGACAAAGAAACTGCCATTCTCCTCCTAAGAGAGTCTATCCTTTGGTGCCTAAAAGTACCAATATGCATTTTATATGAGGCACTTGATGGTAAAGCCTCTGAGCAGCCTGCGTGAAAAATGTACAAACACAATATGCATTAAACATGCAGCAATACTATACAATAAACAAACATGTGCCATTGGTAACAGGCAGGCAAAACTGTGAATGATATTGTTAGCACTGTGCATATTGTAGTCAAGATACTAGTCACAACTGCTCAGTGGGTCAGCTGCTTTCTGGTTCCTGTTGGCAGTGGTTGCTCTTTTGGCTTATCTTTGAACAAAGTGAAAGCTCTCAGTTGTTGTGCAGAATCCAGCAAAAGTTTATCATACCATGGTTAATCTCACTGCAACGTATTGACTAGGTATCAGTTGGCACTGGTGGGCAACTGCAACTCAAATACGAGTCAGTTCTACTCATCAAATCCCAGCAGCTCTGTCTCTTCTGGATAGTGTTGCTGCTGCTGCTGCTGCTGCTGCTGGCTGGATTACCGGCACTGTTAACAACAACTGACTGCCTTTGTTGCATTTTCTTAGCTGTGGACTCTGGCTCATGCATAGCTGCTTTGACTTTGACAGGGTGTTCTAAAAAGTAATCAATAATGTCTGTACCGAAATTCATTTCTCAACTCCAGTAGTAGACTGATTTGTGGTAATGCCCCAGGTGGCGAGAAGAAAAAACAAAACTTACCTCAGCCTATGTCTGCCAGTAGTTCTGCAACCCACTGAAGTTAGTGAATAGTGGAGGCAAACTAGGTTGCTACAACTGGCTGCAGTGATACACAAAATCTTGGCAGGTGTTGAGAACATTATAGACACCTAAAAAATGTTTACTATGTTACTCAGATGTTATATTCCAAGTGTTTTTAGCAGCTTTGTGTTTCTAGCCAATCCTGCTTCCCTCCTTTTTTACATTACAGTATGGATGGCATTCAATTGTAGATCTCAGCGTTTTAGAGAAAATAAACACCCTCATGTCACAAGGGAAATGCAGATGTTAAAATATGTCCGTATGACTATATGTTTTTCTGCTCCTCCATGTCCTTTCATAGTAGAAATTGACAGGAAAATCACCAAAAGCTGCACCTTCAGTACCTTTTTAAGTAAAATGATTGTACTTATTGTACAAATTGTACTTCATATGCAGCCTCTTATGTTGAGGAGAAGGAAACTGGTTTCAATTTTAAAGAAAAGAGTGAAAGGAAAATGCTATTTAGAACTACTGAATACCTGTTCCTTTTTATTAACACTGATACAAGTAATTTGTAATGAGAAACATTCTGGAGCGTTTTATTAATTTTCCTATTCAACCCAAGCAAAGCTAAATGGTTGGATACTTTTCTGCATACCATTCTCTGTATTTTATCTATGTGGCTGAGGACTTGGATCAAAGTCAGATTAAAACCCCTGAATTAATGTATTTTGAATTAACTTAATTATAATATAACTAAACATGAAGTCAAGTAGTCTGAGTGCCTTTACAAGGTATGTTACAGTTGTGCTTAGTCCAATAATTAACGGCTGACTATTGTTATGAGCTTGAAAGTCACCTCCCAGTGATTTCCATTCCATTTGAACTGAGTGAATCACCTCCAAACTCACTGTCAGCAGCCTCGCGCCTCACAGACAGACAGACAGACTCCCACCTGGCATACTCAACGTGACGCGAATTAATTACAAAATCATTTCTGCCCCCTTAATGAATTAGGGGAGAGAATCAAGTGCTCAATTAAATGATTAGGTTCTGAGCTACAGCAAAGTCTTTGCAAATTCCAGTCAAAGCCAGAGTATTGGAAGCAATCTGCCTTGAACAGACCTGACCATTGTGCCTTATCAGGGAGCTGAGTGCTAGCATTTTCCTATCAGTGCAAGAGCTGGTACTGCATATGTTTCTCTCCCTCTTTCTCTCTGTCATTCTTTCTCTCACTCTCATCATTATTGTTAGAGCTCCTTTTTGTACACCATCTTCCGCCTCCTCTTCATTTGTCATTCTTCATTTCCCTTTTTTTCTCTCTCTCTCTCTCTCTCTCTGTCTCTCTCTGTTTTTCTTTCGCTCCTGGTCTCTCTTTCTCCCTCCAGGCAGCCAGGGAAAAGGAGAGCTCTCAGGCCCAGCTGAAGGCGCTGAGCCAGCAGACTGAGGCGGCCCGCAGGGAACTCGCTGAAATCCTAGGCCGTTTGGCCCAGCGTGAGGAAGAGCTCCACCGCAAGGACGTGGAGCTGTCCGAGACCCGCCAGCGCCACTTGTCACTGGAGCAGGAAATCCGGGAGGTGTGGGGTTGAACATCCCGAAATAGAAAATATCTTTCAAATCACTGGGGATACAATGAAAAAAATGTATTTTTTACTGATAGGATCCTAGTGTGTGGTCAGGTTTCATTGAAGAATGTGCATCAAGTAATCTTTGTTGTTCCTTAAATTTGAATTCTTCTGGCTCTCTGCAGAGTTCCTTAACTCCACACTACCACCAAGAATTATCCTATTTGGATGTCATGTAATATTGTAAAGAGTAGTCAGCAGGCATTGATGTTGTGCTGAGGTAGACATTTATCAGTTCTCTTTTAAGAAAAGCTTGTTTAGTTGTTACAAGCACATTAGCAGTCTTGTATAAATCCCAGTCTAACCACAGACATGGCTGAAATTTTGATTTAATTCTTTTGGCAGACCATTTGATTCGTTTAGTTTGAGGTGTTAAAGCAAAAAAATTAATGTGTAAGAAAAGCCTCAGCTAAAGAGTAATCAAAAGAGCTTTGATCAGATTCTAACAGCACTCCTAACCCTAGGTGAGGGAGGCCTTGGCTGCCCTGCAGGAGGAGACTCAGCGTCGGGCTGCTGTCCAGGTAAAACTGGAGGAAGAGAACCAGAGGCTGGAAGAGCGAGATGCCACCCAAGCCCGTCAACGTAAAAGAGACCAGGACACACAGGCCGAGCTTCAGGCCGCCCTGAAGCAGATGACATCAGCCCATGCCCAGCTAGCCCAGCGGTTGGCCGAGGAGGAGAGCTCCAAGAAGGAGCTCCAGTGGGGCGGCTTCGGAGCTACAGGCCAAGCTGACAGCAGTGCAGGAGGAGCGGGCCGCACTGGGGCAGCAGCTGCAGCTCGAGAGAGAGGTGCATCAGAAAGAACTGCACAACTTGAAGGTGATGATGGAGGACAGTTGGACAAAGAAGGATCGTGAAGTACAAGACAAGATAAAGCTCTTCCAACAGGAGCGGGATGACATACAGGCACACCTAATGGAGGTTAAGGTAAGCACTTATAAATATGTTCCAAGTACGTTTTTCTATAATCCCCCAAAAGCCAAAGTATAATTCCAACACTCAGATATTGTTACCATTGGACAGAACCAGGCTAGCTGTTTTCCCCCGATTCCAGTCTTTATGCTAAGCTATGCTAACCTGCTGTTGGCTTTAGCTACATATTCATCATACAGACATGAGAAGAGTATAGTATCTTCTCATCAAATTCTTGGCAAGAAAGTGAATAAGTATATTTCCAAAAATGTTCAACTGTTCCTTTAAACATGCCTAAAGGCCCCTCTAAAGACAATGCTGAGCTCTGGATTAAGTATCAGATGTGATGCACTCTCTTAATTTGTCAAATCTTTTGAGATGTCAAGGTCATAAGCCAACCAAAGAGATTTTTTTTCCTCTTAGCACCCAGGCATGGATCACAGAGTACCACACTCTAATTGACATTTAGAGTATCATTGGCACACACTTCAAATTCAGCACAGGGTAACATGCCTCAGCCACTAAACATCTGGCATATTTCCGACTCAGCGAGACACAGACAAAATTCTCATTTAGAGTAATTTTCTTCATTGGCCGGGGCTCTGTCCTCTGAGTATGGGTGAATCGAGGATAGCTGAGCTCTTAATGGTGTGTGGTGCCCCGTGGATCCTCATGGCCATTCTAAAGCTCCAAGCGTGAATATTTAAAAACCCCAGATATCAGACCTCAGAAGTCTCATCAAGGCAGCGCTGCAGATAGGGGACTCCACTTGACTTACTCCCCCTGCACCCCACCCCCCTCTCCCTCCCTTCAATATCTCCAATGATGAGTCCTCATGGGTACATTGTTTCTTAAGGGGCATGGTCCTCGCTGATATGGTTGAGTTTAGCCCATTAGCTGTGCTGAATGGCATTAATATCTGACATAGCTCATTGTAATGGTGTCATTTTCGAGCGCGGTAAGGACAAGGGCGTTTGCTAGAATGTTTTTTAAGTACTAGCCTACGGGTGCTGCAGATGTCCCTAAGAAGCCCACCCAATATTCACATAGCATAGCCAGAAGCCTGTGTTACGATTTTGATACAGTCAGCTGTCAGAAAAAGCTTAAAATATTCGTATTTTCTTGTCCTTGTCCTCTCAGTCTTGATTTCTCCTCCACTCTATCTTCCCTCTCGCTGTCTCTCTCTGCCTTAATCCCTCTCTTACTGCCTCCCTCCAGTTCTAATTTTGCATTTTCCATCTATTTTTCCCTCTCTTCGCACTTCCAGCAGTTCTGTTTCTCCTTTTTTTTTCTCTTTGTTTGTGTCACTCCTGTCACTCCCAGTCCTCAGCCATTGTTGTTCATTCCACTTTACTATATCTTGAGCTGTGTGTGATAATGTGATCACGGTAGATAGAAAGCTAATGTCTGAGGTTGGATTTGGCTTTGCTTGCTTCAGCTGGTCTGAGACATGAATTAAGGACTTGATTTCAGAGTCTTAACAAAAGCATTTACTCTTCCTCTTGACCTAGTACATGATTCTTTGTTTATGCAGCATGTCAGATCTTATTTTTAATTCCTCCTGTACCGTCCAGATGCGACTTAAGTCGAATTCGAATTTTCAGTGCCTGGCAAATATGACGTGCTGTACATAGCATCCACAAAGCAACATGTCAATGAAATGAAACAAATTTTTAATAATTTTTTAATTTGCACTACTTACTCATACTCTCAGTATATTTTAGGGCCTATAAATCACAGAAATACAAACTGCAACCTGCTTTAAGTTGATATTTTTGCAGCAGTTTTACACCATCAGCACTCATTATCTCACATTATTGCATGTGCATCATGCCTTAAACATGTCCACTCTCTACTAGGCAGATGCAGCGTCAGACAAGGAGCTGTGTGGGGCGCTGCGCATCAAGTTGGACAGGATGAAGGATGAGTGTGACAAGCTGGCAGCGCAGCTGAGCACAAAAGACGAGGCACATGCACTTCTCCACCGAAAACACCAGCTACTCAAACAGGAACTGGATGACAAAGTAAGCCTTGACTCCCATGCCATGTTTTTCAAACAGAGTGACTAATATCAAATGACGTGACACTTCCAATAAATGCCGAATATCTGTTGTCTTATCAGAGAAATACATCTGCACTCAGCAGAAGTTTTGAAATATTTGTGCTGATTTGTGGTAATCGTGACAGGCAAAGTCCAAGGACATTAAAATGAAAAAAAATTTAAATGACAAAGACAAACGGTGCAGACATGAGTACTATCAGCAGCCGTTATAATTCCAGTTTAAACAGGAACATGTTCTTCACTGAATGTGCAGGTTTCACATTGTAACTTTGACAACTTTTTTGATAGCACCTGAGGACAAAAACACGAGGCACATGGCTATGTAAAAATAACAAGTTGACTAGAGATGCATTATCTCTAGTCTAGAGGACTGCCTATTCACACAGCAGTCGGAAAGGTATTTGAGTGTTTTTGTCAACAATTTAACAAATCACCAGAACACTCCACAGGAAACAGCAAATACATATACAAATGTTACACAGTTACTACAGCAGTAATGCTTTTCTTCCCTCCTCCCTTATCTAGGATATCTTTTAAGGTCATGTGATCATGCAAACCTAAGAATTGTTCGAAAGGTTAAGTGGTGCCAAATCAGCACTATTTTTTAAAGGGGCTTCATCAATACGCCTTTAGGCGTTTTACAATGGCAGATGAAGTATTGAACCTCTTTTTGCCTCTCTGACAGACCACTGATAAGTTGTACAGGGCACTTTGGGGAGATCCATGTATTGATTTGAAATTGGTTGAATGAAGAAAAAGGGGCTTTTATTAATGTTACATGGGTGGTTTATTATCGCAGGGACAGGATAATGATCCATGGTCCCTGGGCAGCACTGATCAGTTGGTTCCTGTGCTTCGGACATATCGATTGACTGTGTCCTGGTAGGGACCCTGAAACTATTGACTGCAGGCCAGAGAGGGAAACTTAACTAGGTCTGTTTGTGTGAGAGGAAACTGAATGGCTCTCTTGATGCCCAAGGTTGTCTGTTTGTCTTTCTGGGTATGCATTATTGAGTAAACTGTAACAACTACTGGAATTGATCTTGTGATAAGCAAACATGGATCTTTCTACTCCCTGGAAAATCTGCCGTAATGAGTGTCTTCATACTGTCTTGTAAGATTCAAGTGACATAACTAAAAACACCTGACAGCAGTGCTAATTTGCATCCGCAATAACCCAGTGTGATTTCTCCCGTCCTCCACAGGTCAGGTCAGGTGAGCGGAGACGTGCTTCAGAGTCCGAGCTTGTTAAGCTGGAGGAGAAGGTTTTGCGGTTGGAAGCAGAGCAAGAGGCAGTTCTTACCTCCATGGGTGAAGAACTAGATGCAGCTTGTCGAAGCCTGGCGAGGAATGGTGAAGACAAACTGCAGGTATTTTATTTTATTACACCATACTTAATTCTGTGTTATTTTATTTCGTGTGTGTGTGTGTGTGTGTGTGTGTGTGTGTGTGTGTGTGTGTGCATGTTTAAAGCAGTATTTAGCCACTATAGGGCAGAAAGATTCCAAAACACACTCCCAGAACCACCACAGGCTTGTTAATGAACATGTTGGCAAACACACCCAGCAGGCACAGAGCTACATGAGCATTCCATTGCAGTTGTCCAATATTGGCCCAATATTGACTTGCCCTTTAGCTCTGATGATTCACCAACTCCTGAGAAAAAATATTTAGGTCTTTAGTTTGCTAGATAGTCAACTCATGCTGGGCAAGTAGCATGCACTCGCCTTGACTCAAATTGTTGTTGGCTTGTCCACAGTTTTACAATATATGGGAAGGTTGGAGAGAGTGAAACTCTATTCATATCTGTGTTCCAGAGAACCGAAACAGTGATGTAAAAGCTGTATAGAGCTGCAGTTTGGTGTTAACTCTCAGTGTGTTTGGTCATACTAGCGATTCTTTTCCATTATGCAGAGTCATTTGATTCAGTGCTAATATCAGTATTTTTTCATAGCATCAGCACAAGACTGCATGTATCAGGTATCGTTTCATATAGCTATATTAAACTTGACTGATATAAACCCAACTCACTAGTAAAGTGAAAACTAATAACTAGTATACCACCGTTAGGTACGTAAGGTAAAAGAGTAACTTTTAATGTCCAGTACATACGTTCTGGTAAATGGATTATATATATGACACACTGAAATCTATTATGCACAGTATGCTTTCTGCAGCACCACTCACAAACAGTGTTTTACACATATTGCCTACTGGAAATACCCACACCCTTGCACATTAATAAACTCGTGGTACCCCCCCCCACGCACACACGCACATATGCTTGAAACTAGTTTTCCTCTGCTGCTTCAGGCTAATGAACCCAGCCAGCTCTTATCTGCTCATATAGATTTCCCAATCTGGTCCAGCAGTGCTGCAGCCAGACATGCGAGCAAACGCCTCGCCTCATCTGTAATCTGTCATGTTGAAAAGAAGTCAAACTCGCTAGTGATTGGCCTAATGAGGGGAATCATTAACAGTTAAGGGGTGTATTAAGTTTCAGTTACCTCATGGTGCCCTCCTTCCTGCTCTTCAGAGGCACTAACGCTAGAAGTTGTATGACAGGGTAACACTACATTGAAAGTTGAGGAGAATTTAATAGGGGTAGCAAGCTGTCATATGGGAGATTGGGAGTTTACTGTGTGTTGGCAGTTGATTAATCAGTTGCCAAGAAAGATTTTAAATGCTTTTATAGCAACAAGATGCTAAGACTACTTTCCAGTAAACCAACAAGTTAATATTTCTTCTTCTGCAAGTCTAGAAGCTACACTTTAATGTCTTGCCCTAAATGCTAAACTATTTCTTGGGTTACTTTCCTGTCCCTCTCTGTCTTCTCTCACTTGTGACCTACTTCCTGTCCACATTTTCTTTTGGGCTCACCTAGATCAAGTGAGTGCACATCATGTAACTGTGTTTGAATCCAGCCAGGCACATTTGTCATTTTTTGTTCTTTCTCCTCAGTCTTTCCTGTCTTCCTTCACTTTAAAGCAGTTTAATCAAGAGAAATGCCACAGTGGTAATCTCTATAAAAACATCTTGCTGTGTCCTTTCCACTTGCTTTTAGTCTTAACATCTCCTCCTTTTGCTTCTCTCTAAACTCTGCCATCTTTACCATTTTCTCAGTGGGAGGTGAAACAAACAAACTGTAACCAAAGACACGCAGTCACAGATTTACTCGCATTCTGAAAGAGACTTATAAACCACACAGTCACACATTTAAATTAGCAGTGGCAGACACTTGGATTCCACGGCAGTGCTGCTGAGAAAATAGTGGCATTTCTTTCACTTCAACCCCACAGATAGCACTTTCAACTCCCAGCCTACTTGTTCAGTTTTTCAACAGTTTCACCTCCTTTTTGTCTGCCACTGCGCGGAGCTGCCTTTGATGGTTCGGGAAAGAGTAAAGAGAGCGAGAGGCATGTTTTATCCTCCCACACAGTCACACGCTCTGCCATGCGGTTGTACACTCCCTGAGACGGGGACCTCTGCACAGCGGTACTCCATTGCCGTACTTTGAGCAGCCGTGGCAACATCTTGGGAAATTCGTTTTGCTTGGATCTGGTTTTGAGTGACAGCTTGAAAAAGTTGCTTGACACCTGTGCAGTGACAATGTTGTTTGCCAAGGCACAGGACAGAAAGAGTCCAAAAAAATCCCGCTGCTTGCTTTCCATGTCTGTTGATCATGCATAAACACCTTGCCACAAGGGTGTACTTGAAAAAAATGGTTATACTTTTTTGTTGACTTTGTTCATGGCTGTGTGTGACTTTGTACATGCGAATTTGTGTTTGTTATGTCTTCTGGCTTTTATTGTTTTTACCTATGTAGCGGGAAGGGAGTTAATGTTTTGCTCTGTCTGTTTGTGTGAACAGGGTGGCAGGATGTTCTCTATGAATGGATTTGCACAAAACCCTTTGGAAGGGTTGGTCATGGGTCAAATAATCAATTATTTACTTTAATATTCCATAAGAGAGTGTGACTTTTATCTAACAGACATGTAACTTAAATCAGATTCATGTTATATAGAATTTTAGCCACACAGACACTTTACTTCTGCACATATGCACATGGTGCATATTGCACATTGATCCACTGATCTTTTACTCCAACAACTTCCTAATTCCTGGGACCTATTTCATGTCTCAGCAGTACCTGAAGCAACACACCCCCACATTCATACCCTCACTTTAGGGTGTCCTGGAAGCCCAGTGATACTTTGCTGCATGTCATTCTCCTCTTTTTGTCCATGTTTCTTGTCTGTATCTACACAATCATTTAAAAAAGCAACAAAAACAGTCTGCTCTAGTTTTCCCAAAACTTGGTGCAGTGGTTAAAGTCCAACCCCAATGGCCTCTGAACAGACAGAGACCTGATTTCCTACTTAAGGATACAATTGTAAATTAAAGTATTTAAAACGATTGATGATTGTCATAGAAGAGTAAATGAAGAGACATTGTTTATTTACTTTCCAGCATCGAATCTTACCAGATATGTAACAACGTAGTCTGAAGTCAACACTCAGCGGTCTCAAATCACCAACACACCATTGACAGAATGAATGAGAAGAGATGCTCTGATGCTTACCTTTCAATCTGCTATGTCACTGACTGTACTGTCAAACTAGTTGGCCAGGTACCTCACTAATACAGTAAACAGGACATTGTAGCTATGCCCCTATTTTCATTATTATTCATACTGCTGAGTTGTTTCTTAAGTTTGCTTTTTTTATGTTTTAGTTTAAACCGCGAGTGAGGTGGCTTTTACTTATTTCTTGACCCCAGCTGTATTTTGCCCACATGTTTTCGACATTGCTGAGAACGGCTTCTAGTAATACATTCGTCAATACGATATATCTGTGATAGGCCAATAAAATCAGCCAACTGATAAATTGGTTAAGCTCTGTTATTAACCTTTGGTGAAAATTCCACATCTCAACATTTGTGTAGTGTTGGCGGAGGTGTGCTTTTAACTGAGTGCCATCTAGTTATGTGACTGTGTTTATCTGTGTAGTGTGTGTTTGTGTGTGTTGTGTGTGTGTCAGGAGTCATTAGGAGTTGGCAGACAGTCAGTTTGTATTGCTGATGCTGACAAGCTTGTCTGAGAAGGATGGAACATACTCCCAGAGCTCATTTTTATGACACACACACACACAACTTCTGTGTGTAGGTGTGTGTGCATGCACCAGTGTGTGTAGTGTCATAGGCTGTTTAGCACACACGCACTCCAATTTAAGTTGGCAGAAGCTGTTCCTCACGAAAGTTAAGGGCTTGACAGGAGGCTGTTCTTCTGATTTTCATCCTGTTGTTTGTCCAGCCACATTTTCGATCACTATTTCTGTTTTTTCCTTTTTACATTCTGTAACTCCTACAATGGCTCTTTGTGTATTTTTGTGTCTATTTAGACAACTTACTATACATCCATAAAATCCCTACAATGAAATCTCTTTGCACTCCTTCACACTGTTAGCTTTTTGAAGAACAGATTTTTTGTAATGCATGCTAACAAAGGCAGCAAAGCTCACATTTGCATTAATCTTTGTTCTTCTTTAACAGGCGATCTCTCAAAAACCTGGTTTAGTCAAAGATCCCCACCGCTGGCTGGCTGAGACAAAGGTATGACTATTACATACAGTAGTGCTGCTTTCCTTACTGTGGAATTTTATAAATAATCAATTATATAATCGAAAAAACACAAGATTAAACATGTAACAAAATTACCATGAACATAATGCTCATTCCATAACATTCCATAATAACATAGAATATATGTAATCAATGATTTCGTCATTGTACCAGTGAGGTTGTAGTTTTGTATTTTCCTTGTTTAAACCAACATTTACCAAAGTATAACTTTGCAGAAAAGATGATTCATTGTTGAAGAAACTACTTTCCACAGCTGAGCACTGATGTGTGGTGAGAGTCAGCAGTGATCATAATGAAACTATGAAGTTCAGGGATTTGTGACAGAATGTATTTTCATAGTAATCACAAGGGCAAGGACAATTGTAAATTGTCTACCCTTAGAAGTTCAGTCATGATGTATTATTTCACTGGTTTTCATTCTTCTAAGCCAACATTGTGGTTAACATGATGTTCTGCTTCAGCGAGACTCTTTTAATTGATGAAATTATAAGATGCAGTTTTTATTTAATGCTTTGCCTTCTTGCCATTATCTTCTTCTTTTGCAAAGATAGTTGCCTGCTGACTTCTTTCCAAGACAAATCAGTTCCTGGTTAGTGTTGCAGTGATATACCGTACGAAAGAAACATGCAATTATGGCTGTGGCAGTGATGCATGTTACTGTGTTAAAAAGTGTTTGCACAATTCGTAGTGTTTATCACTCCTGTCAGAGTGGTTTCAGAGCACTCTGCATTTACAAGAACTA